>OX467317.1:13686091-14888955 GCA_950108535.1 Agriphila straminella
CTATCATTAACCGTATTTAATGACCAAAGAAGGCAGACAATCATGAATCAAGTTTTACTTGCAGCATTTTGTCATTTGCTAAAGAGCTATAGAATATATAATATATTATTTGATTTTTACACAGTTTCTAGTACCATCGTATAATGTTTTTTGCTTGCAATAAAGGAAAATGAACAACAGTTTATCGAAAAAATATTAAATTAATGAAATTATTAACGATTCTAACGGCCGAATACTCAAAGGCTTCTTAGTTTAAATCTTAAGTTAAGGTCTCCTTAACTTTAAGGAAGCTGTCAGTTTCATAGAGATTCTGTCAAATTTGGCAACTTTTTTAAATTTAAGGTGGCCTTAACTTTAAGATTCGTTTGAGTATTTGGCCGTAAGAGCCTTTATACAACATGTTACAAAATAACCCGAATATGGTAGATAGGGACCATCAAACTTGGGACCAACTCTGAAATCGCGAAAAAAAACAGCTGTTTCATTCATTTTGATATTATCGTTTTTATTTTTTGTATGAAACAGGAGATTTTTTCGCGATTTCAGAGTTGGTCCCATAGTAAAATTTGTTCAGTTTGATGGTCCCTATCTACCATATTCGGCATTAGGGGTTATTTTGTAACACGTCGTAATAGGGAATAAAGGATGCAAACACGTTCAAAAATCGCGCTGCTAAAAGTCGCAATGTGTAAAGGCTCTTACATAAAGCCATCAATTTTACCCAAACCGAGTTCGTTTAAAAATAGGCTTTTTGTCATAAATATAAGGTCGAAGTCACCCATAAACATAATCTATAAACACCGATACCCTCGGCTCGTGCGCTCGTCGTCTGCCTGACCTTAGGCGTAAACTTTCTCTGAGGTTCCATTAAACTTGTAAATCCTCTGCCTAGATATTGCTGGTTAGAACAACTTTGATTTCTGGTTTGGTTATTGCTGAAATATGGATTTTATATTAGAACCTATTTATTTACCGCAGAATTTTAGTCGCGTTTATAGATAGTTTCAATAGAGATCTTAGTAATTTTTATGATAAATAATATAGGTACCTACTTGAAAGAGGAGCTCGGTGACGCACTGGTTTAGCGCCTATCCCAGTGATTGCGGAAGTTAAGCAACGTTAGCAAGGGTCGGTCATGGGATGGGTGACCAAAAATGTATTATCTCGAGCTACTCCGTGCTTCGGAAGGCACGTTAAGCCGTTGGTTCCGGCTGCATTTGCAGTCGTTAAACCTACCAATCCGCATTGAGCCCCCGTGAGAGGTTATGGCCCGTCCTCCTTACCACCCATAAGCACGTCCTGTGCCCCTGCAGTGAGGACATCAAAAATGGCTGATGGACACCTACTTGAAAAATACTAAAAAACCTACTGCCCTTCTCAATGTTATTTCCTGTCCCAGGCCAGCTGGAAGAAATTTATTATGAAATAAGCTGTGCAATGGCACAGAAGAGTAGTACAAGGTTACTACTCTTCTCTCCATTATTTTTCATTTAAAAATTTTCAAAAATCAAATCAAAAATCCCTAAATGAAATCACACGAGCATCCGAAAAAAGTAGAAGTCGTAAAAGCCATAGAAGTTTCTTTTGATTCTTAAAGTTCAAACTGTATACTTAAGTTAAGTACTTAATAACAAGAGCATTATTATTATTATTGCTTATTTAGCTTTATTTTGGCCTTTACATGTGGATTTTATCTTATACAAGGTGTTTATAATAATCCATTTGTTTTTTATTTGTATGTATGGAAAACTGCAAAGTGACAACCTTAGAGGCAAATAGAATATTGTTTTCGATACCTTATCAATTTCATTAATGCGCAAAATCAAAACACAATTTAGGTTTAAGGTTGCCATTGCCACTATGCAGTTTATCATGAAAAGGAAAAAAAACAACAAAAAAGTGGCGGTTTTCAGGTTTTAATTTAATATTTTTGTAACACCAATTTTTATTTTGTGTACCTACTTATTTATTTGTTAGTAATGTTAGTTTTGTGACTCTACTCTACTATTGCCTGTGTCTGGGCAATAAGTGACAAGAGCATACGCAAATACTAATAATACAAGACAAAATATTAACTAGCAACATAAGTCTAGGTGTCTCAAAACTCACACGACTTCCCACACCTTTCACCCCATACAACGCTAAATCAAACAAAAACAAAAACTAGGCACGCCGTCAAACAACTTTCCATTTTATAACCTCAAAAACTGCGTTTAATGAACAAAGGGTGTAAGTTCCCAAAGGTGATATTAATTATCATACACAATGTTCCCACGTTTTGAAAGATCGTTCGGAGATAATACCACGTCGTATTAAACGAAAGTTAAACTGTTTTGTTGTAAAACACCTAGAGGTTTTTACGGTTACTAATCTGACAAATCGATTTCCATGATGACATTATTCGATAATAAAGGAACATAATATGTTTTCCGTTTTATTATTATTTTTATACATTAGATAAGTACGAGTATTTGACCATTTAAAAAAGTACTCAAAATAACGTTGAGTAAAACTGTCAGTGTCTCTTGGACTAAACAAATTAATTATTGAAATATGGGCAGTCTAGAGCAACTCGTAATTGGAGTTTAGAAAATTAAATTTGAAAGTCATACCTTATAAATTACAAGATATTTTGAGATTATTTTTATCAGCTCAATATTTTTTGTGACCAAGTGATACTTTTTCCTATTATCACTTTTGTACAATCAACATCAAATAATTTTGACCCAGTTTCAAGTCACATTTTTACACCAAACAAGTTGATCATACTCGACCCTTAAGATCTTAATCAAAGTGGATTAATGCGTGAAGAAGTCGTCATGTGAGCTTATTCTCATTTTATGATTTCTTTCTATTTATGATAAGAACGGTAGATAATTTCTCGGAATACAATTTTTTTTTCTTTCATTGCTATATTTAAGGAAATGTATGTCAATAGGATCTTAAAAGAGGTGTTTTATTTACACTGATGATAAGTGTTTTCGGTCCTGCTGTTCCACGTTTGTTATAAACCAAAGGTGCCCATACATGAAATAAAACACTTTTAACGGATACTAGCGCGGTTTTATTGAAAGTACTTTGGTAATTAGTTGGTATTTGGTTTGATTTTTTATTTTCCCGACGTTTCGGCACCTTTGCAGCTGCCGTGGTCACGGGGGACTGAAGCTACTTGTGAGCCTACCCTCAGCGGTGAATTTTTTTAAAAAAAAATTCTTAAAAAATCGCGCTAGTATCCGTTAAAAGTGTTTTATTTCATGTCTAGTGAGCGCGTAAGCTTGAGAAGTGAATATGGTGCCCATATAGTCAATCGTGATCGTTAAAAACTTTTCAGGTCTAAAGATATTAACAAATTAATCATTTATATTAAAACTGTAATATACATTTTTGTGTTAAAGATAAAGTTAAATGAGATGTGTTATATTATATTATAGACAAAAGTTACAATTGGATCCATTTGTTTAAGGCATAAACCGACACAGAAATTGTAGAGGTTAGTTTGCATAATATTCCATCATTAAATTGTTGTAACAAATTGAAGTTCCACAGTTGTTACTGAAATCTTTTGGATCTTACTGAAACAGGAAATGGTGTTGCTTCTCAAATTCTCATTTTAGACTATGTCAGGCTGCTTTTTTATGTTCATTTGTTAACAAAGAGGTTGCTCAGTATTTATCATGAGGAGAAATCGTCTATAACTAATAACCAACTGATATTTTCCCTTGAAGTTTTTCACACAATCTTTACTAATTGGCGAGAGTGGAACAAAAAATGATGAGTACTGATTCTGATGATATTAACTGACCGGAGATGAGTTTCACCAATTAACGTAACTATTAAGTACCGATTAGATGAATACCGTCAACTGGGTTTCCTGTTTGTAAACATTAGTGAGGCGGCAATGACAGCGAGTAGCGGTAGCGGGGCGGCATCTATAGAAGCTTTTTAGCGGATATTACCAAACTTGTGAAATACCAATGCGCAATGAAGCAATGATTAAATCATTAAAGTTTTTCATACATAGTTAGCTGAACCTGGCACTAAAATGACTTTCAATTATATAAGAAGTTTTAGATAATATATCACGTAGCATCAAGCTGTTTTTTTAGCATTTTTCAATCCTCAGATAACAGATATCAGTCAGTTTAAATATTAACCAAATCTAATAAAAGTCATTAAAAAATTTGACAGACAAATGAATGACAAGCATTTTCAATTTGGCAGTATAATACGCTCTCAAACGGATAAAGCTCTATCTAATCTAGGCATTGAAAAATCAGCCCTTAGCGTGTAAAAATTTCAAAGTTCTGTGGGTTTGTTAATCAATTCAACATTATTTTTGTAAAATTATTGATCTATACCTGAAATGCATAGATTATATATTATTTTAGTTTAGTATTAGTACTATTATATATTCTGTGGTTTGTAGAAATTAACGCTTGTCGCTGTGATCAAGAACGCAGACTCAGAATCTTTTTGCAGCGCGTGAGTGTCGCTTGACAAATGTTAGAGTTTAATGAGACAAATAGGCTTGTTTCCATTAAGAATAAATATAATGGATAGGGGTTTATAATGATTAATTATATTATGGAGAAAATAACAAACAATTTTAATTATTAAAAGCGCTAAAGATTAATAATATTTTTAAAAAATAAATTTCGTAAAATGAAACCTTTAGTCACGTGACAGTGAACACCAATCAGAAAGCGTTACGTCACGCCGTGCGAAACTCCAATCTTGTCTTTGACGTTTCGAGTATCACTACCGGAGGCGCGTTCCAAACCTACACTCCGTGTGCAACCTAACCACAACCGAACGCAAGTTTTAGCCACTTTTTCCGTATTTCTCCATTGTTTGGAACATATATAAATAACTGGTTTGGCGTTTTTATAGTTGTGCTATCACACTGGGGCACTATACAGTACTTATAATATGAGAAATTAATTTTTAAACGATAAAAACTAGCTATAACGTACGAAGACACGATCGCTCTTTGGTTTGTTTTGCACGGCGTGACGTCATTCAAGACGCCATGACAGTCTTGTGCGTTTTGGAACCAAATTAAAATTGGTTTTTTAAAACGCGAAATTTATAATGTAAACGCTCGATTAAAAATAAATAAACCTTTTTTTTCGATAAAATGCCTAATAAGCTAAAATATTAAGCAGTTATTGAAATTTTGTCAACTAGCCTATTGTAGTTATGGTGCTTGATCGGATGTGAAGAGTTGATTTATTAGCTGACGTGATAATTATATGAACGTAAGTATGTAAAAGTTGACTAGAGGAAACTGCGTTTTATAAGCTTAGCTTTGCAATGTTTTCGCACTGAGTTTTGATATGGAACGTGATATACACGCTGAAATTTTAATCATTTGGTTCCCTGCTTGTAATCATGAGTGGAACCACCCCACGGCGGGAACCAAATGATTAAAATTTCACGCTGTATAATATTGTGAATCATTGTGTAACTCATAATCTATTGCAATCACTTTCAATTTGAGATATACTTTATATCCATTGCTGTGGCAGGCAATGCAAGACATAGTGAGAACTGTCTTTGTGATCCAGTGGTAGATGAACAAAGATATTGTGATTTGATAAATTTTGAGTTATATTTAATTCATTATTAAGTAAACCCTATTGGGTTTTCAATACATAAGAATTATTGTAGTCATTGTAGAGATCCTTGGGGATGATTAAGCTAGGCTCAGTCAGTAGTAAGCATCGTGTGACTCGTAATTAAGGCAACTGTAATTAAGTATTATTAAGTACTTAGTACCCATAGGTGGAATATTAAAAAAAGGTTTTATTTTCAAATAGTCCATCAAAATATATTTAAATTTATGATAAGTTATAACTATAAGCCAATCAGCAATTAACTAACTCTAACAGAGTCATGTGAGATCAGAGTTTTAAGACTGCTAAAAGAAGCTACATGTTACAATTATAGGCATTGACCTGTCTACTATTATATATTAATATAACTAAAATAGATTATTTACAATCCTTAGTAGATGCTCGGGTTAGTTAGAAACTGAATAATTGATGGCAGAACTTACTATAAGTAACTATATTATGCAAAGGTTTAAAAATAATGTTACAAACAAGATATTTAAGTAGAAAAATCTAACGTTGCATTTTGACTTAATATTAGAACACTTAATCGGTTTTATCCTTTAATTATTGTCAAAATAAAATAGTAAGTAGGTACTAAATTTTTTTTTATCAACTTGAAGATTTTCAGTAGGTAATGTTATTTCATAAACAAAACCTGCTGATCATATAAGATGCATGCAATGAAAAAGATTGCATTGACCTTGACCACAAAAACTTCAAAGTCAAGGTTGAAAGTGCAGTGTCAACGGCCACGTCTCCAATTCTGCGGTTTACGCAACTCACGCGCAGACGAGTCGCGTGTTGGTCCACGGTAGGGTTGCCAGATGTCCGGACATATTGTGCATTTTTACAGTCGTATCCGGCCAATTTACACAACATGTTACAAAATAACTTCTAATGCCGAATATGGTAGATAGGGACCACCAAACTTAACAACTTTTACTATGGGACCAACCCAGAAATTGCAAAAAAAAATCTGCTGTTTCATACAAAAATTAATAACGAAAATATCAAAATGTATGATATAGCTGATTTTTTTTCGTGATCTCAGAGTTGGTCCCATAGTAAAAGTTGTTCAGTTTGATGGTCCCTATCTATCATATTCGGCATTATGGGTTATTTTGTAACACATTGTAAACAAGTCCGGCCTGTCAAGCTGGCCTGTTAGGCTTTTGGTCCACTCCGCCGCCAATTAAGAGTGGCATAAGCTTCAAAATTTCAAATGAATAACAGTAAAAAATACACAAAAAAGTAGCAATTTTTTTAACTAGTGTCAGGCTTTCAGGTCAAAATTTCCGGCTAAATATGAATCTATGTCTGGATTTTCTATTTTTATTCTTGGCAGCCCTGTCGCGTGCGATTTACGCGCGGATCACTACCTCCTCGTATTAATACGACGAATACGTAACGGAAAACTGTTAATCTGAATCATAATTTATTTCAAATTCCATTGACCGCTCTGAAAAGTTTTGTATCCTGTTTTTAAATAAGCATTTACGGTAAAATCGTATGATGTATTATAATACTAAGAAGTAGAACTTGCGTCATTTTACGTAGTCGTAGAGCCTGTTCGTATCGTTCGTATAGGGCAGGCGGCATAGGGCGGGCGGCATAAGGCGACTTATTTGCTGTACTTATAACTATCTGAGATTATGCCATTATGTTATGTTCAGTTTCTTTAATAAGAATAAATTGTTGATAAAGTTACTTACTTCAATTAATTAGTCTATATTAATCTTTGATTTATTAAATTGCTCTCAATGATTTAATAATACCACAGATAATATAATACTATAATACTCATGCTTATTTAACTACAATTGATATGGCACTGTTTTCCTTAATAATGATAGGTAAGTATTTTAAATAAATAGGTCATCATTTTCAATAAAAAATATACCACCCAATAACTTTTGAGATGAATTAACCATATATTTATCAATGTCAATTAATCGTTAATTGTAATTAGTCGTTAATTATAATCTAATTATGATAAAATCCATACATACACTCTTATCTTCCTTGCACCGAAAACGTAAGCAAAACACCGCCGCCGCACGGTCCAAAACACAGTCACAGTTCTCACTAAAACGTTCTCACAAAGTTTTCTTTTTTTCCCAAAAAAGAGTTTTTGTAAAAAAAGTTTTTCTGTCAAAAGAGTTTTTAGCACGTGCACGCACGTTCAAGAGATGCACAGACACGGTGCGCACGCGCTAGCCGTGGAGCAACAAGTGGTTACCGCGCAGGTGGCAACCTCCCTCTAACAAGGTCGCCCCCTCTCCTATACTTTTCACCCAGAGAAAGTCTGCCTACATACGTACCGAATTTCCGAACTGATTGGGCTGCTTGAATTATTGCTGATGATGAATGAACGTGTGTAAGGTCGTAATACACGTTGTTGGTGCGATTGCATGAAATATGCCGGTCTGAAAGATGACAAAAAACAAAGTAAGCTCATTGATGGAATGATTACTTGCGCCGGTACTGAAAATAAAGAAACAACTATATTGATAGTCCAATCATTTCTAACTTTTTTATTTTAGAAAATTGTTTTGCAGAAGTTGTTATTTATATCGATCGAAATATAAGTTCCTTTTTTCATTTTAAATTTAATATTTATAAAACTGATAATGTCAATTCATAGCAAATTGCAATTAATATTGTTCATATATGACAGCAGTTTATTAAAGTTAAGATATGAATATTATCTTGCCGTTATTTATTTATCGGTCAGTTAACAAACAAAAGAAGAAAAAGCGTTAATTATAATTTCATTGTTTGATATCTTCTTTAATTTGTCACCATCGACCCGATGTAGGAAGCCCATTCTTCATAAAACAATGAGATTATAAAATTTTACGATGTTAACCTCAATTTTAAACTTTTTAAAATATGCATATTATCAGATGTTTCTCTTGCTTCTTGATTGTGATAATTAATTGCCTGCGAGGCAAACATAAAAACGTCAAACTGACATTTGATCTGTTGAGATTCGAAGATAAAAATCTGCAATGAATAATCACTTGCCACAAAATTACAGAATGTATCTTTGGCGGTATTGCAGATAGTCATGCATGAGTGTCATGACGTGTATAAAAATGGGCAGCTGAGTTAAGAGTGACCTAGGTCATATTGATGTAAGGTTCTGTTTAGCATATAGTATACTTAAGTTGCGCGTCCACTGCATCGTACAGCGCGGACGGAGCGTCAGCATTTTTGTCACTTTGTATAGGTTTCTATGGCGCGGAAATACCGATGCAGTGCACGCAGTGCCATAGAAATCCATACGAAGCAATAATTCCGCCCGTTCCGTCCGCTCCGATTCCAATGCAGTGGACGCACACCTTTACCTTATCCTTGTGGATATTTAATGAAGAGAAGACTTGTCAGTAAGTTCAGTAGCCCACCAGTTACCGTAAAAAATGAAAATATGAGTTATGATAGATAAAGTTAGGCCCAAAATCAATTAATCAGGTTTAACTTCATAAAAAGTCACATGAAGTATGCAACATCCAGCTTATCGGATTACAAAGTCTCTTCAATTTACATTACAACCATTAAATTACCTCCATCACTTTATGGAACTCTAAAAATCAAACAAAACCCAACCAAATCCGTGTTATTATTACAGCAATTGTTGACAATTTGACGGCTTTATTAGAATTGCATTGTCAATTTAACAATAAATCAATTAATACGGTACTAATAGTGCGTGAAGCTTCAACAGAAAATTATTTCTTATTCGCACATTTAAATAGACGCCTTCGATGACAATAATAAACTAAACGTGACGATTGTTGTACTGAAATTTAATTGAAATATCATCTTCAAAACTTATTTTAAAAGTTAGAGACCGAGCGGAATATTTTTATACCCGCTTTTAAAATTAAAATTAAATTAAAAATGTTTATTTCTTACAAAATTAGTACAAGCAATATTCTGAGGCTGGAACCAACCAAGTAGGTATTAATTATACCTGTATTAGGCGGCACCGCTCCTCCATAGCAAAAGGTACATATGTATGCAATTAAACGAATAAAACGAATTAACAAACATGCCTAAAAACTATTGAAATTATTAGGCCTACTTACATATATTTATTTATTTGTGTGTGTGTGTGTGTGTATGTGTGAGCGTGTGTGTGTACATGCATGTATTGTTTAAGTGCATTTATGAGAGGGTGTGTTTGCGCGTGTGAGATTTTACAAGTAAAAACCAAATACCAGTAATTATGTAATGACATAACGTTTGCCTAACCCTACGATGAAATATAATCTTGGGATCGGTTATTTCAACCATTAGACACACCAAACTAGAAGATCGATTTTAGAAAATCTTCTGTCTCTTTATATCCTAAACTTTTCAGATCCTTAAGTAACGTTTTTTTACATTCTTTAAATTGCATGCTGTATATTATATTATATTTCTTTTGCATTTTCTTATAAAGGCGAGCAGATTGGGCTTGAAATTGTCGCTTAGCAAGAGAGGTTCTACAGACATGGATCGGAACTACTCTGTCCTGTCTTCTCCCAGTCAGTAAATTCGGATCATATGGTAAAGTTTTATGCAGCTTAAGAACTGTGGTTAAAATATATAACTTCCTGATCGATAATATGTTGTCACAAAGGGTATAAAGTTCGTCAGTCGGAAAGCGGTAAGGTTTAAAAAACATAGTTTTAAGTAAGCATCTTTGAGCCCTTTCAGCTTCAAGGAACTTTGTCTTAGTGGCACCGCCCCAAACAGATAAGCAATAACCTATGACAGATTGCCCCAATGCGAGATATATACGGAATAACAAATTACGAGTGGTCACATGTCTAAGAGTTTTAAAGATCCAAATTAAGTTTCTTATCCTTTTATTTATATGTTCTATCTGCGGATGCCATGAAAGCCGTTGATCAATAATGACACCAAGGTATTTTGCTGAATCAACGCGATTGATTACGCTTTTACATTGTATCTATTTTAGGTTTATATTTTACGCGTCATTTCTCAGGCCTTTTCAGTTGCCTATTCAGAAAATATTTTACCAATAGTTTACGACACCCCTTTAAAAGAGAATAAAATAATTAAATTCGAATTAATGGGAAACTCAGTTAAGTAAGATGGTGCATGTATTTCTTTTTTCTAGTCCTTTTAGTCTTCTTTGACTTTTCCTCCCTTCGTCTCATATACTTTTGGATGGAATACTGGTATCAAAAATTTAGATTGACTATTTATTTTATTAATAGTACCAAACTTAGCTTAGTTGATATATTATTTATTAGAGCTAAGCGCCTACTTAATAATGAATCAAATTGAAATATGTAGATATATTTATTTAAAATAATGACAAAGGATCCAATATTAATATGCAATTTATTAAGCCCCGTGCTGGTTTGTAGGTAGGTAGGTACTCAAAAATGGTGAAATAATTACTTCAAAAAATTTGAAGTGTTATGAACTCTATGCTTTGAAATTAATATTGCAATCTAACGTAAACTTTTCAAATTAACTTAAGCCAATACGAGTACATCACTATAAACATGCAACAAATTGATACAACATATTCATTCTTATATTGTACCGAACTTAACGAGTTGATGATCGATTGGGCTATCCATCAGATAAATGTTTCAGTACGTACATCTTGCAAACGATAACCGATCTGCCATTGAAGCATTTTCATTGTGAAGACAAATTGGATGTTATCGGACGTCGATATGTCAGTGGTTAACCCGCAGGTATAAAGCATAGTCGGATATTGTTATTAGTTTTAACTTTAATAAAGGTGTTAGTACAGCAGACTTTTGCATGCATTGTAAACACTTTTCCTTATTTGAATGAATATAAATCTTGAACTGTTGTAAAAGATTTACGACTTACATACATTTGCACTGATGCCAAGCAGATTAAGCTGGCGTGCTATGGCAACAATAAATAATAGCGATGACACAAGTGGTTAACTACTCAATAAAAAAAAAATTGTTACTAATCCCGGAAGTCAAGCGACACTAGACGTTAGGCAATTTTAAGCGTTTTGGGCTCTACGCGCTGAAATTTTAATCATTTGTTTCCCGCAGTGGGATGGTTCCACTCATGATTACAAGCAACTTTTAGATAGAAAGAAAGAAAGAAAAAACATTTATTTAAGACAAAACAGTAAAAAAAACAATTAAAAATTATAAAACATAATTAGTTTTGCCCCAAATCGGTCTCGACTCAGCATAATGCATTACTATGCGGCCAACTCTGATATTGCGAAAAAAAAAACATCTGTTCCATATATTAAGGTAAGGTATACAGCTTGAAATCAGCTGCAATACCTACTCGAGGTATTGCAGCTGATTTCAAGCTGTATAGAGCCTCTATATCTTGAACTAATTTTATATTGTAAAGTTATTAATTGCTTTTCGATAATGGTTTTAACACTAGCGTTGCTAACAAAGAACGTTTAAAATAGTAGATTATACAACAAGTGAAAAAAAGGGAATTTAGTTCGAGGGAAAGGACCGAGATGAATTTTTTTTTTCACGAGTTGTGTACTCTACTTTTTACCATCGACTGCGAGAAAACAAATAGCAGTACTTATACCTATAGTAGGTATTTATAGGTTATTAGATTTTAATATTTAGGTAGGAAATCGATAATATTTAAAACATTAGAAAAATTTAATAGTGAAATAAGAAATTTTTAAATTTTCTAATGAACTGTACGCGCGCAAGCTTTAGAAGTGTATATGAAATTAGAAGCTTTCCTTTACATAAACAACCACGATAAGAGGGAGATAACATGATCAGTCAGTCTGGTATCAGTCCATGCCATCAATCTGTAAACTTTGATTTTTTTCTAGACCTGATGATCGTACCCTGAAAAAAAGGACTGATGCCACAAACTGAACATCTAATCTCCCTATAATAGATAGAAAAGAACCCAAAGCTAAGACACTAAAAAGAACCTAACTAAAATAGGCGGGATATTTTTTTTTATTTAATTGTATAACTATGGCTTTATCTATGGAATAGCTCCATACTTTCAGGACGTTTTATTTTTTTTGTACATAATTCATATGATACGCGCTTGTTCCAAATTCAAAATACTTTAATTCACTCGGTGAATAAAAACGCGTTTTATTCACTGTTATCAATGAATTGAATAAGACGCACTTTTTGAGTGGCGATGGTAAAAAAAATATTAATGATAACTCCCTTTAAACTGTGTATGAGATTATTAAACTTGACTTTAAAGCTGAAAATATTTCTTCATCATACCGTTAACACAGCAAACTGATAGATCGTTTTCTGACAGTACTATAAAGCTTAGAAACTAGTTTCAAGCAAAAGATTCAAGGGATGTGTAACATGTTCAAATATTCACAAGGAAAGCCGAAGGTAGTGAGGTCACGTGCCGCGTTGTTTATTTAGTGATAGGTTCCCACGAATCCTCTCCAATCTTGGAACAGTTTCACCGGATACTAAAAATGTATGTTTGTAAAAATTTCTAAACGTATGTACGGAACAAAACTTGTTGTACGGCTTGCCAAATTTATTGCGGTACGTGTTTGTAGCAATGATTTTAAAGAAGTATTTTGGTTAGTACATAATGTCCCGGAAAGTTAAAAAAATCGATCTCTCAAATGTTCAACATTTAGGTAGGTAAGTATTTAAAAAATACTCTTGAAACAATCAAACCAGAATAGTATAATACTAAGATTAATTTAATAGCTCAACTGTATCTTTTTATTCTTTTCAACACACTTGCTCGTAAAGTGAGCCCTAATACATCGCTTTTAGGGCCATAAACCGAGCTATAACAAACGCGTGCAATAATATATAAAACACTAGTTCGTAATAGAATTAACCCTACAAAGTTAAATTAGTACCTTACTGCAAGTTCTATGCGGGTAAACAGAGCATTCCCAATTTAGCCGGGTAATACAGTTATTTTTTTTTAACAACAAAGAGGTTTTATGCTGCTGAAAATTCATATACATTTTTGGAATAAATAAATGTGTAAGTCCTTAATTAAGTCTAATAAATATATAATTATTATCAAATTATTCATAATTCACAATATTTTGTTATAAAATATTAAAATATTTGCATTTTGTCACTTAAAATTATAATTTTGAAGTATTAGTAGTAGGCTGTATGCTCCTCACCCCTTTGTTCGCAAAATATTCTTGCGTTGGGCGTGTAAAAAAAAAACAAAAAAAAAACATGCACGCCTTTTCCCATAATTATCATATTTTATTTTTGCCATATTTGTTGCTGTGTGATAAATTACTTTGTTTTTTCCTCGCAAATGTGTTGAAAAACGTCGTATGAAACTCGTGAGCTCTTGCTTATTGCACACTCGGCTGAGTTACGCCCTCGCCTGCGGCTCGGGCTGCAACCCACAGCCTTGTGTGCAATGAGCAACCTAAGCTAACTTGTCTCATAATGTACTATTTTTTGCTTAAAAGTCCTGTAAATCCGTTATTCAATTCGAATCTTATTTTCGCGTTACATTACATGTGTGAGATAAGTTCGTTCGAAACTTGACTTTTTTATATTGTATTTGTTAGTAGGGTTCCGTACCAAAATGGTAAAAAAGGAACCCTTATGGTGTGACTCAGTCTGTCTGTCTGTCTGTCACAGCTGGATATCTCGAGAACTACTAATGGTATCAACTTGAAATTTGGAATAGTTTAAGATGACGTTTGTCCAACAATTTTGCAAATAAGAAAAAAATTAAAAAAAAAATATTTTTTACAACAGGGACCGAAAAAGGGTCTTAAAAATTTTAAGTGAAGCGACTAGGGCATGTAGGGTATCATATGAAAGAGCGCTGTTTGCACATTTTAAATCTTTTTTTTCTTTTTTTTAGGCCGCATAGTTTTCGACTTATGATGAAAAATGAAAAAAAATAGTTCCACTATCGGCCAAGAGATGGTGCTGACCTAATACTGCAATAATATTTTTTTTATTCTACAGCTCTGCAGTGTATTTATTATGATGATACGGACACCCTCGGTGCGCGAGTCCGACTCGCTCTTGACCGGTTTTATTTTTAAATGTGAACGTACCTCTTTGTAATATTTAAACATAATATAGAAGAAGTAGAAGCTCAACATTGACAACAATACCTATATAACCGAATAAAACCTAAGCTCTATATTTTCCACAAACAGTGTTAGGGGATTGGTGCTCGCATTTCTTAAGCGCAGGCTACATTGGAAGCGATACGAGGTTCATTTCGGTTTGCTCATGTGTCGCTCGCTGCCGCATCTTTTCATACTTCTTATCACACTACTGGCGGCGCACTCCGTTCGTCAAAGATAACACACGCGGCGACGCAGGCGCAGCAGAGATCCAATCGCGCTAATTCCGAACGATAAAACCAAAACCGTTACGATGTCATTTAGGTTATCCCTAAAAATCTTTGGTTTAGCTTCACAATTCTCATTTGAATTGGCCAAGATTACCATCATAGGCTCCCCAGGCATATCTTTCAACAATTTTAACAAAACTAAAGCGGGTACTTTTCTGTAGGCGAAACTGAAACAGTAAGATTTCATTTTGGTTTTACTCGTTGAAAATTAGTGCGATTAGGCCCCAGTTTTGCATTTCGTTTGTGTGATCGGCACCCTCGCCATAAAAATAAATAATTATTCTTGTGCCCCTGCGCAGATATTTGCAGAATCTGCAGAATCTGCGTGCCCTGCCTGACCCGATTTTTGTGTGTGTTAAAACCAGGCTGTTCTATTACAAATTGAGAGAAACAAACTTGAAAGTGCAAACAAGGTTGAAAATCAGCGGCCTCGCGCACCGCGGCTGACGACCGCCGCAACGACGGTGCAGTGTGCCAATTGCCTTAGCTATAATCCCCGTCAATTGGTAATGCGCTGGAACTATGTCACATGAACATCCACGTTGACGTGATCCGCAACTAAAAATGACATGAAACAAGAAAACTCTAAGAAGTAAACTAATATATTAACTAATTATTAAATTATTATTTTCAATAAGATGGGGTCTAGGTAGGTAAATAAAAAAAATACATTTTTTTTCGTTTTTGAGGTTCAAATCATGGCCGCCAGGCGCATTACCAATTGACGGGGATAATACTTAGGTCAATTATATATATATATATATATATATATCTATGTACAAGGTTTACTTCGAGGACAAAATTTACAGTGTAAGCATGCTTTGAGGACTTTTGTATAGTTTAGGGACATGTCTCAAAGTAATCATGTATTCAACGGATACTATGGGGTCAGCGAAATCTTTTATACACAATCTTACCAATCGTTTACATCGGGTCTCGATTTTTTATACGCTACGATTTATATGCTCTGCATGATAGTGTGCACTGTCCTCAAACTGTTTTATACGAAGAAGTATATATAAATTGTGTATAAAATAAGTAAAAAAAACTTTATGAGTAAAACAATTTTACTTTAATGAAAACTGCACTAAACGGTAAAAAATAACTTTGTTACATTTTCATACTATGTTGTACAATACTGTTAGCTGAAAATTTTTGAGTATAATCTATGTCAACCTAACTTAATAATTATTACGAAAAAAGTATTACAATAGGGATTCATATTATAAATTAATACTTTGTTAATTAATTTTGATTATAAAATCGTAGACAAAAATATAGACAAAAATTATAAGATTTCAAACACAAGTGTTGTGCAATAGTTTACTGAGGAGATCCCTTGGCCACGTTCCGTCTCCATTATAAGACCCTAAATCATACCGGGACTACAAGGTTCTTATCAAAACCAATTGAATGTTACCAAACATGAGCGTTTGACAACAAATTACAAAGGAGAAACCTTGACTACATTACGTCTCCATCATCAAACATACCAACTTATCGGTACCATTTTACTATCGAAAGAAATGAAATGAGACCAAACACTACTGATAGGTACCACAATGTTCTCATTGCAACATTTGAAATGACTCCAAACACGAATGTTTCTCTATAATTTACTGAGGAGACCCCTTAACCACCTTCCGTCTCCGTCATCAGACCCTCAATCTTACTGATATCACAAATTTCTTATCGATACAATTGAAACGAGATCAAACACGAATGCTCTGCTACAATTATAGAGGAGATCCCTTGACCACCTTCCGTCTCCATCATCAGACCCTCAATATTAATGGTACCACAAAGTTCTCGTCACAACAATGGAAATAAGACTAAACACGAGTGTTTTTCTATAATTCATTGAGCAGATCCCTTCACCACCTTCCGTCTCCATCATCAGACTCAATCTTACTGGTACCACAAAGTTCTCATCGCAAAATTTTAAATGAGTCTAAACACGAGTGTTTTACTATCATCAGACTCAATCTTACTGGTACCACAAAGTTCTCATCGCAAAATTTTAAATGAGTCTAAACACGAGTGTTTTACTATAATACCTACATGGGAGGAGATCCCTTGACCACCTTCCGTCTCCATCAACAGACCCTCAATCTTAATGGTACCACTAAGTTCTCGTCACAACAATTGAAATGAGACCAAACACGAGTGTTTTTCTATAATTCATTGAGCAGATCCCTTCACCACCTTCCGTCTCCATCATCAGACTCAATCTTACTGGTACCACAAAGTTCTCATCGCAAAATTTTAAATGAGTCTAAACACGAGTGTTTTACTATCATCAGACTCAATCTTACTGGTACCACAAAGTTCTCATCGCAAAATTTTAAATGAGTCTAAACACGAGTGTTTTACTATAATACCTACATGGGAGGAGATCCCTTGACCACCTTCCGTCTCCATCAACAGACCCTCAATCTTAATGGTACCACTAAGTTCTCGTCACAACAATTGAAATGAGACCAAACACGAGTGTTTTCCCATAATTAATCGAGAAGATCCCTTCACCAACTTCCGTCTCCATTATCAGACCTTCAATCTTACCGGTAGGTACTACATAAAGTTCTCATCGAAATAATTTAAATGATACCAAACACGAGTACTCTGCTATAATTCATCAAGGAGATCTCTTGACCACCTTCCGTCTCCATCATCAGATCAACTCCATGCTACCATAATATTATATTGTCATCAGAACTATAGGTACCTACGTGTTTGTAAAGTTTCAACTTAATCGGTTCACAGGAAGTGGGTGAAAATTAGATTACAAAAATCCGTTGTTAGTTAGTTAGTTAGTTCGTTCGATAGATAGACAGCTTTAAAGGAATTCGAGAGAGAGGCCAACAGAAGAATACAGCTGGGCTGGGCAGCATATGGGAAACTTCGTCGAGTCTTTGAGTCGCCTATTCCACAGAGTCTAAAGGCGAAAGTCTTCAACCAGTGCGTCCTGCCTGTCATGACATACGGAGCCGAAACGTGGACACTCACTGTAGGGCTGGCTCACAAATTTAAAGTCGCACAGCGAGCTATGGAAAGGGCTATGCTCGGAGTTTCTCTGAGAGATCGGGTCCGGAACGAGGTGATCCGACAGAGAACTAAAGTCATCGACATAGCCCACCGGATTAGCAAGCTGAAGTGGCAGTGGGCCGGCCATATTAGCCGTAGAACCGATGGCCGCTGGGGCAGACGAGTTCTTGAGTGGAGACCGCGTATCGGCAAACGTAGTGTGGGACGCCCTCAGACAAGGTGGAGCGATGATCTTCGCAAGGTGGCTGGCAGAAACTGGATGAGTATAGCCGCGGATCGTGCTCAGTGGCGTGCTCTCGGAGAGGCCTATGTTCAGCAGTGGACGATGATAGGCTGATGATGAAAGGAATTTGCGCTGAAAGTGCCTACATATAGTCAGTTCCTACGGTTTTCATGATTCAGACTGTGATTCTATAGGTACTTACGCGTTTTTTTTTAATTATGGTCATTGAGGTTGAGCAAACGGCAAGAAACTCCCTCGTTGGTAGGGTTGCCAACATTTCTTCGACTAAATATAGTATTTTTCAAAACTATTAAAATATATAGTACAGCTTGGCAAAAAAGAGTTTGACGTGGTGACAGATGGAACTAAATATTTTCTTTCATGGCAACACCACTTTGCTGTCAAGTAAAGTCGCGTATACAACGACTACACGTGCTTGATTCTTATAAACATAAATTATTCTTGGGTACTCACAAGCACTGTAACTTGCTATTTACAGGTGTTAGTGTCAATAATGTAAGAAATATTGAAAAAGAAGGTGTTGAAAATAATGGAAAATTTTCCACACCGGGAAAGCACCGAAAAGGTCATCCGAGGAAAGATTTGGACGGTTTTGATGTATGTTCCATAAGACAAACTTTTTCTTACACGAAAATATTAGGTTAAAAGAAAAGTAATTCCTATTCCAAATAAAACTAGAAATATTTAACAAATATTAATTTTCTTAGCAAAGTATCACAATCGTCTAGTCGTAGTATATGGGGTGGCCTGATTTAATGTAGCAGCGCCCTCATTTTTTCCATACTCTTTTTTGCCAAGCTGTACCTAAACTTTGAAAAAATATAGTATTTTAAGGAAAAGGCAAAGAAAGTCAAAGATAATGTATTTGTTATTTATTCATTTGAATAAAAACGAATTTTTTTTGCACTTCTTGAATTTTTTAAACTTTTTTTATAAAAGTGTCATAATATGCTTTGTCGCTTTGTCGCAATAAATTTTCTAATTAATGTAAAGGAAAAGCTCTTTTTTTTTAATTCAAGAAATACACGCTCTGTTGACTTGCGTTCTTCTCGCTACTTTAGAATTCTTTACTGAAAATATTTTATCCTTTCTGTGAATGCCGAAGTTGCGGGAATAGAGAGCAGAAATTAATTAATTAATATATTTGGTAGGTAAGTTACTTTCAGTATTTTTTCGATACACGCCGAAAGGTAGGTAAAAGGTCCGGTAACCACCAAAGCGGAGAGGAGAGGTAGGTAAGTAATTAGGTACCTACTTATGTTACTGTTATATTAGGTATACCTATGTATCCATTGAGTTATTGTAGGTACCACCTAATCTAATACCAACAAAAAAACACTCGATGAGCTGTTGACTTTGAAATGATTAACAAAATATTAAAAGTAAGTACCTACGTAATTAAAAATACATAATCAACAAGAGCGCAACAATCGGGTCCGTCTCGCAACTCTCGCATATTATGACGCGGCAAGCAGCAACGTCCATCGTACGCAGCCCTGACTGTGTGTTCTAATTTGTTCCTATATTTTTGTAATTGTGTGCGTCTGTATACGGCGCGCGGCGGCGCACACTGGTTCGTAATTGAAAAATATGGGACATGGGAGTTAAAATGTACGGAGACGCATGAATTTTTTTTTGAGAATAGTTTATAACACGCTTAACAACATTTGTATTAGCACTTTTCTCTAAAATGACTTCTTCATGGTTAAAAAAATTCACAAAGATTTTTTTGTATGGAAAAAATACATTATGGGTTTTTCCTCGAAATGATATAAATTGTTACACCAATGAGATATTGTGGAGGCTAGAGGAGCTTATTGTGAACAATTTTTGTCTTGACACCGAATGAGTATTTTTGCGTACTTTTGAGATACAGGTGATCTAACTTTAAAAAAATATCTATATGAAAAATATCAAAAATTACCACGTGTAACCACTCTGATGTATTTTAAACATCTAAAAAGTTTTTTTATTTACTGCATTGACACTTTTAATAAAATATTATATACAACTACAGTAGTGGACGGATAATTATATACACCAGTCGATTTTCATACAAATGAGGTAACATTGAAGCATTGGTTCTCAGCTAGGGATTGATCAAACTGTGATCTGATGAGGCAATCTAGGGAGTGAATGAAGGAGATCCACATCACTACACACACCCAACTAATGTGATCAGCATTTTAAGAGATTATACAAATAAGATTAGAAAGAAGATAAGGTTTTTATACAAATGAGGTAACTTTGAAGCCTTGGTTCTCCGTCAGGGATTGGTGGAGCTGCGATGTGATGATGGCTATCCAGGAAGTGAATGAAGGAGATCCAAATTGCTATACACATCTAACTGATCTTAATAGCATTCTAAGAACCGTTTGGATAAATGTTTAAAAATACCGCGATAATAGCATTAAAATGTATAGAAATCCTGGAACTTTGATCTTTACAGCTCAGATTAGTTGGGTGTGTATAGCGATCTGGATCTCCTCCATTCACTTCCTGGATAGCCATCATCAGATCACAGCTCCATCAATCCCTGACGGTGAGCCAAGGCTTCAAAGTTACCTCATTTGTATGAAAATCGAATGGTGTTTCTAATTATCAGTCCACCACTGTTTACTGGTAAAAATCAACACATGTGATATTTCATGTTCTTCTTTTGCAAAGGAGATGTTTATGAATTTAAAAATGTGTCATATTATGGAATAAAAATTACATAAAATCACCACGACTGACATCACGAGACATCAATGTCAGCGCAATTGAGAGATGCATGCAGGATTTTCGATGTTTTCTGGAGTCATAATTACAATCGACTCATTTGTATGAAAATCGACTGGTGTATATATAATTATCCGTCCACTACTGTAGTTGTATATAATATTTTATTAAAAGTGTCAATGCAGTAAATAAAAAAATAACTTTTTTAGATGTTTAAAATACATCAGAGTGGTTAACACGTGGTAATTTTTGATATTTTTCATATAGATATTTTTTTAAAGTTAGATCACCTGTATCTCAAAAGTACGCAAAAATACTCATTCGGTGTCAAGACAAAAATTGTTCACAATAAGCTCCTCTAGCCTTCACAATATCTCATTGGTGTAACAATTTATATCATTTCGAGAAAAAACCCATAATGTATTTTTTTCTATACAAAAAAATCTTTGTGAATTTTTTTAACCATGAAGAAGTCATTTTAGAGAAAAGTGCTAATACAAATGTTGTTAGGCGTGTTATAAACTATCCTCAAAAAAATTTTCATGCGCCTCCGTACATTTTAACTCCCATGTCCCATATTTTTCAATTACGAACCAGTGTGCGGCGTGCACACGTCATACAAGGCGCGCTTGGTACCTTTGTTTGAAGCTATCTTACTCACTTGTACACACGGCGACAGATCAAGCTACGCACCCTATATAACCATAACTACACTGCGTACAAAACACAAAATAGTGCGCTAGAGAGCCTGCATAGACGCGGCTGCTGGCGCGGGCGTAGAATGCCGTGAGACGAAACATCAACAGCATACCGCACCCTCTCGCACGATTCGCAGCGTTCAACTTTTAATAGTTCAAAGTCCAAACAGGGTAGCTTGAGCTGTCGCCGTGTGTACTCTGCCACGAAGACGGGTGAGCTATACTTGTAGTTGTTACGCGTATGAATACGCGCACTTGTGTGCGTAACTGCAGGTAGCGTTAGCAAGCTCATTGCTAATGAACAAAATAATTAATTTGTGTTATGTTTGGTGGATATGACATTGACATGGTAAAATAAAAAATGTATGACAAAATATTTATTTTTAGTACCACGTAATCAATCACGTTACATTAAATAGAATAAAATTAAATTTAGGTAGAATCATAACTATAATCTTCAGAGTCAGTTTCGTCATCACTTTCGTCTTGTAAATTTATTATGAATTCAAATTCACTGTAAAAATATTTCATATATTCGGTTTCTCTATCAATTACACTTTTGCATGTATTACGCCATGTTTCACAAGTTATTTTTTCTTTACTTTCATGAATAAGTTTTTCTGTGTTGGTCATATTTTGTTCAACATTTCTTAGGGCAATGTAGTTTTTAAGAACCCACCAAATATTTTCTATTGCATTAAGTTCAGGGTGGTAAGGCAGGAGGGAGGCGTATTACATCAAACCCTTTACTTTTGATGATGTCATCTATTTTGTACGTTATAAAATCGCTTTTATGTTTTTTATTAAATCGTATAACTCAATTTTGCGCAAATTTGATTCGAACTGACCCTTCAAAGTGACGTGACCCTTCGATGCTGACGGTACTCGTAATACATTTTAGGCGTGAACTCATTAGCACTAGCAGCCAGACCGACGTCTCGACCGAGACTGACTGAACGCTCCCGAGCTTACCCACACAAAGACAATCAGTATATAGTACGCAGACCCAAAATATAGTACAATACTATATAATAATATTATAGTACGGTGGGCAATCTACCCATTAGCGTGTTTTGCCTTGTTGTTAAAGCCGCAGTACACATTGGCCGATGTTGGCCCAACTTTGCAATGCATTGCTGGCCTTGCATGGCGCAAAGACGAGCCTGGGCCATGCAAGGCCAGCAATGCATTGCAAAGTTGGACCAACATCGGCCAATGTGTACTTACGGCTTTAAACTTCGGACCACATAATGTAGGTTAGGTATATCTGTGCTTCGGTTCGGACCACGGAACTAGAGGTTCCGGATTCTATCCCCAGTCAGGCATTGCTATCGCGGAAGGAAAAACATCGTAAGGAAACCTGCATTCAGATTTTTCTGATATGGACACACACCCGACAGTTGCCTGTTGGGTATGGGTTGATGATTCTCCCGAGCAGCGACCCCGGCGAGCCCCCTATAGTCCGTTTGTTATACGCCAACAGCAATATTTTTCGGTTTAAACGCCCGGGAGTCAGCGTCTTACACCCCGCAGACATCGTGTACTGGGGACTTTAAATAAATTGTAACTTTACTTACAGCATAGTTTGAGGACATTTACGGAAAATACCTAAACGTGTCTAATAGGTAGGTATAAGTATACTTAATGATCGATTTAGGCAACCATTAAACAATCGATGAACAGGAAAAAGGGATCAACTTTTTATTACTTTTAAGGTAGGTATGAGTAGGTATAATCGTAAATCGTAAGTCGGGTTGGCCACTATAGGTAATTATCCTACACAAACCGAGATATACCTATAGGTAGGTAGTAGCCGGCAAACTTATTGAGCACCGACCTTGAATGCGCATGAAACAAAAAAAAAATACAAGCCGCGGTACGAATCTTTAGTGCTGCTGACCTTGAAAGCGCAGAAGCAGAACAGAATGCACTTTTCATACAAAGTTCGAAATTTTACTAGGTACCGTGAACTGCTGCAACTTTGCACGAAATTTAGGGTTTTTTTTAAATATCTCTTCAAGTATTTATTATCTGTGCCCATTTTTACATTAGCGCGCGAATTGGAGATGTATGCCAAATATCTTAAGGTTCATAACACCAAAACTACTGTTAGATTGATCTCCAGAAAACGTCAAAGTTGTAGGCAAAGTTGTGATAAAATACCCCAACATTGCCTAGAAGATAATTAGCAAAAATACGAGCCGCATTGAAAAACTGGTCTTAATTATAGAACCATAGACAATGTGTTACCATAGAGATGTGCATGGGTTACCATATATAACCATAGTTTTTTTTTCTGGCAAGCAGGCAAAGTTGGGCATAAGCAGGCAAACTTTGAGCAGTATCAGTTAATATTTTCATAGTAAGTTTTAAGCATAGTAAGGGCTGCTCCAAATAAAAAAACACAAAATTCAAAAGACTTACTATATTCAATAAAAACAAATAAAGTTTTTTTGTACCAACATAATGTAATACCCTTTTGACCAAATCAAACGTGATAATAGAGTCATTTCTGACGTTAACAAACTAATTTTCCTCTATTAGTTTTAATTAAGTCAAATTAAAATATTGTCCAATATTATTGTTAAAAAATTACAAAATTAAAATAACAAAACATTAATTACTTTATATGCCACTATTGGCGTACAAAAGAATCATAATTCTTATATCAATTTTTTTTTAAGTTATGAAATTAAATAGTATAAAAATCTAGAAATGACGTAACAAATAATATTAATTACCTATAACCTATATGGCACTTACAAAAGAATCATAATTCTTATAACAAAGTTATATATAATATTTAATTTAAATTTTTAATTTTTAATAAAAATATATCTTTGTATGAAAAGTGCATTCTGTTCTGCTTCTGCGCTTTCAAGGTCAGCAGCACTAAAGATTCGTACCGCGGCTTGTATTTTTTTTTTGTTTCATGCGCATTCAAGGTCGGTGCTCAATAAGTTTGCCGGCTACTACCTACCTATAGGTATATCTCGGTTTGTGTAGGATAATTACCTATAGTGGCCAACCCGACTTACGATTTACGATTATACCTACTCATACCTACCTTAAAAGTAATAAAAAGTTGATCCCTTTTTCCTGTTCATCGATTGTTTAATGGTTGCCTAAATCGATCATTAAGTATACTTATACCTACCTATTAGACACGTTTAGGTATTTTCCGTAAATGTCCTCAAACTATGCTGTAAGTAAAGTTACAATTTATTTAAAGTCCCCAGTACACGATGTCTGCGGGGTGTAAGACGCTGACTCCCGGGCGTTTAAACCGAAAAATATTGCTGTTGGCGTATAACAAACGGACTATAGGGGGCTCGCCGGGGTCGCTGCTCGGGAGAATCATCAACCCATACCCAACAGGCAACTGTCGGGTGTGTGTCCATATCAGTAAAATCTGAATGCAGGTTTCCTCACGATGTTTTTCCTTCCGCGATAGCAATGCCTGACTGGGGATAGAATCCGGAACCTCTAGTTCCGTGGTCCGAACCGAAGCACAGATATACCTAACCTACATTATGTGGTCCGAAGTTTAAAGCCGCAAGTACACATTGGCCGATGTTGGTCCAACTTTGCAATGCATTGCTGGCCTTGCATGGCCAAGGCTCGACTTTGCGCCATGCAAGGCCAGCAATGCATTGCAAAGTTGGGCCAACATCGGCCAATGTGTACTGCGGCTTTAACAACAAGGCAAAACACGCTAATGGGTAGATTGCCCACCGTACTATAATATTATTATATAGTATTGTACTATATTTTGGGTCTGCGTACTATATACTGATTGTCTTTGTGTGGGTAAGCTCGGGAGCGTTCAGTCAGTCTCGGTCGAGACGTCGGTCTGGCTGCTAGTGCTAATGAGTTCACGCCTAAAATGTATTACGAGTACCGTCAGCATCGAAGGGTCACGTCACTTTGAAGGGTCAGTTCGAATCAAATTTGCGCAAAATTGAGTTATACGATTTAATAAAAAACATAAAAGCGATTTTATAACGTACAAAATAGATGACATCATCAAAAGTAAAGGGTTTGATGTAATACGCCTCCCTCCTGCCTTACCACCCTGAACTTAATGCAATAGAAAATATTTGGTGGGTTCTTAAAAACTACATTGCCCTAAGAAATGTTGAACAAAATATGACCAACACAGAAAAACTTATTCATGAAAGTAAAGAAAAAATAACTTGTGAAACATGGCGTAATACATGCAAAAGTGTAATTGATAGAGAAACCGAATATATGAAATATTTTTACAGTGAATTTGAATTCATAATAAATTTACAAGACGAAAGTGATGACGAAACTGACTCTGAAGATTATAGTTATGATTCTACCTAAATTTAATTTTATTCTATTTAATGTAACGTGATTGATTACGTGGTACTAAAAATAAATATTTTGTCATACATTTTTTATTTTACCATGTCAATGTCATATCCACCAAACATAACACAAATTAATTATTTTGTTCATTAGCAATGAGCTTGCTAACGCTACCTGCAGTTACGCACACAAGTGCGCGTATTCATACGCGTAACAACTACAAGTATAGCTCACCCGTCTTCGTGGCAGAGTACACACGGCGACAGCTCAAGCTACCCTGTTTGGACTTTGAACTATTAAAAGTTGAACGCTGCGAATCGTGCGAGAGGGTGCGGTATGCTGTTGATGTTTCGTCTCACGGCATTCTACGCCCGCGCCAGCAGCCGCGTCTATGCAGGCTCTCTAGCGCACTATTTTGTGTTTTGTACGCAGTGTAGTTATGGTTATATAGGGTGCGTAGCTTGATCTGTCGCCGTGTGTACAAGTGAGTAAGATAGCTTCAAACAAAGGTACCAAGCGCGCCTTGTATGACGTGTGCACGCCGCCGCGCGCCGTATACAGACGCACACAATTACAAAAATATAGGAACAAATTAGAACACACAGTCAGGGCTGCGTACGATGGACGTTGCTGCTTGCCGCGTCATAATATGCGAGAGTTGCGAGACGGACCCGATTGTTGCGCTCTTGTTGATTAAGTATTTTTAATTACGTAGGTACTTACTTTTAATATTTTGTTAATCATTTCAAAGTCAACAGCTCATCGAGTGTTTTTTTGTTGGTATTAGATTAGGTGGTACCTACAATAACTCAATGGATACATAGGTATACCTAATATAACAGTAACATAAGTAGGTACCTAATTACTTACCTACCTCTCCTCTCCGCTTTGGTGGTTACCGGACCTTTTACCTACCTTTCGGCGTGTATTACATTGAGGAGCCCATTCAATAAAAGTTATGACACTGGCACGTCAAACTTTTTCACTTAACTTTACAGGTTAATAATTATCAACTTCAGATATTGGCCATATAATTCCTATAGGGAAACTACAGGTGTGACAAAATGAGTGTTACAAGCTGAAAGGAGGTTGTTAGGGACACCGTACTAAACAACTTTCAATAAAGGACCGACATGATCAGAGCAACTCAGTTTTCCTCATCTCCCATTTCGGCTTGTAACCCCCTTTTTGTTACACCCTGTATAAGTAGGATGCTCTGAATATATAACCCCAAAAGTCCCAAATCATGCCTTGTACATACACATCTCACGACCCCAAAGCATAGTTCGAGAATGTGTCCTCGAACTATGCTTTGGGGTCGTGAGATGTGTATGTACAAGGCATGATTTGGGGTTATAAATTCAAATCATCCCACTTAAGCGCTTATTACACCATCCTGAATGTCGGACCCGGAATTTAGTGTCCGATTTAGGACGAGAAATTCAGTCGCCAATTAGACCGTCCTGAATGTCGGATCCGATATCACAGCTTTACGATCATACAGTTGTTAAACGAATGCTCTTGTAGCTGTAAAAATACATAGCTAGGTAAATAGGAGGTATATGTAGGTAGCTAGGTAGGTACGTGTCATTTTCAACGCTAATCTGAACTAGTTTTTAACCGACTTCATCAAAAGGAGGAGGTTCTCAATTCGATTGTATACTTTTTTTTTATCGTTATTCGCGCGTATCTTCGACATTTATGGACCGATTTTGATGATTATTTTGTTGTTCGATTGAGTTTTCTTGCGAGATGGTTCCATTTATTTTTTTTTTCAAATCGGGTCAGTAGTTTTCAAGTAATCCCGAAAATACTATGACTTTACATCAACTACCATGACGACTTTGTTATTTATGAACCGAATTAGATGATTGTTTTTGTTGGGAGAGGGATACCTTTGTGTAGTCTTTTTAACAGACTTCAAAAAAAGGAGGTATTCAGTTTGTATATGTATGTACGTTTCTCCGCGATTATCTCACGTTTGGCTGAGCCGATTTTACTACCTAAATAATATACCTACACTACCTAATACAGAAGGTACTTATACTAAAAATAAAAAAAATAAAAAATTGTTTAAAAAACAAAAAAACCGACTTCAAAAAACCTGCCTCTAAAAAGCAAGAAATAATATATAAATCATTAGATACGCATTATCATATCATTGTTATAATAAAACACGTCTATTGAAGTCGGGTGGGGCTTTTAGAATCAAAAATGAAAGTTGTAGGTACTCCAGCCCCACCCGACTTTAATAGACGTGTTTTATTATAAAAATGATAATGCGTAGCTAATGATTTATATATTATTTCTTGCTTTTCAGAGGCAGGTTTTTTTGTTTTTTATAACACGTTATTTCAGAGGTAACTTACATAAGAAATGATAGCACTTCCTGTATTGACAATATTCTAACAAATATAGAAAGTGAAAATGTATTAAGTATTGATGTGGATCATAATAAATTGGCGGATGGGCATGCAGCCATATCTTGCGATCTGAAGTTAGAGACGGTAAGGACAAAAAAAGGAAACAGTAATCTAATACAGAGAAACATAAGAAGCTTCACAACTAAAAATAAGAGTAAGTTCAGAAAGAATTTAAAAGGCATAAAGTGGAAGGACATGGGTATAAATGGCTTTATCAACAAATTTAACAAAGAATTTAAAAATTGCTTCAAAAAAAGTAAAAAAAGATTAAGTGTTAATAAATGTACTAAAATAAATTGGATCAGTAGAGGATTAAAAGTCTCTAGCACTATGAAACGCTTTCTTAACACTATAAATATGAAAAATTGTGATAATAGCATATTAAAATACAGAGAAAATTATATAAGACTTTATAGAAAACTAAGTAGATATGCTAAGAAACGGGCAGTGCAAAAAGAAATAGAAATTGTTAAAGATAACTGCAAAGGTATATGGAATGTAGTAAATAAACAAAGGCATAAGTTTGGAAACAGTAATTTAAATGAAAATTTTAAAATCAAAACTAATAATAAAGTAACTGATGACCCTAAAGAAATTGCTAACATATTCTCTTCAACCTTTGACAAAAGCCATGAAGCGCAATTCGGCAACAACCAAAAAGCACTAAGTTTCCTACACGCAAATCTGTCTGAAACACAAACAAGTTTAACTTGGGATGATGTTACACCAAACGAAATAAAAAACATAGTAAATTCAATGAAGAATAAAAAGTCTTGTGGTCACGATGAAATCCCTATATCAGTCATAAAAGAAAACATTGATGTATTAGCAGATCCTCTCGCACATCTTTATAACATGTGTCTTAAAGAAGGTGTATGCCCTGACCAGCTAAAAATAGGTCGAGTAATACCTGTACATAAAAAAGGCCCAAGAACTGACCCCAGAAACTACAGGCCAATCTCTTTGTTACCTGTACTTTCAAAAATTTATGAAAAGATTATTAAAAAACGCTTAGTTAAACATATAGATTCAAATAACTTACTTAATAAAAGGCAATATGGGTATCAAAGAGATTTGGGCACATCAGATGCAATAGGACAACTTATTGATGATGTACTTATTTGCCTAAATAATAATAAAAAAGTAGCAGGAGTTTTCCTAGATTTAAGTTCGGCATTTGACACAGTGGATCACGATATACTTTTACACAAACTTGAGTATTACGGTATACGAGGAAACGCTCTTAAATTATTCAAATCTTACTTACAAAACAGACAACAGTACATAGAAATAAGATCCAAAGAAGGTAACCAAGAACAGACATGGACATCGAACATGACAGTAATGAAAAGAGGAGTTCCACAGGGCTCAATACTAGGTCCAATATTGTTTATTATATTCATAAACGACTTGATTGAATATATCAATAACTCTATTATAGGTGTAAGGTTGGTTGTCTACGCGGACGACACTAATGCCATAGTCTGTGCTGAAAATCTGAATGAACTTACTCATAAAGTAAATAGCCTGCTAATTTTGTTCGAAGAATGGTTCACTGCTAACAATTTGAAACTGAATAGAGAGAAAACCTGTGCCATGATGTTTAAATCTACAACCAGAAATAAAGATGTTTTGGATGTCTACATGCATAACAAGAAGCTTGATATGGTGGATGAAGTGAAATTTTTGGGAATACATATAGATTCGACTCTTAATTGGAAAACTGAATTAGATTCCTTAACAAAATCAATCAGTTCTGCGTGCTATGCTCTAAGAAGTTTACGAGACATTTTAACAGTGGAACAGCTTAAATTAATTTATTATGCACTAGTAGAGTCCAAGTTGCGATACAGTATTAAACTGTGGGGAAATAGCTACAATTATAATCAATTGACAGCATTCAGGCTGCAAAAAAGAGCGATAAGAGTTATTGCACGTATACCACAGTGGGAGTCTTGTAGAGATTATTTTACAAAGTACAACATACTTACAGTACCCAGTTTATATATACTGATTGTTCTAACAGAATTTAGAAAAAATCTGACTCAAAAGGAAACTGCTACAGACAGACAGTTACGCGAAAGAACAAGGAGGATGCACTTAAATTATGACATTATCCCTAAATTAAAAGTAGTCAAACACGGCGCCAGGTTTCAAGCAGTTAAGCTCTTTAATAAATTACCAAATGACCTAAAAATAATTAGCGATTGGAGAATTTTCAAAAATAAACTGCACGCTTATTTGTTAAATAAGTGTTGCTATTCTATTGACGACTTTTAGGAAGTATAATTCTATTAGGTAAATATCTGTAATATAGTTATGACTCATGTCTAATAAAATAAATATAATAATCATCTAGAATTATGTAATTGTATACTTTAAAGTTGTTATAGATTTAGAAATTAATTAATTGCCTGATAATATAATATAATTATGTAATAAAATAATAATAATAATAATGTGTGTATAATAATGTAATGGTATAAAGTGTAATTCCTTTATCATACTTATAATGTAATATTCAACACAATGTGAATTATTGTTTAGAATAAACTGATTTGATTTGATTTGATTTATATTGATGTAGGTCAAAAAAAAAAGCAAATCACAGAGTGACAACCCTTATATACTTTTAGTCGTTGCGCCAACTGTCTATCTAGACGAACGAAGCGGCGGATTTTTTTTCGCCAACATAAAAGGCGTTGACTGACTGTACTATTTATGCTGTGGTACTACTGTGTCGGAGCCAAGCGTCCTGAATGCGATTACACTGTCCTAAGTGCTTCCGATTTAGCATCCGTTATGTCGGAGACAATTTCTATCCTAAGCGCTTATTACACCTTCCTGAATTTCGGATCCGGAATTTAGTGTCCGATTTAGGACGAGAAATTCAGTCGCCAATTAGACCGTCCTGAATGTCGGATCCGATATCACAGCTTTACGATCATACAGTTGTTAAACGAATGCTCTTGTAGCTGTAAAAATACATAGCTAGGTAAATAGGAGGTATATGTAGGTAGCTAGGTAGGTACGTGTCATTTTCAACGCTAATCTGAACCAGTTTTTAACCGACTTCATCAAAAGGAGGAGGTTCTCAATTCGATTGTATACTTTTTTTTTATCGTTATTCGCGCGTATCTTCGACATTTATGGACCGATTTTGATGATTATTTTGTTGTTCGATTGAGTTTTCTTGCGAGATGGTTCCAATTATTTTTTTTTCAAATCGGGTCAGTAGTTTTCAAGTAATCCCGAAAATACTATGACTTTACATCAACTACCATGACGACTTTGTTATTTATGAACCGAATTAGATGATTGTTTTTGTTGGGAGAGGGATACCTTTGTGTAGTCTTTTTAACAGACTTCAAAAAAAGGAGGTATTCAGTTTGTATATGTATGTACGTTTCTCCGCGATTATCTCACGTTTGGCTGAGCCGATTTTACTACCTAAATAATATACCTACACTACCTAATACAGAAGGTACTTATACTAAAAATAAAAAAAATAAAAAATTGTTTAAAAAACAAAAAAACCGACTTCAAAAAACCTGCCTCTAAAAAGCAAGAAATAATATATAAATCATTAGATACGCATTATCATATCATTGTTATAATAAAACACGTCTATTGAAGTCGGGTGGGGCTTTTAGAATCAAAAATGAAAGTTGTAGGTACTCCAGCCCCACCCGACTTTAATAGACGTGTTTTATTATAAAAATGATAATGCGTAGCTAATGATTTATATATTATTTCTTGCTTTTCAGAGGCAGGTTTTTTTGTTTTTTATAACACGTTATTTCAGAGGTAACTTACATAAGAAATGATAGCACTTCCTGTATTGACAATATTCTAACAAATATAGAAAGTGAAAATGTATTAAGTATTGATGTGGATCATAATAAATTGGCGGATGGGCATGCAGCCATATCTTGCGATCTGAAGTTAGAGACGGTAAGGACAAAAAAAGGAAACAGTAATCTAATACAGAGAAACATAAGAAGCTTCACAACTAAAAATAAGAGTAAGTTCAGAAAGAATTTAAAAGGCATAAAGTGGAAGGACATGGGTATAAATGGCTTTATCAACAAATTTAACAAAGAATTTAAAAATTGCTTCAAAAAAAGTAAAAAAAGATTAAGTGTTAATAAATGTACTAAAATAAATTGGATCAGTAGAGGATTAAAAGTCTCTAGCACTATGAAACGCTTTCTTAACACTATAAATATGAAAAATTGTGATAATAGCATATTAAAATACAGAGAAAATTATATAAGACTTTATAGAAAACTAAGTAGATATGCTAAGAAACGGGCAGTGCAAAAAGAAATAGAAATTGTTAAAGATAACTGCAAAGGTATATGGAATGTAGTAAATAAACAAAGGCATAAGTTTGGAAACAGTAATTTAAATGAAAATTTTAAAATCAAAACTAATAATAAAGTAACTGATGACCCTAAAGAAATTGCTAACATATTCTCTTCAACCTTTGACAAAAGCCATGAAGCGCAATTCGGCAACAACCAAAAAGCACTAAGTTTCCTACACGCAAATCTGTCTGAAACACAAACAAGTTTAACTTGGGATGATGTTACACCAAACGAAATAAAAAACATAGTAAATTCAATGAAGAATAAAAAGTCTTGTGGTCACGATGAAATCCCTATATCAGTCATAAAAGAAAACATTGATGTATTAGCAGATCCTCTCGCACATCTTTATAACATGTGTCTTAAAGAAGGTGTATGCCCTGACCAGCTAAAAATAGGTCGAGTAATACCTGTACATAAAAAAGGCCCAAGAACTGACCCCAGAAACTACAGGCCAATCTCTTTGTTACCTGTACTTTCAAAAATTTATGAAAAGATTATTAAAAAACGCTTAGTTAAACATATAGATTCAAATAACTTACTTAATAAAAGGCAATATGGGTATCAAAGAGATTTGGGCACATCAGATGCAATAGGACAACTTATTGATGATGTACTTATTTGCCTAAATAATAATAAAAAAGTAGCAGGAGTTTTCCTAGATTTAAGTTCGGCATTTGACACAGTGGATCACGATATACTTTTACACAAACTTGAGTATTACGGTATACGAGGAAACGCTCTTAAATTATTCAAATCTTACTTACAAAACAGACAACAGTACATAGAAATAAGATCCAAAGAAGGTAACCAAGAACAGACATGGACATCGAACATGACAGTAATGAAAAGAGGAGTTCCACAGGGCTCAATACTAGGTCCAATATTGTTTATTATATTCATAAACGACTTGATTGAATATATCAATAACTCTATTATAGGTGTAAGGTTGGTTGTCTACGCGGACGACACTAATGCCATAGTCTGTGCTGAAAATCTGAATGAACTTACTCATAAAGTAAATAGCCTGCTAATTTTGTTCGAAGAATGGTTCACTGCTAACAATTTGAAACTGAATAGAGAGAAAACCTGTGCCATGATGTTTAAATCTACAACCAGAAATAAAGATGTTTTGGATGTCTACATGCATAACAAGAAGCTTGATATGGTGGATGAAGTGAAATTTTTGGGAATACATATAGATTCGACTCTTAATTGGAAAACTGAATTAGATTCCTTAACAAAATCAATCAGTTCTGCGTGCTATGCTCTAAGAAGTTTACGAGACATTTTAACAGTGGAACAGCTTAAATTAATTTATTATGCACTAGTAGAGTCCAAGTTGCGATACAGTATTAAACTGTGGGGAAATAGCTACAATTATAATCAATTGACAGCATTCAGGCTGCAAAAAAGAGCGATAAGAGTTATTGCACGTATACCACAGTGGGAGTCTTGTAGAGATTATTTTACAAAGTACAACATACTTACAGTACCCAGTTTATATATACTGATTGTTCTAACAGAATTTAGAAAAAATCTGACTCAAAAGGAAACTGCTACAGACAGACAGTTACGCGAAAGAACAAGGAGGATGCACTTAAATTATGACATTATCCCTAAATTAAAAGTAGTCAAACACGGCGCCAGGTTTCAAGCAGTTAAGCTCTTTAATAAATTACCAAATGACCTAAAAATAATTAGCGATTGGAGAATTTTCAAAAATAAACTGCACGCTTATTTGTTAAATAAGTGTTGCTATTCTATTGACGACTTTTAGGAAGTATAATTCTATTAGGTAAATATCTGTAATATAGTTATGACTCATGTCTAATAAAATAAATATAATAATCATCTAGAATTATGTAATTGTATACTTTAAAGTTGTTATAGATTTAGAAATTAATTAATTGCCTGATAATATAATATAATTATGTAATAAAATAATAATAATAATAATGTGTGTATAATAATGTAATGGTATAAAGTGTAATTCCTTTATCATACTTATAATGTAATATTCAACACAATGTGAATTATTGTTTAGAATAAACTGATTTGATTTGATTTGATTTATATTGATGTAGGTCAAAAAAAAAAGCAAATCACAGAGTGACAACCCTTATATACTTTTAGTCGTTGCGCCAACTGTCTATCTAGACGAACGAAGCGGCGGATTTTTTTTCGCCAACATAAAAGGCGTTGACTGACTGTACTATTTATGCTGTGGTACTACTGTGTCGGAGCCAAGCGTCCTGAATGCGATTACACTGTCCTAAGTGCTTCCGATTTAGCATCCGTTATGTCGGAGACAATTTCTATCCTAAGCGCTTATTACACCTTCCTGAATTTCGGATCCGGAATTTAGTGTCCGATTTAGGACGAGAAATTCAGTCGCCAATTAGACCGTCCTGAATGTCGGATCCGATATCACAGCTTTACGATCATACAGTTGTTAAACGAATGCTCTTGTAGCTGTAAAAATACATAGCTAGGTAAATAGGAGGTATATGTAGGTAGCTAGGTAGGTACGTGTCATTTTCAACGCTAATCTGAACCAGTTTTTAACCGACTTCATCAAAAGGAGGAGGTTCTCAATTCGATTGTATACTTTTTTTTTATCGTTATTCGCGCGTATCTTCGACATTTATGGACCGATTTTGATGATTATTTTGTTGTTCGATTGAGTTTTCTTGCGAGATGGTTCCAATTATTTTTTTTTCAAATCGGGTCAGTAGTTTTCAAGTAATCCCGAAAATACTATGACTTTACATCAACTACCATGACGACTTTGTTATTTATGAACCGAATTAGATGATTGTTTTTGTTGGGAGAGGGATACCTTTGTGTAGTCTTTTTAACAGACTTCAAAAAAAGGAGGTATTCAGTTTGTATATGTATGTACGTTTCTCCGCGATTATCTCACGTTTGGCTGAGCCGATTTTACTACCTAAATAATATACCTACACTACCTAATACAGAAGGTACTTATACTAAAAATAAAAAAAATAAAAAATTGTTTAAAAAACAAAAAAACCGACTTCAAAAAACCTGCCTCTAAAAAGCAAGAAATAATATATAAATCATTAAATACGCATTATCATATCATTGTTATAATAAAACACGTCTATTGAAGTCGGGTGGGGCTTTTAGAATCAAAAATGAAAGTTGTAGGTACTCCAGCCCCACCCGACTTTAATAGACGTGTTTTATTATAAAAATGATAATGCGTAGCTAATGATTTATATATTATTTCTTGCTTTTCAGAGGCAGGTTTTTTTGTTTTTTATATTGATGTAGGTCAAAAAAAAGCAAATCACAGAGTGACAACCCTTATATACTTTTAGTCGTTGCGCCAACTGTCTATCTAGACGAACGAAGCGGCGGATTTTTTTTCGCCAACATAAAAGGCGTTGACTGACTGTACTATTTATGCTGTGGTACTACTGTGTCGGAGCCAAGCGTCCTGAATGCGATTACACTGTCCTAAGTGCTTCCGATTTAGCATCCGTTATGTCGGAGACAATTTCTATCCTAAGCGCTTATTACACCTTCCTGAATTTCGGATCCGGAATTTAGTGTCCGATTTAGGACGAGAAATTCAGTCGCCAATTAGACCGTCCTGAATGTCGGATCCGATATCACAGCTTTACGATCATACAGTTGTTAAACGAATGCTCTTGTAGCTGTAAAAATACATAGCTAGGTAAATAGGAGGTATATGTAGGTAGCTAGGTAGGTACGTGTCATTTTCAACGCTAATCTGAACTAGTTTTTAACCGACTTCATCAAAAGGAGGAGGTTCTCAATTCGATTGTATACTTTATTTTTTATCGTTATTCGCGCGTATCTTCGACATTTATGGACCGATTTTGATGATTATTTTGTTGTTCGATTGAGTTTTCTTGCGAGATGGTTCCATTTTTTTTTTTTCAAATCGGGTCAGTAATTTTCAAGTGATTCCGAAAATACTATGACTTTACATCAACTACCTTGACGACTTTGTTATTTATGAACCGAATTAGATGATTGTTTTTTTTGGGAGAGGGATACCTTTGTGTAGTCTTTTTAACAGACTTCAAAAAAAGGAGGTATTCAGTTTGTATTATGTATATTCGTTTCTCCGCGATTATCTCACGTTTGGCTGAGCCGATTTTAATACCTAAATAATATACCTACACTACTTAATACAGAAGGTACTTACTAATATACTACTAATATACTAAAAATAAAAACCTGCCTCTAAAAAGCAAGAAATAATATATAAATCATTAGATACGCATTATCATATCATTGTTATAATAAAACACGTCTATTGAAGTCGGGTGGGGCTTTTAGAATAAAAAAAGAAAGTTGTAGGTACTCCAGCCCCACCCGACTTTAATAGACGTGTTTTATTATAAAAATGATAATACGTAGCTAATGATTTATGTATTATTTCTTGCTTTTCAGAGGCAGGTTTTTTTGTTTTTTATATTGATGTAGGTCAAAAAAAAAGCAAATCACAGAGTGACAACCCTTATATACTTTTAGTCGTTGCGCCAACTGTCTATCTAGACGAACGGCGCGGCGGATTTTTTTTTTGCCAACATAAAAGGCGTTGACTGACTGTACTATTTATGCTGTGGTACTACTGTGTCGGAGCCGAGCGTCCTGAATGCGATTACACTGTCCTAAGTGCTTCCGATTTAGCATCCGTTATGTCGGAGACAATTTCTATCCTAACTAGGATCCTAAATCGGATCCTAGCTTCCTGAATGCAATTACACTGCTCTGAATTTAGGAGCGACTTCATATCGGGTCCGATATTTAAAGCGCTTATTACACCTTCCTGAATTTCGGATCCGGAATTTAGTGTCCGATTTAGGACGGGAAATTCAGTCGCCAATTAGACCGTCCTGAATGTCGGATCCGATATCACAGCTTTACGATCATACAGTTGTTAAACAAATGTTCTTGTAGCCGTAAAAATACATAGCTAGGTAAATAGGAGGTATATGTAGGTAGCTAGGTAGGTAGTAGGTTCGTGTCATTTTCAACGCTAGTTTTTAACCGACTTCATCAAAAGGAGGAGGTTCTCAATTTGATTGTATACTTTTTTTTATCGTTATTCGCGCGTATCTTCGACATTTATGGACTGATTTTGATGATTCTTTTTTTGTTCGATTGAGTTTTCTTGCGAGATGGTCCCATTTATTTTTTTTTCAAATCGGTTCAGTAGTTTTCAAGTAAACCCGAAAATACTATGACTTTACATCAACTACCTTGACGACTTTGTTATTTATGAACCTTATTAGATGATTGTTTTTGTTGGGAAAGGGATACCTTTGTGTAGTCTTTTTAACCGACTTTACTACCTAAATAATATGCCTACACTACCTAATACAGAAGGTACTTACACTAAAAATAAAAAAATAAAAAATTGTTTAAAAAACAAAAAAACTGACTTCAAAAAACCTGCGTCTAAAAAGCAAGAAATAATATATAAATCATTAGATACGCATTATCATATCATTGTTATAATAAAACACGTCTATTGAAGTCGGGTGGGGCTTTTAGAATAAAAAAAGGAAGTTGTAGGTACTCCAGCCCCACCCGACTTTAATAGACGTATTTTATTTTATTTTATTTATTTTTGGCACGGTAACAAAATACAAATTAAAACATTCTATAATATTATCTTGGCTGTTGTACATTATTAAATTAGTATTTCGATAACAACCGAGCACAACATTCTAACAATATAACAATAATATAACATTATAACAATGATAATGCGTAGCTAATGATTTATATATTATTTTTTAGAGGCAGGTTTTTTGAAGTCGGTTTTTTTGTTTTTTTATATTGATGTAGGTCAAAAAAAAAGCAAATCACAGAGTGACAACCCTAATATACTTTTAGTCGTTGCGCCAACTGTCTATCTAGACGAACGGCGCGGCGGATTTTTTTTCGCCAACATAAAAGGCGTTGACTGACTGTACTCTTTATGCTGTGGTACTACTGTGTCGGAGCCGAGCGTCCTGAATGCGATTACACTGTCCTAAGTGCTTCCGATTTAGCATCCGTTATGTCGGAGACAATTTCTATCCTAATTAGGATCCTAAATCGGATCCTAGCTTCCTGAATGCAATTACACTGCTCTGAATTTAGGAGCGACTTCATATCGGGTCCGATATTTAGGATGATCTAATTAGCTCTTAGGATGATCTAATTAGCTCTTTATACAGGTTTTAACAAAAAGGGAGTCATGTTGTTATTTAGAAATAGATGTCATTTTTGCATTCAATATGTTACAGTCAACGCCATAAATCCGGTTAGTATGTACTATATAGGTAATTAATTACGGATAAACTTGATATTAAAAAGCACAATTCAGATTGATGTTATAATATTATCAAATACCTATAGCCGTATCAGAAACCGATTCGGAAAAGAAAAATGAAGAACCTTTCAACGCTATTGTACTGCCTGCAGACTGTGAGCCGATTCATGATTACACTCATGCCACTACTTTCAGTTTGCAAGCTTTCTCGCCGAAATCCTTGGTTCAGCCATTTATACTCTAGGTATACGTTGGTCATAAAAAAAAAACAGCCCTACAATAAAAATAATGAATACCTACCAAATACATAGAAACTGATGGATAAATGGAACAAGAACGAATGCATAATGCGGCATAATGGACGAACAAACATAGGTATATAGTACATAGTACTATGAAACACACATGTTTAGAAGCCCACATGGATAATATACTTACCTATACGAATCTTGTGCAATTCCAACAATATTACATACATACGTGTCGAATCGATAACCTCCTTTTTTATGAATTCGGCAATACCCACATACCTTCCCTGGTGGGATAGCCAAGATATCCTGGAAAAACCTGGAATTTACCTGGCAAAATAGGTTATGTATAACCTTGACATTGATTATAATTACTGAGCGGAACTTTTTGAAATAGGTATGTTGGGACACCTTCCAGGATGACGCTCAAAAAAGTTCCACAACCTCCCTAATGGGATAGCCAAGATCCGCTCATCATATTCTTTGGGAGTGTGAGCTCTGGTTCGCCGAGTTTTTTTTATTTTTTTTTTAATGTTAGGTTCCATTTGTTATATTTTTATTTTTGGTGCTTTTGCGGTAGGGTCTTAAACTCTGCCATAAATAATGGAATTGGCTCTCTAATAGCCATGTTTTTATTGCTGTCTCCCGTTTGCAATGGAGGGAAGTCGGATATTTCTTTTTCCTACTCCTCCTATCTTCTTTGATTAATTCATTGCGGGTTCCAAGACAGATTAGAGTAATCCCCCGGGCTCGCTGGACTTCATTGTCTAGTGTTTTGAATGGTCGCCGCTGTTGATCCTGGCTTACAGGAGTTACAGCGGTGGGAATGTGTGGTGGGCCAATGACATTGATAATTACTACGCGGGACCTTTTGGAATATATACGTACACCTTCTAGTATGACGCTCAAAAAAATCCCACGACCTCCTTAGTGGGATAGCCAAGATATCCTAGAAAATCCGGGAATTTATGTGGAAAATTAGGTAAATAAACTATTCCATTCTATGAACCGGACATTGATAATTACCAAGCGGGACCTTATGGAATATGTTGGGACACCTTCCAGCATGACGCTCAAAAAAGTACCACGACCTCCCTAGTGGGATAGCTAAGAATTCCAGGGTCTGAAAACACCTAGAATTATTGATTGTCATACTGGAAGGTGTCCCAACATATTCCAAAAGGTCCCGCTTAGTAATTATCAATGTCCGGGCCAAACCCTAAATTGCCTGGGTTATTATTATTATAGTAGCGTGACGTGATATTCAAAATTTTTACAGTTGGTTATTTTTATTTTGTGGCTAACCTAGACCTAGACCATTGTTGTATAATTTAAGAGTACGCGACATAGGAAAAGTAGGTATCTAAATTACTATTTATATTGGGCGATACTTACAAGATCTATTATTGTTGAAAATATTGTCAAAAATACTGTTATCTAATCGCCAAAACTAAAGTATTAATTTTATAACCTTTCCAAAGAAAAGTAGGTACCTACCATGAACAGTAAATTACTTACCATAGAAAAAACCCCGGTGCGTGAGACCGGGGACACCAACGATGTAAGTCAAATACACGTCACCAGTCAGTGGCGGGTGAATTTAAAAAAATCATAATTATACATATAGTAAAGGTTGAGATTGATTGTCATTCGTAAATTGAGAGATAATAATTAATAATATTGTTTACTTTGTGACTTTTTAGTCGGCATTGTTGTTTGTTATCGTAGATGGGTTTCATGAATTTTAGAGTTTTTACCAAAAATGATTCGCAATGTGAATATTTGTAAATCAGTACTTAAAGCCGTATTTCGTCACATATCTGTTTTACTTAATGTATAGTTTGAGGTCTTGTCTCCGTATTAAACGCTACGTTCATGTAAATACACGTGTGTGTGTGTATAAATTTACCCATCGTTTCATTTAAGGACATGTACCTCAAAACACACGTTGGGTCTCTGAAGTTTCGAAACATACTTTGTATACTAAAACTATAATAACTTTGGTAAATGGTTCATATAAATGAAAATATCTGCATCCCCAAATACCGGGGGTGGCAGGCTTTGAATTTACCACCCCAAATTGTCAAGTCCCAAATCATGCCTTGTACATAGATATATATATATATATATATATATTATTTCGCTTCGCTGCTAGTGTGGCCTGAGCTTTATCATGAAGTAGTTTTCCGTGAGTTTTACTTTAGCTATTTTAGCGTCTGAACCACCCGTAAATCGTGCTTCGAACTTTTGGTGTGTTTATCTTTTATTTACAGTAAAGTATCAAGTTTGGGGTTAAATTGGAAAATTCGGGCCAACTAGGTACTGTTTTTAGGGTTCTTTGACTAAAAAGAAAATAAATCTTCAGATCTCTCGTAGATGTACAAATTAAACTTCTGATCATTAATATAAGTTACTTATTTATATCCTAGAAAACGTTATCTAATGGCGGTATTCATAAAACAGAATTTTCGAAGTTTGCAATAATTAGAGAGATTGTTTCGAAATGTTTTATATTCGTCGATAAAATGTTAAACTTTCTATTGAGATTAATTGAAGACTTTATTCAAATGATCTTATAAAAAAAAGTGTGAACGACTTAGCGATGGTTCTCACTATTTAGTACCCATCGTAGCACGAATATCCATCGACAAAAAAAAACGCGCGTAATAAACTCCATTATGTAGAATTATTTTGTATGGGTTAGATTATTATTGTCGATTTCCATAAAATAGGGTAATGTATTAAGTATCTAGCTATCCTATCTTGGGATAAGATTATATTGCAATATTTAAAATTGCAGATGTGGATTGTACTAAGGATATCATGAGGATTATGATTAAAGGAATCTTAGTTGGTTTAAATTATTCTGTTCCCACTCGGAGTAGGTCCGCGCGTAAAAGTACTTGATAGAAGATAGAAATTTCCCACAGTTAATCTATCTATCGAATAGAGTAATTAATCTATGAAAAATTTAATTTCGATTTTCGGCGGTGGATGGCGCTGTACTTTCCCATACAAAATTACTCCGTCGAATGTGTTTACGCGCGTTATTTTTTTTATAGCTTTTCCTTTGGGCACTGTACTCTTAGCACGAACTGGAGCCCAATCGCGGTAATTCTGAACGATAAAACCAAAAACGTTACGTTGTCATTTAGGTTATATTTACCTAAATAAAATATCTTTGGTTTAGCTTCATAATTTTCACTTAAATTGTCCCAGATTGTAATCCTAGACTCCATAAACAGAGTATTCAACAATTTTAACAAAACTAAAGCGAGTATTTTTCTGTCAACGAAACTGAAACGATTTAGCTTTGGTTTTATCGTTGAAAATTAGCGCGATCGGCCTCTGCTAAGAGTACAGTGCCCAAAGGAAATTCTATGCTAACTTTTGAATATCGAACATGAAAATTGGAATACGAATACTTATTGCAATCGACCACCACTACTATGTTTGGTCTGAACGAACTCTTATAAAAAGGTCTTAATAGTTCCGATCGATTCTCACATACTTTAGCATCTGTCGGCTATAGCTTATCGGCGAAAATCTTGAAGATAATCGTGAGAGATAGGCAGCTAACGCGTGGCTTCATTCTTTCCCTACAGAATTGAAAGTGTTTTGGAGAGCCATTTATATTCGTTAACTGGAAAAAATGGTGCGTGCTCGTATATCTATAAGACGATCTATCAATTAATGAAGAATAGCGATAGAGCAGTCCAACGAGCTTCGCGTATCGTGAAAGTTAAGTAAACTTTACTATGACTGTAATGAGATGGGTGACCAAATTATTGTCCAACATTTCAATCACAGACTACTATTGCACCCTTTGACTTTAGGTTTCATTTATGCTTACATACCTACTATTTATTTATATTGTGCTTTTACAATATATATCCAAGTCTTTCAAAAGAAAATTACAACTTTAATCTTTATCTAGGGCTTTTTATATGTTACGAATATAATATACGAGTCACCGTATTATTTTTACACTCAGTAACGGAGGTTTATTTCCCAAAGGCTGTGTTTCACCATTTATCATCGTGTTAGCATTATACTTCACAGCCTATTTGTTCTCAATAACGTCACTCGACACGGGGACTGAAAATAGCTGATAGGGGAGTGAAAATACTCTGTTGTGAAACAAAGTCTGGACAGTCCATTAACTTATGAATTAGAGTCTGATTTGGTTAACTTTGGCATCTCGGGAAGCATAGACAAAGTTAGGAGAGTGACATAGGTATACTCGGATAAATGTATTAATGAAAAAAAATCTTAGTTTCGTAATCATTATTACGAACGATTTAAGTTGTTTATTGTCAAAATAAGTCTCTCATAATCCTGTACCTACTTTTATATCTGTAAGTAAATTACTTTGGTATTGGTTTGCAATTTAATTGCGCCACTTTATCTAATTTGGTTGTAATCTAAAATATTAAATTATATGAGAGTTTATTAGCTTTCTAATGTTACTCAAATTAAAGGGCAAACAAAATGAAAACCATTTTTCTTTATAATCACTTTTTTGGAGATATTAAAAGTATTTGGGACTTAAAATTACCTATTCATTCAAAATTCATAATAATGGCCTACTAGGGCAGAAATCTCTTTATGGATGGATAAGAAGAATGAGGAAGTACGAAAATTTTTTTTGTGTGTGTGTGTAAACATCTGAAAGTGAAACCAATTATTGGTTCTATTCTGAGATGTTTGCGATCTCCTAATGTAATCCATTCCTAAAAAGGAATCCTTTTTCACTGCTCCGAATGGGGAGTGAAGGAAACCAAATATTTGATCACATACTTCACGTCACATCGTACTTAGTTACTACATTACGGATCACATACTGGCTGATACACTACTGTTCTATCTACACGAGTACCTACTATTTATTAATAATGTGGTATCCTACTTGTTACAAGTTTTTTTATGAAAAGGAAATGAGACGTACGAGTACCTAACTGAAAATTTTATGTTACTTAGTCCAATTTTAGTCACAGTTTCAACAATTGGTTGATCACCTAAGTATTCATAATTGAGTTGCGTCAGATGATATCATCCATAAAATGCTAATTAAGCATTTTAAAGCAATTTGTTTTGATTTGGGCTGATTTTTCAATCCTCAGATAACAGATATCAGTCATAAATAATAATAAAAATTATTTTTTATTATTTTTTCTTTTTTCAAAATGGTTTGGCACTACCGCCAAGTGACGCCTGATTCAATCAAATAGATATCAGTCAGTTAAAAAAATAAAAGGCGTTCAAAAATGTGACAGACAAATGAATGACAAGCATTTTTAATTTAGCAGTATAAACGCTATCTAACGGATAAAGCTCTATCTATCTACGCATTGAAAAATCAGCCCTTAATTAATAATATGAGTACTTATAATTGTACACTAAAATGAAATAAAGTACCTAATTGATAAAATGCATTATTTTTGTAAGTGCATTACGACTAACTACTTATACTTTGTTGTATGTTGTATGACAGATAGTTTTTTTTAAAGAGTACAAGAGGAAGTGAAATCTCTAGCCAGGCGCATGTGTGCCGGCAAGGTCGCGAGTAGGATGCGTGCAAGTGGGCTGTTTGTTACTTAGTCGTAGACTCTGCGCAGTACGCGACACTACATGAGTAAAGTGCGTACGCGCAAGTGGGGTGCAAGGTTTACGAATGTCAACGCTTGCATATAGATCGTCTGGTTTTATGCCCAATCTAAAATCTTGAATTATATGTACTGTGGAAGTTCGTCTAGTCTATGTCACCGCATCGCGAGCGCGCCGTTGCGAGCTGATATTCGAATTATTTACTTAAAAGTACAAGAAGATAAAAATAAAGTTTAATGATTAACTTAAAACATCTTTTAAATTTTATCCTTTAAAATAGTTACTAATCAAGTTCGCACCAAGTTACAGCTTCTTTAATCGTAATTAAATGACTTGGTGTGAAGTTAGCTTTTGTGGTAAAAAATGTGTTATTTTTGATATTTTTAATACATAATATTATAATAATTTATCTTCTGTACTTAATTTAAAATACTTTTTTAATTTTTGCACTACCTACCATCTTCACAATGGGTAAGTAAAACTGAAGACAGTCTTTGGTGTGTAATTTTTCATTCTCTACAATGGTTCAGTAGTTATATTCTCTTATGACAGAGGGCCTATTACAAAAAGGAATCACGATAGTCAGTCGCAATTCGTCGTTCAATTTACTTGATATTTAACCTTATTCGTGAGTCAATAGTGTCACAGAGTGGGACGAGCATCGTACGCTTATCGTAATGCTTGTTGTTTGTAATAGGCTCTCAGGAAATCAATAAAAAACTATGTTGGAGATGGCTGAGTTGAAAAACATCTCAACACTCTATTTCTTTATTTTATTAGAAACATTTGCAATTGCTTACACAAAACAACACCAACACTTAAACTAAACTTACAGTATTTATTGCTTTTAAAAACCAATGCTTTGCTTACATTTTTACTTACAATAAATTAGCATTAATTCGTCGGTATTGCAAACATTACTGGTCACTTTATCCCGCCGGTAACAATCAATTGCGATTGTCAATTTTTTCGTCAATGCCATTATTGGAGCAATTGACAATCGCTTCATTTGCGCGCGTAAACGATCAATTTTCGCATCAATGGGCGTCAATGACGTAAAAATTTACAATCGCAAATGATCGTTACCTGCGGCTTTTATCTGTAAATTATCAAAATAATCTTGATTATTTAATCAAACACTGGTGGTCCCTTAAAATGTCGCACCAGATTCGTCCGTATGGGTCACACACGCGCCGTGCAAGGAACGTGCGAAGTACGTGCGCGTGCGCGTCTCGCGTGCCTCCCGCCCCGGATGTAACACACTCGATTCAAAGATTGTGTCGTTTATCCTGGACTGTATTAAAAAACAATGATTATAAAGGAATAATCTTTGTTTCTCCTTACCACTCATAAGGAAGGCCTGTGCCCCAGCAGTGAGGACATCAAAAACGGCTGATGGACAATCTTTGTTTCAATAGTACATGACGATGATTTTGCCTGTGTCCTTTCCCTAGGTTCAGTCAACTTTAAAAACAAAATACATTAGCGTAAAAATGTTACAATGTCAACGAATACAGATAAATTACCTACGTTCAGATTCATAATATTAGTATGGATAAGAGGCGTGTTCTCGAACAACGCTGTATGTAGCAATTTGCAGTTTTGATAAATAATCAAGCGTTGTTCCATCGTCAGATCGATTTCGTCAATTTTGTAACACACAGCGTTGTTCGAGCACACGCCTCCACTATATGTAACACAGCTGTTTTTCATCTACTAATTATTACTACATTTTGTTCTAGGAAAAGCGCTTGCTCAGCGCACGTGTTAGTAATGTTAGTATGTACGTAAGATTTTCTTTTAGAGATCTAAATACTTAATAAAATGTTAAGCTCTTACATTATCATTAAATGATTGATTTTATATGAACATATTTATACAAAGAATCGTTTAATGTTTGAAAGTCGGCTTAGGCACTTATATTAATTTCGCTTACTATCACCCATTACAGATTATCTTAAATGAAAAAGAAAGCATTTATTCGAACAAGTTTTGCCCATATAAAACGAGATTAAAATGTCTTAAATGACCTACATCTTGCCTTACTAAAATCTGCTGTTAGCGAGATTTATTTTCTAACAACCTATTACAAATAGGATGATTTATAAGCGGCATCCGTAATAATGTCGATCCATGTTAATTTGACAGGTAGTATAGTGGCGCCCCCAATATCTGCCAAATTATGACCGAGACTGAGGTACGGACTGCCTCGAAGAGAGACGTCAATGAATCCTCACACATTACATTCCGGTTTGATAACGATGTCGCTGCGATGCGACCAACTTTTGTTTCAGTACGAACCTCGTGGCCGATAAAATGGTGTTTGAAGACCGATAGAAGGCGTAACCGGTACCATCAACGCAGACAAATTAAAACTTTATAACGATCGTGATAAAGCTGATCGTAACGTTGAAGAAATTTAATTTAAAATTGATGCGAAAACAGCTTATGTAGATAAATTAGTAAAGGAAAAGAGACTCTGACATTAAATCGGTAGAGATTATATTTTAAAGGTGTAGACGTCGATGCTGATCTATGAGCGTATTGATAGCTTTTGAAAAGAGTGAACAAACTATTAAAGCTTATTGTGCCAGTTCACGGATGAGCGAGAAGGTTAATGCCCATATTTTAAATCTAAAATGTCACATTTAATTTTGATAAGCATCTTTTTAGCTGATAGCTCACCATGCTCACTCAATATAACCACAGTATAACCTATGTATAATGGGGAATGTGCGGAAAACATCAAATTTGCTGAATATTTTTCTATAGTTAGGAATAAGGTCCCTTAGAATAAAGTTTCAGAATTTTCAGTTGCGTTAAAAACTTTAAAAAAATCAAAGTCTCTTCGACATCACAAATGTATGAAAGTAACAGCAGAATGAAGATTATACCTTTGCCGCTAACTGCCACAACCACAACACGTATTAAAAAAAAGTTTTGACATTTTGGTCTTGAAACTTTTTTTTCTCACTTATGCTCTGAAATCTTATCATTCCATTTGAAAAAGGAATGCGGGGCGTTCCACATTTCCGAGGGGGTCTGGTTCATCACATTCTAAATTTAAAATTCAGGCCAGGAATTAATTTCAATACTTACTTCCCGCACCAGCACCAGTGCGGGAAGTAGGTACAAAGCGAAGATGATCTGGGTGGTCTGCGGCAACTTCTTTTTTTTGTTTTAGCTGTTCACAAAAACAAAAAAAGCAAAGGCACATTTGCACCATACAGCCATAACTTTAGTTCCTTTTTTCTGGCACGCAAGCCAACGACAAGACAGTTAATATTATAAAGGTAAAATTATTTAATAGGTACTATAATAACGATACAATAAAAAAAATGGTGCGCACAGAGTATATTACTATAAGAATAAATAAATATTACATTGTATTGTACCAGATTTATCAGAGACAAATCCTCTAAGTAATCTTGAATTATGTACAGCGCCATCTACCGCCGAGAAGTGAAATGAGATGGGTTTTTGCTTCTCGGCGGTAGATGGCGCTGCACGTAATTCAAGATTACTTAGAGGATTTGTCTATGATAAATCTCATTTTTAATATTAATTAAATTTAATTAAGTTTCAATTGAAAAGTTTTTTATTTCCTCGCATTTCTTGAGAAAAGCACTATACAAGCCTTGTTCTGGAAGCTACTTGCATTGCCTCGAATGATTAAAGCCCTCGCCTGCGGCTCGGGCTTCAAACCATCCTCGACAATGCAATCGCTAGCTTCCCGTTCACGGTTGTAATGTACTATTAATATCATGTTGTGGTTGTGGCAGGTGGTGTGGCAAAAACCCTTATACCGAATAATGGTAGATGAGAATTTTTGATATTTTCGTTATTAATTTTTATATGGAACAGCTGATTTTTTTCGCGATTTCAGAGTTGGTCCCATAATAAAAGTTGTTCAGTTTGATGGTGTCCCTATGTACCATATTCGGCATTTGGGGTTGTTTTGTAACACGTTGATTATATGAGTACCTATATACCCAACTGTAATGTTATAATTCATTGGACGTTAAGTGTAATAATTATAATAATTCTCACAATAAGAATTTTAAGCTCATTCGTCACGAAAATATTATAATTAAGTAGGTACGAGTACTTATCTCTTAACGAATATGCAAATGTGTAAAAGGTGAACTTCTCTTTTTGGTAATTTTATCTGAAACATAAATCAATAGATATAAAAACATTTTGACAATCGGAATAAAACATTAAAATCTTTCTTGATAACAAACTTTTACAAGATGTTAGCTACTAAATACATTACGACTATTTATGACCTATTGTGAGAATCAATGGCCGTATATTTTTACATGACTTACACACAGGGAACGTTCAACGTACACCGATTACTTGTAACAAAACTTGATATCGAAATTGTCACACAGTCAAGTGTTGAAGAACTCGATGAAGAAAAATTTACGAAGAATGTTTCGACGAGCACTCAACCTAAATATGTCCAATAGTCGATAACGTCCGCCTACGTCTGATACTGTGGTGCGTTTCGATCCTTTTCTTCAATCTCTACTCTAACACTCCAAGCATAAGATGGAATATTGCTTGCTATAGTTGTCTGTAAAATATGTAAGGTCTTACACCGACCGACGGCTACTTTCCAACGTGTCAATAAAAGCTTTCGCTATCTGTGACCGAAACGCTCGCTTTGTTTGTTTTACTTGTTTGTACATTCTTTTTTGAGCACCCACAGATTCGACATCATCTGTGACGAAGACTTTCAATGGATGTGCTGATTTATCGGCCTTTTGATTGGCCGAGGAATGTTGGCTTAAAGTCAATTAGTGTTTCACTTTCGATTCTGCGAAAGGACACGTAATTGTTAGATAACGGATTTATATATTTCATATTCAAATCCGTTACCTCTAATTATTCTGCTGTTACTTGTCCATCAGCCATTTTTGATGTCCCCACTGCTGGGGCACAGGCCTTCCTTATGGGTGGTAAGGAGGATGGGCCATAACCCACCACGCGGGCCCAATGCGGATTGGTGGGTGTTAACGACTGTAAATGCAGCCGGGACCAACGGCTTAACGTGCCTTCCGAAGCACGGAGGAGCTCGAGATAATAAATTTTTGGTCACCCATCCCATGACCGACCCTTGCGAACGTTGCTTAACTTCCGCAATCGCTGGGCCAGGCGCTAAACCACTGCGCCACCGAGCTCCACAATAACTAACTAACTAACTATAAAGCTGTTACTTAATTAATTGTATTCAGTGGATATAAATGTAATTCCTTATTTATACTCGTAGTTATAAGTACTAGAAATTCAAACTAAATAAAAAGCGACACTACATTATTAATAAATAAGTTATCCTTTGTAACAAGGGTTTGCCTGGAAGAGATTGCTTCCAGCGATAAGGCCGCCTTTGCCCACTATAGTTTTAATGTTTTATTTGTAACTAGCGGCCGCCCGCGGTTTCACCTGCGTGGTTCCCGTTCCCGTGGGAATATCGGGATAAAAATTCTATGTTTTAATCTAGGCTATCTACTATCTGTGTGAAAAATTTCAAGCAAATCCGTTCAGTAGTTTTTGTGTGATTGAGGAACAAACATCCAAACACCTAAACATCCAAACCCACAAACTTTCACATTTATAATATTAAGTAGGAAGTAGGATTATTCCTGTAATGTGTGAGCAATAAAGAGTTTTTTATCTATCTATTATTTATTTATAATGAAAACATCTATGTTTAGAATTGCTATGTGTAAATAATTAATTTAAAGGTAGTTAAAACAATGTATTATGTGAAGATGACGACGAACAAGAATAGCATACAATTCTGAAGAAACAGTAGAGTAGAGATACAAAAGCACATCACACAATAATGCAGTAGGTAGGACATTCAACGTTTAGGGCTGTCAAAGCGTGTATTTTCATAACAATTTCGTTACCCTATCGTATAGAAAAATAAAAACACTAGAGATCAAAAATATTGGGCCTACCACTTCACTCTTTTTTGAAATCTGATGTCCTATTTATTGGACAACCCGTCTCGTCAATATTTCTTTCAAATTATTATAATACTATAATTATTATAAACAACATAATATTGTCATCTATTACATTACTTCAGCCCCCCTAGCATGACCACTGAAACGCGATATGATATAGCAATTTATCACGTTTATTTAACTGTCAAAAGACAATGGATTTTGACAGTTGAGTGTCGATAAAACGCTATATATCACGCGATATATATCGTGTTTTGTCGGTCATGCTAGACCAGTCTTTCCCAAAGTGGGCGATAACGCCCCCTTGTGGGCGCTGCAGGTCTCAAGGGGGGCGGTAAGAGACCCAGAAAGAAAATGGGGGCGTTGTGTAGAGGCGGGGGGGGGGGGGTGATTTGTAATTTTATTTAGCTAGGAGGCCTCTTAACCAACGACTGCAAGAGCTCTCGACTCTCAACAACAACTTGTGAACATCAACTAATATGAATTAAAAGATTGCTCAAACTCGGTTCTATATTTCTCTCCGCGTAGTTCATATATCTGTCCTATTTTATTGAATATAGAAAAAATTAAAATCATGTCAATCGGTCGCTCCGTTTCGTAATGAAAGTAGACACAAACAAACAAATAAAAAGGCAACAGACACACTTTCGCATTTTAATAGTTATTAGTACTCGTAGATATCTATCATGTTTTAACAAGTTTTTGTTAAATAACCCGAATTGTGCATTCCTGTATCAGTCGGCTGGTTCATTGAATACTTGTTCGGACTTGTTGAGTACGATTGAGCGTCGAATGAGTTAATATACATATATAGGTCACAATAATTAATTAATTTAATTTGAAGTTATAGTGGTTTTTAAATAGGTGAAAAAATGGGGGCGCTAAAAAATATTTATTCTCAAAGTGGGCAGTAGACAAAATCAGTTTGGGAACCACTGTGCTAGACCTACTGGGTCAGTTTTTTGCCATATTTGTCAAAAGTCAGACATTCTAACAAACGGAATGAAGATAGTAATACGGAAAAGCCACTGCAGTTGGCCGTTGTTTGAATCTATTTGTAATTATTAAACATCTATTTAACTTAAGTTTTCTTTTATGAAGAGCTCCTAAAGCACACCTTATTCGCTCTCGTTCCCATTACCAAGAACCTGCCAGCCCTTGCTAACCGCCGCGTATACGTTCAACACACTGACACAAATGTCTCTATGCCACTGAAATTTTATTTATGTATCTGCGCTTACGCATTCGTGTGTCGTCCAATCGTGATGCAGTGGATAGAATACCATTTAAGGCTATTTTACACTTCGACACATTACGGTTACTTTCCGGTTTCTCATTTTCTTCTTTAACGTCTTGGTTTTACAATTAAATGCCTAAAACGTAAATGTGAGCAAACGATTTACCTCAGAGTAATAAAACTTATTTTAAAAATATCCGGTTGAAATAAAAGTGACACGTACAAAACATGATTTTACGAAGAACACGTCAATGTCATAAACGTTCTAATCTAAGTTAATAATTACTAAAAAAAATTAAATGTAGATACCTATCATGTGTTAAAAATGTGTTAACAAACTAAATAATACTTTGAATAATGTTTTTGGACCAGATAAAGATGAATATTTTAATAAAACACAATCTTTGGTCTGATGTTTAAAACTATAATATACCTAAGCTATAAAAATCATCAGACACTAATATTGTCTGAACCCAAACTCCAATTCCATTAATTAGTAAAAACTAAAAACCAGACACAGCCTTCAAACTTGAAAACTAAATTGAAAATAAATTCGTGACGTGATAAGATGAATCACATTATTGAAGCATTAAGAAGTTGTTGATATCAATGTAGCAATTTAACATTCCTAAAATTCTTAAGTCGACGTGCTAAAGACTATAATCGGTTGTCTACAACGGCTTATCTTCACCGAACATAGGATTAAGTATAGTAATCGATAAACTGATGAAATGTAGCCGCTATAAAAATTGCAAACCGATTATTTTGATGGAACCAGTTTATCATAGGTATTTGCAATAAAATCATTTACTTTCTCTTAGAAAACTTCACTGGAATTTGGTCTAAATTATTTTTCAACTGGGCAACACTAATTTATTGACCAAGCGGGTGCTCGTTTTAAAAATTATTATAAAATTTGTTGAAAATAAAGCTGTGCTAATAAAGACATTTCTACAATCACTCTTTAATACGTCAATAATTGGTCTTTTTTTTCTCTTAGTAATTGGTCATGAAGGTTAAACTTACACAGACCCTCAAACTACTTGTCAAACGTGAGAAAAAAATAAAAATCGATTAATAAGTCGCTGTTTTAAAATCGATTCCATAATGACCACTTAGAATATTAATTAAAACTCTTTCTTCTCACCAAACGGCCTTACCTCTCGTTTGTTTTAATTTCTAACAACAAATATTAAAGAGTAGGTACCTACGTGAAAACTCTCCAAAAACAATATTGGCTGTTTACAAAGGCCTTAGTAACGACCGATTGTTGGTGAAGATTAACTCGGGAGTAGAATTTAATATGTTACTGTAGGTTAAGAATATAATGGACTATTTTCCTCTTTTGTAGTTTTAATGAGTACTTTCTTATCTCGTTCTGGCTCTACGTTTTTTAGAGGTGCGGAGAGACATCTTTGAGAAAAGGAAAGGGCGGGCGTTTTGTCATCTAAAAATATTTCAAAATTTATTTTAAACTCTTTTATCATGTTTGGTATTAGTAATGTAATAAGTTAGAAATTTAAGTAAAGGCTATTAAATTAACAAAAAAACTGCAAGCTCAAATTTGCTTCAATTTAAAGATGGTGTTATAGTTATTGAAATAAATGACTGCATTCCTAACTATTCCAACTTTGTGCTACAATAATGAGAAACTTGGAATATTAGTTATTTATAGAATGTATTTCCTTTTTTTTCAAAACATGTAATTAACTAGTACCAATATTAATCTAACTATTTAAAGTTAATATGATTGGCAAACATTAGAAATCCAAACACAGAAAAATTAACATTATAAGTGCATATTTTATTTCTAGCAGACTATAAAACATCTTCATAAGATATTGCAACGGTAGATTCCATCGAATTCGCAACTATGTAGACTGGCTATCTTCATTAAGATCCGAAATGTCATTAATTTAGCTGAATAACTAATTTGCTTAAGGAAAGTCTAGAAAAAAAACTAGAGCGATGCATACCGGATTCGCGGATGTTGAATGACTACTTGCCTAGATTGAAATTAATCTATTTAGAATTCACGTCAGACGAAACATTTGTGAGTTTATGGGCCAATGATGTCAAAACTGTTAGTCTGCACTTATAAAAATACGACGTGTGAAATGGAAAGTATGCAAATACTTCGTCTCAATTTAGCTCCCTAAATGACCTTTATATTATTATGATCGTGCAGGCACATGACTTTTGTATCGAATCATAACTACATTTGTTGGAAATGTCGGTAAAACAGAATCAACTGCAATTTCACAATCAGACGATACTCTAGAAAATTTTATTTTCTAATAAAATTGACTTAATTGATTGACGGATTATAACTGCACCAAGGGTTCGAGCACAATTCGAGTCTTGATGTGTGATATAGTGATGAGCATAAAATCAAATTGTCCCCGTTTATCTGTTTGTAGGTACCTCTTAAAGTATTCTAAAATCCATTATTTAGCCACCATAATTAAATACAAGCTCTGCTTTTTCAGAACTTGCCGATTTGTGTGACATAAAAAAGGCTTAACGTGAACTTTACAGAACCCTAAAGGGCCAAGACCGCCCACGTCTGCGCAAGTTAATTGCCAGCTGGCGGAGGCACTAAGAATGTAAATTAAACTCGCCCCCAGTGAGGCAGGTTTAAGAACGTGCTCAAAATTGAATGGACACCTACTTCCATGTCGTATTCGAAACTTTTATTTTGTTAACTTTTTACAGTTCACACGTGTGCTTCGCAATATTTTTGAAGTATGAGGCTCATTATTAAAACACAGATACTCGTAGTTTCTAACTTACTAACTATTATTTAGGTACTTTAGGTAGGTATTATTAACGACCACCGTGGTCATCAATGTAAAAAAAAAACTACATCATAATTTCTTGTAAGTATTTCCTTAGTTGTTTCGTACTTACTTACTTTAGCAACATACATAATAATGTAATAGTAAAACGTTTTTGTTAGGTATAGGTACCATCTAAACACAATGTTATTTTTGTTGAAAAAAATCTATTGCTGTGTCAATTTTGTATTGTAATTCTTAGAGCAACGCGGGTTCTGTTGCTCTAAGATGTAATTTGATGTTTCACGACTTTTCACTGCAATGTTTATACTTTTTTCATCTGATCAATAGATGGGTTATTATCACGACCGAAGACCCAACCTTTTCCTCAATATTTTCCCGAACAAATCAATTTACAGTTTTATAAATTGATTTGTTTTCTCTTTCAGTTATTAATGCAGACATCTTTGACAGCTCAGCATGTTTAACTGGAGGGTCAAAATTTAACGATGTTCCCTTCACAGCAAGAGATTGTCAAACTAAAGAAAAAAAATAAAAAACACAGTTTCATTCATAATTGGAAGTCTTTTACACATAAATGTAAAAGTGAAAAGCCGAAATAATCGATATGAGTTGCCTTCACTTTAAAGGAAGTTACAAAAGTTACAGGAGTGAAATTAATGAACAAACAAAATAAAATAAGTTTGTTTTAATTTGTACCAGGAGCAGTAACTACATATTTTTTTTTTTAAATTCTTCTTAAATCTGTAAGTAGTAGGAAAAAACTGAAAATATGAAATAATAAAGCTGAGTTAAATTTTAGTATGTGACAAGTTCCCTTCATAAACTTTTGGAATTCAAAAAAGTTGACAAATTAATACAAATTTATTCAAATTTATGATGTGTTAGTGAAATAACTTTAACATAAGAACTCAAAATATCTATATCTCAATAAATACCTATCGATTTAAAAGCTTTAAAGTTTAAATTAAGCTTTTTTAACATAGAGATGTGCACTGTATGATCTTTTTTCATTTTCATGTTAATATCCCACAAACTGTGTACCTAGTCTAGACTTGCAAAATTAAATGTCAATTCTGTTACCTATCATAAATTTGATATTCGATTCGGTAAATAAATTTTTAGTTAATTATCGAGCTAACAGTAACGATATCGATTCTGATGCTAATAGAAGAAGGTTGTTATCTCAAATTAATAATGAATATTAATTTCTTAATGAATCGTTAAGTAATCAATAACAGACAGACAGACGCCCAAACAAAACTAACCCAGAATTTGGCATTAATAAACATTAATGACATTAAGCTCAAATTGGAAAAGTCTTATTTCTCATTAAGTTCTTGTTATATGAAGTAACTTCTGACAACTCAGTTTTCACACTATTTGGCAAACGATGAATTAATAAATAAGATAAAATAAATGTATAATGTGAGAGAAGTTCGAACATCAATCTGAAGCTGGAGGAAACTATCTAACCATCGAGGAATGGTAACCAGATACGAAGAACAAGGAGTAATTACATACAAAATAGCTTTTGCTGACGTAGTTGCCTACCTACGCTACGCTACGGTGCGTTTGTGTAATAGATAGCCTCTTCTTAGTTTCCATTTTTTACGAACAAAATATTTAAAAGTTCATTGTTAAATAACTCTGAAATAAAACTCTTACATTAAAGAAAAGAAGACTGTCACTGCCCTGTTTTATGACAACGGAAGCTAAATAGCCTTTTCTAAAAAACTAGCTTACCATGAGTTATTTTCAATCAGTAGTTTTGCCTCAATTGCCGTGATTTAGGTAATTAATATCCAATAAATATGAAGCCAAATGAAACTTGTTTTAATTATTTATTTGGGCTACATACTCTAGCAGGTGTGACCAGACTGGTTTATTTGTGGGTATTGGCAAAATTTGTGTCATCAGCCAGTTTTAGTAGCCTACTTTTACGTATAGTGCTGAGAGGAGGGTCATCTAAAGACGGGTACACATCTGTATCATTGCAGCGTACCGTATCAACATCGCGTGGTACCAGGGATGCATAGACCGCCGCCGCCCACGGGCTGCATGCTGCGGCCCCCCGGCAATATGCCAGTGGCCCGCCAGCAAAAATATTCCCTCGTAGGTAGGTATATTTTAAATAAAAATTTTGCTATATTTATTTAAGTTTTAATTTTTGCGCCGCCATTAGTTCCGCGCCGCCCTTAGTTCATAATTTGCCCAAATGCCCCAAGCTCTCAATAAGTCTGTGCATCTCTGCTTGTACCAACGAGTATCATGATCACTAGTAGGTATACGCGCATCATTTAGCAGCCTGGCGGTTCTCACAAATTTACTTTCAATCTTCAATACAAATAAAATTTCGAACAGAACGATGTCAATGAGGATCAACACGACAACTGAATATATCAATTTTGTATATCACATCAAATACAATATCAATATCTGAGTAAATTTCTCAAATCCATTAAGAAATGACAAAATTATCAAAGATTTAAAACGTGAGTTTTAAAAACACGGCCGGCCCTTGCGGATCATGCGATGACGTCACGTGGCACGATCGCCCGAACAAACACCTGCCGCGCCGCTGAGCGGCGCACGTGGCTGATGACGTCATCAGTCAATCGTGAATTGGGGAGCGTTTTTGAGAATGCGACACGAAAATCGCTCTATCTTTGTCATTTTTGGTCCAATTTCAATAATTCTTTCACTGAAATAATTTATTATGATGTGACTGAAACTGTACATATTTAACTAAAAACCTCGTTGATCCTCATTATACACTTTCATGACTCACGAGCCAAAATCTTATATTCCAAGGAGTTTAAAAACATGATTCGCGTCGGTGCTACGCGATGGTGATACGATACGCTGTAAAGATACAGATGTAGACTCAGCCTTATACATATAATTTGGGTAAAATCATAACGTTTTGTTTTCGATATTTACATTTGCGAATATTGAATAAAACATTAGGTGATTACCATAAAATGATAAATTATTTAGCCCGCATGCTAAAGAGGATTTAATTGTAAAATAAAATTTCGTGAAAATTTATAATTGTTGCTGAGTCAGGGGGGTATAACTCCGCGCTTAAACTTTTATATTAGCCTACTGCTCGCGGCCCACTCCAAGAGGGCCATTGTCGAGGGATATCACCGCGCCGACCGAAACGCGCGGCCGCGGCGTGTGCATGTGCAAGCGACGAGAGCGCAGCGCGTGAACGTCACGAACGAAACGAGTCAGTCAAGCGCCGAATGCGAAACTGCATGCACTTCGTTTTTGATACTTAATTACTAACGTACCTACCTACCTACCAAAGTTTATTGTATTTTTGTATACATATTTACATACTTAGTTGTATCGATGTTCGAAATATGGCACCAGTAAAGAAAAAAGCTAAAAAATACTATTTTTTTCACCCATCCCATAACTGACCCTTGCAAAAGTTGCTTAACCTCCGCAATCGTTGGGCCAGGCGCTATACCACTGCGCCATCGAGCTTCTCTAACTACTTAGAAATACTTATTATTTATGCTCTTTAAATATGCTCAGCTCACCTATTAGGTAGATTTATTTGATTTTATAAGTAGGTACCTATTATAGTAATTTCATTGTTTATTCATGGGCATAACGAATGTTTTCTATGATATCAGTAACTAGCGAGTAGCAACCCCGAAATGTGTCGGTTGAGACAGAGCTATGCGACAGAAAGAGACGCCTTTTTTTCTTCTTCGTAGGTGCATATAATTTTGTCCACGCAGCGTTGTGCAGTTTGAAATTGTACTTTATTGCCGTGCAGCGAGAGTAGCTTATTATTTGATGGTCCTCGCGGGGTCCGACTTCTGTACGTTAGTACTATTATATATTCTGTGGCTGAGTGTTGTTTTCCAATTGAATAGTACTTAAGTAATTCATCAAATAACATTATTTTATAGAGTAAAGAGGCGTGTGCTCGAACAACTCTGTATTTTAGCAGTCTGTAGCAATTTGCAGTTTGGAGTAATACTTAATCATTGCAAACGATGCTGGTATTGCTTTGCAGCGTTATTCCATCGTTAGATAGATTTCATTTCATTAAAACCTGTATGCGTTCCTTACGAACAGTATGGAATTTATAGCCCTTTATTACTAAGGTAAGGTCGTCAGTAGAGCAGTCAGCATGATCATTTGACCAACATTCACCCACATTCCTATTGGGACTAATTATAATTTTATAGTGAGTGTGTTTAAATAAAGGCGACTCTCTACTACACTCTCTACTACACTTCTCTTACCACAAACATTTGCACTAACATCGATTTCGTCCCAAGATGTTTAAATTCATATTCTAAGAATAAGAAATTCAAATGCTAAGAATGTGAATGAAACCTTCTTGATTTCGTCTCATCTCAAAATAACAACTTCTCGTAATGACAACTTCTCAATATGTCAACTTCTCGTAATAACAACTTCTCTGACTAATTCTCCAACTTCTTATGACACTTGATGGCAAAGTTTCCTGACGAACTTATAGAAAGATAAGAAATAAAACTAAGTCACTTTTGAAAAATACAATGCATTTATTGTAGGTCAACTTTAGTATAAAATTAACACTTACTAACTAATATGAACTTTCATCATCATCACTCATACATCTCAATTACTATAAATACACTAAAACATTTATTCTGCAACATAAAAATGTATTTCCAAAATCTAAAGTCTTTTTGCTGTAGACAATTTGCTCTAAACCATGATTAATTGAAGGATTCTTTTAATCTCATGAATTTATTTGTATTCTTATAATAAAAAAAAACATGTAGGACCACAGATACAATCTCATCTACCTACTTATATACACGACTTATTGAGATATAACATTTGTACAAAATATTGAATACTTAATCAAAAAACCTTATACATATGATTCCTCAATAAATAAATTCACAATAGTTGCTTATACTAGCAGTTATAAAAGATTTTTATCAAAAAGTATGACTGACACCATCTGTTACATTATGATTTTTTATTAAAATGATATACTACAGATTATTTTTAAAGAGTTATTGAAAAAAGTTTTATTTTTTCTGTACAATTAAGTTTTTTTTATTTGGTCCTTGGCTTACACATCTATATGAAATGAGAAGATGAAAAATCCATATCTTTGAGAGAATTTACAGATTACAAAACAGAATCACACCTCAAAAACGTCAAAGAACTGTTTTTAATGATTTATAAAAAAAACAAGAACTTCCTATGCAAATGTTGTACCAAAAGGACAGTAACAGGTTTAAATCCTATAGTTTTATTGATATAATAAAAAACATTGATAGCTATGAAACCCAGTGAAAGTTTTTTTTAAATCCGTTTAGAAATGGTTGAGTTATAAGGGTTTGAAGGAAATTCCAAGCTCAATGCAATATGTGCTTTATCACGTACGACATAAGGTTCGCGTACGTCGCGATGACGTCATAAGGACCCCCAAAATTACACTTGAGCACTTTTATTGATGTCAATTTCCCAGTCCTATTAGTTTATTTTAATAATCGACAGTTTGTGAAATGGAATGCACAAAAGAGTAAAGAAGAACCTTTTTAAGTAAAGTCTCACTTTGATTATTTTTTACTCCTCATAGAGTCATAAACATTATGATCGTACAACTTGCTTACTTACTCCGATGGCTCAGCGACCCGAAGTGAGTCTTGGCCTCCGACACAAGGTGACGCCACTGCTCCCTGTCTTGCGCGATCTCTTGCCAGTCGCTAGTTTCCAGGAGTTCACGCAGGTCCTTGGCGACTTGGTCCATCCAGCGGTACTTGGGTCGGCCAACTGGTCTTCGTCCTCTAGGCACGCCCAGGTAAGCACACTTCGTCGCCCGATCCTCCCCCATTCGCTCAACATGCCCGAGCCACCGCAACCTATGCGCTTTTGATTCTCCCAATATATTGGGTGTCGCCACTAGTTCCTCTATCTCACTGTTCTTCCTCATTCTCCAGCTTCCATCGTCTGCTCTTACCGGTCCCAGAATCTTCCTGAGCACTTTCCTTTCTGTTACTAGGAGTTTATTCTCTTCTTTCTGTGTAAGTGTCCAAGTTTTACAGCCGTAGACAAGATTGGACGGATGACTGTCTTATATATATGGATCTTGGTCGCTCTGCTTAGAAGCTTGGACACCAATACCTTATGAAGAGCAGCGCAGCACCTCAGGGTATTCTGTATGCGGATGTCAATCTCCTGGACGATCATCAGGAGGAGGAGGAGATGATCGTACAACTAGCGTTGTTAAATTCAAACAAATGATTAAATGTAGATAAGACGATACCTAATTTGTATTCCTTGTGTTATAATTATAAAATGGCTAACATAATAGTTAAATGACTCGGGCCGCACATTAATGGAAAATCTATTGTATCTCATTTCCTGGGGCTTGAAGGATCAAGTCTGCCGTTTTTAGATCAGTGGCCCCATCCATGAGTTGATGCAAACTGTTTACGATACCGAAAACTATCGTTTTCTCTCTTTCACTCGTATTGACTGTGAGCAGCTATATATCCCATAGTTTTCGGTAGCGCAAACAGTTTGCATTAATTCATGGTAGAGCTTGGCATTGCCACCGAAACGAAACATGCGATTTACAAAGGTATTATATTTTGACAGTCAAGTGTTGATAAATTGCGAATTATTATCATAACGTGTAGCGGAGGTTGGTACGTACACTTACTTTTGAAAAAAATGTTTTTAATTTATTAAAAAACCTAATGGCATTGTAGACAGACCTTTCTGTACTACCTTAACACTCCATCTTCACGTACAACCTTCGACCAATAAAGAAACGGGTTGCGTACACAGTGGTCGCAATGAAGAAATGTCGTTTTTTATTGCCCGAATTCTCGAAGTCCAACTATTTCCGTTGACAAGCCGGATTGACCGGAGTAATGTGTACAGAAAGTGATTTTCCTTTTGTCGGTCTGTTTTCACCTATTTGTTATCGTTTGTACCTTTATATGACTCGGATTTTGGTGTATTGAAACATTAAGGAAACTTCACAAATGTTACCAGTCTTAAGTTCCGAGAGAACTTTAGTTTGTTTGAAATTAGCGAGAGTACCTATTCCCAAGTTTAGTATATTGAAAATTTTAATGGATACTTTTTCAGAACAAAATATGAATCAAAGATTTAATTATCTCGGCACAAAAAGGTTGGTTAAAATTATTACTTTTTCCAAAAATATGTAACTTAACTTTTTTTGGCATATGAAAATAAGTCGAATGTTTATATACTTACATCATATTATCTATATTTATAAAATCGGAACGGGAACGGGAGCGGGAGCGGGAGCGGGAGCGGGAGCGGGAGCGGGAGCGGGAGCGGGAGCGGGAACGGGAACGGGAACGGGAACGGGAACGGGAACGGGAACGGGAACGGGAACGGGAACGGGAACGGGAACGGGAACGGGAACGGGAACGGGAACGGGAACGGGAACGGGAACGGGAACGGGAACGGGAACGGGAACGGGAACGGGAACGGGAACGGGAACGGGAACGGGAACGGGAACGGGAACGGGAACGGGAACGGGAACGGGAACGGGAACGGGAACGGGAACGGGAACGGGAACGGGAACGGGAACGGGAACGGGAACGGGAACGGGAACGGGAACGGGAACGGGAACGGGAACGGGAACGGGAACGGGAACGGGAACGGGAACGGGAACGGGAACGGGAACGGGAACGGGAACGGGAACGGGAACGGGAACGGGAACGGGAACGGGAACGGGAACGGGAACGGGAACGGGAACGGGAACGGGAACGGGAACGGGAACGGGAACGGGAACGGGAACGGGAACGGGAACGGGAACGGGAACGGGAACGGGAACGGGAACGGGAACGGGAACGGGAACGGGAACGGGAACGGGAACGGGAACGGGAACGGGAACGGGAACGGGAACGGGAACGGGAACGGGAACGGGAACGGGAACGGGAACGGGAACGGGAACGGGAACGGGAACGGGAACGGGAACGGGAACGGGAAGCCGTAATCAGGGGCGGATCTTGAATTTGTGGGGCCCTGGGCTAATACAGCTTAGGGGCCCTACCTAATTACTCAACTAATTGCCATTTTGACAAGAAACTGTTTTCTGTAGTGATGAAGGTATATGTAATGTAATATAGTCGATAGTTCGACAATGTTGTCCAGCCTGCCTAGCATGACCGATTTATATCGCGTTTTATCACAATTAACTGTCAAAAAGACAAAGGAATTTGACAGTTGTGTGTCGATAAAATGCTATATCACGCAATATAAATCGGTCATGCTAGGCAGGCTGTATTTGTTTTCTATATACGACATCCTGGAGAAAGAACGCTCCGCTTCACAGCTAGTGATCGGCATCGTTAAAAAATCTTGAAGATGGTATAGCAGTTTGGGAAAACATCAACAACTTTGTTTTCATAAATTAGCCAAAAAAATTCACTGCAAGAGGTGTAAGACTCTGTCTTAGACTGCAGTAAGCGGAGGGAAGTCCCTAGTAAAAGACAATACACGGAATACACCGACCGAAAACAAGCGACAGACAGTGAATTCCCCGTTCCGTTTGATAGATTGGGTTATTGATTGATGGGATGGGTTGATTGATCGCAGTGTTGCCAACCTTATGATCGGATTTTTTTAAATTCTATAATTTTTATTATTGACAATATCGTCTATTGGTTTCAGTACGGTTGGGGGCCCTCTGTATTCGCGGGGCCCTGGGCTGCAGCCCAAAAAGCCTTTAAGTAGATCCGCCCCTGGCCGTAATGCGTAAAAATGGCTGGTCAGATCCTGGTTGAAGGTTCCCTAAGGATTTTGAAGGTTCCCTAAGGATTTTCTCTAATATCCACGCGGACGAACGACGACGCGGTCGCGGGCAGAAGCTAGTATAATATAAAGATTGAGCAAAATTAAAACATTATTTTGCTCAATCTTTATTATTTTTATTTTAATAAAGATTTATTTAAAGATTTATTTAATAATAAAGATTTTATTAATTGTAGTTTTGCAGACGAGACGGCGTCAAATTTGAATTATTCTTTTTTTAAACTATTAAATTGAATATAACTGAGCTTAGATGAGTTTGTAGATTGTAGAGAGAGATTTGATAGAGATATAGTAAGTAATAGAATATCGTAGGTATGCCTTCTCTTCAGATCAGTGACGATGTGTACTTACATACAGAAAGTGTTTTTACTTTTGTCGGTCCGTGCGTTTTCACCGATGTGCTTATCTCAAGGCGGTCAGCAGAACGTCACTTAATATGCATGGTTGCGCCTCTGCACTTTTGGTACTTTGTTGTCTGCACAGACTTACAAACTTACAGAAGTGACACAGAAAAACAATAATTCCTAAAAATCCTAATCATATCAAATTGTTTGATTAATTTGTTTACACGTTTTTAATTAAACGTCATTTTCACTTTTCCACTGTCGACTATTTAATACCTTTTTTATATTAGTACAAAATAAGCAAAAATACCTACTTGTGAAAAAAATGCCTTGCCCTTACTTGTTGTAAGTATTATTATAATAATTATTTTCAGTCACTTTCAATTAAATAAAGTCATAGAAACGTCTCCTGCTATCGAAACACACCGTGACGATATTGTAAATGGCACGGGATACTTTGCCTCACTAAACATTTCCTAAGCAAAGAAACTTGCAAACCGTCTCTCAAACTTTCCTAGAACTTCGTGACAATTGCTTACTTTGGAGCTATATTCTGTAAAAATCGAACTCACGAAATCGAGTATGCAAGAACCTAAATGAAACCTTATTAAGCAAAATACTTATTCTACTATTGAAAAAAACTATCCATGCAAAGTGTGTATTGTATTTTAAAAAAATTACTTTTGACAATTACTCCTGCACATACACAGAAATCTAAAAAATCGTATGTAAGTAGGTTCGTTATTTTCATTTCATTTGACTTTTAACGAAAATCCTTCTACTTCCACACAGTTTTTATAAAAACAAAATGGCTTCCAACCACGAATTACAAATACCTTTTACAGAATACCACATCAACTCTCCGCAAATTAGTTTGCACAAGGAATCGCCAGTTCTCGCCGTAATCCATACTAATAGGAGCACGTAAGCACTTTCATGGCATTCCTTTATCTACGTGATATTCTTTGTTTTGAAAGGTGAACGATCTGAATCTTTCCCGCGTTTAATGCTCTCGCCTTTGACCCGATTTTTATCTGGAGAAATAAATGGAGCGTTTCTCTGTTTGATGGTGTTTTTATGATGTGTGAATGCACTCGTTAGTATTGGTGATAAAATGTCGCAATTTAGTCCTGTATTATATTAGGTACCTATTGAAAATTAAGATTTTGATAATGATTTAGGATTTAAATCTGACGATTCTGATGGTTAACCTTATTGAATGTGGAATTTGAATGTTATAAAATTAAGTACTTTTATTTCGATAGATACATAAGCGAAATGTTTTAATGGACTTAATACTCCAATACCAATCCAATTAGTATCAAAGTTCGGTTGGTTCGGTTGAATATCCCAACGTGTCAGTACAGAATTATTTAGAAGTAACATGTAATTGTGACAATAAACTCGTAAATATCGCCCGAGGCGACAAATTGCCATGAATCCTAAATGGAGAGGCATATCCGCCAGTCTTCTAGAACACAATCCAGGTTATGAAGTCAACCAGTTAAGTGAGACCTTGCATTGAGAACACCGGTTCATACAAACTCTTCGAGTGCCATATACGGCAAGGGGTCTTCGTTCACTGGTAAATGTCTACTCGCCTTTTAGTTCTATGTTAACCACCGTGCTTAAGTTTCAAGGAAATCGTAAAACATGGAAATACACGAGATCTTTACAAAATCAATGATAGGTCAGAAGATTTTTGTCAGAAGAGGATGTTATCCCTATCGATGACCATAAAGATAGTAGAAAGGTTCGTTAAGAATTTTCTTAATGAGATTCGTTACAAATTAATTGTGCTCTCTCGTAGTTCACTGAGGAAGTGTACGAGCATTAACTTACATTTTTCTACCAATAGAAATTGGAGTGTGCCGTGAGATTCTTTTGAAAATTTTAATTAACCATGTCAATGGGCCATCGAGTTTCGTGCCCACGTAAATAAATTGTGTACCTACTGATTAGGTGAAATTGTTTATTTGTTTTATACGCCTTGAACTATGTAATATCCACAATTTTCTACAAATTTAGTCAGTTAACTTTTGATTGAAGTTTTGGTACCAATAATTGCAATTTAAATGAAAACAAAAGTAAATCAACTCTTTTCTATACTATTTTAGACGTCAATGTGCTCTATCTATACTTACTATAGTGATTTAGTGATAGTCCAATTAAAAAGTAAAATAAAAAAATAAATAAAAAAAAACATTTTATTTGTGTTTTCCACAAGTAGGACTTAAGATAGGTACTTATGATTAGTAGGTACATTTGTATGTAACATAGTACTTGTGGAGTCTGATGCCTAGGATAAGCAAAAGCCTGTGTTCCAGGATCACCAGAGCCCCAGATGTAAAGCCCGGATGTAATACTTTAAATAAATTTTAGCAGTCCTATATCCGAATTTAGTACGAAATCTAAATTACTAAATTTCTAATTGTTAACATTATTTTTTATGTGTGGATGTGTGTGTGTGTGTGTGTGTGTGTATGGGTGCGTGCGTGTGTGTGTGTGTGTGTGTGTGCTCAGCCCTGCGACAGTGTCTTGGGATCGATTTATATATATTTAAAACACTGAGCACAGCACAGTCACAGTATATAAATATTTGTACACAACGTGTTTATTGCGAACAAATTAGGAACTAAATAAAAGGCACAATGTAAAACTAACCAACAGGTTGCATTAGAATTTCGGTATCAGCATATGACTTCTGTTGGAGCCACGCTACTAACTTCAATTTGCAGCTATGTCTATTGTCCATCAGCCATTATTTTTTATAGTCCCCACTGCTGAGGCACAGGCCTTCCTTATGAGTGGATAAGGAGGACGGGCCATAACCCACCACGCGAGCCCAATGCGGATTGGTGGGTGTTAACGACTGCAAATGCAGCCGGGACCAACGGCTTAACGTGCCTTCCGAAGCACGGAGGAGCTCGAGATAATAAATTTTTGGTCACCCATCCCATGACCGACCCTTGCGAACGTTGCTTAACCTCCGCAATCGCTGGGCCAGGCGCTAAACCACTGCGCCACCAAGCTCCCCCTATGTCTATTAAGAGGATATATTTCAATGTGTTTGTTTATTAGGTTATAAAGGTAGGGTCCTAAGAAGTTAAAAAAACTGTGGCTGAACTTTGTATTGAAGCAGGTGATGGGAACGACTACTTTGTTTCTTTTCTGGAGTAGGACAGGACATAGGGGTACGGACTTGTGTTGGTGTAAAATATTATATAATATGAACAACTGGCGGACTGTCAGGACTTCACAGAATTCGTACAGTAGTTTTGTTGGGTAATACATTGATTTAAAAGTAGCTACCTTAAGGACAGCTCTCCGAGCTGTTTCCAGTCTATACAAATGGGTCTTGGCCGCACCACCCCAGGAGGTTATACAATAAGTAAGGAACGATTGGCATAGGGCCAAATAAACCATTTTAAGAACATGAGGATCTGATACACATCTTAGGTTTTTAAAAATAAAAATCAGCCTTCTAATTTTACCTGTAAGATATTGGATGTGATCTGTGAATCGTAGATTCTCGTCAATGTGGATACCCAAATATTTGAACACATTAGTATTAAGTAGTTTAGGACAGGGGCAAGACGATGCATCACTGTCGTGATTATTGTGAGCTAGGATGGTTAGGGATTCAGTGATATGTTCCGGGATACTACGAATACAGAAGGTCATATATTGCGTTTTGCTAACGTTCAGTGTAAGGAGATTTGAGGAAAGCCACTTGGTGACCATATTGAAACCCCTCTGCGCAGCAGTAAAGACATCAGGCCAAAAATCAACTGCAAAAACCAAAGCAGTATCATCTGCGAAAGCTATGACTCGGCCATTAGGCACAACGAGGTCGCAGAGGTCATTGATAAAGGTGAGGAATAGGGTAGGCCCCAGTACACTTCCCTGGGGATCCCCATATGGGATGGGAAGATATGAGCTAGTAGAAGTGAATTAAGTTCCTACAAAATGAATTATCGTTTTACTGTATTTAAAAAATGCAAACTAAATCCCAACGAAATGTTTACAAATTATTCAACCAATCACGCAGTCAAGAATTTAACTATAATCCTTTGCTACTAGAATTCTACAAAAATATAAAATGTATTGTCCCCGATAGACAAGGAAGACAAAACTTAAAACATGAGTCATTGCCGATAATGGTATGCTGAGCCCGTCCTGGACATTAACAAATGTCCCATACAAAATGATAACAATTCCCTTTTGTTAGTTCAACATTTACTGTCGTATAAATATAACGTGTCCTATAACACTTTTTTAAGTTACTTTTTATATTATTACATAAATTTTATTGTTAAAAACTTAACGATGAAAGTGTACTTCTTGTTTTTGTTCGTGGTAGTGAATGTGGTGTCGGCAAAATATGTGGACAAAAGGAAGTGTCCAGAAGTTAGAGCAGTACCTCATTTTGACTTACCTCAGGTTATATTGATACCTTCTTAATATATAGTGGAAGACTAAAATCTTCCTTAATCTAAATCGTGGACTAACTTAAGCTCGGTCTAAAATTGATGCAATTGTCAGTCTAAAAATGTCAAAAATGGATGCTCTGTCTAAAAATGATGAATCGGCGTTTTAAAATGGACGTAAATCTATACACATGGATTGTAAAGCTTCTGGTAATGTAGTGTTACTGTGACTAGTTATTTTTTTATATATTTTTGTTGCAGCACGTCTACACTGAATCATGTATTATAATTTTTATAATAGACTGAGCATTGTTACCAAAAAATACTTCATTACATTATCAAGCCTTATCTAACGTTTGAATGGGATTCAAGAAAAATCAACAATTTAGCAACCATAGGGAAATCCAAGATTAAAGTTTATGATGTAAAAGTTTATTTACGATGTAACAGTATCTGTTTTAATGTGTAAGACTCACCAAACGATTTAACCTAAGAAAGTTAACATTCCGGATATATGCGGCTTCACCTCAGCTTTGAATATTTGCAATATGACTCATCGTTATAAAATAATAATTTATTTCAAATAAACACTAGCTGTACCCTCGGTATAGCAAACTTTCTTTATTCGTTTTCGTCAATTATTCTTAGTCTTTGCTGTTTAACCGAAATGAATAGTCGAAGTCAAAATTTAATTCAACTTAAAAATTAAGCCCTTTGAATCGTTATAATATTTTCTTACTCTACAACCCTTTTAACTTTACCAGAGATCAGAAATAACGATATTTAGTAGTTTTACGATATCTTTGGCAGTTTACGTAAACTCTTACAGGGCACTGAGAGAACTCAAAAAGAAGAAAACTCAAAACTCAAAAAGAATAGAAATCTAAAGCGATTTTAGATCCCTTTCTATTACTTCCTTTATAGCATACTTTATTGAAATTATCTAAGATAAATTTATCTATCTAAAAGAAAACATAATTACTTTTTATCATAAAGCTAATTGTAAGCCAATAACCTACCCAAGCAGTTAAAATATATCAGTTTTCATACTAAAACGTTTTAAAATTATATCAATTTACTTAAATTCTGGTTGTAACATACATTGTGTAGGCGCCGGACGTATGACTGATGATAACGAACAATGATTTATTATGTACACATTGTAAATATTAATTATGACTCCCATACTTAACGACTAGCCATTACAAATAATGACTTAATTGTATTTTGCTGGAACAACACTAAGTGACTAATTAATTAGTATACATTAGATTCAACTGGATTTTTTTTTCTTAAAAAAAAAATTAAGGTTAAGCTTACGATAAATACTACACACCATTTCCCGTAATGTTATAAAAATGAGGTCATTTCCCATTTTTCTGCTCAAAGTTTGCTCGAAAAGAAATTAAAAGGCTTAAACATAATAGTACCTAAACGAAATCTGAAACCTAATTACACACAAAATGAAATAAGTTTTGTTGAAACAAAAAAATCGACGAGCTTGTGATTGTGATCGTTATAAATATTTTTTAATTAAATAGAACGCAAGGAAATCTATAAAAGCTTGTCAGTTTACAACATGTGGTCCGGTTTCGGACGAGAAAATCTGCATTTCCACCAACATGGAAAAACTAAAACAACTCAGAGAGTATTAGAAATAATAAAATAGTCAAAATGAGCTTTTTCAGTTCATTCTCTTTTGCAGAAATGTCAATATTCTTTCTAGCTTATATCTATGTAGGTAAGCTAATGCCACAAACTGTGCTATTGCCCTTTCGCAGTAGTAAACCCTGCTATGTGTTGTATTCTACAACTGTATATATTTGCCTTTGTAATAATGTACCTACCTACATTTTAAGTACCATATTTTCTCTTATCAAAACATAATATTAATGTATTGTTATGATAATTACTTAAGCTTCGCAGTCGCACAGCTAAGCTACATGACATTTTCATGTAACAAGTTTAAGCTAACAAGTCCAGTGTGATTTGCATACATTATTCAATAATACGATTGTTATTTACACATTGAAAGCAAGTGTCCTATCGGAACTGCTCTGCTCGTGCCATTGTGTCACATTTCACTTTCTATTTGGTTTAAGATGAGTACTGCTACTACACTTTTTGACCGAGTGGGTGGTTCGACATGGGAAGGTATTGCTAAACAAATAAAATCTGCATAGACATTCCTTTTATTTTCTTATGCATTTTGAATGCTACCTACTTCAATGTTTTCTCAGAAAATAAGATTCATTTGTATATTTATATTTAAATAGTAACATTATAATATCGACGTCAGACCGTCGCTATTCATCCAAAAAAAAATAGTTTTTAACGCCTCTTGATTTAGAAATGGCAAAATTGTACTAAAACAATTGCTATAATGAATCTGTTAGGCTTTTGTTTTAACTCGTCTTTCAAAGAAAAGTGTGACGACGGTCAGTTTAGTTGAATAATCAAATAAACTGCATTTCATGGTAATTTTTTTACTTTCCTATTGATTTTTTAGATGCTGGGTGATTGGTACGTGGTTGAGTATTATGCAAGTGCAGAAGAGGCTCTCTCATACAGTTGTATGAGAGCGGTATTCACTCAGGAGGATCATGTGCCAGTTCCAGGTAAGACCATTGAATTAATTTATTAAGAAAATAAAGTCACAATGCTAATGACGTTAAGTAATACTAATTAATAATAATGTAGGTAACTTTATTCTAAAATGAGCAGAACATACTGTCACTTCGCCACGAAACTTTTTTTTATATTTTGGCAACAGCCACCGATTGATATTACACATTTTTTAAACAAATAGACGCTCGCAATAGAAACAAATATGGTAAATATTATTAAATAATTTAATAGGGATCCAAATCCAATAAGGAACTTGGACGAAAGGATCCAACTCATTCAGAAGCGATACATTTTCCCCAACTGCATTATCACGAAAATGTCACATTTACTGCATTGGAGTCAAATGATTCAAATTTATAAATTAATAAAGTTAGATCCTAGCTATAATAGTACATTATGAGACAAGTTAGCTTAGGTTGCTCATTGCACACAAGGCTGTGGGTTGCAGCCCGAGCCGCAGGCGAGGGCGTAACTCAGCCGAGTGTGCAATAAGCAAGAGCTCACGAGTTTCATACGACGTTTTTCAACACATTTGCGAGGAAAAAACAAAGTAATTTATCACCAGCAACAAATATGGCAAAAACAAAATATGATAATTATGGGAAAAGGCGCGCATGTTTTTTTTTGTTTTTTTTTCACACGCCCAACGCAAGAATATTTTGCGAACAAAGGGGTTAGGAGCATACAGCCTACTACTAATACTTAAAAATTATAATTTTAAGTGACAAAATGCAAATACTTTAATATTTTATAACAAAATATTGTGAATTATGAATAATTTGATAATAAATATATATTTATTTGACTTAATTAAGGACTTACACATTTATTTATTTCAAAAATGTATATGAATTTTTAGCAGCATAAAACCTTTTTGTTGTCAAAAAAAAAAAACTGTATTACCCGGCTAAATTGGGAATGCTCTGTTTACTCGCATAGAACTGCAGTAAGGTACTAATTTAACTTTGTAGGGTTAATTCTATTACGAACTAGTGTTTTATATATTATTGCACGCGTTTGTAATAGCTCGGTTTATGGCCCTAAAAGCGATGTATTAGGGCTCACTTTACGAGCAAGTGTGTTGAAAAAATATATACTTACTCTTACTTTCTTACATGCATTTCATACGCTTCATGAAAAAGTAATGGATTCCTTGTTGAATATGCACACAAACAATGTACTTCACACGCGATCGCGTTAATGAACAGGAGAAAAGGCATATTGGATTTAAATATAGCAAACACAAATGATACTAAAAGTGTGATTTCGACGCCGTAAATTTTATAGTCAATGATTACAGGTCCTCTACCTCTCCGATCTGTTAGGACCCCCTTCAGGTTCAAAATGTACACTTCTGATAATATACACTGGTCTTAAGAATTTAATCCCGTCTGGTAATTCTATTTCAATAGGTAATATGCATAAGTCACCGATTTTGATAAATTTGAGTTTGATCGCTTCGGACACGTATAAAAACATGATGGAACAGAAAAAAGTATTATTTTAGTTTTATCATAGGATAAAATCAGGGGAAAATAATTTTTTTTTTTCAATGTCAGTTTTAATATCGAATAAGAAATAATATTTTGAATGACCCATATGTACTTAAACGCAAAATTTAGAGAGATAATTGAAAATAATTGAAAATTCTTGTCTAACTTCATAATAAACGCGCCTGAAACGTGACATGTGACGTCACAAATCATGACGGGTTTGTTTAGAGCGTTTTCGGCGGTTGCTGCTGCGTGCTAACTTCAAGTAACTACTTATATCACGACAAAAAAACGCAAGAAAAAGATTTTCTCACGGTTTCTTTTGATTTTGATACAAGAAGATTTATGCAAATTCCCTATTTGATTGTTAACCTTAACAATAACATTATAAATGTTTCCAGATGGATCTGTGGAGTGGACGCCAGGAGTGACGATGAACTTCACGTACAGATTTGCAGATGACCCTCTTGGAGAGAATCTTCTAGGGAACATCACATGGAGGGTGGACTTGAATGAACCAGCGCACTGGACGCATGCGGAAATGACTTGTGGGATTTATCACATACTTTATAGCTAATTAATAGAATTGAAAAAATACTAGAAAAAATCGACTCACCCGTAGCAGCTCAGACGGGATTTGAACCCGCACCCTTGGGATATCGGCCAAAATGCACTAACCAATTATGCTACCGAGTAATTTTCTAGTGTTTTTCAATTATATTAGTTATTTTAATATAAAAATAGCATTGTGAATCTAAAAGTTCAATACTTTATAGCTCTTGTTCATGCATGCTACTTAGGAGCAAAGCTGCTTTGTTTAAAGTGACGGTAAAGCTGTATTTCTTTAGCATTGAAGAGATTTTGCGTTGAATTGAATTTGGACTCTCCGACAAAAATATAAGGCTTTGTTGGTGCAGAACAGCATTTTGTTAAAATATATTGCATCAACATTACTTTTGTGATATCTTTCCTTTGATAGCTACATAATTATTATCATGCAATTAATGAACTCCCTGAAATTATTTTATCATTTGGAGTAATCTAAGCATTAAGGTGAAATAAAACCTTGTGAAATATTTTTTCTCAAATTCATAAAATTATCAATTTTATTAGATGACGGCATATACAACACCTACGTCCTGGATACTGAGTACAAGACCTGGGCGCTGCTTCTCCATTGCGCGGAACAGAGGGAAGGCACCAGGTGGCTCAGTGCCTTCGTACTCTCAAGGACCACCAGCTTACCGAAAAACGTCATGGCCTACCTCAGAGATAAACTACCAAGGTACCTACATAGATAAAATGTTTTCAATTACACCACACGAATTAAACTATCAGTCGTTTTCAATATAAACGCAGCCGGGATTAGTTCGGGCTAAACGTGCCTTTCGAAACATTGAGGAGCTTCAGATAATAAGTTTTTTTTTGGCTACACAGGCCGAATGCACATCGCCATCTATCTATTTTATGCTCTACAATACAACACACATAAATGCAGAATTCTGTATCAGTAATGGAATTAAATCTTTTATATCCCATAAAATATACTGTGGTGTTTGGGAGAAACCTGTTAACTCCAATTTTGTCACTTTTTATTTGGATAATATAATGTTATTGATTTTTTTTCTATATATTTTTTTAAATCTTTTACTGATTAGTCTACCCTATATATAAGTGTAAGCAAGCTGAGGTAGGTCCTAGTTAGCCCTAAGACCTGTTTTTTTGTGAAATTTTTAGCTTTATTTAATTATTGTAACGTGTGGTCTTTGAGTTAATAAAAAAATATCTCTCTCTCTCTCTCAAGTGATAGAACTGAGCTGGTAAACACATGCAGGATTCGTCTATTTCGTTTTGGTATGTACATTCGTGCTAAGTTAACTTGTCCATAAAATGTCCCTAACCAAACACCACAGTATTTTACTTAGATTTCAGTACACTACTAACATTTGATTATTTCTTAGACCAATCATTTAATTATACTACTTATCTTGCAACTTTGCCGAAACTTGGATTGGACGGCTGCTGTGGCATTCAGCCAATATTATCTAAACCCCTAGCCAAATCTGGACTTCTAATCAGAACAGGTTATCAGTTATTATAACTTATTGATACTAAAGTTGTAATAATGAAAGTAAGCTCAGTAAAACCCCCACAATTTATCGACTTACAGTATAAAAGCACAAAACGTGTTAAAAAACAATAAATGAAATAAAATGCAAAATCCTATTGTTTTTAAATTTACCAAGGCAGTACCTATTTTATTTTTACGATTGTGATTCCTACTTCTTTACGTAATAATAAACAGCTTGCAACAATTTCTGTCAGTATCGATGACCAGTATGTCATGATTGATTACGCAAAGAGCTAAATGACGTGAATTTTACAAAATAACAACTCATCCTTGATGTTATTATCCCTTCCAATTCCAACCCTTTTTCAGTTTTTAATTTCATGTGTTATTTGCTCCATTATCACCATCACATCGATCATAATCATTATCTCTACCAAACACGCTAAAAAATTACTTTGTTGTAGTTGTCATTTGTCATTGATTTCTGTTCAAAAATTAATAGCTTTTAGTGACAAAGTTCTAAACTGTATACATTTTATAAACCTGCCTGTACATAAATTAAAAGAAGACCACTAATCTAATAACAATTAAAAAATCTGTCAATTCTTGAAAAGTCTGCACATCACCCTATGGTTGACTGGTAGAGAATGCCTAAGGCATTAAGTCCGCCATTGTACAAATTGTGCATTAAGAATTAAATAAATAGGCATTAACTAGGGAAAACAACTTGTAAAACGTCCATTGCGTACAGTAAAGTGATACAAAGTATACAAATACGCAATAATGTAGAGCAAGTATTTTTTCTTAAAATATTTAACCTTCCCAAATACTTTTTTTTTCAGGTATGACGTAGATGTCAAGTACGTATTCCCAATCCCTCACGACGACTGCACATCCAAGCCAGCAAAAGCTGACTTCAGCCCCATTTTCGTTGAAGTCGGAAGCAAAGTCCCGAGGAAACCAGGGATCTCTTATAATGTTGCTCTTGGACACTAAATATTTATGTCAAAACCAACAACAAAAGGCCAGTTTGCCGCATTGCTAAATAGGCTTGTTTCCATTAAGAATAAAAATTTCAATTAAGATAGGGGTTTATAATGATTAATTATATTATGGAGAAAATAACAAACAATTTTAATTATTAAAAGCGTTAAAGATTAATAATATTTAAAAAAAAAAAAAATCGTAAAATGAAACCTTTAGTCACGTGACAGTGAACACCAATCAGAAAGCGTTACGTCACGCCGTGCGAAACTCCAATCTTGTCTTTGACGTTTCGAGTATCACTACCGGAGGCGCGTTCCAAACCTACACTCCGAGTGCAACCTAACCACAACCGAACGCAAGTTTTAGCCACTTTTTCCGTATTTCTCCATTGTTTGGAACATATAATAAATAACTGGTTTGGCGTTTTTATAGTTGTGCTATCACACTGGGGCACTATACAGTACTTATAATATGAGAAATTCATTTTTAAACGATAAAAACTAGCTATAACGTACGAAGACACGATCGCTCTTTGGTTTGTTTTGCACGGCGTGACGTCATTCAAGACGCCATGACAGTCTTGTGCGTTTTGGAACCAAATTAAAATTGGTTTTTTAAAACGCGAAATTTATAATGTAAACGCTCGATTAAAAATAAATAAACCTTTTTTTTTCGATAAAATGCCTAATAAGCTAAAATATTAAGCAGTTATTGAAATTTTGTCAACTAGCCTATTCTCAAGTAGTACCTACAATTATAAAAAAAACTGAATGTTTGTAAACAAAACTTTTTGCATTTTTCGTAATTGTTCCACAAATACGTAAAGTTTCAGTAAATTAACACGATGTTTTGAACTTGGACAGCTTAAGTAAGCTATCAATGATATTCACATATATAAAACGTGTAAATAGGGTTGCGGTGAAGTATGGGCGGTTTGTTTACATTTTTTCCGTAAGTTGGCTAGAGTTTTTAAGGTAAATGTAGTTAAAAGAGACAAATTAAGATTTTACAGATAGACTAATAATCTAAATTTTGTAGTATTCCTAATGGTAATTGACGCTCATCTTTTGTACCGATTTATTGTTTAAATAAAAATATATTTGGAAAATGGAAGTTATCTTATTGTTAAAAAAGAAAAAGAAATTTAAAACCCTGTTTGTAAACTTTCTTCAATATAATTAAGTACCCACCTCAGTTGAGAATTCGAGATGTTGAATTATTAATTTTCAACATCTGCTGGAGTAAGATATTTAATAACTGAGAATATGAGATGATTAATTATTTAGGCAATGAAATTCAAAATTCTATAACTAAATTGTAATAACCACGCCATCAATTTTCATAATTGTACAGGGTGATTTTTTTAACAGTCGTAGTCGAAATTTTTTGTGGTGTGGCTTAGACCGACAAACTGAACAACTTTGTCTATGGGCAACTTGTCTTTGTCAGAACAACTTTGTCTTTGTCAGAGCAAAAAACTAATGGGTAGTATTTAATCGGGTAACAATAAATTCCCATTTTGAGTATCAAAAATACTGAATATAGCGTACTGAAATACTAAGTGGGCGACGGACCTAGGGCGACTACAGATATTGCAATTGGGTGACTTTAAAATACGTATTGAGTAACTAGTTATTCAGAACAGGCGACCAAATTACTATTTGGGCTTCAACACTAGGGCACACAAAACATTTAAAATTTGTCATATATTTTATTGAAAAAGGGGACTATTATCCTAATCGAGATGACAAAAACAAGCAAACGAGAAAGCAATCTAATAAAAACGCGTTAAAAATACAATGTTGGGCAGCTTAAATCAGTTATATAGTTTCCTACTTGGTATAATAGTAGCACACTCAGTATTTTTGTCACCCAGTTAGAGTTTTCACTGCTAACTTAAATTATTTGTCACCCATGTGTAGTCGCCCGTTTTAATTATTTTTGTAATCCACTGTTAGTCGCCCGTTTAGTTATTATGACGCTCAAAAAATTCTGCTGCCCGCTTTAGTAATTAAGTATCCCATTAACAGTCGCCTTTATTATTTCCAGTCACCCAATTAATTAATTCCCAAATAATCAGCTGTTCCATAGAAACCGTCAATCGACCAAAATGTATGAAACAGCTGATTATTTTTTGCTTCGATTAAGTTGGTCCCATAGACAAAGTTGTTCAGTTTGACGGTCTAAAAAGTCAACTGTTTTCGATTTCATCCTGTAGTTTCTTTTTATTTATAAAAAATTAAAATCATTATACAAAAACTTTCATATCGACTATTTACTTAAGATTTCCCTTAAATGCAGAAAGAAAACTAAAGTAGCATTTACGAGTTCTTGACCGCTTTTCGGAAGCGATTGGCCATCGGCAGTGCGTGCAAAACGCTTGCAGTTTTTCCTATTCTACGGCTCATTTAATATTAAAATATCAACATTTAATGTACACATACGCTAGATAGGGCACGTACATTGTTCCACGACGTAATTAGTATGCTCTGAAGGTTCCGTCTGTTGTCCATACAATACGAACACACAACGACATCATTTTGACATTCACACTTGACCGTGTCTAAACCGACAATATACCGAGCCAAGTAGAACATTGCAATTTCCACATTTATCCGTTTGAATGAAATCATTTTTCAAAGATGAAAAATTCATTGAATGTTTTTAAGGTTTCTCTGTAAAACATTCTGTACTTATTCAGTTTAATTATGCTCTGCTTAGTTCGCAACTATCTGTTAAAAATTACCTAAATATTATCTTTTTATAGTTCAGAAAGTTCGAAAACAAAAGACGAGTAATTTAGTACCTACCTACTCAATTATTTTTCTCATACATTATGACATTCCATACACATGCCTAATCCACAGAGGAAAGAATCACTATGGCCTATTCTTTGAATTTCGTAAGGGTTTTTTTATTTTAATATGAATGATTGCGATCGATGCTTACATTAAACAATTTCTTCCCATTTAACCGACAAAAAAAATACTGAAAGTTAGTTACGGTTTTGACACATGTAATTCCATGACAAACAAGTAACATGGGTTTTTCATCTCCACGTTCGCTGTAGGCACAATATAATACAATTTATGCTAAACAGCATCTGAAAAACAATTGGTCTACTCTTTGTCCTAGCTAAGTAATTCAGGCGTCTTGCGCAAAAGCCTTGTTATAAGTATGAAAAGTATAGTTATGTTGTTTTTCGTGATACCTGAAGCAAGATGGCTAACGTGCGCGTGTGCTTATATCTTTTTGTGCTGTTTGTGAGTTATAAACTTGTTAAAGCTGAGGTAAGCCTTTCTTTATACCTATTACTCTATAGTCTGTTTACCTAATCTATTTGAAAGTTCTCACTTAATGTGGTATGAAAAGAAAAACATCTTCACTCATAAAAAGTCTTTTATATGGTAATAACTAATCACAAATGAAGGTAGCTCTTTTTTACAGGTGCAACAGCATTTTTAAATAAAACAATAACCAACTATACAATTAAAAGTCTATTTTCTTATTGAAAATGCTGAAAAACCAACACTAGTGCTCGTGCACTTATACATGTAGGTAGTTAACCAGATAAAAAATCCAGTAAAACCGATAGTTTTTGTTATTTAGTTAAATTCACTTTCGCTTGCAGCGAATTAAGTTTTGGTAAAAATAATTCAGGAAGTTTATAACAGTGAAAATTATCATAAGCTCTAGATTTCCGCATGCATGTCTACGTTTGTAGGTTCGTAAGTAATTGCTTACAAATAATAATAAAAAATACCATTAATTATGGTAATATATTTTTAATTTTTATTTTTTAACACAATACACTATTCTTACAGGGGTTCCTAATACAATCAATAGTGTAGTCATCTAAATTTACAGATACAATTAAATTAAAAAAATAAATTAAATTCATTACATTCATTTAAGTCACATTACAATATATATCATTAATTCATTATTATTATTTACTTATTATCTATATTAATTCATTAATATTAGATACTAAGATCGTAATAAATTAACTTATTACTTACTCATAATGTGCAATTTTCACCTACAAAATTAGCCAATTACTTACTTACCAACTTAAAAGAAAACAAAACACTTGAAACGATTTCATATAGAATATCAACCGCTGAATCTGATGTAGGAAGCAAATAAAAAAAAGATCGAATGTAAAATTATTTAAGTATTAAAATATTTTTAACTTTATTTTTTCATAGAGGTACTAAAGGTACCTACTACATTGACGACGCGACGTTACATTGTTGTTTTGCTTTTTCCTATCATGGTGATATTTAAATTAAAAAGCCTAATTTAAATACATACAGTGGCGGTCACATAATTAAAGACACCAGTAGGATAGTAAGGATATGTTAAAAAAATCCGTAAAATTAGCATAAAAATGTAAAGAAATCCTGAAACTGAAAACTCTGATCCTTATATCTCTTAGAATGCTTATCAGTTCAGTTGGGTGTGTATAGCGATCTGATTTTCCTCCATTCACTCCCTGGATGGCCATCATCAGATCACAGCTAGGTCAATCCTTGGTGGAGAACCAAGGCTTCAAAGATACCTCGTTTGTATGAAAATAAACTGTTGTCTTCAATTATCTAACCGCCACTATATTTACAAAATCTACAATACCTACCAACTTTTTTCATGATCTAGCCGACCACATCAGCATGGTGCAGCTTCTTCAACTGTGACACTGATGACGATGGATCAGACGATGATGATGATGATGATGATTACTACGACTTATTTGACATATTCGGCTTGTGCGACGGTTGTTCGAAGTCCCCTACTAGCAGTAAGCCTCAACGTCCAGAGCCTGTCGAAATTATGTTGCGTAAGTATTAAATATGGCTTATGTTTAAATCTTCTTCTTATCGTATGAGAATTAGTGGCCACCTCTGGTGTTAGAGTTTATCAAGCCGCCTGAAAGCCTCTGACTTGGCTTAACGACTGTTATCAGATGACAACCGGGACCGACGGTTTAACGTGCCCTCCGAAGCACGGAAGCGCTCAGTTGTAATGCCACTTAACGGTCACCCATCCGACACATGGCCGGACCGTGCGTTGCGGTACGACCAGTCTGTCAAACTCCGCTATGAGCGCTTCTGGTTTATATTTAAGTGATCATCATAATAACCTAACTTAACCTAGAATTGGTTACAAGATTTGGTAAATGCTTACCAAATCTTGTTGAGCGGTTTAGGATTCGGTGAGCATTTACTAATTTTGGGGAACAAAATATTTTTATATACAGGCCGTTTGGTAATAGCCTCATAATGCCGAATATGGTAGATAGGGTACAATGCATACAACCCTAGCTGGAAAATTATTATAAACCCTGAAAACTGCCACATGACTAAGAAACTGAATGACTAAGAAACATGACTAAGAAATGCATGTGTTGATTTGAATACTGTTAAGGTACTTAAGGAAATTCATTTTATAAGTAAGAGGCGATAGTTGCCCCTCACGTTTGCTGTGCCCTAGCAGGGCGTCACTTGTACATACCAATATTGTAACACCCATTCCAACTCGTGACTTGCAATAAATGAATATTGAATAAGCTTACTTTGTTTTTTTATTGGCATGGAAAATTCAAAATTTATAACAAATCTAGACGAAAATAAACTATTGTATTCGATAATCGATCCCATTATTGGGCAAAAGCAAAACACAATTTTGGTCTAGGGCTGGCGCCACAATGCACTTTTTCATTTATTTATTTTTTATCTGGTTTTCAGGATTTATATTAATTTTCCGGGGTTGTATGCACGGCACCCTATTTACCATATTCGGCTTTATAAGGCTATTACATGCCAAACAGCCTTTAAATAAATAATGGTAGTTTATGAAACGGTTGCATAATACCTAGTTATGTGCAGTTTCATACGCTATATTTTTATCTACTATCATAGAATTAAGAACCTGCTGAATAAAAGATCAATGTAAAAAAAGAGAGAGAGACTTTGCTGGTAATACCTTGATTACCTATCAGTCGTTTCCGTCGGTGTTAGGGACAAATTGGCATTTTTTTGTCTTCAGCTCATAAAGTAAGGCATTTTGGCAAACTGTCCTCGATTCTATTAATAAAAAAAAATAGTGTCTATACTGAGCTAAAGTTAAAACAAAGTAAATGGGTCTTATCAAAAACAGAAAATGGAGAATGTCAAACGACGATAGTGCAAATAGTGGCTTATCGGAAAGATCGATTGTGCGAAAAATGTTTGTGGGATATATGAACGTTTGTGCGAAATTTCGATTGTGCAACTGTTTAAGAAAGCTGGTGTTTGTTATTTTTCAGCGCCATCTAGCGGCCTCAATTTATCAGTGAGCAGTTCTGCCAGCGGAGCAGTAGTCATGAATCTCAAACCATGGCCGGCGGCGGCCCCCGCCGCCGCAGCCAAGCCGCAAGCGACCACCGCTGCGCCAACGGCCACCACCGCGGCTGGCAGCAAAGCGGCCACTACCGCCAAGGCCACCACGAAAAAACCCTAATAATCCTCAAGCCTGGGCCTACGCTTGCATTCGCATTCGCTTGCCGTCACCTCAGTGCTTGTTTTCCCAACAGACCAATTTAGGCGAAAATTACCTTTAAATGTAGCATGCTTAAGAATCAAATTCTGCATAGTCTAAATCAAGAATGACTTACGTAATTATACAAACACACGAGCAAAAGACGATAAAAAAAACCAATATCCACTGTTAGAACTTTACCCTTCGTGCTTGTATGGCTTACCACCAAAAATTAACCGACATCCAATATCGATATTCTCAGCGCGTGCTTGTTTGCCGTATATCCTCAAATAAACCAATCACAGACCTGCTCGCTCATGACGTCACACTTGCTGTTCCGCCATTTTTTGGATATAGGGCAAACAACACACAACACAAAAATACTTTTAGTTGCTGTTTGGCTAACATCCCAAGATTCCCAAGGGATGTAGATGTAGTCTATATCCATTAACGTAATTCTATTTTCGTTTTATGTCCAATATCCATTTTAAAACCGGTTTTCAGATGGGTTTGGGTTTTTTATAGATTATTAGAAGTCCAGATGTACCATAGTTTTTAAAATTATCCTAATATTACTGCTTTGTTTTGGGTCTTAAAACATAGAAAAACAAAAAACATTGCTCCTGTAAAATTACCCAAATAGTCTGTCGGCCAAACAAGCACTGAGGCGACGTGCAGTCACCACTTACACAACGTGTAACAGAGTTAATGGCTAAACCAAAATTAGATAGGGAACATCAAACTGAACAACTTTCACTATGGGACCAACTCTGTAATCGCGAACAAAAAAAATCTGCTGTTTCATACAAAAAATTAAAAGGAAAACATTAAGCCAAACGGAGATATAAAAAATGCCCATCCGATAGCAATCTGGCTCGATACAAAACTCTCCGAAACCGCTGCAGTCGTTTGTGTAGGGACACTAAGAGACGCTTCTTCCATGATTCCCTTTCCAATCGCAATCCGGCAGACGCCTGGAGATTCCTTCGCTCTGTCGGTGTGGGTAAACCTACTTCTTCTGTCCCTAATGGCACTAATCTGAACGCTTTAAATAGGCATCTTTCTCTTCCTCCAGTTAGCATAGACCCCAGTGTGAAGGATGCTTCATTGGCACAGCTTTCCTCTCTCTCCAGACCTAACTGCTCTCCTTTCATACTGGATTCGGTCTCCGAGACCTATGTTAGAAGTGCCATAATGTCCATCTCTTCAGAATCTGTTGGAGAGGATAATTTGTGCTCGAGAATGTTCATCCCTATTCTACCCATTCTCCTCCCAATAGTCACTTTTATTCTTAACTTATCTCTCACTTCAAACTGTTTTCCCAAGATCTGGAAATCGGCCCATATAATTCCCTTACCCAAAATTCCCAACCCTTCCTTACCTTGTCATTTCTGACCCATCTCTATCTTACCATTCCTATCTAAAGTTCTCGAGCACATCGTCCATAAGCAACTCTCTTCTTTTCTCTTGTCCAATGGTGTTTTAAACCGCTACCAATCTGGTTTTCGCCCTGGCCACAGCACAGTTACTGCCTTATTAAATGTCACTGACGATATACGCTGGGCTATGGAAAACAGAGAGCTGACTGTTTTGATTCTGCTTGACTTCAGCAGTGCTTTCAACTCTGTCGATTTTGACTTACTTCTTGCCAAACTTCGCTCTATTAATGTCTCTTCTTCAACTCTTTCCTGGTTTGATTCTTATCTTCGAGGGCGCAAGCAGTGTGTTCGCCTTGAGGATAATTTATCTGACGGGTGCGAACTCTCTGCCGGTGTTCCTCAGGGAGGTGTTCTTTCACCACTCCTTTTCTCCATCTTCATCAACTCTATCTCTAGAGTCATCTCCTCCAACTTTCATCTCTACGCAGATGACTTGCAGCTTTACCGTCATTTTAAACTCGAAGAGGTGGACCTAGCCATAGCTCTTATAAATGAAGACCTAAATCGCATCAATACCTGGGCAAAGCAATATGGACTTTTAGTGAACCCTAACAAATCGCAGGCCATTATCGTCGGTAGTCGGCATATGCGTAACTTAGCCTGTCCCTCTCAGTTGCCACCTGTGGTGCTGGATGGGATTACTATCCCATATAGTGACAACGTCAAAAATTTAGGTATCACCTTTGACTCCTATCTTTCCTGGACGACCCATGTCTTCTTAAGTTTCCCTCACATCATTCCGACTTTGCTTCCTATTCCTTTTCCGTACATGCCGTCCGTCTCTGGAACTCGCTACCAGCTGAGATACGAGACAGTGAAACGCTTTCTCTTTTCAAAAAACGTGTAAAGGAGCATTACCTAACTACTTGTTCTTAGCATAGTTCGATTTAATTATATTTTCATCTGTCCTCATCATAATTATTATTGTGTAGTATATTTATATGTAGGTATTTATTATTATATTAATTATTTGTGTATGTGTATTTATTTATAGATAATATTATGTATATGTATGTTTATAATATATATACTTATCATATATTTTTGAGGTACACACTGTCTGCCCTTCTCAATGTTTTTCCTGTCCCGGGCCTGCTGGAAGAAATTTCAATGTGAAATAAGTTGTGCCCTTGTACAATTCTTCTGTCCATTTCTTTTCCGTTTGTAATTGTGTGTGTACAGAACTAATAAATAAATAAATAAATAAATAAAAAATTATTTTTTCCACGATTTTATAGTTGGTCCCATACTTAATAAAAGTTGTTCAGTTTGATGGTCTCTCTTCGATCAAGAATACCCTAGATGTCCGGTCAGAGTCTCAAAAATGGCAACTCAAATAGCATCCCACTACAAACTGGGCTCTTATTTTGCACAAAGTAAGTGATAAAAGATGTTTTAATGTACAAAATAAGCTTATTTAGTACAAAATAAGTGATATAAAATGTGAGTTAGTACAAAATAAGAGGTGATTATGTACAAAATAAGCGCCAAGTTTGTAAGTGAGACGCTATTTGAGTTGCCATTTTTGCGTAGTTCACTGTTCGTAAAGCGTATCTACCATAATATTCTAGTTTAGCAATTCATTTTGTTACACGTTGTAGATGAACACTGCAAATACGATGACCAATTTCACTTTTTATCAATTGGAGGGGGTGTCTGGTGTATTTAATTATAAACGACTTGTATGTAACTAATGTGTATAAAATTCATTTTTGTGTGGAAAAACATCCCGTAATTTAAATTATGTTATTAATATTAAGTACAAACATAGAGTTAAGCTTGTTTCGTTTTCTATAATAAAATATTGCACTTACTTAGCTCGTTTTTATAAGTCAACTGAAAATCAAACATAAAAATGCCATGGTCTTGTCACTTTACGTTTATCTTCATTCAATAGGTAGGTACAGTCAGCAATAAAAGTAGCTTGACGCTTTGGTACTTTGTCATAGCAACTTTTTTAACAGGTGTCGCACGGTTTGAAACATTAGTCAAAAAAGTTACTATGGCAAAGTACTAAAGTGTTAAACAACTTTCGTTGCTGACCGTACCACATAATTTCAAAAGCTAGCATTACAGTAAAGTGTGGGAAATGGGGTCAGGGTTGACAACCTGCGATTTATCACTACCTACATATTATAAAACAAAGTTCTCCGCTGCGTCTGTCTGTCTGTCTATTCGCGATAAACTCAAAAACTACTGAACGGATTTTCATGCAGTTTTCTTGAATAGATAGAGTGATTCATGAGTATGGTTACTGAATATAAATTTGTCAAGGTTTTGTGTAAATTGGTTGAAATATAACGATATTTGTTGGAAGTGTCGGAAAAATTCAAGCCGCCTTACCTGGGAGCTTTCATTGAAAACGCTGTCTTATCCCTTTGAGATATAACAAAACAAATTTTTAGGTTACTATTTAAATCACTTTTATTATTTTCCATAATGAACTCATTATTATTTAATTTACCAAACGAGTTATTATAATTAAAAGTTATTTTGGTCATGAGTCCATAATATTGTCTGAAGTTCTTTAAATCTGCCATGGTGCTAATCAGAAATATTTATGTATGTGATAATAGAGCCAATAATTATTTTTAAATATTTATTAATTTATCAGATTCTTTTAAATATTGTTGTAGTTAATTACTTCTTAAAATAATAAAAAAGTAAATAAATTTGGTTCTAAATATTTCCGCATAATGTCGATATTGTCATGCCGCGTGACAGAAGGTCAAAGAGTGGATACAACAGTGCATTCCAGCAGACCAATCGCTAAAATATAATCGATCACCACAGAGTAATTTTAAACCATCAGCGCGTTTCTCACACCGATGCATCGGTGTGATGCTTCGAGTCCCGCCATCGCGATGGCGGGACTTGAACAATTACAGGAGATCTCTGGAGTGAATGTAGGTGACGACTTGAAAGTATTTGTTTTCTTTTGGGGTGTTGTTGGAAGGTCGCAATTGGCAAATATTTATTTCAATTTCATTTTGCAAAAATGGAAACCAATTGAATATTTCTTTCCTGTAAGAGCACAGAATACATAATAGTACAAGGTAAGAGCTGACCCTGAAGTTGATCAGACGCAACGTGCGCGTAGGTACAAATCGTCTAAGTACCTAACTATATAAGTTTACCTCTGATTATTACAAACTGAAAAACTTGAGAAAAGTTGAATCACTTAACTCTTTCCGGATTGATATACCCGTTTCCGTTTACGCTGTAACAGCGGTTACGGCTCAGCCCCCCTAGCCAAAGTAACATTTGCACATTTTCGTTATCGCTTCGCTTCGAAACATGTATGGATTTGACGTTTTAAAATTCGATAGTTAACGAAACCTTATGTCAATCCCATACATGTTTCGAAAGCGAAGCGATAACGACGATTTGCAAATGTTACTTTGGCTAGACCCTCTGGTGAGCTGCACTGCACCCTTGTTCAACAAGTTTGCAATCGTATAGAAGTAGAAGTACCTACTGTTTTACTTTTTCATAATAATCATGTTTTTTTTTCATTTCTAGCGCTTGCCTTATTCAACTTATAGAAATTTATGCTTAAATAACCGTACTATAAGAAATACAAATCGAAGTCATCGTAATCGCTGCGCAAGAGTGTAAAACAACGTATTTCAAGCTGAACATGCGCAACTGGTTCGCCTTCCAACGAGCGTGACGGCACTCTCGTATTACCAGCAAACGTAATACCATAGATGCATGTACTTTATGAATGGCTGAAAAACTACTTGGAGTGGAAACTCAAGACATGTTTTTGAAGCCGATTCTGTAGAAATCATATCAACTGACTGTATAGGTATAGGTACTTTATCTTATACCGCCACAACACAACTCTATCTTACCTTGTACAAGGTGTTTGGTAAAAGATTTATAAATCTGAATAATGGTGGATAGGGTACAATGCATACAACCCAGAAAAAATATATAAACCCTGAAAACCGCCACATGACTGAGATTTTTTTTTATTTGTAGGTGAGTAAATGCAAAGTGACAACCCTAGAAGCAAATAGACTATTGTATTTCATTAATGGGCAACAGCAAAACACATTTTTGCCACTATGCAGTTTATCATTAAAGAAAAAATATAAAAAGTGGTGGTAGGTTTCATAATAATTTTCCGGGGTTGAATGCATAGCGTATTCGGCATTATTAGGCTATTATCAAACAATATTTATACCTACCTATAAAAATATAGGATTTCACTTTTTTAATAATATCTCAAGGGATGAAGTTATTTGAAAAGCAGAACTAAATAGTTAATATTTGTTTAGATTTGTGTCTTAATTATTTAATAAAAAAAATACTAAAGGAACGAAATACTTATAAGTTTGTGCATTTAAATTTTAAATAAACAAACAACAAAGAGCTTTCGTGTAAAGCTTTTGCAAATGTATTATAATAGGCATCATTTCCACTTGCAAGATAATAATATCTAAACAGGTAATGTGCACTTAAATAAATATACTTTGCCACTATCAACAGGCAAAGGTTATCGCACTTGTTTCGTAAAAAAACTCTGTGAAAATCGTGACTAAAAGTTCAAACCCAAATAACAACATCGAAAGAACATAATGCATCTTTGTTGTTCAATAGAAATAAAAACTCACGCGCATTCGAACCTGTTAACCGGATTCTTTCGAGCGATCCATCTTGAGTCGATGTACGTACACTTGAGATCAATAAAATCGAATCAGCTAGATATCTTTCAACCCTTTTTCAGCACAGATCAATTTGATATAAAGAATTCAAATTGATGCCATTATAAAGCTCGTTAATTATTATTGATCTTTGAAATGTAGGATTTAATTGAATAATAAAGGATCCTAGTTGTATTAAAAATGTTTAAATGTTTCGGATGAATCAATAGAGTTTACTTGAGTTAAATCAACATTCGCTGGAAGATTTATTAAAAAATGTAAGCATAAGAGTTGATTGAAATCAAACACTGTTTTATAAGCGTTTATTTATTTTAAATCTGATCAGATAAAAGACAATTAGACTTTAACTAATTGGTTCAATACGATTAACGCTAAATAATTACTTGAATAAGTTGAGAAAGAGATTTTAACAAATAATTACAAAGTAGGAATATAGACTTTCACTAATTGGTTCAATAATTTTAACTTTAATTAACTTAGCCACAAAAGAGGATCTACGAAGAAAATAATTACTTGAATAAGTTGAGAAAGAGCTTTTAACAAATAATTACAAAGTAGGAAGCGGATACGAAACTTTTGGCCAAAATAGATTATAGAAGCTCGCCTTTGTCAGTTTTTACGATGTTCCTGTATTTTTAGTCAACATTAAAATGCTTCGTTAAATCAAAAAACAGAAGTGAAATTATATTTTTTCAGTCCTGAGAAAAGAACAGTCCATTTTAAATTGAGGTAAAACTTTTTGTTAATGAAGACAAAACCCGGTGCAACTGAACTCTTTATTAGTGTAAGAAAAAAAAACTTAATCATGTGTCTGGCCACAAATTATGTAGATGACTGCGTTAATTAAATTAAGTAAAAGATGAGACGTCGCGGCGCGGCGGTCGCGTCGTCGTCGCCTGTGCTGCTTTTGCGCCAAACAAATCGCACAATGATATTCAACATAGTCTTAACTCAAAAAACGTAGTTTCGAGAAAAAGCTACATTCTTCTATTTTGTATACTTCAAAAATAAAGTCTTTGGGACTAATATAACGGGTGTAACAAGACACTCAACGAAACCACGCATTCCGCCCATCATCGGGATCATTTTTGTCTTTTAGACTATACCTGGGAAACCAATAGATACGAAGTTATTGAAGGTCAAAGTCAAAAAAGTCAAGGTCAAGGTCAAGTCTTATTTTATTCGTTATTCCCTAATTTTTGTCTTCAGAAACATTATCAATATTGTATGTATTTCGTAACAAACAATGACTTCAAAACCTCATCACTCAATGTATTTCATGAGCACGCACATAAACGTTGCCTTTCAACTCGGCCGCACGCAGCTGTGTAGCATTCACTCGCAGGCGCGGTCATTTGTACGCGTTACATTGCGTGGAAATGTATGCAATGTTTTTTTAACTTCAAAAATTAAAATCGTTTCCCAGCAATAATTTTGAACAGAAATGGTCCTGATGATGGGCAGAATACGTAGACCTCGGCTTCGTTGAGGGTCTTGTTACACCCTGTATACGGGTATACAAGCTACTTTCTAGAACCACCTAGAGTGCAAAAAGTATTAACTAAAAAACAGGAGTAAAAATAAACAAGCAAAACAGTAATAACTCAAAATAACAATTTATTTTATATAAAAGTTGACAGGCAAAACAGTATCAAGTCACAGTTAATACGCTCACATTTGTAAATAATTTTATGATTTGGGGTGTTAACTTGAGATGTAACACAAATTTATGTTTCAGTAGCCTCGGTAACAGGGCAATCCAAAAGCCCCATCTTACACGGCGGGACTGAAAATAAACTGGTTGCAAACTCTAATCACCAACGAGTTTCGAAATAGTCACAGCACTAGTATATCAATGGCGGTTCGTACACGACGCTACCAATCACAAACTGGTTGGTAACGCGTTGGCAACTAAATCACTGGCGGCCGGTCATGCTGGTCGCGCGCGACTGATTACCAACCGAAACTGGAAACTCTGTTGCGGTTCAGTGAAAATTAATGATCAATTAGTAAATTAAATATACAATTCGTCCAAGAAGTGGAAAAGCATCCGTGTTTGTATAATTACACACTAACAGAGTATTCGCGTAGGGATGTGACCGAAAAAGCTTGGAGTGAAGTGGAATCGTCGTCTGATGTAGTAGAGAAGTAATAATTCCTCATCGCTAGAATCGTTAGCCATTTCAATATTATTCCGAAACAACAAACACACCGCGTTTCGTGGAGGTTTCAATAAAATTTGGTAGAGCCGTGTACGAATCTCAGTCACTAACCAGTTTACAACCAGAGTTGCTAACTAATTTCGTCATGTTTGAGTAGCGCCGTGTAAGAAGAGCCGAGTTATGACTGTTTTACCAGAGGAGGTCTATTACGAAAAGTTTAATGCAATTGCGTACGTTATATTTGTAATAGGCCCCCTGATTGTAGAGAAAAAAGCCGATTCCGAATATATAAATAAGTCAATTTTTTTTTTGAGTTAATACTATGTTGAATATCATGTGCGAAATGTTATTTAGTTAGTACCTAGTAACATTTTGTTTAGCGCAAAAGCAGGAAACGTCGTAATAACGCTAATAGGATATGCTAATTTATTCCGGCTTAAGATATATTTCGTATAAAAGCTGTGTAATATTAATTATAAAACGTAAAATGAAGAAAGTTGAATCAAATAATTAGATACCGACTATCGTTTTATGTGTATTTATTAACTAAATTATTTACATTAATGTTTCACTGACCACAATATAAAACAAATAAGTATAAGTTTTCTATAGGAATTCTAATTGTTATTATGAATACTGTCCCTACATGATATTCTAAGTAACTTATGGATAATCAAAAATACTTACAAATGATAACCTACATTTACACAATATTCAATTCAATTCAATTCAATTCAATATTTTATTGCATACCATAAAGTGAATACATAGGTGGTAGTTTATAGAAAGAGAACATTATGGACCCTGGTAGGGTATAGCAATTGAAGTAGGAGAGGACGCCTTATTAAAAACAAATTACAAATATTACTATATCAAAAAATACATAGTTTTGAACTGTGTATCACATATAAGTCACAATATAATATAAGTAGATATTGTTTAAGTGTATTAGTATAATATTTTTCTATTATTTTACGTTTATATTAAGTATGTAAGTACCTATATCTTATTAGGCATTTATTTTATCATTCAAATACTCTTTTACACTATAGTAGCATTCATTTAATAACATATCTTTTAGACTTCTGTTAAACAATTTGTTGTTTTCTTCATTTATTAATTTTTCAGGCAATTTGTTGTAGATTCCTATTGATATAGATATTAACCTATTGGAGCGCGACGGTTTCCCCCAGGCACCCGCGAGACGGGTTATACGTCATTGAAAAGAATATCCGTCAAGGCCCAATGTCACAGAACATTAAATTTAAATCCAAGATTTATTTAATTTACAATAAGGCAAAATATTGCCTGGCAAAATATTTGATCTCTGGGTGCCAGGAGGCACCCGCGATGCTTGACGGTATAAATTTCTCGCGGGTGCCTGGGGGAACCCGTGGAGCTCACAAAATATTTGATCTCTGGGTGCCTGGAGGCACCCGCGATGCTTGACGGTATAAATTTCTCGCGGGTGCCTGGGGGAACCCGTGGAGCTCAATAGGTTAATATCTTAAATCAGGATTCATACCTCCAACAGTGATCTCACGGTCAAGCTAATCAACCGTTAGACCACCTCGAATCCTATCCTATTTACTTAACCACATTACATTTTTATTCCTCAGTATCATTATACGAATGTCTTCAATCTGAACGTTGATGCAAGTAGCCAAGAACGCAATAGAAACATTAATTAAGTCTTCAAACGACACCCTGCCAGGGCTGCCACCATCGCATTTATAATTCACAGGTTATTATAACTTCGAAGTAGGCTATGTCACTGCGCGGAAGGGGTGAAAATGCTATTAAGTTCTGACGAAACCTACCTAGCTACTTTGAGGTTTGTAAATGTTTACTTTCAGCTGTAGCGAATAAACTGCCCCCTTTACTCAAATGGCCAACATTCTATGCGTTTGAACGCTACGCTTACTATTAGAGCTTTAAAATAAGCATTAAACTATAAAATTACGTGCCGTAAGCTTGTCAATTTTGTTCAATACATCAAAGTCTGTGATGTACATACACAAGTTTGCGACATGTGATTTAATCGTCTATTTTATTTATTTATTAAGGTATGTATAATACTCTTTATATTTTTGTGGAGCTCGGTGGCGCAGTGGTTTAGCGCCTCGCCCAGCGATTGCGGAAGTTAAGCAACGTTCGCAAGGGTCGGTCATGGGATGGGTGACCAAAAATGTATTATCTCGAGCTCCTCCGTGCTTCGGAAGGCACGTTAAGCCGTTGGTCCCGGCTGCATTTGCAGTCGTTAACACCTACCAATCCGCATTGGGCCCGCGTGGTGGGTTATGGCCCATCCTCCTTACCACCCATAAGGAAGGCCTGTGCCCCAGCAGTGGGGACATCAAAGATGGCTGATGGACAATGCTCTTTATTGCATACACACAGAACAAACAAAACAATTCAAACATAAAGGAGACATACAAACAAATGGCAGCTTTGTCACTTAACAGCTATTTCTTCCAGTCTATTGCTCATATTTTAGCTTTAAAAATAGGCGCAGCGTTCAAACGTATAGAATGTTGGCCATTTGTGTATGGGGGTACGGAAAATAGCAAGTACGAGTTAAAAACTTTTTATTAATGTTTTAGGCAACCCTAAAGCTGAGTGCGCCCGCGCAGGGCAAGCAATCAACCGGTCGTTGAATCCTGCGAGCGAACGATTTATCTTCTGTTTCGTCGTTTTTTCGGAAAGAGTAGGAGCTAATTAGAGAAAACATTTCGGGGAAGTCGAGCTACTGACATTTTTTCGGTTTTGTAGCACAGGATTAAGAAAGAGCTAAATAGGTACATTCCTCGTAGTTTTGTTGTTATTCTCGTAGTTAAGAATGTAAGTCAGTTGTAAGAAACTTACACAAATTGGCAGGGCAGTCGCTTTTTAGTTTGTTTCGAAAGCGAAGTGATAACGAAGTTTGCAATGATAGGTATTTGGGCTCGGGGGTTTGGTATTTATTATAAAACTATAGTAGAATAAATAATGCCACATACTACAATACACTGCTTTATTTGGGCAATAGTGTAATAACCAAAGAAAATATTATGTAATTTAAAAAGAGTATTGGTAAAATTATAAAATAAAATAACAAGGATAGACGGAGTTTTTGGTGCCATTTTGTCGAGTTCGGTTCGGAGACTATTGTAATTATTTGCAAATTGATTCAAAGTGGATATTGTGTTTTAAAATTGGTGTTTTTAAAAACACTTAATATTTGTCTAAATTTAACAACTACTCACTTTGCTCCTCATGAAAATCATTGTTATGTTAGCTGACAGGGTTCAACATCTGCATTCACAACATCCTTCTGTTTAGCATAATATCCTTCTTTGGTAGTGAGGAGGAAAGTCGGGAAAATGGGCATGGTGATAAAAAAGATCTGCTTTAAAAAACATCGAATGCTACATCCCAATTTGTGTAAATATAACTTAAGACATGTCTATCCTTGTTCTTGTTCTTCTTATTTTTAGTTTGGCAATCTACTCTCCTCGAAGTAATTTTTCCCAGTGTCAAGTGTTAAATAGTTTAGCTGTATTGTTTCAGTTTACATTTATTAGGATGCGGGTGCATCGCATTCTAATGCTGCTTGGAGCATTTGGCACCAAGTATATCAAGACAAAATTGTACTACATAACTGCACCAATTTTAAAACACAATTCCCCTCCTTATCTCCGAAGTTTGCAAAGAGAAAAATCTGAAATAATTCTATGTGATAGTAGTCTATGTAAATTAGATTAAAGGAAAAATAAAACGATGTCTCAATTTAACACACTTTTTTAGAAATTCAAAAACCAAACAAAAAAATTATTTGTTCCTCTACCAGTCAACAGATGGCCCTGACCCAAGAAAAATTAATTTAGTTCCACTAACGGTCAAGATATGGCGCTGACCTAATACTGCAATCATACTGTAATAACAATTTTATTATTCTACAGCAGGCTCCGCAGTGTATTTATTATGATGGTACGGAAACCCTCGGTGCACGAGTCCGACTCGCTCTTGCTTGACCGGTTTTTGTAATAGGCCCTCTGCTTGTTATTAGTTATCATAATTATCACACACAAATTGTCAATTCTTAATATCAACAAAAAAAACAATAATTCAAAATAACAGCTGAATATATTATAAATACGCGCTGTAATCCGTGAAAAACTATTTTGATTTCAAACTTATTTCGAAGGAAGTATATTACAAGCAAACAGAAAACTGAAAGAAATGCATTGGCTTATCAGAAGACAATCATGGCTAAGTATTTGAGGCGAGAGTTTGAGGACAACCAAATTGAACAGATACATAGGGTGTGTATGTAATGTTAAATGACGTCTTCATAGTAGTTTTCTTTCTTCAGAAACATTTGGGTACTGCTCTTGATGGATGATTGAAATGCTATTTCATCAACAGGATTGCGACCCGATCCATCGCACTGAACAATCGATAGCATTGAGTCGCAACAGGAAGACGTCGCTTCATTTTTTAATTAGGAAACCGGCTCGGTAAAAGCAGCCACCAGCAGGAAAGCATCGATGTGTAGTTTGCGCACGATCGACGCACGCGCACGCCCAGTCTTACCGCGCATTTCGTACAAGACGCCCGCGGACTGTCACTATCGAAAGTTCACGGTCAACACGTGATAGCAAATTTTGACAACCCTATTAATAGTCTGTGGACAATCGACGGAGGTGAATCAAAGCTTTGTTTGGTTTTTTTTGGGTTCGTGACAGTGAGTCATCGGGTTTGCGGTTAAGCGCAAGCGCAAGTTGTGAAAAAGAATAAAAACAGATTATTCGTAGAAAATATTGGCTCATTAATAATTTTGCAGTTAAACAAACATCGATAATCTCTATCTTTACTACTCTTTTTCTTACAAACACAATAAAAGTACGAACGGTTCATTCAACCAGAAATGAAATTTAATGTTAATCTCCATTCAAATTAAGTTTAAATTCATAAAATTTTCATGATAAATTCACTTTGAAATAAAACAAAATTTGGCATAATATTGTAAGATAAACAGTAGGTACTTACAATAACACACCTCCATCACCAAATGTTTACTTTAAACATAACAATTAATTATTAAATGACAGAAAAAAGAAACTTTTAAAACTTAGGTACTTCAGCATCATTATGAAAATACAAAATGAACTATTCAATTAAAATTCAAAGCTTGCTCTGTAATGAAGAATATAGTCGGAGAAATGATTGACATTTTAATGAATAAAGATGAATCAGAGAATTATCATTAACAATCATAAACGCTAGAATTTTAAGCGCTAGAAGAAAAAAGTCTTACATTCTTCGACATACTGTCTGAAATACTTATCTAGTGATTATATTTTTTCAAGTTACGTATTTGATTGAGTTATTATCAAGTCAATAGCTCGTCAACTTACACTCCTCGGTCAAGTTACAAGCATTGCACACTTTTTATCATAAAGAATTAACAGTCTGTCAGTTGTACTCCAAATGGGCAGTCAAGGTGTGAGAAAACTATATTATTTACATAGATAATATGGGTTTTGGAAAATCCTTAAGAATGTTGATCGTTTAAGTTTTTTCAATAGTGTATTTGTAAATTCTTAAAAAAAACTTTTTGAATTCCATAAAGCTAACTGGGTATTGTAAATTCTATAAAAGTATTTTTGCATATTTTATTGCATTTTATTAATAATTTTGTAAATAAGTACGAAGGTTTGTAATTCGAATTGAATGCTTGCAGATGGCGTAACCTAAATAAAAGTGTCTGAGAGTGAAACAAAACTAAACTATTTTTATGTTTGTGAGAAAGTATACAAGATGTTATTAACAATGCAATTGAGATTGATCGTGGTGCTGGCTGCAGTGTGTCTGATGCCGTCTGTCTACTCGAAGGCTCGAAGGCTATCGAGAAATCAGAATGCTGCTTTGTCAAAAGCTAGATGTGATCTCGTTTGCTTAGAAGCAAGCAAGGAAACTAAGCAACAGGTAAGTAGGGAATCTATTTTTTTAATCAACTAGGTATTTAATTAGGCTAATCAGACAACATCAGCTAAAGCACTTGTGATGTGGAAATCGGAAACAATAAGACTTTTAAAAACTAGCATAACCCGGGACAGGGACGACGAATCCGTGCAGCCTTTCTATTGTCTAATATCAAAATCTATCGCAATCGCTTTCAGGATGTAACACGTTGATGCTTCTTTTTGGCACAAATAAAAACTTACCAAAGAAATACAGCAATGTCTCTCCCATCTGTCAAATGAAAGCGATTGCGATAGATTTTTAAATAAGACAATTAGCCCCCTGATTAGACCATAGAGATTGACAAATGTCTTAAAATATTATGTAACCTAACAATTTTTTGTAGACTTAAAAAATTGAAAAGGAGGAAATTCTCAATTCGATTGTATTTTTTCTTCTTTATCTGTCGAGGTTTTGAAGTTTTGAACTTCGACATATGGACCGATTTCGACGATTCTTTTTTTTTGATTGAGTTTTTTGCGAGATGGTGTTTGAAATCGGTTCAGTAGTTTTCAAGGAATCCTGTGGGCCCTATACCATGGGTTGATGCAAACTGTTTTCGTTACCGTAAACTATCGTCTTCTCTCTTTCACTTGCATTGACTGTGAGCAGTATATCCGATAGTTTACGGTAGCGTTAACAAATTGCTTCAGTTCATGGTAGGGCCACTAAAAATACTATGATATCGGTGATATGGTGACTACCACGATGATAATGGTCGTATTCAACTTCTTTGTTTATGAACCGATTTAGATGATTATTTTTTTGTAGCAAAAGGAATACCCTAAATGTAGTCTTTAATTTCATTGACATTGGACTTCGAAGATACCCAAGGGAACTCCTCGAAGTCAAATAGGATAATTGAGATATTTACAATTTGTACTCGGTTTGGTTGGTGGTAGAGCTTATTTCAGCTCTACCACCATCTTAAATAAGTCTGACGCCATTTAACAACAATTTAAAAAATGTTTGTGTTTCGGTAGTTATAGAGGTAAGATAGCCATAGTTCCTCAGTGATGAGGATTCCGGGTGTAGTGCGCTTCCACCTTCGGCCTTATCGTCACTTAACATCAGGTGTGGTGAAGGCCAAGCACTAACCCGTTGCGCATTAAAAAAAAGGTGATGGTGCGTCGAGAAAGCGATCAATTACCCAGAAGGGGCATCGATCGTAATGCAATCAATAGAGCTGACTCAACGTGGATCGTTCAGCCAAAGTGGGCGGGGAATGACCTGAAGGTTTGGGGTTGGTGGGGGCAGTTTCGTCCTCCATCGCCTCCAATAGGAGGTTCAGGTCAGATGTCAGCTTGTATGAGGGTCCTTTAGGACCGATTTGGGTCTGCGGAAAAACTGGGAGGAAGAGGCAGGCGAGTCAGAACGGATGAGGAGTGACGCCCATTTAACATCAACAATTTATTAAGAATGGAAGTTAAAAAATTGCTTTAGAAAATGACTCTTTATTATGCTTCGTGATTTGTGTGGACATTTAATGAAAACAAAGGGGAAACATATTTTTTTAAGATAACTGTTTATGAAATTGATCTCAGTTTATTCAAAACAAAGTTAAAAGTGTAATTCATCGACATATTTTACAAACAATACGACGACTGCTATTTATGTATTCAGAATAACAAAAAGAAACAAACATCTATCATCTAAATAGGGTTTTATTGCTTTTCAAAATATTCACCATGATGATTAATGCACTTTTGCATACGATGCAACCAATTTTCATAGCACTTTTTTCCATTCTGATTGAGGTTTCTCCAAAACATGCATTTTAAACGTATCAACGGGTTTCGGCTAATCTTGGAACACCCATACCGTTAACTGTTGTTTAGTTTTGGGGTCCTACCTACGCATAGATCCAAGATTCATCACCTGTACAGATGCTATACAGCAGCACACGTTTTTTTTATATTTTTTTGCACCAATCGACAAGATCTGTCTTTGATCGATTCTCAAGTTAATCCAACGCATACAATTTTTTTTTGCAACTAAATTTTCATGTAATATCTTATGTATACTTATGCTCAGGGACGCCTCTATCTCGCGATATGTAACATGACAATCTTGCATTATTAGTTCCCGCACAGCTTCGATATTTTGTAGAAAAACAACCTTTTTTAGATTCGTCCGTGAGCTTAGACCGCCCACGATTAAACTCACTGAATGAGTGATACAAAGTGGTTTTCGATGGTGCTTCGTTCCCATAAGTCGAAATCAGTTGTTCGATGCACTGTTTTTGAGTTAGTCCACCCCGAAAATCGTAATAAATCATCGCACGAAAATTTTTACGACTTCAATCCATGGTGAAATTTTCTAATGGCGCCACAATGAAAAAACAAATTGACAGTTACATGGAACAAACATTATGCTACAGATAAAGTGTTCCATTTTCAAATATATTGTAATTAATTTTTAAATATTTTAATTTTTAAATAGGCAGCCCTCGTATGAGAAGGTTTGCGAATAACTTTTGCTTACTGTCACTTTGACGATTAGGTATGTCTAGCGGTTAGTGACCTAAGTGAATCGTTCGAGTCCTATGTGACTCATAGTAGTATCACAGAATAACTAATACTAAGTACGTAGTATACAAAAACAGTAAATTAATGTTTTTAAGATGGCACCCTGACTGAAAGGAGCCTCGGTCAAAACCACTTTTGCCTGATTTTTAGTTTTGGCTGTAACATATACAATCAAAATCAAAATCAATTGCTAAAAGTGGCCGTTTTTGACACATTTGCTATCTACTTAAATTCCACGTAAAGTATTATAAAAATCTTTTTCTATAATTAAGTACAATTTATTAAATAAAAACTTCCGAGGGCGCCACTTTCGGTTCGAAAATTATCTGCTTATGTCAAAAAGCTTAGGTTTTTTTTGTTTGATCTGTACCTGATACCTACATTTTTATAAAATTGTAAAACCAATGTCTTCAAAATTGAAATGTGTTTGGCAGAATATACGGGAATAAAAAGCTCCAACAAGTTTTTTTTATAAAAATTTTGGTTACGTCAGGTTACATGTATAGTTAAACTGCGAAAGCTACTTTCATTACGTAGGGCATAAAGGCGGTCTCGAGGTCAACATGACGATGTATAGTGTGTACATTGGATTTCATAGAAACTCCTAACTTTTGTCTAGATGCTCTATTGGAAATCCCGAATCCTCAAGCGTAAAAAATGCAATACGCAGAAACCGATGTAAAAGATAATATTTACTCTAACCACGACACGAATAACAATTGTATAGTTAATCTGTAGTCAGCTAACACATCAATCGATTGAAGATGATATTGATGAAACAAAAAACAGCTATTGAGAAATCACAACACAAATTTAGTTTCTCTCTGAGAAACAAATCCTATTATTTGTTTGTTGGATGGGAAAATTCATTGTTCTGGCCCATTGAGTCTAGACTTGGTTTTTAGTAAGAATGATGTGATTCAGATGAACGTTAATTTGAGAAAAATATTTTTTGTATTTCATTCTGTAAAGAGTAGATATGATAAATGGTTGGAATCAACTTCAACTTTATTTAAAGAAAACAAATGTTTCCTGAAAACAAATCCTTTCATAATCAACTTATGATTTCGAACGTAATGTAAAGAAAAAATCTGAAGAAACGAGAAAAAGACTAAAAACGGTATGTAAGCTGATTAATTTACTATCTACCTGAAAACTTATTACGAACAACTTTTTGTATAAAAGTAACAACAACAATAAAATCAACTGTTTCAATATAGAACGTTCTTATGTGATGTTAGATTAGATAATTCTTTAACACCAAAAGTGAAACATACATTTTATAGAGACTTAACAATAGAACTTACAGTGCTAAACATGGCGGCCAGGCAATCGGAGGCATGGAGATATTGACAGTATAAATGAAAAAGAGGGCGGTCTAAAATAGCACGGACGGAACAAAGTAATTAATGAAAAGTTAATGTCATAAACATACATAAAATAATATGATGTAATACTTAATACATAAAATAATATGATGTAATAATTACATTGATGTTGTTTCTATACAAGTAAAGTTGTTTGTAATCATTACTACTAGATAGCCCTAACTATTAGCTTGTTTGAACTACAGGGAGGTTTTTTCTAAAGTATATTCTACTGACAATTTCCTTCTTACGAAAGTGTTACAATCATAAACGAAGTCTAAACAAACCACAAAGGCTAACAGTAAAAGTTAATTAGCAGTATGCACTTCTATGTTCAAAGAAGGCATCGTAATTTCTATAGTGAAGATGCTAATGAAGTAAATGTGTGTAGTCTAACCAATACCCTTTTATGAATGAACGTTGCTTATATTACAACTAACGTAAATTTTTTAGCTTTCTTTATGAAAATAACCTTCTTGTTCATTCACTATTAGATGAATAGGGCCTTTGTATCGTAAGCACTGCACAAATAAGATACTATCTAAGTACCTTATAATAATAATAATCTGTTTACGGTTTGACAAGATAAAGAATTTTCTTAAAAATAGTTTTTATGTAGGTAATAGTTATAATTTTTATGTAGGTAATAATTTATGCTGCATTCACATTAATAAACTGAACAGTAATATAATTAAATCAATAAAACGATAAAAAAAGAAATAAAAATCTGTAAATATCTAAAATTATCGAGAGATCTGTTTTGAAGCTTCACCTTTTGAAGTTGATTTCATAAAGCTAACGAAGTTAATCTGCGGCGCAATAGAATTTGATAGATAAATCAATTTAATGTAGCTTCTGAGTTGAGTTACACTACACTGCTTCTTGAGATCAAAGGAAATATGGGACTAAGTGAATTGAAAAGTTGTATTATAGTGAACTCAAGTTTGCTTAATAAGTAGGTAGCTATAAGTAATTATACTATAAGTACCTACGCCTCAAAATGCAAAATGAAGCTCAAGTTTGTTATTTTTGTCTTACATACTGAACATCTTAAAATCTTTTGCACTGTCGCGCGCGACTCCCTCGTAATGTTAGTCAAGAGAACAAAAGCTAGGCACGTCTACTCAAGATAGCTGGAAATGGGTGGCAACGGCAGCTCGTACTCATCATCTTCACCATCATCATCTCCATACTCTTATCCCAATGTATGTTATGTCGGCGCAGTGAGTCCTTCTCTTCCACTCGTTTCATACTTCTAAAACTGAACACCCCGAATATTTGGAGTGTTGCACACAATATCGGGCACAAGAAGAGAAACCTGGAACCTGCACGGTCCAAGACAGCCCCAAGTTTCCACTCTCATCACTTGTAAAATTTAACACCCCAAAATATTTTCAGTGTCGCACACAATGTCGGTCACAAGAAGATAAACCAGGAACCTGCCCGGCCCAAGACAGCCCCAAGTGGGCGGCAGCGTGTGTTGAGGCCTGTAACGCAGACGCTCAATGTGACGGCACACAAAGGTGCTGCCACCATGGCTGCGGGTCCAGCTGTAGTGAACCTACTGACTTGCATACATTACCAGGTTAGTAATAGGTTCCGGCACGGATCTTGAGCGGTGAGAGAAATTGGTTGGGATTACTGCGCATGTTTGCAGTAGCCCCGCACCACGTTCCGGCCAATGATAACCAAAAATTACTTCTGCGCATTTAACTGTCACCGCTCAAGATCAATGCCGAGGCTTGTACGTAGTCTATGGATAGTGCTTTCTTTCTCTACCGTGTTTCGTCAGACAGATGTAAAATTCACTATTCATCAATGGCTGAGAGGATTCTGGGAGTACGCTGCCTTATCCTTGCCTTATCGATTACCTTACTGATGAAATGAAAATTATTAGCGCTTACCCCTTGGGGAAAACTTGCACCCACTCGCACCCCTCTTGATTTTTATTAACATTGGGTGGATTATAGAGTCATTATTTTTGCTCCTCCAGAAAAACAGATTTTGTATTTTGTTTTTTTTAATACCTTTAACAAAATTATACTTTTATTTTAATATACTCGTAACAACTCTGCAGGTCTTCCCGCTTTGCCACTGGTGGACAAAGTGAAGGAGAAGAAGAAGGCGGTGGTTATCCAGTGGTCTGACGGAGTGGGAGACGCGGCGAGAGCGGTGCCCGGACGCATTCTCTATGTCGTGGAGGAGCAGAGCCACGTTGGGCCTAAGTATGAGGAGTCGAGGCTTGGGAATTGGAAGATCCTGCTTAGAACTAACAAGTTAGTATGATATCGTCACGCATTCTGCCAGCAAACGTGTGGAATTTCGCTTCCTTCTTTATCGAAGCGAGCCGTGATCGTCCAGTGGTCTGTCTGAGTGGATGGGAACACGACGAGAGCGATGCTCGGGCGCATCCTCTGCCTCGTAGCGGAGCAGAGCCACGTGGGCGTGGGGCCTAAGTATGAAGAGTCGAGGAAGGATGCTGTTTCGATATCAGCTATTTTTAATATCCCCACTGCTAGGGCATAGGCCTTCCTTATGGGTGGATAAGGAGGAGGATAAGGAGGATGGGCCATAACATAACTCACCACACGGGCCCAATGCGGATTGGTGCGTGATTCTGTTTAGAATGAGATTATCTATTCATCACTATCTTCCACCCGCGAGTCCTGCTCGGAATTTTCTTATTTATTTTTAACCGTTGTTCATTGATTCCGAACATTGTAACGAAGAAGACAAGACCGTTGATTGAGATGGACAATAAATCCTTCACAAATTGCAGTTATCTTCCCGTATGGCCGTCACTCTTCATAACAGCTTTAAATGAATCTGATTGTTAATCCTTTGAATTCCGTTTATCTTAATTGCTGTGGAGCTTGGTTCAACAACTTAAAATGGACAATACTTAGAATGGATTGATTAATTATTTATTATTCACCCGATCGTCATCTTGTCGTGGAAATCCTCGGGGGAGGCCTATCTATATACCCAGCAGTGGGTGTCGTGCGGCTGATATGACGATGATGATATCGTCATCATCATCTGCCATTTTATTGTCCTCATTGCAATGGCACCGCCCTTCACAGCTCACAGCACATGATAGGGCCACATGATCCCATGAAATCGCCGTAACGATAGTTGCCCTAACAATCCTCCGGAGTAATCTTCAATTCAATAGTTTTGAATTCTTCTGAATTTGTGATAATAAATGTTAATAATTGTGTCTGATCACTTTCTATAACGTGACTTCCTCAAATAATAAATAGTAATGCCAGTATGTAGGTATGTATGTGCATCGTTCCATGACGTGCTCGTGACGAAAAATGCATTACATTACAATGTGCGTTTAATCGATCATGTAAACAAATTGTATTCATGACAGTTTTTATGTAACAACTACGGTAAAATGCACAGGAAATGTTTATTTGGAGATAATTTTTTACAAAAAAGTAAATAAGTCTGCACCCTCTCGTATTAGGTACGCACACTAAAATAATGTGCATGGGCACGCATAACAAAATTCATATCCGAACGGACTCCGTGTACCAACCAATACAAATCGAACCAACAAACCAGTGTTTAGCCGACTTCAAAAAAAGAAGGGGGAGGTTATAATATCATATCGGTTGAAGAATGTGTTTTATGTTTGTTATAGATTGACTCATACATTTCCCGTCGTAGACTTAGGATTATTCACTAAAGCTAAATCCCCTGGGTGAATTAAGTATACTAATTGGTACACAGGAACAGAACTTCCCTGAAGAACATCTTGAAGCCAGGTCACTGGTACCGGTTCCGCGTGGCTGCAGTGAGCGCGTCTGGTACTCGAGGGTTCTCAGCCCCCAGCGCCCCCTTTACTCCACGAAGAGGGCCCCGGTCCCCGCCCCCTCCTAAGAAGCTGAAGGTCCGACATGTTAAATCGGAAAATGGTAAGATGAGGACAATATGAAATATTTGCTCACTCGCCATCAATAACCCTAGGAAACTTACAATTGAATTATTGATTTTTTTATCTTTTGTCGGCAAGGGCGCCGCCGGCAAAAATTACTCCCAGGGGGGGCAATTTTTGTTTGTATGTGGATTAGGTGCCAACCCACAGAATAAACAATTCTTCAATACGCTTCCTCGTAAAGAGTGTTTTGCTGCATCATTTTAATTTCCATGTTTAATTTTTTATCACAAATGTACTGAATTTCGGGATCCCAAGGGATCCGGATCCGGATTTCCAAGGGGCGCAAGTGCGCCCTGCGCCCATGTTGTCAGTGAAAGACGGTTATCGAAAGATTGATTTTTAATCACTGAATTATTCGATTTTTTTATCATTCGATTTACAACTTCGATCAAGAGTATTCTAATAAAATCACCCATCCCGTAAATTGCCTATTTAAAAGCTTGTTAGCACTAATTGTGGATCCACTCATTTCGATTCTTTTCAAGGTACTGTCACAATCAGACTGAACTGGAAGGAGCCCAAATCTGACCTTCCAGTGAATCGGTACAAGGTGTTTTGGAGTAGACGAGTCAATGGACTAAATGGACCCTTAGATTCAGTGTTGGTAAAACACCAAAGTGTCCCAAAGGTAACTTATTATTTTTTAATTTTAAAAGTTCAATCCAAAAGACATTTGGGGGCACAATTGATAGCCAGGGATAAAGTTTACAGATCTACAAGAGGAAAAAAATAACCGTATATATACCAGGTGGATCGAAGAGAGGTACCATACCATACCACCACTAGATTAGAGACAAAGTAGGTACCATCTATACTGCGATTAAGACTTTACTGTTTTTCTGACAGTCCGCGATTCCTTCTCCTCTCTGATATAAAATCCTAAAAAACAGCGTATAAATAAAAATCCAAACTTATTCTCCAGATTATCTCGAAAACGTTGCGCTATTTAGACTTTATATTATTGTAATTTTTTGTTCGTCTATAGATATGTACCTACTATATCGATATACACAAGTTTCATCGTGCGCCGCTATATTGATCGCTAAGTATGAGCCTCTCATAATTCAAACCCAAACCAAAAAAAATATTTAAAACTTTTTTTCTAGGACCGCAACTTCATACAAATCAGCGATCTTCAACCAAACTCAATGTACTTCTTACAAGTGCAGACGATCACTCAATTTGGCCAGAACAAGCTGAGAAGCAACAGAGCTTCTATCTTCTACAATACTACTGGCGACAAAGAGAACGAAAGGATCGGTACGATATTTCCTTGCCGTTTTATCTTTTGTTTTAATCAAAGATTTAACTATTAATATTGACAGTGTCGTAACTAGGGGCTGGCAAGGGTCGGCAGAAAAAACTCTATATGTCTTGGGGCGCAAAATTGAAATCTTGCCAGGGGCGCTTATGATCCTAGAAATAAGTCTAGGGGCGCAAAATTCAAATCTAGTCGGGGGCGCTCATGACCCTACGAGTTACGACGCTCTGAATATTGACGAAATAACGCTGGCTTACAGTGAAAGAGTAGGATATTATTATGCTACTATTATTTTTATTTCTGTAAGTAATTAAGTAGGTACATACTACTAACTACTGGAGAAATTTCGACGATATCCCACTATAGTGACTCGATCGGTAACTCAGTTCGAAGAGCATTGGACCGGCAGGCTGATTATCTAAATATAAACTATTTAGCGACCGGTTTCATTTGACTTACATTGCTACATTTCTTTGGTATGTTTCTTTTTACCCCAAAAAGAAGAAGCAATGTATCACATTCATCTGTCAAAATGAGACTGGTCGCGGATCACCGGACGGACTTCCAAAGATTGCGGGTTCGAGTCCCGCCTGAGATTTTTCCAATATTTTAAATATTCAGTTTAAAACATTTAATGATTAATTATTAAATTAATTCCTATGAATTCCAGATGTTGTCCCAGAATTTCTTCAAAGGCGTGACTATAAAGTTAAAGGATTAAAACTGCACAAAATTATTTGGTACAATCACAAACTAAAGGCAAATATTACTTGGGATGCGGTTCCTGCTCAAGACGACCACATTCCGAGGTAAGCACGGTTAATTTGGCATGGGGCCCACCCCAAATAGTTTTTATTTTAACTTGTATTATCAAACTTATGCTATGTTTACATTACGCTAGCAGCTTGTGGCTGCAGCAGCGACAGATGGATGTAACACATTGCTGTATTTCTTTGGTAAGTTTTTATTTGTGCCAGAATGAAGTATTAATAATGTGTTACATCCTGAAAGCAGTTGCGATAGATTTTGAAATTAGACAATAGATGGGCTGGGCTCAGTAGGTAACCTTCCAAGATTACGGACACTCAACTCGCTTTCGGACTGACGATGACGCGACCATTTACACAGGGCGAGTAGGCAGCCGAGCCGAGTAAAATGGGAACAACTGGGATCAACTCGGCCGAGCGACTACGCTCCGCGCGAGACAACTTGACTCGCTCAGTACTTTGGTTTACGTTGGTCGAGTTCGCAAGCTGTCTACTTGACTTATGTAAACTAGGTAGGAGTAGGAATACCTACTTTTTATCCTGGTTTTATTTTGATTTTGTTTTTTCTCAGATACAATGTGCAATGGAAAATATTAAAATGCCAAAATCAAAAAGTCGCAAAAAAGGAACTTTCGGCAATAACAGAGGTAAGATTATAAAAATTATTTATTTGTTTTAACTATTTCATTAGGTAGGTACCTACATTTTTGTTTGTTGTTGTTTAATTTTTCGTGGTTGTTCTATAAAATCAAGATAATTTCATTATCCTATCTAAGTACCTAATATCTCTTGATATTCCTTATGAACTAACTTACCTTACTAATGAAACTAATTTTAACTTACTAATGAAAAATGTAATTTCCTTAAAAAAATACCAAAAGCGTTAAAAAGCTCATTTTATTATTGCAAAGGGTGCAAAATAAAAGCGCCAGATTTAAAAATAATACATACCTACCTACCTACGCATACGTATTATAGAACCTGAACATAGCCCTAAGTGTTAAAAGCGCCAAAGGAAAGAGTTGCCAGTACCTTATTAAAAAATCATCCAAAATAAATGAAATGAAAATTATAATTTTTAAATTTGAGATTTTTGCATTCACAATGCTATTTTTATACAATACTAAATAATATACTTACTAGAAAAAATATGACTCGCACCAGATCAATACTCAGACGGGAATCGAACCTGCGACTCGTAAGTGACTTGGTAGCTCAGCGGTCAGAGCATTGGACCGGATATCCAAAGGTCGCAGGTTCGATTCCCGTCTGAGTATTGATCTGGTGCGAGTCGTATTTTTTCTAGTATATTATTTAGTAATGAAAAATATATTTTAAGACAAAAGTATTCATAAGCTCACATAATAAACATTTTTAAATTCTCAATTTTTTCCCTACCACCTATTATGTCGTCTTTTAGCTGACAAGAAAAATGGGCGCAAAAAACTTATTAGCTTTATCTTTATCAAGTGGAACGATATTTACAAACAGGTATCGTTCCCAGACATTACACTCATAATATTATGTTATAATGAGGGCTTTTCAAAATGACAAAAATCTGTAGGCTGGATAGATGGCGTTGATAAAAATATGTGTCCATGTGATTTGTTTAAGCTTCAAAGAGTACTCAAGTAGGCAGGCAGATGTAGCCCTAAAATGTTTTTCTTTAGGCAGATGTCAGCCAGCGAGCGCTTTCTTGCCTCCTTGGTAAAGGCCGTTTATTTTTAAAAGCCAATTATGACACTTCTCTTTCCACCAACGCCATCTAGTGAAGCAAATAGTAGGTTTTTATTTTTTAAATGTCATCTTAAAAAATCCTCATTATCATAGATTATTAATAAATAACATTATTTTATTAGCTTAATTCTTATTGAATCAATTTACAGGGTTCAAGTTAAATTCAAAATTTAAAGTAATTATTCAGTCTAGGCTGTTACAAAAAATGCAATTCATTCATACAATTCAATGATGCGTTAAGATAGGTAGTCAGAAGCAGACCATCCATTCCCCCTGACAGTACCCGTTCACGAGCATGACGCATGAACCAGCCATAGTTTCGCTCAACCATAATATCTGAGGGGAAGTAATGACCCGCCTCACACGACATCACCGCAGAAATTACTAAAGAGAGCATGACAAACTTAGGCTACCCATGATAAGACATAGAAAATAAAAGCTGCTACAGAAATCGAACTGTAATAACCTCTGTTTCTTATATTTTCAGCAAACATCATTTGAAATCTATGAACTCAACTACCGATGCAGCTACAAAATTAATGTAAATATTGAAAACAAGTCAAAAAATCCGGATTCTGAATTAATTATTCATGTACCTGGATGTGAATATTTCAAGAAAAAATTGAAATCAAATACGCTTCATTGTGAAACCTGACCTAATTTATTATAATTAAAATGTACGATTATTTTAAGAGCCAGAAAATAGGACAATTTTATGCCTATACTTCAGGAAATTTACGGAAATAATGTTTGTAAACAACATTTTGCGCATTTTTTGTAATTACTCTACAAAAAGTCTAAGTTAACTAACACCATAAATAAAATGTGTACAACATACTTAAGTAAGCTATCAATGATATTCACATATTTTGAAAACGAGTAGGTATTAAAAAAGCACTATGGAAGTTAGATATAGGTAGTTTTGTTTACATTCTTTCCATAAGCTGACTGAAGTATAAGTTAGTTTTATAAGTTAGTTTTATAAGTTAGTTTTTATCTAAGTATTAGTAGCTACCTAATGTAATTTTGACTTCAATTTATCTACGTTACATACCTACAATGCGATTGTCAAATTTTAATATGATCGCATAGTACCAACCAAACCAACGTAATAGGTGCAAAAAGTTGCCTTTTTCGGAATATACGACGTATTTTTTAAAAGAAATTAATCTTTTAAAAAATACGTTGTTAAATTCAGACCAAAGTGTTGTCGTGAAATTGATAAAATAGAAATGGTAAAATCAGAAATTAACTGTGGGATAGACTGTCAAGAAACTTATGAAACAAAACTATTTTTTTTGTTTACTAGCAACACGTAGTTGGTGCAAACAAAAATAGTCAAGTGTTGCCATACAATAGCGCCAATGACAAATAAAACAAATAAAGTGGCTCTCCCCTCTAATTTCATAGGTTTCTTAACAGATTATTAATTTGTTGTATAAGTAAGTAATAATGAGTACGTTGTTATTTTTATGAGACAGTTAAGATAACTCATACGTAACGTAAGTACTTATTTAAATCTTTCATTTACATAATTATTTTAACATTATTATACAAAGATAATAAATATAATAAAAAACAAAGACCACCGTGTTGTATTTTTATTTATCTTAGTTAGGTACCTAAAACCCTATTTATGGGTGCCGGCACATAACTTGGCAAGACAAAGATGAGACAAAAAATGCGCCGAGTTTAGTTTGTGTTTGTAGCTGCTGCACATCTTTTGTTTGTCTTGCCAAGTTATTTGCTTGTATCTGTACACTATGGAAATTTACATTGTGTAATGGAATGACGCTTATACACAAAAACGTACGATCAAAGGTTCATTTCTAGATTGAGTAGTCTGTATTGTTTTGCATTTACCCAAAACTCACAAAAGCATCTTTATTAAAAAAACAATGAAGGCCAGGTAAAATACGAACTTTTAATCCCATCCTTGCTCGCGAATAATTGGTTTTCAAACTGTTAAGGTCATAACTTTGTTGACAGGTACATCTAGGTATCACTGTTTTAACTTCCCCCGTCCATCACACCCGTGCAGGAGCACTCGCCGCGATTTAATTAAAATTGCATTTAAATTTTCATTGCTATTATTTCATTCCAAGTGTAAAGCATGTTTGTGTGTTTGTTTGCTACGTTTCACGTGTTAACTATGCTAGTTACAGGCCTCGGCACAGATCTTGAGCGGTGACATTAATTAATGCGTAGAAGTAATTTTTAGGTTTCATTGGCGGGGGCGCCGTGGAGGGCAACTGCAAACATGCACAGTAATCCCCTCCAATTTCTATCATCGCTTACGATTTATGCCGGCACCTATATTCAACCAAAGATCATGACCATGCATACACTTGTCAGTCAGGGGTTGAAAGGACATAGAGAATCTTTCATCCACAAAAAGAAGTATAAGTATCTATTCTATTTATTCCCGAGGGATATAAAAAATAACTTTCCACGCAGACGAAGTCGCAGGCGGCCGCTAATTGTCTATTTTTAGGTACAGATTGCTGCGCGAGTCGCGCATGAGGCGAACCGTAGCACGCATGGCAAATACTGTAATTCATCAGTATTTAATCAGGGGCCTATTTCATAAAATATTATGAAATAGCATAGTAGTACCTTAGCTTATTCCAGACGATATAATTTCATTGGCAATTTACCCGAATGAGGGCTTAAAATGACAAAAAACTGTAGGTTGATTATATGGCGTTGATAAAAATGACAATGTGATTTTGTTTTTAATACGCTTCGAAGAGAACGCAGGTAGGCAGGCAGATGTAGCCTTAAATTGTTTCTCTTTGGGCAGATGTCAGCCAGCGAGCGCTTACTAGCCTCTTTGGTAAAGGCCGTTTATTTTTAAAAGCCAATTTTGACACTTCTCTTTCCACCAATGCCATCTAGTGAGGCAAATAGTAATTATTTTAATTTTTAAATGTCACTTTGGAAAGCCCTCATTGTCAATCAAATCGTATCATGTGGTGGGCAGTTGACGATAAATTCAAATGGGTTGGGTGGTCGAGGTCACCCGCTTCCGGTCGGGCCGATAAAATTGTATCGTGTAGATAACGATTACCAATTAGCTCTATTATTTAGTTCTTTTGAGCCATATGGCTAATGATTTTTTTCTTTTTAACAGCCAATTCTTTGCGCAACATCTTTCCCTTCTTCATCTGAACAGATCATGAGCCTGCTAACTTGAGTTTTTCGGCGTATTTTTATAATATAGGAGGCGTGGCGCACGTCCGCTCCTCAAGGGTTTGAAAATTGAATGAAATTGGGGCTTGTGCGTCGTCGTGTGGACAGCCAATTTAATTTAGTTGCCGATTCCTACACAATTTAAGTTGCCAATGAAATCGTGTCGTTTGGAGGGACTTGTCGTATATTGGGGTAGAATTATGTTATACATCGTGTATCAAAAACCCTATCAGATCCTGAAAAAGGTGATAGTGTTGCTGAAACTTTCTCCATGGAACATAGGTCGAAAAACGAAAAAAAAATTTATACTCCCATACAAAATGTATTGATCAGCTGACTGACATACTATGGAAAGCCGAAAAAAAAATCGTTTTTCGAACTAAGTTCCTTGGAGAAAGTTGTTCAGTTTCAGCAACACTATCACCTTTTTTAGGATCTAACAGGGTTTTTTCGATACACGATGTACAAGGTGTTTGGTAAAACCCTTAAAAAGCCGATTATGGTAGATAGGGACCATCAAACTGAACAACTGTGACTATGGGACCAACTCTGAAATTGCAAAAAAAAACACCTGTTTCCTAAATTTTTATATTTTTGTTACTATTTTTTGTATGAAACTGCTGATTTTTTTTGGCGATTTCAGAGTTGGTCCCTTAGTAAAAGTTGTTCAGTTTGATGGTCCGTATCTACCATATTCGGCTTTATAATGCCACCTTGTATAATAAATAAGAAACATAATTCTACCCCAAACACAACTATAGTAAATTGTTGTAGTAAATTTACCATTCTTTTATGAAATAGGCCCCTGATTAAATACTGATGCATCACAGTATTTACTATGCGTGTAGGGTTCGCCTTACGTAATTCTACTAAACTACATTTTGTTAGCAAATGCTTGCAACACTGTGTTCGAATTCGTAGCTAACTTCACGGTAAAAAATTCCAACCCTCGTAATGTCAAAAAAAGCAAACCTACAACATTTTATTCGTTTTTAGATAAAATTATAAACATTTTCGCGATTTTATCACAAATTTTCTTATCTATTTCCACCAGTTTTCACTCAATAGAATTATGAATATTCGTGATTTACAGAAATTTTAAAGTCTACTTCCTATTTTAGATAATGAATTAAAAATCTTAATTCGTATTTTATAATGCACAATTTAGGGTTTTTTGTGGTTTTTTGTGAGTTATTTACCGTGGCACATAAAGACTTCCTCTCTCAATATCAAGTGGTGTTCATTTATTAGTTAGTGACTTATTAAAAATTACGAATTTGGTCCCTGGGCGTAACCTTTTTATCCTCGGGACGAAGGCTGTGCGAATTATGATAAAGATTATTATTTTGTGATTGAGAGGACTGTTGTGTGTTGAAAATGGCTGAGGACGAAGTGCTTTTTGACGATGTCTACGAATTGTGCGAAACAATTGGCAAGTAAGTAGATAGGTGATCAGTTCCTGCTCATCATGTCATGTGATAAGTCAATAATTTATGCGCGTGTAACTTTTTATGATCTATCTATACAAATTGATAATAAATGTATGTTTTATGTACCTATTTTCTTCATACCTATGAATATTCTGAACAAATATAGCTGTCTGTTTTACCTATAGTACAAATACAACATACAAATTTCATAATTGTATAAAATGAAATGACCTTCCTTCAGACAGCAATAATTGCTGTCAATTAAATTTGTATGACCCACCTATTTAGGCTCTTACCTATTTATTCCATTAAAATTAAATATCTACAAAGTTTATGCCTAATTTTTAATTTCATTACAATATTTGTACCACTTACAAAGTCTGTTTATAAAGTAAGTTTTTTGATATTTTGCAGGAAGCATGTCACAAAATATGTATACACTAAAGTTCATGAATTCCTAGTTTTCAATAGGTACTCTAATAAAACTTTGATAGTTAAACAATATTTAGCCTTAAAAAATTCAAGAACAAAATTCCTTAGTTTATGATATCTCTGTTTTATACACTTTTAAACTTTCGCATTGCATTTTATAAGAGTAAAATCACAGGTATGAAACGCCGGAAAAAGGTAAAAAGTAAATCCAATTTTAATTTAAAATAAAATTGAGTTTGAAATGTAGTAAATGATTAGTAATTAAATGAATAACTAATACGATAATTTGTAGCTTCTAATATGTAAATAGTGTTGACTATAACTTTGCGACTGATTTCATGACACAGCATTTTTGTATTAATTTAAACTTGTTAATTTACTACATACATAATTACTCGAACAGAGATTTGAGTACCTACTTAAATTAAAGTATTTGAATACCAAAGCAGGTCAACAAGCAGTTGTATTGTAATGGTAAATTTAATTGTTTATTGTAGGAATTAGTACAGAATTTTTAATCTGTGGATAGCGGTGTGGGTTGCACAATTGTTAATATTGGCAATGTTAAAGTTTATAAATAGTATTAATAGGGATGTTGACTAATGAATAAAATAACGAAATACTAATAAAAATCGTAAACATATTAAACTTTTAGAGTAGCTTGTATACCTCTTGGTTTTATATATTGCATATTATTTGTTTTATGACCCTTCAAAGTTGGGTGGACAAGTCCATTTAAAAAGTATACAATTTATTAAAATAAATGATACCTTTAATTAGTCCTTAAAATGTATAGCAAATTTGTCGAAGAAACCATTTTGATAAACACAATATTTAATATAGCTGCTGAACAAATTTCCTATGCGTTGCATACAAACTAGCACGGCGTGACGTTATAACGTGCAAGCCATTAGTATGGAGCGTTTTTGATCGAGTCCATTTGTGTGCATTTCACACTGTGATATCTCGGGCAGTTTTCATGCTAGCGAATTAATTCTTTTACCAATGTTTCTTTTTTTGAGAGGTAATTTATGTAACATAAAATAAAAAAAATAGTCAACATCCCTATTGTGTCAACTGTTTGTTATCCCAAATAAATAAAATAAAATAAAATTCATTTTGTGTAGTAATACTTATTTAGTCAAGTAAAATGCCCCAGCAGTAAACTATTATGTGGAACAATGCAAATTCATGTTTCAAAAAGAGTAGGTATTCGGTTAAATTAAATATTTGGAATACTAGTCTGAGTACTGTCAAATTAAGTATTCAAATACTAATCTCATTATTCTAATACTTAATGTGAGTATCTGGACTCGAATACTGACTTGACTTGATTATTTTTAACCAATACTAAAATACTTGAATGCCAATAATATCCGACTTGGTCCATCACTAGTTCGGTCTGCTTAAACTTAGAATAATATAGGAATCAATAATATTTAGTAGCCTTTTGTTTCTGCAGAAGTTCATTTTTGATGGTGATGACGATTATGGCTTGTATTATAGAATCAAACTCGATCAAATCAAACTCAAATCTCTGCTTGAGTAGATACAGTTAGAAAGGAATGGCGCTATATGCAATGCATAGCAATGTCACTTTCTAACTACTAATAATACGAGCCAATGGCTATGTCCTCTTGTTCATTGTGTTGAAGCATAAAGAAACATTCTCAAACACATAAACTTATTGCAGAGGACCATTTAGCTTGGTCCGTCGCTGTGTCCACCGACAGACTGGCCAACAATTTGCAGTCAAAATTGTGGATGTGGCTCGCTTCACTGCCAGTCCTGGATTAAGCACAGCTGGTAATTATAGGCACCTTATTAATTGTTTTTGATCAGGTTTTTTTTGTAAAGCCCGATTCAAACTTTATGACTTCTGTGGACATCGCGCGGGATGATGCGTAGAACACAAATTCAATGTGAGTGTGTGAGAGAGACGTGTGGTGGGGCATGGCTACGCACAAAGTGGCTAATTTCACAGCAGCCAATAAGGTAGTATCGTATTATAATAATTTGTTTTATCTAGTTTTAGTTTAGTGACTATAAACTTACAAAAAATACTTCTATATATAGAAAAAATATAACAAAGGACATATAAAAAGAAAACAAGATATAAGACAGAGTTTTTCTTATTTGTAAGCTTGTTGTTTACTTATGAGACTGTCAGTTTAAATATTAAAATATTACTTTACAGTTATGATAAACTCTATAGACATAAATATGATAACATTTTTTTCTAAAGTCATAGCTTATTTTTTATGTTTTTATTTGACAGGACGTATATGGTTGATAACAATAATTGTGTTAGTGTATTGTAAATATTTATCTGTAGAAAATACTTGTAAAGGAAAGGACACATTTCTGAAAGGAATAAAGCCTGCTTAGTTTTAGTTATTAGTAAGTATAAAGTATAAGGTGTAAAACTTATACTCTTCCTACGTTTCAGATTTGAAACGGGAGGCTACAATATGCCACATGCTCAAACACCCACATATTGTGGAACTTTTAGAAACATACAGTTCGGAGGGAATGCTTTACATGGTCTTCGAATAGTAAGTTATAATTTTAAATTGAGACTTAAACAAACTATCTTACTCACTGACTTAAAAAAACAATCAAACTTTTATTTTAATATAGTTTATTTAATAAAACAAATCATTTGAGACTTAAAAACAATTTTAAACCTATATTTTTAATGGTATTTATATGAGAAATAGAACTTCTTAGATCTACAGTTAAAATTTGATTGAACAAATTCAGTTTATTTGATAAGGTTGTATGTTTTATGTTGCTCATAAAAACCGTTTTTGCCCTTTTCAGTATGGATGGATCCGATCTTTGCTTTGAAGTTGTTCGTAGAGCCACAGCTGGATTTGTCTACAGTGAAGCTGTTGCTTGGTAAGATCAGTATGATATAATTAATTTATACAATTTTCGGTTTAATGAAACCCTTACTAGATTGTAATTATAAAGACAGAGCTGTGAGGGGTAGGATAGAGTGATTAAACCGTCAACTTTTTTGATATTTATGCCATTTTTTTGGTTTGAGCAAGTACATGTTAGGTATGTAGTAAAAATATCGTATTGACTATAGAATTAAATTATTAGGGGTTGGACCACATCTGTCAGCACGGTAGCGCATTTTTTTGTCGCCCTATCCTTTTCTGTCACTTAGAACCGCCATTTGCTAGAGCGAGAAAGATAAGGGGAATGCGAAACCGCCGCGTGCTGGCGCATTTACGCTATCTTCCTCGCTCTAGCAAATGGCGGTTCTAAGCGACAGAAAAGGATAGAGCTACGGAAAAAGACAATTCGGTGCTGATAGGAAATTCCTATGAAACTTGTTTCCATTCCACAGTCACTACATGCGTCAGATACTAGAAGCCCTGCGCTACTGCCACGAGAACGATATAGTTCACCGCGACGTGCGGCCCCACTGCGTGCTGCTAGCGGGGCGGGATAACTGCGCGCCCGTCAAACTGGGCGGATTCGGCGTCGCCGCACAGTTGCCCACGCCCGCTTCCCACCGCGCGCCGCCTGGTGAGTACATACTACCAAGTATAACTCTCCCCAGTTTAGGTCAGAGAGCTCTACATAGTTAACCGCCATGAGCCCCACTGCGTGCTGCTAGCGGGGCGGGATAACTGCGCGCCTATAGTATGCTATGGGTAAATAGTTGAAGAATAATACGATGTTAGAAATACGACGAAATTTTGTATTGTAATCACATTTAGAGCGCTGTAAAGGCGTTTTAGTCGCGCGGCGCTTTAACGCGCGACGATGCGACTGCAGCGCTGCGAGATAGTACCGAGCCGCGCAGTCATTAGCGTCCAGCGAACTAAAATCTTAGGTCTAAGGGTCTTGTAAAACGGATTTTTAAAAACATTCAACACAACATTCAACAAAGTCAGCTTTAAGCTTTAACCTTTACTTTTAAAACCTTTTCATGTTCAAATTTTTACAAACCATTTCTAGATTCCATACTTGATTCATTATGTTGAGTCTTGAAGTACATCCATACTTAATTATGTTCAGTCTTGGCTGAACTAAAATATTTTTACTGTGTTGTCAAATGATCAAGTATACAATATTGACAGTAGGTTATATTGTACAGAACTGGTGATGGACAATCGATCACTAATGGGTCCATTGGGCCAAGCGTATCTGAAATCTGACGAGTATGGTAAGGAGTTGATACTTCGAGCCACTTGTGTCTTAACTGCATGGACATGGTCTACAATTTCCACTGGGGATTAGATCGAAAACAGAATACAAAACTGATATTGTTTTGGACCTTATGTACTATACACAAAGTACATTTTACAATGAAATGAGATATTTAATTGAATATATATATATAGTTATGTGCACTGATATAGGTAGTGCATGAATTAGATACAACGATAGAGCAATTGTAAGTAGATCAATTATTGTTTTATTTATTTTTGCCATATTTTATTAGCCATACAAAGTGTTATATTAATTAACAAACTATTTTCTAATTTATCTTTTACAGCAATTTTACTAAAATAGAACAATTGATTGCTAAAAGATGAAGAAAATAGACTTTAACTGATAAGCAAATTCAGAAAGTAGTTTTATATTAGATCTCCAGTGGAAATTGAATTTTGTCATCAGCACATTGTATCGTCACGTCACTCATGTCATTATCTGTCTTATGCAGCAGGCAATAAAGTGCAAAATCGCTTACCACATATTAACTAATTGTGACAGCACTTTTTACCACATTTGACACTATGTTTAGATCCTTACCACCATAAATTATTAGGAGTAAATTTCGTTGTGTCTGTTATATCCTTAATTATTGAATCACAAACAAATAAAAGGTTATTCTAAAAAATTCAGATTTATATTTTTGATTAAATAAAAAATACCTAAAAGATAGCACCTTATCTAGTTTTATAGTTAAATATATTTTAATTTTTTAATATAAAAACTATAATCGTTCTTTTCATTATTAAGTTTAAGAATGACACTGCCCCCACCTTGAATTATTATGTGCAACCCTTTATCCAAGAAATGCTGATCACAAAGTCCCACCCTGTAACTCCTCATTTATAACTCATTGGGTTGGTTTAATCTCAACATAAATAATTATAATGATTCCATGGACCCCAAATTGACTCATCCTTTATTCCAAACTAATTAGAAAGGAGGATGGGCGTCTTGGTACTCGAAAACCAATCACAACCGATGTAAATATTTTCATATACAGTTGGAAGGGGTCTAATCATCTAGAATCGTTACTGGAAATAGTTTAAATTTCCTGTCCATTAGGTAAAATGTACACTCTTTGATTGTAAGCTCACTAGCTTTGTGGATGTACACATTTTCCGTGTAAATCCATGCATGTACTTCCGTACTTGGATTTATGGGGGACGGTCCCCTATGACCACGGCAGCTGCAAAGGTGCCGAAACGTCGAGAAAAAAAAACAACCAAAGTTTCAATAAAACCGTGCTAATGTCTACATACATAAATTACAAGTTAGACAAATTAGGCCACAGTTTTCAATAAATCAGGTGAAAAATTAATTGTTGTATATCTTTGAACGCTTACGATTATAGTTTTACATGTACACACCATGTTACACCTTTTAAACTGTATATACATTTTTTATTGGCAGTTGATTTTCGAGTACCGCTAATCCATTTTGTACTATCCTCCTTTTACATAAGTGTGTATCACACCAGGTCGCATCGGCACCCCTCACTACATGGCCCCAGAAGTGGTCTCCAGTCAGCTTTATGGCAAGCCGGTGGACGTGTGGGCTGCGGGAATACTGCTCCACGTGTTACTGGTGGGGTATCTGCCCTTCACTGGCACCAGGGAGAGGCTGTTTGAAGCCATATGCCGCGGTAGATTGAGGGTGAGTGACTTTGAGAATTATAGACAAAAGCCGGTGGACGTATGGGCCGCGGGAATACTGTTCCATGTATCTGCCCTTCACTGGCACCTTATGCATATTCCCTATCGACGAATGACGAAGAAATGCAGGATCAGCACAATATGTAAACATTACGCAGACGTGACGTCATACTAATATCGAGACAAAATGTATGAAGACCTGAATCACGATAGCGAAGTTTTCTAAGCACTTCGCATAAATACAAATTCCAACATCAAGCAATTGGACCAATAATAATGTACTCTATGGTTGGACCTAGTGATGTACAATACTCGAGTCCTCAGAGTCTTTTTGTCTAGAGCTCGGAGTCTTTTTCAGAGCTCGAGCCCTTTTCAGAGCTCGGCCGATTTCGAGCCATTTTCACGGCTCGAGCCTTTTTGAGAGCTCGGTCGATCTCGAGGCTTTTTTACGGCTCGAGTCTTTTTCGGCGCACTAGTTGTGATGGGCTGCTGATGAATGAAGATAAGTAGAGCTAAAGCACAATAGATTAAGCATCTACGGTGCTCTTTATAACATAAGATATTAATCTTTTTGAGTTCTAATTTTAGATACTAGTCAGATTTTCAGGGCTCTGTGAGCTCGATAGGCTTGGCTTTAATAGATATTAAAGTCATAAACATAAACTCTAAGCTTTTTTTGAGGCTCGCGTTAATTTTAAGACTCGAGCTTTTTTGAAGGCTCGAGCTCTTTTGATAGGTTCGAGCTCTTTTGAAGGCTAGAAACTATTTCGAAGTCTCGAGGCTTGGCTCAGAGAGCTCGTTTCTCGACTAGGCTTGGACTTAAGAGCCTACCAAGCTCACCGAGTCCTGTCAATCCGAGTCGAGTCTTCAAAAGTAGAACTCAACGACTCGAGTTTTGTACATCACTAGTTGGACCGCGGTCCCCGAGCACAGACACCTAGCTCGGTGGAAGTACTTCCCTTTTCGCTGAATATATGGTGAAGAGATCCTGCCTCAACAGAAACCATGGATGGCAACCGTTTGCAAAGTACCAAAATAACAGATTTTCTACGTTAATTCGATCCTGATGTGAACTCGATCTCGTCGAGAGTAGCGGGGCTGATTGGTCAGTGTCGGCAGAAAACAATAACTTTTATTTCTTTAAGTGCTGATTTCTCAATCCTCATAACAGATATCAGTCAGTTAAATTATTAACCAAATGACATAAATGGCACTTTTCAGTCCACAGTGTCAAATTCCCAAAATATCAAGCGGTTTCAAAATGTCAAGTTTCCAAAACGTCAGATTCCCAAAATGTCAAGGTCCCGAAATGTCAAGTTCCCTAAATGTCAAGTTCCCGAAATGTCAAGTTCCCTGTTAAAATCATCCAAACAATAGACACATTACAATAATCGATAATTATTCGAATCAAATCAAATATACACAAAACAATCAAATAAAAATATCGAATCAAATAGATATTAATTTTGATCGATCAACATTGTCCCAGCCCTAGGGATCAAGCTAACTTTTACGAACTATAATGTGGGTACTTTTGAAATATTATTTTACGAATGACCTGTATCTTTGTAAGCAACGAGGAAATTCTTCTTTACAGTAATAGTTGCAGTCAGAAGATAATAAATTCCCAAATTGATGCTCTATATCGCTGAAAATATGCAAGATATTTGAAAATAAATACTTATGTTGTGTTGCTAATATTTCAGTAAACATTTAAAGTCAATAAAAAAAATCAGTCAAATACCCTATTCATCATCATTTGCTCCCCTATTATAACAGGGAACTTGACATTTCGGGAATTTGACATTTCGGGAACTTGACTTTTCGGGAACTTGACATTTTGGGAATCTGACGTTTAGGAAACTTGACATTTTTAAACCGCTTGACATTTTGGGAATTTGACATTGTGGACTTAAAGGAAATGGCATTCAAAACATTTGACAGACAAGCGAATTACAAACATTTTCTATTTGGCGGTTTGATACGTTATTAAGCGCATAAATGTTATCTAGGCATTGAAAAATCAGCCCTAAAACAAATGGTTAATAGATAATGTTAGTTTTTACTTCAAATGATACACGCAGTCGAGATGACATATATTTTCATCGCAGTAACCAGCAGCTATTATGTAAAAAGTATTCCTAAACAACTGCCACTTGCATAATTTTCACATGTAATTTCCAAATTATTAATACTGATATTTGTATTCCAGTTCGACGCTCCTCTTTGGGATGACGTCAGTGATGCAGCTAAAGATCTGGTCCAGCGCATGTTGACTGTGGACCACACCCAACGAATCACCATTCAAGATGTACTGAACCATAGATGGATCCGGGTCAGTGACCTTTTACTTACGCGTGTAACTATAAGTGCGTCCGCTGTGTTATGCGGGGTCCCAGCGCGGGACGACATAGATTAGAGCTAACTCATGCACTGCAAGCATCTGTCCGTTAGAAAACCAGCAATCTATATTCCGGCCGTTTGCCCGCGGCGGGATTTCGCTTAACGCAGCGGACGCTCTTAAGAGGATTGTCAAGCAAAGGGTCTCCACACAAACGGCGATAACGTTTCCCACCCTCTAAACCTTAACCTACAGTAATTAATTTTTGGTATTTTTTTGAAATGCCTAAATACTAGGGCTGTACGTTTTGATTTTTTAAATATCTATAATAGATTTCGAAATATTTGCATTTTAGTGATTTCATACAAAACACAGAAGTGCCAATATTTTCAAATCTACAATGAATATTTTAAAAATCAAAACGTACAGCCCTAGTTTTTAGGCATTTCAAAAACATACCAAAAATTCATTGCTGTAGGTTAAGATTTAGAGAGTGGGAAACGTTATCGCCGTTTGTATGGAGACCGCTTGCTTGACAATCCTCTTAAGCTTTTAACTGTTTTAGCAAGCAATGCATTTATTTTTCTGAATAGTTGAACACTGCCGTATTAAGTTTGTTTAATTTGCTTAAGCATTTTTCCCGAGTTATTAATGTTTATTTTCTTATGGTTGTCTATTCCTTATTTAGTCACCTTATTACGTAGACAGTAAGTTACAATATAAGTAGGTTTACTGTGTGATAGTTTCTAGACAAGTGTTGCTATGCTCACTTATTTAACAGACACAGATAATCCTTACTAATGTTATAAATGCGAAAGTCCGTTTGTTTGTTACGCTTCATGTCTTAACTACTGAACTGATTATCATGAAATTTTACATACAAAAAATTTTTGTACGTAAAATTTAAAAATGTAGGGTACCTTTAATCCCGAAAAAACATACAGTTCCCGATGGATAGCAAAAAAAACTGTCCACGCAGACGAAGTCGCGGGCGGTCGCTAGTACAGATATACCTATTTAAGCCTCGATCAGGGGGGTATCACTCCGCCCTTAAACTTTTATATTAGCCTACTGCTCGCGGCCCACTCCAAGAGGGCCATTGTCGAGGGATATCACCGCGCCGACCGAAACGCGCGGCGTGTGCAAGCGACGAGAGCGCAGCGCGTGAACGTCACGAACGAAACGAGTCAGTCAAGCGCCGAATGCGAAACTGCATGCACTTCGTTTTTGATACTTAATTACTAACGGACCTACCTACCTACCAAAGTTTATTGAATTTTTTGTATACATATTTACATACTTAGTTGTATCGAAGTTCGAAATATGGCACCAGTAAAGAAAAAAGCTAAAAAATTCAATTTTTTTTTCACCCATCCCATAACCGACCCTTGCAAAAGTTGGGCCAGGCGCTATACCACTGCGCCATCGAGCTTCTCTAACTACTTAAAATACTTATTATTTATGCTCTTTAAATATGCTCAGCTCACCTATTAGGTAGATTAATTTTATTTTATAAGTGGTACCTGTTAGTAATTTCATTGTTTATTCATGGGCATAACGAATGTTTTCTATGATATCAGTAACTAGCGAGTAGCAACCCCGAAATGTGTCGGTTGAGACAGAGCTATGCGACAGAAAGAGACGCCTCTCTTTCTTCTTCGTAGGTGCATATAATTTTATCCACGCAGCGTTGTGCAGTTTGAAATTGTACTTTATTGCCGTGCAGCGAGAGTAGCTTATTATTTGATGGTCCTCGCGGGGACCGACTTCTGTACGTTAGTACTATTATATATTCTGTGCCTCGATTACGTTAGCCAATCTAGTGTCCAATTTAGGGCTGCCACCTGTACTTGACAATAAAATATTGTATCTATAATAAGTTAAATTTTAACAGTGAATTTATACTAATAACGGAAAGTTAAACATTGTTTTTGATTAGAGATGAGAATTGAAAATAAAAAACCAGTTTTTATTGTAAATTCACTGTTAAAATAGAATTGATTACTTACTCAATATTTTATTGTCTAGTATTGGGTGGCAGTCCTAATTGGATTCCTAAATTGGACACTAGATTAGCTAATGTAATTAAGCTACGGCTACAAATCTGTAGCACCTCTATCTACGGATAGATTTAATGAAAATGAACCATAACCCAACCAGGATCGCGACAAGCAAAACCGCATCCACTTGTCCGCTACCGTGGAAGAACTGAAGAAGTTCAACAGCCGACGTCGCCTGCGCGCCGCCACGCTCGCCGCCGCCGCCGCCGACGACGAGGACGACGACGAGCAACCCGCCAGGCGACAGGCGCTGCTGGAGGAAGCTAACGCCGCAGGTATTGTTAGGCCTCCTTCACTCGTTCAAGGTCGCGCGATAAGCACCTACCGCTAGCCGTGCCTTCGAACGCACAAGTGAGCTAGGGTTGCCAACCCTACAATATAATATAGTATTCTACTATATTGAGGACTAGCCTACTACATTTTTTGAAAAAATATATAGTAGGCAAAACTACTATATTTTTACAAATGACAAAAAATATTACTATATGCATAATTTTTACAAATGACAAAAGATATTATTACATAAGTAATTGCATAATAATTTTGTGATTAAACACTTGTCTTTATGGTTGTTGAAGTAGATTTTAAGTAGGAATATTTATGTATCCAAGTGGTTTTTTTCTCGACTGTGACTTTCAAAAAGTAGGCATTTTGCTACTTTGTTATTTACGCGATTTAGTCATCATAATACGAAGAAGGTATTGACAGCCGGAAAGGAATAAATTATGAAAATTTTAGTACTTAATTATGAAAAATGCAATTTCTTTAAAATCTTCTATACAAAACGGCAATCTACTATATTTTTTTGGTCTTTTTCGCCATCTACAATATCTTTACACTAAAAATCTTGAAACTACTATATTTGATGCAAAGAAAGTTGCCAACCCTAAAGTGAGCAGAGGGCCGCCACACGCCCGCCGCCGTACAAGCGTGGCATCTTACTGCCCAAGTAGGTATTGTCTCTTTATAATAGTAACAATGTCGAATCGACATTACTGTGCCGTGTACGGATGTCTAAATCAAAAAACCAATAAACAATGGGGATGTCTACGGCGCTTTTCTCCCACCAGAGGGCGTATCGTCGCAATGACCAATGCTAACTGTCATCTGCGTACATTTTGTCGTTTGCCAGACAATTTTTTATGAATATACTGCATCATGCCGCTTTGTTCAGTACCAGGATGTAATATTAGTGGAGTGCATTTATTTCCTAAAAATGCTGTGCTAAAAAAAGAGTGGGAGAAAGCTATTCGACGAAAGAATTTTGTGGCTACTGAAAATTCTAGGTTATGTCGTAACCACTTTATGGATAGCGATTATGTTGGAGAATCCGCGTATGTCGATATGGATGTCGTTCTTGAGGTTTTATGGGATGGTGATTGCGAAAATGAGATTAATTTTGAAGTCCAACACGGTGGACATGATTTAACCCCTAAAGGGGTGAAAGTGGGGTTCAAATTTTGTATTGAAAAAGAATATAAAATAGACATTACAACTTTAAAACCGACTTCAAAAAACCTACCTCTAAAAAGCAAGAAATAATATTCGTAATAATAAAAATACGTCTATTGAAGTCGGGTGGGGCTGGAGTACTTTTTATTCTAAAAGCTTTTCTTGCTTTTTAGAGGTAGGTTTTTGAAGTCGTTAATACTTTTGGAGTTAAAGGTTATTAAAGTATAAAACTGGTTTATTGTCTATGGGAGTTGATCTACCCTACCTCTAGCATTGAATGGTATATCATTAGAAAGGTTTTTATAAGAAAAATATTTGCTGTAAACATACTTTTTATCAATAGTTAGTATTTTCGGAGTTTTAGGTCATTAATGTTATAAAATTTGGTTGATTTCAAAACGATTTAACTCTCAAAGTACTAATAGTTGACGTTTGCTGTCATACAAAAAAATGTTTCAAATTTAAAGACCTTTCCAATGATGTAAGATTCATTGCTAGAGGAGGCCTAGATCAAAATGCTCATCGTACTAAAGGACCCCCGAAAAGGTCAAACAATTCGACTCAAACCTCATGTCCTAATAAATAAATAGTAATAATGAATATAAAATCTTAATTGAAATAATCTTACATCACAATTTACACCTAGTTTTAACGCAGATAATATGGAAAAAGAAATAATCAATAATAAAAAGAATATTTTTAAACTATGTGCTTGACCACATGCAATGTTGCCGTTCTGCTCACTTCATGGCTTGTAAATTATAGAAGGCTATGCTGTAGGCCATTAGCGCTGCGCGAAAGCCCAAACAAACGATGGGGTTTTTAAATGCTCAAGCCCGGCCACACACACGACAGAATCCCGATTCGGAATTCCGAACGTAATGTTGATAATGTATGAAAATTCCGTACGGAAAAACGCACGCATGTGTGTGGCAGGTCCATGGATTTGTATGGATGTGCTGCGTTCGGAATCACGTATGTACAGTATTCCGAATCGGAAATCTGTCTGTGTGTGGCCACTCTAATGCTGTCCCTGGTTTTAGTACTTTTTTATTTATTTATTTTTTATTGAAAATAAGTGAGCATTAAAAGTCCACAATCACACCTGGGGTGGAATTGCGTAAGGTAATCGTATTCATTTGACAGTTCATATCGTATTCCATCGGCTGCAATTTGTATGGGATGACATATATTATTGGACCGGATATCCAAAGGTCGCGGGTTCGATTCCCGTCTGAGTATTGATCTGGTGCGAGTCGTATTTTTTCTAGTATATTATTTAGTATTGTGTAAAAATAGCATTGTGAATGCAAAAATCTCAAATTTAAAAATTATATAGCTATTTCATCTTAATCGATTGCCAAATATCTGGAAAGATATTTCAATTGAATGTCGAGGTAATTCCTCACATTGGTGAAATAACGCTGGCTTGCAGCGTAAGAGTAGGATATACTAGAAGAAATTCGGCGATGTCACTAGTGACTCGGTAGCTCAGCGGTCAGAGCATTGGACCGGATATCCAAAGGTCGCGGGTTCGATTCCCGTCTGAGTATTGATCTGGTGCGAGTCGTATTTTTTCTAGTATATTATTTAGTATTGTGTAAAAATAGCATTGTGAATGCAAAAATCTCAAATTTAAAAATATATTATGATACAATATGAACTGTCAAATGAATACGATTGACTTTACGCAATCACCTAGCTGGTGTTAAGTGATGATACGGACTACGATGGGGCATGCTCACTTAGATAAAGCCTCACTCTGGCCTTGAAAAGGTCCAAGTTTTAACTATTAAGAAGTTCCCTGCAATGTGATTATGACGTGTTTTAAATAGTTCCTCTAGTAAAAATTACCCTTTTCCCAACAGCTGTCAACTTAGTGGTGGAGTCCTTAGACGACGTGTCAGTCCTGCAGGACGGGCCAATGTTCATGGACCCGGATCTGTTCCACAGCGTGCTCGATGATCTGCAGTTGAGAGCCCTCTTAGAGGTAAACCTTGTTATTATTTATGTAGTTAATAAATAGTTTTAAGGCGAGGCCAGTTCACGATCTGATGAAGAGCCTGATTTTTGAACTTCCAATGTGAAGAACTGATGTAAAATTCTACTTCACAAAAATTACTGTAGACTGAAAAAGAAACAAAGAAGCAAATTAACCCAACAGAATATTGAAAAAAATGGCATGGTAACTCTGTAAAAAAATCCTGAATAACACCATAAAAACTTATAAACTACTTATTACCTTATTCTAAAGACATAGTGAAAGAGTAAATTTCGTGAACTGGCCTCGCCTTAATGTAAAACGTTTTATAAATTAGTATCCTTTTAGCGGTTTTGTCATGTGGTTTTTTGTAGCCATATAAACCGTTTGTAATGCTTTTGCTCTCATGGTGGAACTTGACAGACTGATCGTACTCGATCACGTTTGTTAAGCAACGCTCGGTCCGGCCAGGTGTCGGATGGGTGACCGTTAAGTGGCATTACAACTGAGCGCTTCCGTGCTTCGGAGGGCACGTTAAACCGTCGGTCCCGGCTGTTGTCATCTGATGACAGTCGTTAAGCCAAGTTAGAGGCCTTACAGGCGGCTTGATAAACTCTTAACACCAGAGGTGGCCACTATTCCTCATTCGATGAAAGAAAGAAATAATGCTTTTGCTCTTACAAGGTCTTGATTTCAAGACATTTGTGCTGGGGTCGTAGGGCCGGAAGGTAAAATGACAGTTATGAAATGAACGCGTAGTATCATTTTACTTTAGATTTCATTAATTATCTTAAACTCCCATGTAAAAGCTAGGATTAGCACACAAACGACGAATAATTGATGATTAAACGAACTTACCTTAAGTGAAGTTCAATCATAATTATACGAAGGATTCGTCCGAAGATATTAGTATATTGACTACTTGTAGTATCGCTCGTATACTATCACCACTTAGCACGTTATTTTAGAGTAATAACCTAAAAAACCTAAAAAGAGTAGCTTTTTACTTCAAATTGACAGATTTGACATTTCCTGTACGAGTTCTCCCCGTCACTACTTGGCGCCAACACTTCATTTAGTTCAGAGTCCAAATCGTATGATATTTCCTCAGTGGGTGAATATTGTAATTACAATTTATCAGTAGGGAGGGTGGGACTTTATACTAATATCTTCGGACGAATCCTTCGTATAATTATGATTGAACTTCACTTAAGGTAAGTTCGTTTAATCATCAATTATACTTGATTCGTCCTTCGATATTAGTATATTGACTACTTGTAGATGTTGAGAGTTTTATACGAGTATAAGAAAAAAGGAAATATCATCTTTTGTGTCTTTTAAATTTAAAAGAATACCGTTCATATTTAATATAATTCTGAATATTTTGTTATACCTATGTACATACGGTAGGAAAACTCAGTACTTATAATTATCATTAATCGAAGATAATGTATTTGTTTAAATATCTTGGAGAGATAGTGGAGTGTCATCGACCATCTCGTACTACGTGGAATGTCTCTAATAACATTTATGTTATAGCTATAAGTAGGTAATGGGTATCGGCGCACGTCGATTGCTACAATTTGGTGACGTGACAATGGACACGAATCTTTTCCACTATCAATAGATGTCAGCTTTCTAATAATATTAGATATTAGGAATTAGGTTTTATTTTATTTTTATTATTTAAAATAATCTGCAATTGAATAAAATCTGTAATATTTATTACACAAATGGTGTAGGTAATATAATTCTCTTGAAATTCAAATACTTGAGATCAATTACAAAATGTTTATATTATACGCTGTGTATAAAAGCGGTTCTTCTTGAGAAAAACAATTGTAAGATGATTTGCGTCAAATTAGGTAGATTATGTTTTATAATTGAACTGAACAATGAATTGTTTATAATTAATTGTAAGTATTGTTCACATATATATTTTTTTTTTTTTTTTTTTTAACTAGGCCGTCAAGGGTTTTTTTTTTTGTTAATTGTATCAAAGTTGTAATAAATTAAAAGAACCATATTAGGTAATCTAAACTGTAAAATGTTGTATTTAAGCAATGGAAATGCGCAAAAAACAGTTTTTTTTTTTTTTTTTTACCACACTTACTAAAGGTTAGCTCAATTTTGTACATTCATTAATGAACCCAACATTATGTAAGTAATGCTGGTAAATTTGTTCTACACATCTGTAAGAAAAATGAGTTTTTTTTTTTTGTCTATATATATATTACGTCTATAAAAAGTCTGGAACGGGTGGTAGGAAAATATAGACGATTCAAAAGTACTTAACAATTAAGTTTATTTGAATAAAGCTTATTTCACTTTCACTTTCACTTACAAAATATATAATGTATTTACTATATATTTTGTTGTTAAATTATCAAACCATTTTGGTGATCAAACTCTGTTCAGTCTGATAGTATTAACAGGCAGGAAAGCTAATAGCATAATATAAAAAAAATAATGACATATTATGTAAGTTTATTTGATGAATGATATGAGTTTATTTGTGCGATGAATATTCCATCCCTGAAATTGGGAATTATAAGATGTTCAAGGTTTAAATCCTATTACTTTACATAAGACACTAATTATTACATGTGAACCAGTGGTACCAAGGTTCAAGGTTGTGACGGTCATGATGGCATGATCGTTACACCTCTAGTATAAGAAACTGATGGAAAATAATAAAAAATATAAGTTTGCCCGACTAATAGTAACATAGTCGTTTTTGGCATCCAAGCTAGGAAACGAAATCATTAATATTTCAACTTATTCGACTTGTATTCGAATTTACTCAATTTTATCTAAGAAAACTGAAACTGGTAATTTTTTTATTTTTTATTATTATTACTCAGTATCAGAATAATTCCGTATAGAAAACTCTACCCAGTAATGCGAAAAAACATGTTTTATTTAATATATAATTATAATTCATATATAAATAATATGCAATCATGACTGACCACACATACATGACACACATAAGTGTCCCAGTCTACCCCTTTGTTGAGAGGCATCAGACAAAATCTATCTACAATAATATGTTGTATATACATAACCATACAATATATTTGGTGTAAGTATTGATCACATTCAATTACCATGTACAATATTATAATATCGATAAAATATCGATAATATACCGATATGTACCGGTACAATGACTTCATAAAATGGTCGTAATTTGCGTAATTTTGCAAATTTGTATAAGTTTTGTCTTGAGAAAAAACTTAACTTTTCAAGCCCGAAAAAATGTGACATAACGGATACTCTATTGTTGTGCGGCCCCATGAGGCCACTCGGGGTTAAATGAATATACCATTATATTCGTGATAGAATGGAAAGTTATGAAGGTAGGTGTAAAAAAAAATTACCGTGACATAAAAAGCAAAAAATATTCTATAGACCCACTATTATAGTACCTATGTACTAAAATATCATGTACAAGGAAATCATGATGTCTAAACACTGTCTCATAGCACAGATAATATTATACTATACTAGCTAATAGTTTTGTAAAATAGGATCCAATGATAAGACTTTCTTTATCTTTCCATTATGGAAAGAAAGTCCCATCTTTCCATTCAATATTTCATATCCGTATTAAAACCTTAAAGGAGATAAGATCTCTTAGATATATTTTTACAAACAATAAGCATTTATATTTTGTATTATTATTATTTTATTAATTATTATTACTATTAATTGTATAATAGCTAGATATACGACAACGACAACATATAAAAATCTATTATAGTTAACTATTTTGTTATACATATACAGTATACATACATTCTGTTGAATGTTAAAGGTTAAAGGCGTTACTGTTAAGTACTACGATCTATTCTGTGAATGTAACATGATGCCTGAATTTTGATCATACTATTAGTAAGAGACTATAATATCTCTGGGTGTGATACGAAAGTGAATCTTTAATTACACACTCTCGTATAGATTTTCCACCAAAAAAATATACTTCATTATAATAAAAAATTGTTTAAAAAACAAAAAAACCGACTTCAAAAAACCTGCCTCTAAAAAGCAAGAAATAATATTCAAATCATTAGATACGCATTATCATTGTTATAATAAAATACGTCTATTAAAGTCGGGTGGGGCTGGAGTACATATTCCTTTTTTTATTCTAAAAGCCCCACCCGACTTCAATAGACGTATTTTATTATAACAATGATAATGCGTATCTAATGATTTGAATATTATTTCTTGCTTTTTAGAGGCAGGTTTTTTGAAGTCGGTTTTTTTGTTTTTTAAACAATTTTTTTATTTTTTTATTTTTAGTGTAAGTACCTTCTGTATTAGGTAGTGTAGGTAAGTATATTATTTAGGTAGAAAAATCGGCCTAGCCAAACGTGAGATAATCGCGGAGAAACATACATACAATACCTCCTTTTTTTGAAGTCGGTTAAAAAGACTACACAAAGGTATCCCTTCCCCAACAAAAAAAATCATCTAATTCGGTTCATAAATAACAAAATTGTCAAGTTAGTTGATTTAATTTCATAGTATTTTCAGGATTACTTGTAAACTACTGAACCGATTTGAAAAAAAATTAAATGGGACCATCTCGCAAGAAAACTCAATCGAACAAAAAAAGAATTATCTAAATCGGTCCATAAATGTCGAAGATACGCGCGAACAACGATAAAAAAAAAAAAAAAAAAAAAAAAAAAAAAAAAAAAAAAAAAAAACATACAATCGAATTGAGAACCTCCTCCTTTTGATGAAGTCGGTTAAAAATATAAATGGTACTTCCACACATATGACGGATATATAGATGAATACCGGCGCAAACGATTGTGTGGACGCACGGACCTGTGGTTGGCGACCACTACCTGTATTTACCGAAAAACAGACAAATGTCGCACCAGCGCGCACCCTTACAAGTACTTACTCGTACGAGTGGCCTTACCCTGCGTACGATGAAGGCGAATGTAGACGAATCGATCATTGGGGAATAATTGTATTATATATATATGAAACGCCGCCTATCGCCTGTAGGTCTGCTGCGGTCAACAAAACAAATCGCTCGTGTGTGTTCCTCGCCGGCGGCGTCCTGCTGTTCATATGTCGTCGGAGCTGGAGCATGCTGCATACGTGGCTGCGTGTTTCATTCGTTGTTTTCCAGTTTGATTATTTTTTTAAAACAATGTCTAATAAATAACTACATAAATAAATTAAAAAATGTTTCATTTGAGTTCTGCGCCCGATTTACTTGCAGTTTTTACGTTGTTCAAGATATTGACTAATGGTGCATTCACTTTAGGCCCATGGCGAATGCATCAACCGTATTCGACTGAACTGTCGGTGACGGTATGTGTGAATTGCATCAGATGCACAAAATTTGACCGTATACAGGCTATAACCAAAAAACTGTCTGCCCGCGTAATGTAAAAAAAATAATAATATACATTTACTGTCTTAAACTGATATTAAAAAGGTGTTATATAAGTTTTATTAATACTTTTTCGCTAATCATTATCATTAAAATCAATGAATATTTAATTTGAAAAGAAATAGACAGGTAATTTGTATGGACAATCCCAACTGTACTACGGGCATGAAGGGTACAAAGGGCGCACAGTTTAGAAATAGAAATACATAGTTAGTGATTTGATTAACTAGTTTTTTAACATGCTAGTTCTACTCGCATGAAACACAGCATCTTCTAGTTCAGGTACATTTAATGTAAACTTAATTGTACCATAAACACTAACTGAATTTATGGATGATAAACTAAGGAGTTTGTTATTCCAATTCATATTGAAATTTCTATCAGCAGACTCATGTTTGAGGCTTACCTAGATTATAAAAGCTATCACATTATAGGTGTGAGGCATAAGGTATCAACTAGTTACATAACTCATTTTGTGGTTCCATGAAGTTGATAGGTTTTACCTATACTGGCAGTTCTTCATTATTAGTTCACATTCACATTGTTTTTAACAATGAGTACAATGAATTAATCATACATAATAATATTATGTCAATCTGAGAACCAATGGTACCCAAGGATATTTAAGATATCAAAATGCATACCTGATGAGCAACGCTGTTGTCGAACTGCTGCTGCAGCAGCAGCTCTAGCACAGCAGCCGCCTCGCCTGCCTGGGAGGCGGATGGCGACGGATTCGGTGGACGGCGGAGTCACCCGAGAGGTGTTGAGCAGATTGATTTTTACACTGTCGCGTCGTCACTGTCGTCAGCGGCGCTTTGGGTTGCTTTGCTGTGCTTGTTACAGTTGCGTTGTTGAACCGATCTATGCGGTGAAATAATCCAATGACTATCTCGATTGCAATAGATTTTTGGTTCATGCGACAAAATAATCTTCTTTTTCATTGTAGAAATAATAGAACCTATCCATGCGGTGAAATAATCCAATGACTATCTCGAGTGCAATAGAAATTATTGGTTCATGCCGCGAAATCACTGATGCCGCCGAATACTAAACCGACCTATGCGGTGAAATAGTCCGTTTGACTATTTCGATTGCAATAGATCTTTGGTTAGTAACATTACTTTTATTAGTCTTTCTTCTTTTCTTCACTAAGCATTTTTACTTAACTTTAAATTAATTTTCACTGAATATATTATATCCTAAAGAATTCTCACTTTGAGACTGTACGTGCGTTCGTGGCGAAGCACAAAAAGCGAATGAAGTGTTGGCGCCAAGTAGTGACGGGGAGAACTCGTACAGGAAATGTCAAATCTGTCAATTTGAAGTAAAAAGCTACTCTTTTTAGGTTTTTTAGGTTATTACTCTAAAATAACGTGCTAAGTGGTGATAGTATACGAGCGATACTACAAGTAGTCAATATACTAATATCGAAGGACGAATCAAGTATAATGAAGAAAACTACCTGTTGCTCTCTATCCTCGTTCAAGATTGAACCTAGTTTGTCAAATTATTAAGAATTCGTTGTAAAGCTTGATGTCCATTGGAGGCGAGTCGAGCCGCAACGGTGCGGCGAGCACTGCTTCCACTATAAAGGGCGGTTCAGCCCGTCGCGCCTTTAATAGTCGCAGTTTCATACAGCAAACGGATTTTTGCGTTGCGATGAGATCCGATGCGGCCCGCCTCAAATAGTCGCAGTTTCATACAGCAAACGGATTTTTGCGTTGCGGTGAGATCCGATGCGGCCCGCCTGATGAACGGCAAGCTTTACACTTTAGATTACATAAATTATCTAAAATTCCCACGATTATCAAAATTTAAACGGTACTTCCTGAAGTTCATTGAAAGCTAGGATTAGCACACAAACGACAAATAAATAGTACTAGTTTATTTGGAACAAGTGACATTGTCATGTCACACTATTTAGTATTGTTTGATAATAACTGCAAAAGTTATAAAACTGTCGCAGCACGAAATAAAGAAATCTATGCCTTTTGCTCTCCTTCCTCGATCAAGAATGAACCTAAATACTCCAGCTGCTTATAGATGGCGCTGTATCGGCGCTTGTATGAAAATGTACATCGCGGTGTTAAGATTTTTGTTATTTACCTAGGTCGGGCTTCGATCAAGAATATCCAACGCTTCACGAACTAAAACAGTACGCAAAAATGGCACCTCAAATAGCGTCCCACTACTCCCACTTACAAACTTGGCCCCTAATTTGTACTAGCGGTGGGTAATATCGCTTTGTTTCAATATCAAATCGAAACTATATATCGATATTCGATATCGGATTCTGAAACTATATATTTTGATATCGGCGATATTGTGAGTGGCGACCAAATATCAATATCAACCAATATAGGTTTACTTACTTAAATTCTATACGCTTTACGATATTATGATTTAATATTGATAAATGATTTTTAAAGCAAGTAAATAATACTTAGACAATACGAAATACCTATTATTATTTATTCTGTGGTAAATAATAAATGTTTTTAATGATTTTGGTTAGGTAAGTTTAAATTAATTTTAATAACTAAAGAACTGGGAGTAGAAATTATCGGCCTTACCACAAAACACTGTTTAACACGTGTTTAACTAAAACACTGTTTAAATGTGATGCTGTCACTTTTTTGACAATATTGTTTGAAAGAGACGGCATGACATTTAAACAGTGTTTTTACTAAACAGTGTTTTAAAATCTTAACAAAAGTATGCAAACAACTTTAATACGACCGCAATAAGGTTTAGAGTCGTTTGTGATAAATAACATTGCTATTTCTCTATCTCATTCACTCGTCTCGCTCACACTTAGAGTTTCGCGCGATACTGTATTCCATTGTAATACGGTACAATATCCCTGAATCGGATTACGTAAATATCGTGGTTTTGACGCGAATCGCATTCGTGAAGCAATATAGTGTTTTGCCAAATATATAGTTTCAGAATGCATCGATATCGATGCAATATACGTTTTAAAAACTATATAAGATTTATATCGTCCACTCCTAATTTGTACATAATCACCTCTTATTTTGTACAAACTCACAATTTTATATCACTTATTTTGTACAAAATAAATAAGCTTATTTTGTAAAAAAACATATATTTTATCACTTACTTTGTGAAAAATAAGCGCCCAGTTTGTAAGTGGGACGCTATTTGAGGTGCTATTTTTGAGACTCTGACCGGACATCTAGGGTATTCTTGATCGATGATGTCGGGTAATTATTTGAATGATGAATATAGGCTTCTGGCAACACTATTGTATTGGCCGTTTATTGAGTTATTAAACATTAGTACCCTTGGGTTACATCGCAATCACTAACAGAACAAGACACCATGGCTCCAAGATACCCTTATGTGATTGCCCTTTTGCTAGGCGGGACGCCCCTAGCTCTTACTGTAAAAAATGTTGGCACATTGTCACTTGATCCTGTCTCTTTTTTTCAAAGACCGTGTCCGTATAATGTTAACTTCTCTTCCACGCTTTGGTGGTCTTCTTGAGCGCAGCGAAAATTTTTCTATGTCTATGGTTGAACATGTATCTTGACACAAATATTTGACGGCAGGTGTACGACCGCATAGCTTGCACGGTAGTGGTGACATCGGGGCGCGCCCCCGCCGCCGAAGGCAGGCAACGATGTCGCCAAGCTCTAGAGGCCGCCACTCGGCTGCGGAACGCCGGGCCCGCGCCCGCCGCCGCCTCGCCCGCCACCGCCGCCGCCATACACGAGGCGCGCCGCCTGCTGGCCCTGCCGCATATCAAGGTGCGTGTACACTAGCTCTAGAGACCGCCACTCGGCACAGGCACGCCGGGCCCGCGCCCGCCGCCGCCTCGCCCGCCACCGCCGCCGCCATACACGAGGCGCGCCGCCTGCTGGCCCTGCCGCATATCAAGGTGCGTGTACGCTAGCTCTAGAGGCCGCCACTCGGCACGCCGGGCCCGCGCCCGCCGCCGCCTGACGTAATATAACTGCTGTCGCTTCACTATCGTATAACAATCTACGCAACTATTGTTGAACACAAGGACGCTGGCGCCCGGTTCACGGGCGGGCGTCTGTTGTATAGTTATACTCGTAATTAGCGGGCCGCAATTTTAATCATTTAAGGAACTCTGATTTTTACCTCTATTTATCAACTCTCCACGAACAGTGTTAGTGTTACATATAGTGGCGGTCAAATAATTAAAGACACCAGTCAATTTTCATACAAACGAGACAACTTTGAAGCCTTGGTTCTCCGCCAAGGATTGACCTAGCTGAGATCTGATGATGGCTGTCCAGGAAGTGAATGGAGGAGATTTAGATCGCGATACACACCCAACTAATCTGATCGACATTCTTAGAGATAAAAAGGATATGTTTAAAAAAACCGTGAAATTAGCATAAAAATGTATGGTAATCCTGGAACTGAGAACTCTGATTCTTATATCTCTTAGAATGATAACCAGATCAGTTGTGTGTGTATGACGATCTGAATCTCCTCCATTTACTCCCTGGATGGCCATCACGGCGCATTCAGCGGGAGGCAGCGGCCATACTGTACGCTTATTATACTATGGTACAGTACAGCTTCTACTTAACCATATTTTACAAATTTAGATATAACACATAATGCCTGATGATGACTTTGCCGACTCAATTATTAAGCGTAAATAGCGTAATTAACGTATGCGTCTCGCATGTAAGTCACGTAGCTATGCTAAAAGTTGTTTTGGAAAGTCGTGGGTTTGCATAACATTATTCTGCCAAACCAGTTTCAGCCCAAAATAAGGGAACCCATCCGTTACAATAACCGATACAGAAAAAAACCGGCCAAGTGCGTGTCGGGCCACGTCGGCTTCCGTAGTTACATTATACCATACCATATTTAATACCGCTATCATTTTTCGTCTGCAAAAATAACTTTGTTCTTTATAATGTTTGTATAAATGTCAAAGTTATATTTGCGGTTTTGGAAAATGTGCTATATCTCTAAAACTGCTAACTATCTCGTTCAAACCAATTTTTGTTGAAAGTGTTCATTAAGATCTACAGCACATATTTTTTTTTAGATTATTCACACTGTTATTTTAAAAGTTAGAGGGGTGGGGGGGGGACACATTTTACTACTTTGGAAGTGTATATCTTTCAAACAGTTGACTTTGAGAAAAAATAGTTTTGGGAACCTCAATGTCATTTTTAAAGACCTATCTATAGACACCCCGAAAGAATAGGTCTTATGGTATAGGTCTGATAAAAAAAACAGTTTCAGTTCCATGTACTTATGAATCTTTATTTATTTTTGTGTAAAAATCGTAAAACAGTTTACAGAATACATCTGCCTACCAAGTTTCACTTGTGTAATTCTAATAGCAATAAAGTGGCTGTGATATACGGATGGATAGACAGACAGGGGTAACCTTGTAAAAGGGTTACCTTTTTTACCATTAGGGAACCCTAAAAACTGTAATAACATTAAATCAATATCAACATCCCATAAGACCATTTACGTTTGCTTCACTCTTTATCAATAAATAAAAAAAACACAATATTTTAGGAAAAAACAACTACCTTTATAAACTCACAATTACCATAATGAGTTCATTTTACCTTATTGATGGCGGCGGCATCTCGTGCCATGTATTTACCATAGAGCGGTGCCACAAAACTTATTGGGGCGCACGTGTCGAGCATACGAAATGAGAACCCTCGAAATTCAATAACCATAACTTGAGCGTATAAAGTACGGGGATTTCTACAAGTAAACAGAGTAGGCAAATAAATGTCTACGCATGCAAAGTTAAGGGTATTGGCGAACTTTAAAGATTGTTCCGCTGTTTGGTTTGGTAGTTTTTATGTTCCATAAGGGTCTTTATTTAAGTTGATCGCCTTTAAGTTAAATAGATTCTCGTTATGTTTCCTAACTAGTTGGAAGGATTGAATTGCTAATTCTTTTGTTAAAATCAAGCGTCCATAAAACTTAATAAAGAGGAAGAAGGGGTAGAAATTATTATAGGGAATGAGAAGAAATTATTCAAAATTTATAAGGGTGAGAATGTTTTCGGTAATCGTAATCCGTTAACAAGTTTTGATATTGAAATAGTAGATGGAAAAAACGTAGAAAAAAATATTCAAGATATGATACACAAGTCAAATTTAGATAAAGATTTAAAACGTTTTTGTCTGAAATAAAGATTTTTATTTTTATTATCATTATAAATCTGTAATGTGAAATTAGAGTCAAAATATGAAAAAAACTAGTACCTACACATGAAATAAAACGCTTTTTTAACTAATACTAACGCGGTTTTATTGAAAGTATTTTGGTAATTAGTTGGTATTTGGTTTGATTTTTGATTTTCCCGACGTTTCGGATCAAAAATCAAACCAAATAGCTACTAATTACCAAAGTACTTTCAATGAAACAGCGCTAGTATCTGTTAAAAAATTGTTTTGTTTCATGTCTAGTGAGCGCGTAAGCTTGAGAGGTGGAAAACAATTACATTTCGATATAGTTCAGTATTGACAATATTAAGTGGATACCTCGCAATTTTTCAATAACATTGTGATGTGATGTGATATTATTATGATTTTTATACCAAAATGTGTCATATCTCGTCTTAACTATATCTCAATAAAAATGTAAATAAAAATTAAGTTCAAGCATTGAAAATTCACAAGCGATGTGTTCACCGTTACCGTATATAGGCCACTAGAATTTGCCTCGACTAAATTGAGATAGATGGGAGTTTGAAACTCGGGCGTCTAGGGCTCTCGTCGTTTTGTATGGCGGGAAATGTACAACCTCTATGGACGTTGCAAACCTTGTCAACAGTCATAAATATCACTATGAAAGAGAGAAAAGAAAATTATTAAGAAATACACTATCGATTTGTGTTCATTAATTCGCGCTGTGTGTATGAAGTTTCATTAAAATCGGTTCATTCATGTCGAAAAAAGGGCTTGAAAGTTTGTATGCAATGCTATATTTCGTCAACGCTCTTCAAAATACAATATTAGTGCAAAATCATAGAGTATAGATGCCATGAGTTCAACTGTTAACAATAATTTGAGAACTTTTATTCTCCTATAGACTTGTTATCTGAAATGGTGTAGGGTTTTGGATTCCTCTAACCTCTAAAACCTTAGTTTACCCTTATCATAGCTATAATAGGCTAGTTGACAAAATTTCAATAACTGCTTAATATTTTAGCTTATTAGGCATTTTATCGAAAAAAAAGGTTTATTTATTTTAAATCGAGCGTTTACATTATAAATTTCGCGTTTAAAAAACCAATTTTAATTTGGTTCCAAAACGCACAAGACTGTCATGGCGTCTTGAATGACGTCACGCCGTGCAAAACAAACCAAAGAGCGATCGTGTCTTCGTACGTTATAGCTAGTTTTTATCGTTTAAAAATGAATTTCTCATATTATAAGTACTGTATAATAGTGCCCCAGTGTGATAGCACGACTATAAAAACGCCAAACCAGTTATTTATATATGTTCCAAACAATGGAGAAATACGGAAAAAGTGGCTAAAACTTGCGTTCGGTTGTGGTTAGGTTGCACTCGGAGTGTAGGTTTGGAACGCGCCTCCGGTAGTGATACTCGAAACGTCAAAGACACAAGATTGGAGTTTCGCACGGCGTGACGTAACGCTTTCTGATTGGTGTTCACTGTCACGTGACTAAAGGTTTCATTTTACGAAATTTATTTTTTAAAAATATTATTAATCTTTAACGCTTTTAATAATTAAAATTGTTTGTTATTTTCTCCATAATATAATTAATCATTATAAACCCCTATCCATTATATTTATTCTTAATGGAAACAAGCCTATTTTTGCGTAGAAATAGTGTAAACGCTTATCCATGACAAGGGTTGCCACAATACACGTTATTAATGCGAATTGCACTTGTTAACAGTAATTCATTGTCGCGGACTGCGCAAACTGTCAACCCTCTTTTGGTTAATGAATGGAGCGCAAACATAATATCCCCATGATGTTATTACTTATTGGAAATCTCTGGTAGACGGGGTATTTGTACAGTACACGACATCTCAATGTTTGCACTGCAATGACTGCAATTTATTGCCTTGCTCTAAAAGACTTCACCAATCCGCATTGGGCCCGCGTGGTGGGTTATGGCCCATCCTCCTTACCACCCATAAGGAAGGCCTGTGCCCCAGCAGTGGGGACATCAAAAATGGCTGATGGACTAAAAGACTTTTTAATCCATTCACTTTTTAACCTTTTTAATTTATTTATAATATTAATCGCAGTCCCCTGAGTCAGATACGAACGCGGTTGACTTAAATATTTTTCACAGTATTTGATAATAAAATAGAATGCTTTATTTATGAATCTCGAAGATGACTAACATGCTTCGATCAAGAATATCCTAGATGTCCGGTCAGAGTCTCAGAAATGGCACCTCAAATAGCGTCCCACTTACAAAATGGGCGCTCATTTTGATGAAAGATGTGTTTTTGTACAAAATAAGTAGTGATTAGGTACAATATAAGCTCCAATTTTGTAAGTGGGATGCTTTGAGGTGCCATTTTTGCGTACTGTTTTAGTTCGTGAAGCGTTATCTAGGATATTCTTGATCGAAGCTGACATGACACTAAATAGGTATTGAGAATCCAAAAAATAATTCTAATGTCATAACTACAGTTAACGTAGTGATTATTTCCTCTGTGACTCCAATATTCGGACTTTATTTGCCATACCGTTGCTTTAGTGGCTGTAAAACGGAGAATGCACTAGTAAACACTTTTCTCGATAAAGTTCGATGAGATGTAAAACTGGTGAGTTTACGACGCGAGTGAATTTAATGCGAATGCGATGGAAATGTCGAATGCATCTTGCATTATGTCCGCAGTCTTGCTGCAGTACTGTGATATCAGATGTTAATAGACTTTTAAACAAGTTACAGATTGATATAAATGGTAAAATTGTGTTGTCAATCGTCATGTTAAAACGTTGGGTGTTGTTCGTTCAAAAATGCTCTTTTTATTTTCCAAACGCCTCTATAGTCTAGTGGTTCGCCCTATCGTGTAAGACGCAGGGGTGCCGGGTTCCATTCCCAGTCGCGGGATACAATTTGTACTCGGTTTGGTTGGTGGCAGGGTTCCTCAGTGATGAGGATTCCGGGTATAGTGCGCTTTCACCTTCGGCCTTATCGTCACTTAAAATCAGGTGAGGTGAAAGTCAAGCACTACCCCGCTGTGCATAAAAAAACATTCCCAAGGCAATAGTATTTTTTCTGTTATTGATAGATAAAATAAATTCATGTGAATAAAAAGTTACTCCCTTGCTATCAGAAAACAGCTGAACCTTTTATATAGTACAGCTATATTTATCAAATACTTCGTAAAAATACACGAAGACAGCTATGAACTGAAATGCACTTCAGATGAAAGTTCTTAAAACTTGGCGAGGAATTCAGCTGACGTTTATGGCAAAGTATCTGAGAGGCGAAACGGGAGTTGAAGGGTTTTCGACATCGACTGCAGGACGAAAACTACAAAAAGTGGAAGGAGAAAGAACCAATTTCAGTTCTTTTTCCAACGTGAACCAAATTCACAATTTATATTGTAAAATGTAAGGTGAAAATAACAGTTCCGCAATCCGCATCAATTAGTTTGTGCATAAAACTAAAATGAGCAAATTTTTTGTTTTATGTAGCAGCTCTGGTATACTCATACTATTTGTGACATCATCAAATCATTTTTTCTGCACAGTAAAATCCAGTCGTATTCAAGTCAGTCTTCTAGAAAACTTTATTAAGACCATACAATCCCCAACTTTAGCAGAAGTAAAACGAACGGTAAATATTTAATCAACACTACTCAAAAATGTCGTGCCCCAAGCCTTAAATTAAAAAGTTTGGCTTTAAAAATATAAGGTCGTTTATTTTGCGGAGGGAGGATAGAGTTTTTTCGCCGAATTAGCGCATAATCCGAAAGGTCGGACATTAATCATAGCCTAATGACTTTGAGTCGGCACTTTTTTTTAAGTAACGTGTGCTTACGAGAGATAGTGCGCTTTTATGCAATTCGGAATTTTTATTCGAAATTTTTATCTCGAATCCACATAATATGATTGACCTAGTAAAAATCTATGTTAGTTAAAGAAGCTACGGTCAGCGACTTAGGTTATGAACTTTTTCTTAAGAAGTTATCGTTCCTACTATTTTTGTGTTACTTACAATATATAAGTACTTATTTTTTTTAATGCACAACGGCATAGTGCTTGGCCTTCACCTCACCTGATGTTAAGTGACGATAAGGCCGAAGGTGGAAGCGTACTTCACCCGGAATCATCATTACTGAGGAACTGGCTATCTTACCTCTAACTGCCGGAACACAACAATTTTTTAAATTGTTGTTATGGCGTAAGCCTTTAGGTATGATGCTGGTAGCTAGCCAGGCGAACTTGAAATAAGCCCTACCACCAACCAAAACGAGTACAAAATGTACCCCCTGGGAATCGAACCTGGTACCCCTGCGTCTTACAAGGGTGGTCGAACCACTAGACCACAGAGGCGGTTAAAAGAAAAAAAACGTTGAATTTTTTTGCAGTTATGCTCGCTAGTAGAGATAATCTGTTATTAGGCTATTTTATTGTCAATCGTAGATTTAGTTTCCCTTACTCTACACACTTTTACACTTACACTTTTACACACTTTTACACTTTTTCCCTCTTAATTTTTTTCTTTCTCTCTTTCTAAAAGCAAACGTTTCCAAGCTGCAATGCAGATGATTTCATTTATCCAGGAGTAGATTATATCGGCCTATTATAATGCTTATCTACTAAGTTATAAAGCGAGCTTTCGTTAAGGTTGGTTTATCTTCTATACTCAGTTTATGATATACAGTATACTTATGTATGTGCTGTTAATAATCGTTCTAAAATGATAACTAAAATAAGAGTCTTTTAGCATTTTCATGGTTCCACAATATTTGCTCTATCTAAACCCGATGCGATCATTCTAAGAACTATATTTACAATCTTTTAATTTCAAAGAGATTGCAATCCTGATCGAACAGACGCAGTCGGACGGTCAAAGCTAAGGATTATGTATACGTAACGTCGCTCACCCGATTGTCGGTATTGAAGCGAAAATCGTACTTAATAGGAACCCAATCGCCGGCTATTGTTCCCGGATATTAATCGGCACATCTGCTCGAATATGATAATAACTTGGAATCCTTATTATTTTCGTTATAACGTTTTTCGTTTATACTATATTATTATACTTTTTACTCGTTTAATGTGGTTCAAACCAGGGATTGAAATACCGTTAAAAAATAACGATACAAAAAAATAACGTTAAAAATACCGTTAAAACAATTAATCGGTTTTACCGGTAAAAATAACGATAAAATTATTGTACTGGTAAAATTACCGTTAAATATAGCGTTAAACTTATCTGTAAAAAAGTAACGTTATTAATTGGAATAACGTTAATTTTAAAGTAACAGTAACAATAAGTAGGAAAAAACGTTAAAATTAACGTTATTTACGGAAATAACGTTAATTTCAATGTAACGTTATCTAAAGTAACGTTATTTATTGACATAACGTTAATGTTAAAAGTAACGGTAAAAGAAGTAAGAAATAACGTTACATTTAAAAGTAACGTTATCAATCCCTATACCTAATACCATGATGATTCAAAGTGGCGTAGGTCTGCCTTACTAATGCTCATTTTCTTCGTATATTTTTGTATGGATGGAGTAGTATAGTATGTGTATGGATGGAGCGCCATCTACGCTAAAATCCTGGGAAAGTTCGGCTTTACAATGCTGTCAGCATAGATGGCGCTCCAACCGACAATCAGTTTTATTTGGCACATACTACAAACATATTGCATTTAATGAGATAATTTTGCTTTGATAAAGTAGTTCATAGTGAAGAATTCGTGTTAGTTTTCGGACACGCTAAAATATATTGTGTTAAAGCTAAAATCCTGGGAAACCACGCTATGATTAAATCAGCGCCATCTATTTGCCCTAGGTATAGTTTTGAGTCCAGTGCTGACGTTTAACCTAAATGCCTAAAATCTAACCGTGTTATTACAAAAGATTTTTAAACACCGTTTAACAAAACATCTGTTTAAATGTGATGCTGTCTCTTTCAAACAACATTGTCAAAAAGGTGACAGCATCACATTTAAACATGTATTTAGTTAATCTTTTGTGATAACACGGTAAAAATTCAATATTTTCCTTTTATCCTTTACTTAATTTTTTTCCTTTATCATTTCAGATGCAATCCCGCTCCTGCTCCCGTCCCGTCCTGTGTTCCTGAGCGTTAAAAGACTGATAATATTAATAATATTTTGTTATTTATTAAGTTATTATGATTTGTAAGAAAAAAATATTTATTTTATTTTTATTTAATAAATTGAATTTTGTTTATTTTTTTTTTACATTTTCAAACCTTTATCAGCCTTTTACGCGCAATACCTACTTTCTTAACATTAAATAAAACATTGAAGTTAACAAAAGCACTGAACAAGAAATCTAACTTTATTTTCAACTAGTTATGCCAGTCCTCATAAAGATTGCTAAGTTTTAATTCACCTTTAAGGCCAGTATAGGTATTCGAAATTATCGAAATTGGCCTATTTTTGATTCAACGGTAAACAATCAAATATTCTTTATTTTGAGCAGATAACAATATTATGTTGATGTTTCATAAACGATCTTGATTATTTTACGGTTAAAAATACGATTTTCGTATCTTTAGGTACTCGACTATAAAAATATGCAAAGACAAAGAAAATTTTCATTATTTTTGTATTTTTTGGATAATACTTTAAAGTTTATTAATCCCTTATACATGAATAATATATAGAAAAATAGGTAATGACATATAGAAAAATATTCACCGGTTACTTTTTCAAAAAGTGACTTTATGCTCAAAATAACAACAAAAACGTTGAAAAAGTGAGGTTATTTTCATTACTCTTCACACGTAAAGAAAAAGAAAGACAGAGTTTTTGGAATACAAAAAAGTACTTACCTACATTTAAATACCACAGAATATTATAATAGTACTCGACATTAAAAACTTCCGGTTCGCGAATAAAAAAGATAAAGACGTATCAATTAAGCGCCAAAAGTTCATAAGTAGGTGCTTATTGTTCTTCAAGTTTTAACGGCGGCCACATCAAAGTAATAAACGAAGTTAAATATCTGGAACTTTGTTCTATACCTTTTATATTTGTACTGACATCAGTTTTAAATAAATCTAGCCTAAAATTCTTATTAATAATAGGCTAAGATTCATGTTAAAAATATATTTATTTTAATTTTCTGCTGATTAGGGTTTTGTATCTCAAAAGGAGAAACGGGATCTGTAAAGACTCTTTTTTCTCAGGAACGAGTGAAGATAAAAAAATGATTAATTTCAAATAGGGACTAATGTTTTTAACCCTTGAAGGTGTAAAAAAAAGGAGTCGTAAAGTAAAGTAATATTTCTTAGTAAATCAACTCTGAATAAAGACTGAATACTATGGGGTATCTAACCTACACATTTGGCAGGAATAAACGTCTCACAATCACTACGAATTAAATAAATAATCCAACAACTGATAGATACCTAAATATTTATTTTAAAATTTTAGTAAAAGCACGTAAAAATATAGTAGTTAGATACCTAATTATTTTCAATAATACCTAAGTAATTGGTTAGTAGCTACTACTATTTATTATGTGCTATACAGGGTTATTAAAATTTGTAAAACACCGACAATCTCGCAGGAGTAGATTGTCCATCAGCCATTTTTAATGTCCCCACTGCTGGGGCACAGGCCTTCCTTATGGGTGGTAAGGAGGAAGGGCCATAACCCACCACGCGGGCCCAATGCGGATTGGTGGGTGTTAACGACTGCAAATGCCTCCGGGACCAACGGCTTAACGTGCCTTCCGAAGCACGGAGGAGCACGAGATAATAAATTTTTGGTCACCCATCCCATGACCGACCCTTGCGAACGTTGCTTAACTTCCGCAATCGCTGGGTCAGGCGCTAAACCACTGCGCCACCGAGCTCCACTCCACAGGAATAGATTACTAACATCATAAACAACCACATTTGTTCTACGACTTCTCCGAAAACAGACGCGAGTCAGAATCACTCTTGTCCAGTTTTTTGGGATAGAAAGATAAAATGAATGAGATAAAAGTATCTAATGCCTTTAAATCTATATAATTATCTTCATTGTTAAAGGAACAGGAAGGGGGCTAGTTCTGCGGTTTCATAAATTTTCCGAGCGCTTTATGTTAAATTAAGAGCTCTTTATTGTTTGCGATAGGTGTTGAGTTATGAGTTGAACCTATTATTTTAATTTAAGCATTAAAACTAAACGATATTACTACTAGGAAAACCACGTGAAGGAAAACTCGTGAATATGTAATTGCTGCTTATAAATTTCAGGTTTTAGGAAAATCTGTGAAATGGTGAAAATCATGGGTTAAAGCCACGTTGGAGTTTTGAAGGGCAATAGAAAAATATACTTATCATGTTTTTCTGGGGTGTGTGGAGTTTCTAGTTCCAGATAGGTATCTACATCAAATTGTACATAGGTAGGTGCAATGCAAGATGACTGAAAGAAAATATTGCTTTGACAAAGCGCAAAAGTATTAAGCGACTTTCGTTGCTGACCGTACCGCAATGTAAACTCTACACCTGCCTATTTAATAATTCATTTTTATCTCTCAGCTCTTGATATATAAACGTTAAGTATAAGTAGGTACTTAATTATTAAATAACTCGTATGAAAACTCGTAATTGCAACAGAGCATGAGGATGTCAAACACAGGTCTCATTACAGCGACCTTCGTAATGAGAAATGCACGCGAACTCCAACGGAAGCTATACAGGATGTCCCAAAACTTTGCCACACGGAGGGAAAGTACCTATCTACCTTAAATATTAAAGATAGGAAATTTTACTGAATGAAGACTTCATTTTGATTTTTAAAATAATAGGAACTGCATTTAAAGATTTTTCGAAAAATCGCATGCCTTAACCAGGAATCGAACCTACAAAATTAGAAAAAAAAACAATCTTTTATTTTTACGATACCGATCGAAAGGGATTACTCATTAGGATTATTTTTTGATAAGTAACACAGCATCTATCACTGAGTTTTTGCCTTTTTCTGTCGATGCGGCACACAGTCTAGTTTTTTTTTTCTTCTTTATAAGTTATGTAGTCAATTATCATCTGTGTACGTATGTGATGGAAATAAACGATTTATCTATCTATCTATCTATTATCTTAAACAAAAAGATGACCATGAAAATTAATACTTATTTTTTTATTATTACGTATTGTATCAATTTGTACAGCAATGAATGCGATATTTAAAAAAAACTTTGAATGCAGTTCGCATTATTTTTTTAAATAAATCGAAGTCTTTCAATAAAATTTAAGTATCTTCAATATTTAAGGTACTTTCCCTTCATGTGGCAAAGTTTTGGGACACCCTGTATACTTAGTTAACAATATTTCCCCCACCATGCCGCCTAACAACTGCATTACTGCCGCGCAAGACTGATTCAAGATTGATATAGAATTATAAAGGAAACGGCGCTATTGTTCGCCCTAATTACGTCGAGCATGATAAATGCAGTGGCCCAGCCTCAGCTTTCTGCCGAGTTGGTTCAGCTTGATTAACCACACGTGAACTGGGAGTCTGGGACGCCAAATTCAGTTTTAAAGCAGCTGATGACATTTAAATTTTACAACGGCTCTGGGTGACTAGTTGTTTATATCGGCTAGTTAAAAGAACTAGATAGCTTTTTTGTATGGTTTGTTTTTGTATGTTTTCGCGGCTTCCTTATATGTCCATCAGCCATTTTTGATGTCCCTACTGCTGGGGCAAAGGCCTTCCTTATGGGTGGTAAGGAGGATGGGCCATAACCCACCACGCGGGCCCAATGCGAATTGGTGGGTGTTAACGACTGCAAATGCAGCCGGGATCAACAACTTAACGTGCCTTCCGAAGCACGGAGGAGCTCGAGATAATACATTTTTGGTCACCCATCCCATGACCGACCCTTGCGAACGTTGCTTAACTTCCGCAATCGCTGGGCCAGGCGCTAAACCACTGCGCCACGGAGCTCCACAAATAACCTCCTCCTAATATGACGGCAAGTTAATTTTCCACCCCCAGGTGAAGTGACTTGTGTGAGGTATACGCTAACAATTTGTATCGTGTTAACAAAAATTAATTCGTAAACTTGGATTTATTCTGGTTTATTCGGGATTTATCCGCTGCACATGCTACATTACACCTGCAATACCTTAAAATAATGGTGATAGAGTACCTACCTAAAAATTCATTAATAACATAAAAATCTGCCAAAGTTACATTATTTTGACAGACAATATTACCTGTAGAGTTTTTTTCTAGTATCGACACTATATAGCACCTAGTCTTAGGTAAATTAAATTTATCAAACCCATAACGTGCTATACAAGAACAACCAGTGAGAATAGATGACGCGCGCTGTGTCCAAAATCCTTGCACCTGCCCTTCTCTTTACTGTTATAATATTGCTAAATCCGGTAGGATTTTAATACTTTTTGAGTCAGAAAGAACACCTACTGCTTGTTAATTTGTACTGCACAAAAAAGCCCACTGCATGCACGATATAGGAGGGCCAAAACGTCAAAACTACACCGAAATAGAGTAGGTTCATACAAGTAAAACTTTCCTTACTTTTTGGGCCACACCCATCGAAATATTACACGTAATAATGTTTCGATGGCCATACCTACGCGGGTTCTGCTTGTTCTTTATTCTGAGGTCTTTCGTTTAGTACTAGCATAATTCTACTATGGTACTAGGTAGATATATACTACCAAGACCAACCGCTAAAACACCTTTCTACATCGTAGGAACTTTTGACACTGCTAAAGGTAGACCTTTTCATCGTGTTACCAATTTAGTAAACATTTTGTAAGCAAGTACGGTCAGCAACGAAAGTTGGTTAACACTTTAGTACGTTGGCATAGTAAAATTTTTGACTAATGTTTCAAACCGTGAGACATCTTTCAAAAAAAGTTGCTATGACAAGGTACCAAAGCGTTAAGTGACTTTCATTGCTGACTGTAGGTACCTACTTAGTAAAGTACCTACCTACTTGTATTATCTGATCCTTTTTGAAACATAAGATTAACATCGTTTCGCGCAACCGTAGCTAATAGAATTGAAACGTAAACCCCATTGAAACTACGGACGAAGTGCGTACCTAATCCGTAATGGAAAAGTTGGACTCGTTAGTGGAGCCAGCTCGTTACTGTTCCTGTATACTAACAACAAGGCACGGTCACCACTCTGCTATATTATATTGATGATGAAAGTTCGAATAGCACGATTTTTCATATCATATTACTTAATGGGGTATTTTTAACTCGGTTGGTTTATTAGGTGCGGTCGATAATGCGTCCAAACTTAAAAATTAAAATCACTTTGCTTGAAAATATTGAAAAGCATTAAACTGTACAACTTTATATATTACGAGTATAATGAATTGAGTGTGAACTTGCCAACAAAATGCATGCTACGGTTGAGTCGCGTTTTTTTTTTAAATATTTTTCAGTTACTTAAGTAGGTATATTAAGTAGGTACTTAACATAAAATGCACTTCAGTTTAGCGAGCTGAAAAAATTGAAATAAATAGGTAAATGAAAGAATGAGGTAGTTATATCCAAAATATCAGAATAGGTAGCAATAATCTTTTATCGATGACAACTTAATACTAAGAACCAATGATATTAATTGCTTAGAACTACCTACCTACATATCTAAAGACGTTGCCAAATAAAGTTAGGTGCCTAGATTTCGATATTATTTTACTCGATATAGTAGTATATTATTGACCCATAGGAGAACATCATCGAAAAGACTCCAAATTGAGTATATTAATTTAAAAAACACTACCTACCTACAATAACATAAAAGGGTAAAAATTAGTAAAATATGAGATGGGAATTTTCTATCAACTTACTCGTTTTCGTGTCAATTAGACTTTCAAATTGTACAAATACTAAAGGAAATTATCAAGTACCTAGGTACCTACTTCTCTTGAATCGTACTTATATTGGAAATCCGGTATTATTATTCCTCTCGGTAGGATCAAAATAGACATCAATTAACTAAATCGTCGGCCATTACTAATAACGGGAACACCTGTGCTGCATTAAAATCTCTGTCTATTACTAGAATATTGGGTTAGTGCTCCTCCAATCGGATTGTAGAGTTGAATTTAGGCTTTCTAACTGATTGGCCCAAATTAATTACGTAAGCTTAATAATAGTTTCTTGGCTTGGCCGGGCTTTTCAGTAGAAATAATACCTATCTTGTTTGCTGAAAAATTGCGCTTAAAAAGTTAGGATCTTCATTTGTTTCTAATGGCTGGATCTTGAGTCAGTCAATAACGCCGAACTTATCGTATCAACGTTTAATTAGTTCCACTATCACTGTTAACTTTAAGGCAAACAAACAACGTTCTAAATTACTTCACTTACATAGTTTCGTATAAATGACAAGTTCACTAAAACTTTGCTACAGCAGCCCTGCCCGTCGACAACCCTTGTCGGCCGATCTTCGAATTCCCTCGAGGAACCCTCGTCAATCTCTAAGCTACTGATGGACTGCACAAACGAAAATTTATCCGTAACGTGGTCTACCACAGATGATGATAATCTTTCCTCTTGTGATTTAGACTGAGAGGATTTTAGTGGTCTATGCATAAGTGGGTATTTCAGGTACCGTCTTCAGGCGTCAAGGGAATATTCAAATGTCTTTTTGGTTACAGATTTGTTTTTGTTGTTTATACTCGCATCATTATCGAACCTCAACTCCTCAAGCAACTTCTGTAAACACGTCTCAGATTATAAAAGTGAATCAGGGGATGCAAAATACAGATCTCACTTCTTTAGTTAGAATCGTATTTTCACTCAATCCATTTCGTTAATTACTTCTTCGGCACAACCGTTTAATTGTTTAAGATTTGTAAGAAAATTCCCGGATCGTATTGACTTCGAAAAGGGTTTGCATGTCTAAGAAGGTTTTTAGATTTCACATCTAGTGGCACTGGCGTAAAAAATATGGACATAACTAAAATCTGGTGTAAAGCTGATAACAGATTTATTGCTGCTACCTAATTGGATTAATATGGATAAAATAGTAGGTACTACTTACGCCTAAAAGCCTTTATGTACTCGTCAAACCATCAGTGTCAATTAGCTTATTGGACCACAATGGATAGCGATAGCGACGGACGACTGTGTGCGTTTGTCTGACAGTTTAACCAGATTGGAGAACAACGGTTGATTTGTTTTCCCACTGTTGTGGTACAGGTGTCGGCATTAATTATTAATTTAGGTCGATTGGTCAGACAGATGCCTGTTCGGATATTGTTAGCGAAACAATGGGGTCAGTCGCGACACCATAATTGGAAGAGACCGGTGGAGCTAAAACGAAAATAATTGTTATTGACATAATCATTGGATTTTGTGATATCCTTGGCCTAACAAAAATTGACGGGACAGATTCTTTTTGATAAGTTTTACATAGATGAAAAGTGGATGAAAACAAAACAAGTGACAAAATCTTGTAGGTACCTAATACCACAAAGGGTACTGACACGCTTGTAAAACTTGTCTTATAGTTACAGTGGTGGACGGATAATTCTGTTAGAAACACCAGTCGATTTTCATACAAACGAGGTAACTTTAAAGCCTAATTATTCCGCCAGGGATTGATCGAGCTTTGATCTGATGATAGCTATCAAGGGAATGAATAAAGGAGATCCAGATAGTGGTGGACGGTTAATTTTATTAGAAACTCCAGTCGATTTTCATACAAACGAGGTAAGTTTGAAGCCTTATTCCGCCAGGGATTGATCGAGCTTTGATCTGATGATGGCTATCAAGGGAGTGAATGGAGGAGATCCAGATCGTTATAAACACCCAATCTGATCTGATCAGCATTCAAAACCAAGGCTTCAAAGTTACCTCGTCTGTATGGAAATCGACTGGTGTTTCTATCCGTCCTGGTGGACGGAGCGGTCTGTATATTCATACTTATAGGATTTTAAGTCTTAAATCTAAGGCATGAATAAGTAGTGTTTTATCAAGGCTGTGAGCCTAGTTGTAGAAGAATAGCATTTTTTGCACTAAAGTAAAGGCAAAATGCCCTCTATTTCACCGCCATATATTCTTAATTTCTAAACATTTCGTCGCTGACGAATCTTCATTGACGTTTATTTGAAGATGAGTCATCATCTCCCTCCGGTCCTCAGGTATCTTAATTTATTTGTGGTCGGCGCTGTGTGTCCCATTCTCTCCCATTCTTTCCTTTCACTCGTCATTTCCTCATCCACTCCCGTTACATTCATATCATGTTTATTTTACCCTAAGTAACACATACTATTAATTAAATTATGCTCCAATAAATTGAGGTTTCCTTCATGTAAACATGATGCTAAATATAGTCCATTTCGTTGAACCACAAATTGTTAAACGTAGGTAAATTACCTACTAAATCAAAATCCATGTTTTGATCACAGGAAATAAATTACATTTCGTAGTTTACTCTGTCTGTATGTAAGTGAATTGTAAATGTAGGTATTATTATGCGTTAGTACATTACGAATAAAGATGTTTGCTACTATCCCATAGAATAGTTCTGAAAATTTTTAGTATTTCAGTCTTTTCTGTAAATCTTAGGTGTCAAAGGAGCAAACGGTTACATTTCGTCAGTAAAATGGTAATTGTCAAAACCACAAGCTGCTGTCTTAAAACAACGCTGAGGTTTCTTTATGAGTGGGATTTGGAGACTTGCTATCCAAGTTACGTTAGACTTTGCTGACTTTACGAGCCACAGATCCTGCTGTAAAATCCTCCAATTGAAAGTTGCTGAAACACTGTTTCTGAACCTACATTTTGAGATACCTACTAACTTATTCACAAAAGATGCCATATCTAAACATACATGTATGAATACACAATAAAGTTATCTTATCCTATCTACCTTAAATCAGGCTCATATTTCAAATTTAATAACCCGTGCAAAATATCCGAAAGGGTTTGAAGTATACAAGGCTCTTTGTATTCAAAGTATTGCCTGGCTGTTATCATAAACGCGTGCCTAAGTTAAACTTCACATCCCAGCTTCTTTTGATGGCAGATAGCAGACGCGCTCAAAGCAAATATGGCCGCCGATATTGATACTCTTACGTAATATGCTCCAAAACTATTAGAAGCTGACGTGTACCGCTTGCATTATTTATGAAATCTGTGTATGAGTAACGTCGTGTTTTAGATACGGTCTTTTTTAGCCAGTGATGTTACGAGATAAGACTAACCCATGTCACTTTTACACTATCTTTGTGCAAAAAACGCTCTAAGCCGCTGCTCGACTCGACTTTGACATGGAATGGCATAAAAACACCAGATATGCCCTTGTTTTTATAGTCAATTTATAACAGCACTAATTCATACCAAGGTTATTTTTGTTACAATACGTTTAGTCATTAGTACAAGCAAGTACTTTTAAAAATAGCAAGTTTCAACGACAGCTTATTACCAAATCTGTATACCAAACAATTAATAAAGCTTCGATCGCATTGGCTTTTTTGAAGCTTCACCCGTAATATTGGCCAGCTAAATTTCTCATAACGAATGCTCGGCGAATACCTTGGTAATGAAAACAGCAAAGCACCTGCATGTAACTGCCCGCCACCGCATACATCGTTGCCTTCAAGTTATGTAATTACTTAATTTTTTAAACAATCGCTGTTTTTTAAAAAAATATGTTTTTTTATAAATAAAACCAAGCAGCGTGTGCTTTCAAATGTAATGTATAGTATTCAACTGGTATGCAGGCCTCATTTTCAGCGTGAAAAGCTTTTTTCCTGTGCATACGTAGAGAGCATTCAGTAAGTACTAGCTAAAATATTGCCGGGCTGTGTAAAAAGTGGCTGTATAATGAGTATTCCTTCGTCTCGCACTTTCTTGCTACTTTCGTAATAATACACTCATTTATTTTGAGAATACCGGTCACGTCGGAGACGGGCGAGCTTCTTATGTCAGTTAAAATGGCAAAGGAATGCAAAAAGAATTAGTGCTACAAGAAAACATAGAAACAAAGAAACAATTTGGTGAGACTTCAATTTTGGATTTAGACATTTGATTTTATTCTCATTATAGAAGGACGAAATTGGATATTGACTTATTTATGCACAACGGGATAGTGCTTGGTCTTCACCTCACCAGATGTTAAGTGACGATAAGGCCGAAGGTGGAAGCGCACTACACCCGAAATCCTTATCACTGAGGAACTGGCTATCTTACCTCTAACTGCCGGAACACAACAACTAAAGAAAACTTTAGGTAACTTTTATTAAACTTTTAATTTTAGTTCACTATTTATTCTTCCGTAATTTAAAACAAATACTCTCGTTTGCAGGTAAGCATTCTTCTCTGGGAGCAGTCCATCGTCGGTAAGTCCACTAATTATACCGGTAGTTCGAATCCAAAAGCCACAAAAGCTGTCCACGCCGTAGCCGCGATTTATATACCTATACCTATAGATAAGGTACCGATGGCTGTTTGCTCCAGCTGTTCCAATTTATTATACTCGTATTGTACCTCTATATGTTTGTATTAACATAATGGTTCTAAAGTTTTGCGATGCAACTCTATGAAGGAAAGCGCAATTAATTAATAGTGATTGAAACTGATCTTCGATAGTTTTAAAAGGGAATTAATACTTTAGTACCTATTACAACTTACAAAAAAAAACATTTTGTTCTTCATAATTAGTAAATGCTCCTAAATCCTAAGCCGCCCAAGAAGATTTGGTGAGCATTTATTAATTTTGGGTTAGGTTAGGTTAGTATAGTGATCATTTAAACATAAATCGGTTTAAAATTATACTATTCAGTTAAATATGGAATTCTATTTCCAGTAGGAATGTTAAAAAATCCTTTCATAGTCAGTCAGTAAGGGCATCTTATTTTATAAATATAATACAGTGCTATAAAATAGAACTGTAGAGTGGAAACAAAATAGGCCCAAAGTTTTGGCACCGCTGTCGCCTCGTAAATCATTCGGCAGCTCTAATTCGACCTCTGTATCACGTATGACAATAAAGGTATCTCCAAGTGTCCCAAAAACATTATTGAGAGTAAAATTATATGCTATTTCTTACATAATTTTATTTAAAATGTTAATAAGAACTCCAAAGCAAACAAAGCTGAATTAAATAAGAATTTAAACATCCCGGATGTCTATCTAAACCCAAAGAAAATTTCCTATAAATAAGTATAAGTATGGTTATGACAACGGATCAATATTGGGAAAACTTCTAGAATCACGACCGAGTAAATACAAACTTTTTGATCCCTCTGTGAATTAAACTTATGTCGAGATAAACTAGTTGTTTGAAAGTCTATTGTAGGATATGTTGCTTGCTTTGAAAGTCCCTTGGGCCTTTTGTTTTGACATAGGTATTTTTACAATACTCATGTCGTTTGTCTAAAATTATCTTGTACCTATCACCAATGATTCTTCGTTACATTTTCATTCGATGATAGATTTAAGGATAAAGAAGATCATATCGCTACAAATTAAGTTAAAACTAAGATACTTATATTCAATCATTCATACAGAAAACCTCGTAAATAGTTTCTATCGGGAAGCAACTATAAGTTAAAACATGGAGTATAATTTAAACGCCGGCGCTGCCTTTGATGTATGACCACAAGAATGTTCCGTTCAAACGGTGTTGCTTTCCATGATTCATATCAATCTTATCGTCGAAGCTGCGTTCATTCTTATCGTTGAAAAATTTGGTCGTTTAAAATCTGGGAAGCGCAATTTTACAGGATGTAACAAAAACCCTTGGTTATTTGGATCCAAGTTATTATTAAAACATATTGGTGCCTCTTTTTCTTCTCCTCAAACCTTTATTCTGCTGTTATCAACTGAGTTAGAGTTCAAGTTTTGTGCGAATAAAAAATATGTTTCTAGTGGTGCAGGCCATTAAGTATTTGTGCCTAGATCTTGCTATGATTTATTATGTCAAACTAGCTTATCATGCTAATTATTCAATCACCACTAGTCTGCACAGTGCATAAACATAATGCTTCTTCCACTTGTATTGTATGTAACTAAACTACAAAGGCAACAGCTGTTAGTAAGATGAATTCTTTTTCTAAAGCAGAGATATTTTAACCGTCTTCCACTAGGTGTATTATCGTATTTATTTTTCTTTTGGATTGCGTAATACTAGTTGGAGTTTCACCTTTGATATTAGGTGCCGAAGCCGGATCCTGGAGCGTTAAGCTGTTGATCCCGGGTTCCGTCGAAAGCGGGCAAGCAATTTTACACCCAGTAACCCCCTGATGGATAAATCTACACTCTACTTACTTAAAAGAAGTAAAATATTGTATATAGCTAAAAAAGTTGATTCTTTTGAAACAAAAACTTGGTCTATTTAATTAATCCAATTTGCAAGTTATAGATAATCTTCATCGCTAAGTATCTATTTCATTTAATAACCATTTAACAATTAATAATGGACAACAACATTTAAGGCGAGGCCAGTTCACGAAATTTACTCTTTCACTATGTCTTTAGAATAAGGTTGAATATTGCATAACTTTAATTGACGCTTCGCCAGAAATTTGACGAATTTTAGTACATTTTTATTGATTTCTGAAATACTGGATCATTTATTAAAAATGTACTCGGTTATTGTGTTAGATCGATAAAAAAGCTATCCTTTTTGCATAAAAAACATATCACTGTCGTTGAAAATTACGAAATCTGACGATTTGAAATTTATTTTTATAAGTTTTTATGGTGTTATTCAGGATTTTTTTACAGAGTTACCATGCCATTTTTCAATATTCTGTTCGGTTAATTTGCTTCTTTGTTTCTTTTTCAGTCTACAGTAATTTTTGTGAAGTAGAATTTTACATCAGTTCTTCACATTGGATGTTCAAAAATCAGACTTTTCATCAGATCGTGAACTGGCCTCGCCTTAATAATGGATTCTTACAACGTGAGCTTCTGCCTATGTTACACCTATTAAAAAACAATGAATACTTATCTCTGAAATATCTTCAATGCCTATATAGCTTGATCTTACATCCATTGTTTTACATGATGGCTTGCTCTGGCTAAAACTCACTTTAAATTAAAAGCTTACATAAAAACAGCTTATTTTAATTAAGCTTCTTAAAAATGTAAAACCTCTCTATTGCTTCGTGAGCATAATACCATTAGGCAAAGTACTTCTAAAATATTTATTATTCTGACTTTAATTGTGAAAAGCTGTGGTTTTTATCATAACGTGGTCTTTGAATTAATGTAGGAAAAATTTAACGTTTGGTTGAACTAAAATTGGGAAATGTAAAAAAAACTTTACAGAAAATACTAGTACCTAGCTTCGAAGCTATGGTATGCAGAAATACGTGAAGTCGGTACATTACTCAGCGTCCTTCGGGAATCACTCCTTTGTTGCACCGTGTCCATTGTTTGGCATGTTGGCTGTAAATCGACAAAAACACAAAAAGCGGAGCGGGAAATACTAGGTGGCTGGTTTGTCATTTTTCAATGGACCCGAAATTAATTTTCTGCTACTAAGTCTGGTATCTCCTTTGAAGTGGTGCGTCTGAAATCTGCCACTTGATCGTATGCTTTTATAATTATTTAGGTTTATTCGATTTAAAAGTGTAGTACTTACTTTAATTTTGCTTTTAAATGAGTACCTGTAGATTATTATTGCCATTTGGCAATACTTAATAGGTACTCAAATCATTTATTGCATTCCACAGTGTTACAGTAGTTCTTAAATTATAATATTTTAGATCACTATGGACCTTGTCGCGCACGACAACAATAATAGATAGCAAACACTTATTTATTATTACTTAAAATGTATATTACAATGCGCTGACGATGACGATTATTGTTATTATTATTACAACATGAAGGAATATTTAGAAGCTGCAAATATAGAAATATGAATATTGTAGATAAAAAGTAAACTAAATTAAAACATTAAAATATCTACTTAACTTAAATTAAATACATAAGTGCAATATAATGTAATAAATAAAATAGTTTTTATTAATTAAGTAGGTAATAAACTATTGCAATGAAACAAACAACAAAACAAAAAAAAATAACCAGTATGATTTATAAATATTATGTTTCTGCATGTGGGTGTTTTTTTTATTTCAAATAATAGTTAAGTACTTATTTATTATTTTTAATTATTTGACAATCAAGTGATTACACTTCCATCTTTACTCAAAATCTTAGTTAGTACTTACGTCTCTAAGTGTTTTTCCTGAAATATTGTAATACCATAAGATGGGACTTTTATTCCTGTTTCACAATACATCGAATACAAACCTCTATCGATGCGACGAAAGTCCTGAAGGAATGACTCCTTTGTTTCAGGAGACTCATTGTTTGTGTATTCCTTGTGGTGTGTTTGCTTTCCTTGGCTATATTTTTGTGAAGACAGTCCTTGGCAACAAAATCTGTAGGTAGGTACATATGAAGTAAAAGTCAGGCATAAATATTTTTGGAATCAATTAAAAAACAACTTTAAGAAAGGTACTTAAATGATGCGCAATAAAAATTAAGTGTATTATTATATTACTTACTTGTTAATTTATTTTTACTTTCAACAAATTAAAGCTATATTTTTAGTAAAAGAGCATCGATTTATTTATCTTCTGAAGTCTACAAACGAATATCGTATTTTAACGTTGTTCTCAATAAAATAAGTAAGTAAGTAGACGACTTTACGAGTATGAGTGCTCTTGTTTTACCTTCCGAGAAAAACAATTAAGTAGTCTTTCTTCGCACAATAATAATATCCTAATAGATACGTTCTATTTCTATACAATACCTTTAGGATAATATAATAAGAACTGTTTGTTGCTGATACCACTCATTTGTCTACATTACTGACATAATACCACGGAATATTGAATTATTGGCTGCTTACTCCAAACATGTGTATCGTCTAACATTCAACGAATAATAGCTCTTATTGACGTTAAATTAAGATTCGGTTACTAGGTGACGATGTAGTCAGTACCCTTAGCACGAACAGCTATCGAGAAAAAAAACGCGCGTAAAATTACTCGATAGACAATTCTCTATGGAAAATTTAATTTTGCTTATCGGCGATAGATGGCGCTGTACAAATTTCCAATACAAAATTTATCTATCGAATGATTTTACGCGCGTTATTTTATTCGATAGCCGTTCGTGCTAAGGGTACAGACATAGAAGGCTCACACACAATAGTAGATGACTAGATGTTGTGCCTACTTATATAATAGGTAGAGACAACTCTCCCTTGTTTGGCTGTTAAAGAGCTTTAGTGTTATTAATGAAAAATGTTAATGAAAACTTAATGCAAATTCATGCATGTTTTTCTAAAATCAGTATTAAATGATCATATGATACAAAATCAAAACCCTTCAAAATTGTGCTGTCACCTTCTGTTTCAATTTCTTTATTAGTTTTAATGCGTAGTATGCTTGTGATTTAACTAATACATCATAATACGAATGAGAGCAAGTTCGATACAGAAAAGCTGCATTCTCGAAGTCTTATATCAAACTGAATGGAAGTTAAAATATTTTCCATGTTTAGCAAGTATCTTTCCAGTAAAACTATTTGCTTCTTCTGTAGTTCTTGCTACGTGTATGTCATGGTTTAATTTTTAAACAACTTTGTATTTTGGCGAAGTCACCACGCTTACAAATATTTAGTTAATGATGAACACTTCTCTAATACACAATTTCAACATGTTTTTGAAAGACTGTTAGTTAGTTTATCTACTAAAATTCATACGATGTTTTTAAATCGTGTAGAAAGACTACAACTTCATGTAAATAGTTCAATTTCTTAATGGGATATATTGAGCCACTATTTATCGACTAAAATTTATTTAATTCGCCTCCTCACTTGTAATAAAAGTGATATAAAATCCCAGATCGTTCTCGTAAAGTAAAAACACTTAACCTACGACTCTGTCACATTTATCACGACTTCCAAGTTCGCGTCTTTCCGTCTCGTCTACTATGTAAAGGAAAATAATGTTTCGCGAGATTGAAAATGTTTAACTGCAGTTTCATTTAGCAAAGCAATAAGTAGCTCTAAACTTCTGAAGTGTTGTCTGATTTTGAAATACCTAGTAAAGGGATGTTTGTTTTTGCCTTTTACAATAAGTTTTTTGATGCAGGAAGAGGCATTTTAAAAGAGAAAATTATAGATGCTCGTATTTCTGCTCTGCATCAAAGAGACAGGCGTACAGAACTCGATAGTTGATTTGAATAATCAAATCAAATGTGAAATTGGCTTGTGCGACATTCCCAGTGCTGATGGCCGTGGAAGTGGACTCGTGTACAATCTTTTTATGAATCAAAAAATGATTTAAAAGTACGAGAAGCAGAACATACCCAGTATTTCGAATACCCAATATCCTGAACTCCCAACAAATGCTGTGTCAAAAGAGGTTGTTTGTTTCTTTTGTATCTGATGGTCCCAAGCGCACCATCGAACATTCGTGCGATTAGGAAGTTAAAGCTACCGAGGAATCGATGACTTTGGTCCCGTCGCAACCGTGATTAAAGAGGACTTTAACGTCCAGATTTAATCAGAAGATAAATAGCATCCATTTGCTGGGACCGAGAAAGTTTTCCGAGTCATTTTTGTTGAATCATCTTGTGATGTTTTTTAGAAGAAATTATTTTTAAATTTGCGATTTTTGCTTTCACAATGTTATTTTTATACTATTTTAAATGATATACAAGATTGAATGATATAAAGAATACAAGAATGATATACAATTTAAAATTGTATAAGAATTTATTTTATTTCCACCAACGATCATAGTTGAAAACGTAAAAGCGCTTCTTTTTTGCTGAAAATCTTCTGCAGCATTTTCCGTGCACTAATTGGAAACACTAAAGTTTTTTGGGCTTTTCTTAACGATAGAAGTTAGTTTGTGTGCCAGAAAATTCAGGTTATTTAGTTGTTATATTCTAAAGAAAACAATTTACCTAACACCTAGATTTCAAAAATATGCCTACCTCGTTCGTTAACATAAATGTAGCTTGCCTTCAATGATCACAAAATGAAATAAACGTTTGAGAGACTAAATTGTTATGTACGTATGAGAATAGCATGATGATACCTATGATTGTTACCTATCTCTTGAAAAGAAATTTGATTCTGTTCAAATAACAAATAAACGTATTTTCTAATGAATAAACAGAACAAACACACTAATATTACTTACCCAGTTTCCACTTTTGTGACAGACGTGCACGTCTTCAAAGTAAAGCAAACACGATTAATGTAAATGATTAATGCAAAATTAAGACGCCCCGAGACTGCCGGTGTAGCTACTAATGATTTATTCGGAATATTTTATAAAGGTGCATTTAAGCCCCCGGTACACCGTCCTAGGTAATTCACTTGAGTTATTACCGTATCTGAACCGGATTAGACGGACTAACTAAAAGCGGGAGCTTTATATCATTTTAAACCACCTGACTGGGAAAATGATGTACCTACCAACTTACATGTTACTGCAAAAACTAAACTGCTAAGTATACTAATAGGGTTTTAAATTATGTTCTTGCTTATATTACTTTAAGCAATGTACGAACAGTATTGAGGAAATGGGTATCCTAGTAGGTAATTTTCAAAGGCAAGGGTTAAACTCGATTTCGTTCCTCGATTTTATAGGCCTCGATTGCTTTTCAATGAAATAATATCAGCCAGCCACTATTGCGAATATTATCGCATCAACAGATGGTTCGCCAAACTAGTACTGACTACTGGCTAAACCAAATCGAATCTATCAAATTTCTAGTTTCAATTTAAATTAGTGCCATCCGTTGCAGTTTGCCCACTAACAAATCCATTGATTAGTGACTTGCCAGTTTAAGGATAAGTGTCATGTCTCACGTGGTGTAGCAACCTAGCGTCAACTCAGTCATAATAGATTCTACTATGACTCATTAGAAAACTCAATGGACGTTCGCGGCCGGCCGAAATCAGCGCGTGTAATGAGATCACAATACACGCGCACACCTACTGCCGCGCCTGTGAACTTTACTTTAAATCCATAATTACGTTATAGAGTTCAAATTGAGCTGAACTTCCTAATTGAGTTGAAAGTTAGTGTCAATCGAATTTACTTTTATTATCAAGATTGGATGGTAAAATCGATCACCGTTCAATTCCAATTCAAAGTTAAATTATCGTAATGATTGAGATTACTTCTAAAGTATTGAGTAACAGATTTTAGACTAAATTTTCTTTCAGCTTTCTCTTGTTTTAAATTTAAATAGAAATGTTTGATATTTTTCTACAATTTTGCAATAAAATATTCGTTAAAAATGAAATTACTATTGTGACCCCTATTAAAAACCATAAATCAAATGGCATCTGACCCTAATAATACACAATATTTTTATGATTCCACATTCTGTTTTCACAATAAATATGATAATTTACCTGTTTACTTCCCTAGGAAAACGGTAATGCATAAAGGAACAGATGTAAATGAATTTCCTACAAGTCGGTATTTTTATAGAAGGGTAAAACTTTGTCCTTACGTGATTGTTACGGTTTTTATTTTACTTCTCCTTATTGTTGTCGTTTTGATTTATAAGCAGCTTTTCCGTGCTCTGCAAAAATGTGGTGGAGAATAACGTAGGCAATCTGTATTATGAGACGACTAAAAAAGTTGAATCAATGGCACCAAAATCTATTTGAACATATATATTTTCAATGTTAGATTGGTTTATACTTTAGGTTTAGAAAATTTACTGATCTTCTTAACTGGAACTTTGGGAAGCTTCTATAACCTGTGTATTAATTGTTTCCGTTAGAGCTCTATCTTGAATAATGAAAGGTTTTCTTCTGAAAATCCACAATTATCTATTTCAATAACGACCTCTTTACTAATTCACTTCTACATATTAGTTGCATTTGTCAGACCGCAATAACACGAGCAAACGGATAGAAGTTTTCATTTGATATTCCATTTTTATGGGGCAGCTTGGTGGCAGACTCGCAAATGGACTAATAAAGTTACATAGTAGTGGATATTAGCAGACAGTATCTAAGCTATCTATCGAAGCCTTGATATACCTACACGGAAATGCACTAACTGTGTAATTCACTGTTATTTCAATTTTTAGAGCGTATACAATGCCAAGCATAGATATAGGTACTTACCTAATGATTGTGTCGTTTAAGAACCTGCGGTTTTGTTTTATCTTAGTTTTCAACATCATCATCCTGTTTGAGTCCATTGTTGGACAAGGTCTTCCATCCCATATTTTTTTTTAATAGAACGAACGTCTTTAAGTTAGCTAGCTTAGATTGATAGAAGAACTCAACTGATTTCATCAATAACTTCATTTATGATTCCGATTTTATGAACTTGTTCCACATCAGAAGTTATTATTTGACCATAGAAACAAAGATGCTCTGAGCATTGTAAATCCCCGTGTGATTTCTCCTTTATTTTTGGCAGCAATATGTATTGTGTTTTTATGATATGCTGGGAGTGATTCACTATGTTCCTAACTGGTAAAGATTTGTTTGTGTCCGAACTTGGCTATATTGTTTCGTTAGGTACTGCATGAAATGCTATCTGTTGTTTGTTTTGTATTACAAATAAAGTGTCTAGATTGAAACATTAATATTCTGGTTATATTTAAGTACCTATGTGGAATGGAATTTTACTAGTAATTTTTTTGTCCAAAATTACTGTTGTTGTCTACCTTTTTTGTGTTAATGGTTAAAAAATGTGCTACTTTAAAAGTAGGTAGGTAGGTACTTTTAATAATATAAAAAATACAAAATACAAAATTATTTATTCAGTAACAGGAGATTACAAACTTAAAATTAAATATAGGTATGTAGGCAACTAGCTTATAAAAATCATAATGTTCATAAGAGCCGAGAATCATATATATTTTTTATTTTATAATTTTTTCTGCGTCTTAAATGTTGGTGGTTTTTTAAAATAAATATTCTCTTGGTTTCACGCAAAGTTGTGCGAACAATGTAGTCAAGAATTATTTTACGAGGCAACTTCAGCCTGAAACCGACAAAGCCGGTCATTTTTCTCGCTAATATAAAATGCCGCTTTTGTCGTTACTACTTTCTCTGGTTCTCATTAATATATACTTAATTGATTTTGTTGCTGCAAGTGTAAGCTTTTTATTAAATTAAATTAATATTCTTAAAGACATGAAGATTTTCGCGAAACCCAATAATGTCTAGTCTAATCTAATTTAATCTATCCAGTTGAAATAGAATGTCTAATTAATTTTGTAGGTACTGTGTGTACCGTTACTTACACCATAATTTTGGCCGACAGTCTATTGGCATAAGTATATTGTCAAGGAGCCCAATCGCGGTAATACTGAACGATAAAACTAAAAACGTTACGTTGTCATTTAGGTTATATTTACCTAAAAATCTTTAGTTTAGCTTTATAATTGTCCCAGATTGTAATCCTGGACTCTAGTATTCAACAATTTTTACAAAACTAAAGCGAGTATTTTTCTGTAAACGAAACTAAAACGGTAACGATTTAGCTTTGGTTTTATCGTTGAAAATTAGCGCGATTGGGCCCAAGGTCTCTCGTCTCGTCTAACCATAAAGTCTGGTTAAAATTTTAACATAATATTTGAACTAGGTACTAACTACATGCTAACATACATTTTTCCAACCAACATTCTTTAGCTTAAGTCCACGCCCCATCGATGTGTCAATTTTATTACCTACTCTACAATCTTTTACGACTCTGCTCGCACACTTATTCGGGTGAAGATCAAATTGTGTTTCAATTTTCCCCAATACCGATAAACCAAGGACACGCAATACGTCTTCACACATTTCTCATGCGAGCGGAGAAAATATCATATTTAATAGAGCCACAATTTAGAAAGGTGCTATCGATATCTGTCAATATCACCTTTTTGACTCAAATTTAATGGATTTTATGTGGAACATCTTGCGAAATAGTTTAATAATATAATGGTTGATAATGCATCGAATCAGTGGGGTTTGCTTAGGGTTTATTTTTAAATCAAGAAATCCCACTCTCGACGACCCACTCTTTGGGAATGCCTATCAAACATTTAAGATTTGTTTCCATTGTTTTATGGTGTGTGTATCATCATTATAGTTCTGTGTTTATCTAAATACGTTTGTTCAATCCTTTCATTCGGAACGTTTTGTTGTCGAGATTCTTTAGAGTTTCAACCCAGCGATTTTTATTCATATTTTCAGTTCCCATTTATTTCTACTAAAACTAGGTCAAGCTCTCTGTTACAAACATAATCCCGTTCTGGAAGTGGTTACCCGTAAGGACATAGCTTTGCTTTTGTTGTGACATCTGTTACAGATTCAGGGATAAAACCTTTTTAGAAAGCATGAAGACCAAATCATTTTTTATCGGTTGTGTAGAATTCATGTTCATATCATAATACATAAAAAACCTTCATTGTTATTTTCGATATACTAACCTAGTTTAATGTCTCATTTTATTTCTTTGGTTTGAAGCATTTCTTGACGTTTCGGACCCTTTATTAAAGGCTATGGTTACAGAAAGATTACTTGATGCAATTAATCCTGTAGATTGCCGTTTTGGTTTGCAAGCGCCTCTTTTTTATCCATTTTAACATTAAATTATCATCCGTTTTATATGTTGATAGACTTTTTTCTTGAAAATTGAATTCATCCTCGGTATGGTACACTGCAGCGAAGTGTTGAACTTTGATATTAATGTGGCGTGGAAGTCGGGGACAAAGTTCCCGTCGACACTTGCAAAGCCTTCGACGGCCATACTTTGTGACACCTCGCCTTTTAGCAGTACAGCTTCATAATTTCACTGGAAAAAGTAGTAAGTACTTTTATTTACTAACTTGTCAGCGACATCGTCCACTTCTAATTTTTCCGGTATTTCTAAAAGCCATAACAAAAATATTGTTAAATACTGTCATCGTATTTGAAACCATCGTTTTAACAAATAAATTATTGAATAAATGATCATTCGTTTAAATAGCTATGGTTTCATTGCAAAATCTTTATAATTAATTTAGTATTTATAAGTGTAATAGTAGCCAGTTCACCAGTGGCTGTGCTTTGATATTTTCTAATCATATAAACCCGATTCCCGAAGCCAAAATAAATTGCTTTCTCACGTCTCGGCACAGAATACATAATAGTACAAGGTCTCGGTGCTTTGACATTTCTTTTAACCAAACATACCTACCTAGTTCCCGAACTCAAAAGGCATTACATTTTCTCGTTTCGATACACGTGTCGCTATCTAAAGACTTGCATCAGAGTATTTGCTAAAGCAATATTTGTGGGTTCTGCGGTAGAGAGACTCGTGTTTGAATCTTACAATCAATGAGTCTTTGAGTCTATATCAAAATATAAGTAGGTAGCTGTATAGAATTTTATAATATTAACTCTTAGTCTAAGAAGTATGAAGACTGGGAAGAAAAATAAAACAGTGACAAATCGCAGTATTAGCAGTATATTTTTAATTTTCGTCTTTAAATTTAAAAGCAACCGTGGTATCGATTTTAAAGTCAGTGATTTATTTATTATAGATATCTATAGATTAAAAGAAAGTCATGCTTATAAATAGTGTAACAACATTAGAACTGCAATATTTCTACACAAAGCTTTCGAAATCAACAGAGCTAAAGTAGGTAATTGATTTAGAATTAACTACCTAAAGAAATTGGTTTTCATTTGTTTGTTGCCGATCGAGTCATGGATTGCTGGAGTTTGGGGCTAATTGATTGGGGTAAAGTCCGAAATTAGTAATAAGTAAAATATAATTTATATTATTAATTATATTAACATTCTACAGTGGTTGAATACTTTGGAAAAGACATTCGAAATATTTATTGTTGTTATAGCAAATAGAAATGTATTTCAAAAATTTCATAACTAACGAAACATTTTATAAATATTCTCCGCTGACTCAGCGCTACATCATCTACAAGCGTTCGATCACGACACAGTGAAACCTCAATTTAGGTGCGATGCGGGAACCGAAGGGTGTTTTTCCGTTTTATTTATGAATAAATTTGGTCTGCGAGAACCGGCCCGTATGATCGGCCTTAAAATTGAATTATTTCCAGTCCGGCTCGCCCCTTTTAGGTGTTGGTCGAACGAAGTCTATCACGACACGACCAACCATGCAGTTTTAGTTTCCCAGAGCTGCGGGGCAATTTGATTTAGGCATTTTTTTTCGTTAGGAAGCATGGAAAATTAAATTGGTTTGTGAAACCTATAGAACTAAGACTATTTTTGGTTGGTAAGTCCCAGAAATATATTCATTGATAAAATATTTAACTACCTGCCTGTTGGGCTTACTTATCCAGTTCGGTGACATCTTTGCAGAATTTTGGATCGAAAAGAAGAAACTATAATCAGTACCTACCTACTTAAATTCTTAAAATATTTTTTTAACATAGCGTTTAGTACTAAAGTCCCTTTCTACATAATATTCATTCATAAAGCAGTTTTTCTCTTACTTTTTGCAGCACTAAATAGCTTCCATGTAATTTTTCATTTGAGCTCGCCGAAGTAAATATTTTCTTATATTTTTTTATATGTTTCACAGGAAAGGTCTACCCTTTTCATTCTAGTGAGTTACAACTAATTAAAAAGCGTTTCACAATGTCATTTAATTAAATCTACTGTTCATAATGTAAACCTGTGGCCGTTCTTAAAACTTTTGTAAAAAAGGAGATATTTTGTCAATACCAATACCACAAGGTAAAATACAACGCTTTGTCAGAATTGCTTCATTAACCTAAGTGCTTGATACTGAATAAAAAATAAAACAAAAGTAAAACTAACATTGCCAAAGTTCTTGCGTGGTAATGCAATAAAAACTAAAAGCGTGCCCTATCTTCGCAAGTTAGCGAATTAGATTGAGGTCAGTGGAGTTGGCGCTTAGGAAAACAGAGCTTATGGCTGCAGTGTACTAGTACAATGATGGTCAGGAATTAATGAATGAAGTTTGAATTTTAAAACCATTTGCTAAATAAGTTTTGGAAAAGTGACAAGATGTGACCAGAAATACTACTGATTATAAATGATACCAGACTTACTGTTTATAAAATTAACATTACGAACCGTAAATTTTACTTTTAATCAAATAACGAATGTACCTACCCTTACCCTTTCAGGTTTTATTGTGATCTCTGATTGTTTTAGTAATTTACGTATTTAAGCACATTTAATGGCGTCCCTTCCTTTTAGAGCTTATTGTGCGGAATAAAACGTACATCGTCAACCTTTATGTGGTTGTACTAAAAATTGTTCATAACGGTAAACCGGGGCGGGTGGGTGGCAAGTTTACGTTTGACAAACATAAATCCTTTTTCAGCTGATCTTGGTTTGGCAACGCTAACACGTCAGGCCCCTGTTTTGTGAAAAGAGCACAAGCCGCATTAAAAGTCCGGCTGTTTTGAGCTAGGCCTCTGTGAATGAAGGCGGGCGGGGGCGGTTGGTCCGCGCAGCCTCCGTCGCGCCCGGCCTGCCAGTCGACGCCGCGAAGGCCAGGGACGCTAACGTACCGCTCCCTTTACGTAAACCTAACCAAATAGTGTCAATCAAAACGTGTGTTGACTTCTTTGTCATTGTAAGTAGTATTAGCGGCAGTGTCGCGTCAGGTATTCGACCTTTTCGATAACGTTTGCCTTTTTGAAAAGATTTCACTTCGGTAGGGGGCAATTACTGGATGTGATCAACTGTTACTGCTCGTCCCCAGTCACCTGAATGTCTGGAGGTCGTCTCCCAGACGTGGACTCGCTTGTCATTTTCAATCACGTGCATATTACCGTTAAAAACGCGATAACTTCAATAGAAATAGACTTTGTCTCAACATGTCCTTGAGATGTTTCTTAGGTGACACGAGATAACTCAGTCAGTATATTTCGCTCAACAAGTCATCTCCGCCTATTTGCTCCTGTTGATCTTGTCTTTAATGCTGTAGTAACAATTCGTATATAAAGTGTCCATCGTCAGTCTTTATATTATAGCTAACCTTTAAAAAACTCGATAACTTCATTAGAAATAACTAGTCTTTGTCTCACCATCTCCTTGAAATGTTTCTTAGGTGACACTCTGTATCTTTCGCTCAACAAGTCATCTCCGCCTATTTTCTCTTGTTGACCTTAGCTCTACTATGCCTTAGCTTTAATGTTGTAATAACAATTCGGAAATAAAATATCCATCAAAGTCTTTATATTAAAGTTAATTAATTTTACGCGAGTTTCAATCATCGTTATGCCCTCATTTTATTAGGTAACTAATTTATTCGCAAGGACGTACACCTACTCCCTAAATGAAATTTAACCTTAAAAATTTAAGCTTCCTTTTTGAAATGGTTCAGTTGGATGTGTAGGATTTCCATCATTAATGTCTTACAAGCTGTAATCTCTTTGTTTAAGTTTCGTATGCATATCGAATGGATGTAGAGTAGTTCGTGATAACGTAATCCCGCCCTCTGAGAAGTCGGAAACCGATTAGACAGAACTAGGATGTGTCGTTGGTCGGAAACCATTTATCGGAATACCGATTTCAATTTGATAAAGGTGCTTAGGTGCATCATAAGTTCAAGATTTTAAATTAAATTCTTGAATGATAGCAGTATTCCTATACATTTGTTTTGCTTTGGTGATTTCTATTCGTTATTTTGGTTAAATGTATCTTTGCTTTTACAAACTAATTTGGTAGGTAACTATTAACAAGTCGAGTCTTGTGTTTATGATTTATTATGTGCTTATGTACTATATCTATGATTCCAAATCTCCAGCCACTTTTGAACATCAAAAAGATTCCATAAGTTAATTTGAAAATATATCCTGCAAATTCATTTAGAATCATTCTCGCACCAGTAACATGACTGCGCCTCGAGCGAATTTTAATTATGACACACATAAAATGTTTGAATTAAAATTCTCGGGGAAACTTCATTCGTCTCGCAAATGTATAACCTCATTAGGTACCCTCTTCACGGGGGCTTTCCCTTATACGTTCCTCTATAATCTAATGCTGACCCCTCGGTCTCTCGTTTTCACAATTTTAACTGAAGATATGGCTCTTTCAATAATTTGGGACCTTTTATTGAAATTAATTTTCGAGCACCTTTGTCAGGATGGGATAATGTCAATATTTTAGAAGCGAAGATGGCCTCCTTAGCTATTCTTTATGTTTATCAAGAGCACTTCGAAATGAAAGGAAAAAAAAGTAAAATTAGTTTTTTTACGGCTTAAGCACTATCTTACAATAAATACTGAATTCAACCATATCCATTACTTTTTTATTATTATAAGTGTATCGTGTATTTTAATTACTAATTTAATTGTTTTCTTCTGTCTGACATCAGATTAGACCGGCGGGCAACCAGGGTCATTTTCAGTCTATCGCATATTGGGACCAGATCAAATTGGCAAGATAGCCATTAGCTTGGTGTTATCAAATATCATCGTCTCGGTTGCGAAGTAGAAAGCTCCTGGAAGATATGCCACCCTGAACATGGTCACCCTGTTCCTGAACGACCCTGTTCATCATTTATATCAATATTCGATCGATTAGTTTTTGCGATTGGGGATCATTCTATGGGAGGCTATATGTTCAGGGTGGCATATCTCCCAGAAGCTTTCTACTTCGCAACCCAGACGACGATATTTAATAACACCAAACTTATGGCTATCTTGTCAATGTGGTCTGGTTCCAATATGAGATAGATTGAAAATGAGCTTCTTGGCCGACGGTCCAATAGTTTATCTAAAGAACTTGTTCTTAAGCCTAGATTTTAAAAACATAATTTTTTGTTTTAATGGTATTTTCCACCCACCAATCAATCCTCATAGGGTCCGCGTGGTGGGTTATGTATGGCCTGTCCCCCTTATCCATCCATAAGGAAGGCCTAAGCCTCAGCAATGACAACTTTAACGTTTGATGATGAATGATAATTTACCAAAGTCTATAGTTACTCGTTAATATACCAGTTTTATAAAGTACAGTTGTCTAAAAGTCCCTTTTTGTCGGGATACAATCTATATCGGTGCGTGACAAACGTTTACGAGGCACCGTTCCCCGGCGATAAATCAAACGATAAAGGCCAGAACGGCGGACATTTAAAAAAATTAAAAAGCCAACTGTAGGTACTTCATGCTTCACGTTTTGGCGAGAATATTAGAATGCTTGTTTTTTGCTTTTTAGTCAACTAAAACGGTAGGTAGGCATTTGAATCTGAAATATTTTTTTTTGTAATACCTTGACGTGAGCGTGACCGATGTTTACCTTAACAGACCTTTATTTACAAAAAGAGCTAACTGCTAAGTACTCCCTATACAATAAGCACGGAATTACTCAGTTTTTGACACCTTTATAGGAAAATATGGAGTATAGATTGCTATCAATTGGTTGGTGGATTTGGGGAACGGTCTATCACAAACCCGTTACGTTATATACATTTGCCTGGTTCGATATACTAGAAAACTATCTTTAATCTCATTAAATACCAATAAAGCTTAGTGCCAACTGCCAAGCCAAACAAGTTTTAAAAAGCATTGAAAACTAGCATAAACAATTTTATTTAAAACTGACTCACCTAGTGAATATTATTTAGCTTGTTTAAAATGTATTCAGAATTTTGCTTATGACCTATTTGTTGGGCAGTACGTGCCAGTGCTCTTCATAAAGGTATCCATTCACGTGGGAAGACCGGTACCCGTTTTACTAATAAGTTATTCCGTGCGTTAAAAACGCACACTCCAAATTCCGCCCAACGAGCGAGGGGATAGGCGAACACTGTCGATATTCAATTATTCTCTATTTCTGTGTGATGTATGAAATACAGGGATATTTGGAGTTTGTAACTTGGTTTTGAGCTGACTACAGCCAATGTAATATTTGCAAATCTTTGTTAGATATCGCTTCTAATACTTTGGTATGTCAATTCCATCATATTTCGAAAGCGAAATGATAACGAAGCTTTGAAAATAATACTTTGTTGGCTAGGGGGGCTGGGTTGATGTTAAACCAATCTTTGATTTGGCAATCAATTCCTTTTTTCTGAGTTCGAAATTGATGAAGGTAAAAAGGTAGGTATAAAGACAAAAATAATAATCTCCTTCTGGCTCATACGAAATACAAAATTTTCAATAAATCTCGCTCACAACATAACTTTACTTATTCACGAATGTATTTCATGACAGATAAATAAATATCAGTTTTAAAAAAGTTTTGTCTTTGTTATAATATTTTATACAACCCTCATAAATCTAGCGAAATTTTGTTACAAAGCTGACAGAATATTTCGTACATTTCAATTGTGAAAATTGGCATTTCTGTCACGTACGCCATTTTGGAGGTTGAGGGACTCGCAACAGTCTGCGGCGGTGTAGCGATCATCACTCGTGAAATTGAAAAGGACATTCTAAATAACAACAGCAATAAAACATGTGTGAAAATTATGTATTATTTTTATTCGCTAAGTGCTTAGTGGATATAGCTATGATTTTTGCAACATCCTATTGCCTAAAAATTCGCAAAGTGGAGGAGGGACAGTCTAAGCAGACCAAAACCGGGATCTTCGTAATTGCTAGAAAGAAAAAGACTGCTGAAATCTCAGAAAGGTTGAAAATATTGTATAGCTGATTTGTGTGGACTTAAGTTAGAACAATTCAATGCTGAATCGAGCAAAGTGAAGGAGGGTCAGTAAGAAACCTAGCCGAAGCCGGGGTAGTTGCTAGAAAGCAAAAGAAAAAGATTTTAGTAATGGTAAACGATTTATTTCTAACCCTAATTTTAAGTTCTAACTTAAAAAGGCCTTCAGATCCTGTCTAACTTTCATCTTAAAAGTTTAAACTTCATTTCGTGAAACTTCACAGCCTGCTTACACCGCTGCGATCCGTGTTCGAGAAATTGAAAAGGATTCCGAAGGCATATGAGTGAGCCCTTTTGTACCAGCAAGCTGGCTTAGTTTGCAATTAAAGGACTGCGCTTTCGACCTATTTAAAAACTTTTACTTTTTCTTATTTCAGTTTTATTGAAGTTGTTTTTAACACGTTTTTATTAGGTTGCTTTCTCGTTTATTTGTTTCTTTGTTGCAAACGATTTTATACTAGCTTCCCGATGAGCTAGAGACTTCTAATTTTGAACATTAGGTCAGGACTACAAGACAATGCAATGTGTCATGAAGCTGATCTGATGATGATGATGGAACCGGAAGAAGGCCACATGAACTCTGTAATAAAACCATACAACCCCATCAAGTTTCGGCTTATTTAAATCGTCCTGACTAGTACTCTGTTATGAAATAGTGTCTAGGGTCTGATGATGGAGCCGGAAGAAGGCCACAGAAACTCTCTAATAAAACCATACAACCCCATCGAGTTTGGGCTCGTTTAAGTCGCCTTGACATGTACTCTCTTGGGAAACAGTTTCCAGGGTCCTATGATGGAGCCGGAAGAAGGCCACAAAAAAATAACGACATAGATATGACTAAAAAACAGAAAATAATGATTTTAAAATAGGTAAGTACATGTTTTTAAAACGAATTAAAGAGTGTTAAAATCTGACTAAAAACAAATAAAAATGGACTTATAAGTATAAAATATTTTCTTCCGTAAAGAAGTTTTTATACCTATACAGAATACAGAAGTTTTTAACCTAAAAACGCGGGGGCGCAATAAACGGAACCATATAGGATCACTTTGTTGTCCGTCTGTCTGTCTGTCGGTCAAGACCCTTTATCTCAGGAACGCGTGAAGGTATCGGATTGATAGTATTAATTTAAAACCATGGTCTGCGGTCTCTTGTTTATCGATTGGTACGCAATTATTTATCGATGGTAGGTACGTAAATTAGATTTTGTAGATGTGAAATTCGTAATATTTTTAGTAGGTTTACCATTATGATAGTATTTTTCGGGAGTCAAATATTTGATTAAAATATAGATGAAAGTTCAAAGCACTTTTAGTAATATTATAATTATCTATTCTGTCTGTGCAATACATACCGTGTCCCGAATAATTGCGCTTTAAAATATAAAGCTATGTCGTTCAATGATATTAGAATTAATGTCGGTGAATAAAATGAACACCGAACCATATATTTTCAGTAAAATAACCCAAAATAATGTAGTATCTAACGAAATTATCCTAACAGCTGTTATGACTTTGTGTCTAACAGAAATATTTTCTCCAATTTCGTCGTGACATGAAATGAGCAGTGTTTCTTTTTCGTCATTTTCCGACGAATTGATGTCGTCGGTGCCCGGTCCAACCAATCTCATGGTGAAGTAACCTTTGACACAATACCTAATCAAACCCGATAGGGGTCTCAATGAACAGATGTCAATCTTTACCTGTTTTCGTTCTTCTCCGAGTATTTGTCGTAGTGATACGGTTTGTCTCTACTCATAGTTATACAGGGTTATTTTTAAAACACCAAAAACCTCGCAGTAGGACTAGATTACTAACATAAAAGTTAGCAACCTAATATGGCATGGATGCTACATAAAGTTCTTTTAGAAATATCTAATAGTTTTTAAGTTATTTATTTAAACGAATGGAAATATACAGGGTTATTTGTAAACCAACAACCTCGCAATTACTAATATCATACACAACAACGTTTGTCCTACGTCTTTTCTGAAAATAACAAAATACTACTTTTCATACAAAACTCTATCAGCTGCTTGGACATTGGTATGGAAAGTATATTTTTTCTTTTTTGGAAAATAATTAGAACAAACGTTGTTGTTTATGATGTTAACAATCCACTCCTGCGAGGTTATTGGTGTTTTACAAATAACCCTGTATGTTATAATGTCATGCTGTCATTCTACAGGGTTTATAAGCTTTTATAAGGTATCAAATGAACACGAAAATGCATGGAAAATATTTAAATATTTTTTTTAGTGGAATTCATTAATTTAATGTGATTTTTAATAATGTATTTTGCCTTTTTGCATGCTGAAATATTCAGCGAAACATGTTGAACTTTTTATTTTATAACATCGACGTTGTACCATACCGTGTTTCTTGCAAAATAAAATTAATGATTATGATTCATTCACAGCCTATGGCATGGATGGATGCTACAGAAAGTTCTTTTAGAAATATCTAATGAGCATTGATGAATATTTAGGCACTTACTTAGGTGCTTATGTTCACTAACTTGATGTTATCCAGATTATTTATTTAACCGAAAGGAAATTGGTTATTTTATTAAAAAATTGGATGGAATTAATCTTGCGAGAATTTGAATTCCGTATAAATGAATATAAATTTGAGATAAATCGGTTTTCTTTTCCCGAGCAATAAAAAGGGATAGATGTGATGGACTCATTTTTTTCATTTTACTCACAATTCTTTATTAGGAGGTGTGCCGACTCGACTTTATCAAACATTTTTGTCTGCATGGCTTTTTTATAGTTATCAATATTTTATTTATTTATTATTTTATTTATTAATTTTAGGAAGACTATCGACTAATACATTTTAAATAAAATAGCAACAAAGAGTCATTTATAAGTCTCCACTGATAGAATAGACGGTTCTATTGTATTTTTTTTAAATAGGACACATTAATAATTATATTTACGCGCCGTCGCTATCGAGTGTCGAATCTTGTTAAAATATATGTAGCTTATTTGCAACTTATCTGAAAAAAAGTGGCTGGCATTTATTCTAATTAATTCAAATTCACGTTTTATAATATAATAGCTACTAATATTTCGTATTGCTATCACTAACCGTCACGAGCAATGATGTTTAACAGCATAGAGCTTTGTCCCACTACGTTATTTAGTAAATTGTAAACGACTGACGGGTAGTTTAGTCTGCTTGCTGTGGTTTATTGTGTATAGTTATTGTATTGGTTTGAGTAGTTCCACACCATTGTGGAACAAATATTTAGATTATGTCATCTAAATGGTATGAATCCTTGATTTTGTTTTGCTCTGCCTCAACAAAATCACAGAAACTTCATGTTTGCTGCATTCCATTGCAATTGCAACACCTGCACCATGTGATTATCAATTCCTTTAATATTCAATATCCTGAGATTAGGTCTTGTTAACGCATTTCTTCGGTGTTTTTGGTGTACCTTTCGTATACATATAAGCATAACTTTGTATTTCAAAACAAAGAACCACTGCGTCGTCGATGAATTGTCTATTTGAACTTATTTCCTCTTTCATTCCCCCAGACCCAGCAGGGAAAAAAGCGTGGTTGTCAAATTTAGATTTTGCGATCTCCACGAAATTGGCACTTGACATAACATTTATTCAAGTTACGATCGGTACTGTTATGTGTAATAACTCGGTTACGATGCGGATCCTACCTTTAGGCTCTCCCTCGATGCCTATTGCGAGATCTTATTGCAATATTACTTTGGGATGGGCTTTTGACAACTACGACACCAGAATTTTGCATTGTATTAATTTACATCTATATTGCGTCTTATTTCGTATGCATTTGGACAAGTTATCTTATGTGCTGTAGAAAATATATAACGTTGATTTGCCAAATCAACGTTATAGCGAGTACGTTCGTTTACATAACACAAAGTGATTGTACCTATTTCTTTTATATTGTGATTTATTTTCGCACCCGCGCCTCCTTGATAAACGTTTATACCCGATTCGCTGAAACGGTTCCCTGAAGTTTCACTGACTGTTAAAGCTTACTAATTGCTCTTTAAGTTAACTAAGGCTTAAGCATTTTGATCATTATTCTTTTATTAGTTAGGGGCTCGCCTACATTTGGAACTGAGAATAAAATCAAGACTTCGCATTAAGAATTGCCTGATACTAATCAATTATTTAGGTATTGTTGTTTTCTGTTTGGCCAGAGCAGATCTAGACAACCGTGTTGTTGTGACCAAGTGTATGTTATCTTTTGTATTTGATATTTTTTGTGTCTTGTTAATAACAACTAAATTAGTCTAATAAAGAGGGACAAAGATATGTTTAGAAATGAAATCATGGCCACTATTATGTCTTCTGTGCCTTGGTGTTATTTTAGTACTCCTTCAGTATCAATGAAAAATCATATTATTGACACACAAAAGCATTTAACATTTCAGCTAATATACCTACAGTCATGTGTCTTGTGTACAAAATCGAATCACTGTTGCATATTTGTCATTTTTTCCACTACAAAAATTAAAAAAAATCTGCTGTTAATTTTTTCATAAGACTAGGACAATTACCTAACGAGCTATTGTATAAACGATCTGAGGTTACACCCGGTGGGAGGCTCGCCTAATGTAACCGTGACCTACTTCGTACCAAGGTGACACCCGGATTCGATACCGGGATAAACTGACTTTATGCATCCCCGTAAAACTTTTATGCACCTCGCTATTTGCGCATTTGTTCTTTTTTGTTATTAGCTGGTCATAAGTTAAGGACACTTTTATATTATTTTTGAGTATTTTCTTTACCATACCTAACTTTTTTTAAGGTTTTAAGTAAAACCTAATTTTTATCTGCTTTTCCAATTAGCAGTAGGTATTTTGTCATAAATTCAAAATATTCAACATCGACACTAATTCAGACTTCTCAATAAGTTATTTTTATCAATACAATCGTCTATTTACGATATTTCACCAACAAACGGACATGATTACAAAGGATTTCGTACTTATATACTTACATTCACTTTTCTGACTTTCGGCTTTTAGCAAATCACGGAGTTGAATACGTAGGCGGCGCTAATAGGGTGAAAATGTTTTATTTCTTATCGGAAAATCAATATACACTTTCGAAGTGAAAAGGAGATTTGTTTTCTCCATTGTAACTTTGCAATAAAAAAACAATTTATTAGCATTACTTTTGGTATTAGGGAAATAACGCCTTTGTTTATATCGTGCAGAATTTTAAAACTATTTAGGTAAGTATATAGTAGGTATTCATGGACCATGTTTCAGAAAATAATTGTTATCGTGAAAATATCTTCAACCCTCAAGTCCTGTCGGAAAGGAAAACGTGCAGTAACGCTTTTGAATGTGCTTTGACAAGCTCACGATTTTCGTCTACTTTCTCCGGCTGCCAATAATGAAATCAAATCAAAATCAAAATCAAAAAATCATTTATTCAGTCTAGGCTGTTACAAGCACTTGTGAATGTCAAAGAAGCTACGCCATCGGTTCGCAAACCCTGAGCGGGAGACCTTGTAACGAGAAGAACCGGCAAGAAACTCGTCAAGGGCTGCTTTTTTCTCCCTGTATATTTCATACAGAGTCGTCAACATTGAAAAATGAGCTCCACATTTAAAGTGAGGTCATTTTCCATCACAATAATTAACAAAAGTTTGTACACAATGGGTAGGTAGGTTGAAATTAAATACCTACTACATATCAGATAGTTAATTGTGAGAGTAAATAACTTTCAACTAGTTGAGAAATCAGTAATCGCTATGTCTGCTACTCGAAAGTGCACCTAAGTAGGCAAAATTTACCAAAAAATACTTGATACAACACATAAAAATTAACAAAAAAAAAACCCAATTCTTACAATTCAATATGCGTTAGGATAGGTACTCAGAAGCAGACCCATTCCCACTGGCAGCACCCGTTCACGAGCATGACGCGTGGACCAGCCATCGCTTCGCTCAACCATATTTGAGGGAACGTAACGACCCGCCCCACACGACACCACCGCAGAAATGATTAAAGAGAGCATGACATACTTAGGCTACCCATCCTAAGGCACTGAATTGAAAACTAATATCCAAAAGCTTTTCATAGGCCTTTACTTACAAAAACTACTGACTATAGAAAGCAAAATGATTGCAATAAAAAAAAAGAGAAATCAAAACAAGGTTTACTTGCCTATTAGTTTTATGTTTTGAGTAAGAAGTGCCATACATATTGATAACATCAAACAGAGAAAAAAAAATATATAAATATACGACGCCCTTAGTACAAGCAGACAGAAGCAGACCCATTCCCACTGGCAGCACCCGTTCACGAGCATGACGCATGGACCAGCCATCGCTTCGCTCAACCATATTTGAGGGAACGTAACGACCCGCCCCACACGACACCACCGCAGAAATGTTTAAAGTGAGCATGACATACTAAAGAAGTGAAGGTTCCGAAACCTTCAATCCTATCATTTTTTCATTTAAAAGGATCGTAATGTGTTCTTGAACTCTTTTTTGTCTTTTGAACAGATTGATTATGACAATGATCATTGTAAAATGACCGAAACAATTAATGATAAGCACTCAACTGATTTAGTTACAAAATTTGTCATCCCTTAGCTTATTTTTTAAAAGTTCTTCCCAATCATACTACTTAATATACCAATACCTATTTTGAAACGTGTGGGTAAATAAATTGATCATCACAACAACCGTCAACATTAATTTTGTATTACGCCGCAATATCGCGGTTTAGCTCCACAGTTCCACACGAATTGATAATAATAGACCTTAAAGGGAACGGATATTAATGGATTAGGCCTCATTTCATTTCATTATTACGTTAACTGTTGATTAGTTAATTAAAAGCTTTAGAAACTTGTGTCAACTAGCTTGTGATCTTTATGTAACAGAAGCTTAGCTCGGCTCATCAAAGATAGAATGGCAACGTAATGGCACGTAATGGGCTGCTCTAGTGTTATGTTACTTACTCAGACAATTGAAGATAACATTCCTAAATGACCCTGTCAAATACGAAATTAGCTCGGAGAGGGGAACCACATTTATGTCTTCCTCCATATTTTCCGTATTGAATGTTGTTAAAATAACTGATAATTTCAATAATTTATATTCAGTATTAAATTATTATATTTAAAACACGAGTAAGTATATTGTTATTTAGTATTAACATAATTTCACGGTTTCCGCATGAAAAGAAATATGGTCCTTAATATATTCCAGAAATTACGAGGGGGTTCCACGACCTCTCTAAAGGGCACTTTTATACATCCTGAAAGTAATGTCTTCCGAAGTGTAATGCCGCCACAAGATCTTACCTCCGGGAGAGCCATAAAGTACATACATAAATATCCTCAAATGTCTACTTACAAACTGACAACGAATCAAACAGAAAATGAAATGCTGGAACGTAAAACAAATAAACCAACAAAAACCCTCCCGCATTGTTTTGTGCTTCGTGACCCAGAAATAGAAGTTCCTTATATCCTCAATGTCGTATTATGTTTCCATTAAAGCTTGTTGACTTAACCCTTCAAGGGAGAACTCCGACCGTGGTTTTGTTACTCACGTATCGGGGTTTAGCGATGCAGGGTAACACGGGCTACGCACATTTATTTTCATTATCATGTTCAACGTTGCCGTCATCTAATTTTTTTACCCAAGATTGGAGGCCGTGCCTAAAATTAATAAAGCAGTGTCGCTGGCTGGAATATTTTTGTGAAAGAAAGTGCCTCGTCCATATTCACCAGCTGGCCAAACTTCCGCAACTTTTTCAAGTCATCCAAGGCAGTTTGGTAACGGGTGACTGATGCGGCCGCTCGGCTCTGCAGAGATATCGCATTGTATGACAGCATAGCAGTGAGCTGATGACCCATTATCCCACATCTGGACTGCAGTTAGAATTCTCTACATGCCATCCTATTTGTTTCGCTTTCTGGCACTGATTTTCTGACGAAGTTATGAATATTCGCTAAAGCTGTTGCAGGAGGTCGAGCTTTTGATGTATTGTATCTAGAAACCTACGCAAAATAAGTTGCTTACTTGCTTTTCAGTGTTTAGTAAAACTAGTATTATAATAAAAACTGTTGCTTCTTGTATCAATCAATGTTAAAGCATTCAATGGTTTTTTTTAATAAATTTCACGATGAAGTAACATTTCTGTAGATGAAATATAATAATAAAAGCCCCATTATTTCAGGACTCATTTTAATTGTCATTCAGCAATCGACAGCGACTGTGAAATTTAATGAACCGCATTTGGGCCAAGGCTTCGGATGCTGTTAGCGACAAAAATGTCACTTTGTTCGAACGGTCTGGTGTATTTGGGGCAAACATTTCGCAAATGTAGGTACAAGCAAACTCATTTCATATTTCCATAATTTTCTGTTACTATGTTACGTAAATATTCTTATGTTACTTTACTGAAAGTATGATAGAAGATTTTGTATTCAAAGTTGTCTAGTAAATTGATGTTGTCTTAAGCTATGATTATGAAGCTATTGATGTTATTTCTTTTTAATTTACTATTAAGGTTGACACTCAAACTCTAAACAATAGTCTCTTTAGCTTCTCAGCTTTCAAATCTGTTTCTTTTATCTACGCAAATCTGTCTTCCTTCTTCCTTCTGTTTACATTAAGGTAGTTATGTATATACAATTTTATTATTTTCTACCAGTTCATCATAAACATCATATCATATTATACTATAGGTCAGTGTTGGGCAAAATGTAATTAACTACTAATTAACAATTACAATTACAAATTGTAATTGGCGACTTCAGTTACAAATTACTTGAAATTATTAAAAAGTAATTCAGTTAACAATTACAATTAGTAATTGTAATTGTTAATTGTAATTACCTAACTACTTATACAATTTCTTTTAAAGTTGAGGTAGTATTTTAAATAATACGATGTAGTTTCTGTGGTAGGTAGCGAAACCACTGCTAACGACGCACTGATGCGACGGGTGCGACGATGAGAGGAGTGGGGATGCGCCGATCCGCAGGCTGGTTATCTAAATAGAAACTATTTAGCGACCGGTTTCATTTGACAAACATTGCTACTTTTCTTTGGTATGTTTTTTTAGGCCAAAAAGAAGAAGCAATGTATCACATTCATCTGTCAAATGAGACTGGTCGCTTGGTGGTTTCTAATTAGGTGGTGATCAACCCGCCGATCTTTTGAAAGATCGGATTGGCAGGCATACGATCCGGCGATTTTCGGATCGGATCGATACCATACGATTTTTTGCCGGATCGATACAAAACTTGAAAGATAGGATCGCTTGGATCGTATGAATTAAAACGTGGTTTGTTTACGAAAAATAGGTACTTACTTGGTTTATTTGTAACGAATCTTATCTTTGTTTACATTTTAAATAGTAGATTTAGTAAATTGTCAAAAAGACCAACACCGTCAAACACAGATTCAAAACTTAATTTTTAATGGTTTACTTTATAAAAATCAAAAAATAATTGCGTATTTGCATCCGATCCGGATCGATTCCCTAAGGATCGGATCGACGGCATGCGATCCGATACAATCCATTACGATCCGAAAAATCGGATCGACGACCCCGGATCGAAAATCCCTAGAGAGGAGAGGTGCACGCGAGGAGGCGCGAGAAGGGATACCTGTGTGCAGTAACAAGCCACACACACACACACATGCACTAAAAGCATCGGTTTTGATATGCTGCGTGAGGACAGCAAGCGATCAACATCTCAATTTTATTTATCTTTTATGTTACCCATAAAAAGTAATTGAGTAATTTTAATTACAAACTAATGTAATTAGAATTACTAGTGATTTATGTAGTTGCATTAAATTAATTCCAATTACATGTAATTTCAATTAAAGTAATTCAATTACTTTTCATCTAATTAGTAATTTAATTACAAAAGTAATTAATTACGCCCAACACTGCTATAGGTACAGCCGTTATTACCTACTATTATAATTTTCTGTGCTACAGCAAACAATCAACTAAGAAGCCAATTTTGGAATAATCAGATTGGCATAAAGCGGTTACTGCCAAATGACTGAAACCTTAGGAATATTCAAAAGTGGCTTACCCCGCCATCTAAAATCCTTAAGCGCCACGTTTCATTGTTTTCTGTCCCTTTTGCCAATTTACTTGGCTTTCTCAACCAGCGATACGGCTAAGCATTTAAATCCTTGCTAATTCATCCCAAAACCGCTCGATCGATATCGCTCACGCCATCGAATTTTCCCCTTTTCCAATTAAAAACGTGCACCACCGTGAATTCTGCGTCGTGCCATGACTTGAATATTTTATGGCAGCTCTCCTACGGGAAATTCGAGCTGGGTGCAGCGAATAATGTGCTTAAGATTCTATTTGAGTTGGCTCGTTAAAAAAATTAAGGTGTTTTATTAACACACGCACGTAATTCTATTTGATTCTTAAGAGGGAATTTAAACAGCGCATTATACGTACTTAATTAATTATTGCATTATTTTTGGTAATTATTACTTTTAATAAAACAGTATCTTGTGGCACCCAACTGTAAGAAACTGGTTTATTCATGCCTCTTGTTGAAGCGTGACCGTGAACCGATCTACTTCTGATTAATGATACTAGGCATGCCATATTTAACATCAACGGGAACCCTGTTAATTTCTTAATGCTTATTCTCACTGCGATATATCACATGAACTGCCTTCAGGTTATCGTTGCGATTGTCAAAATGTTTTCAATAAAAAGGTGAGTGCGCAGTAAAGTTAGTATTTTAAAAATTGTTATTTGAATTAGAACTTTGGAAATCCAAATACAGTTGGCCATGGAAGATGGAAATGGAAAGCCTTGCAAATCCACATGTATTTGGCATTCAGGCAACTAGGATTGGAGACAGTTAATTCTACCTCAGAGCTGTGGCTCGCCGCAAGCCCGCAACTAGTCAAGTACCTAGGGACGATTGTACTTGTACCCCATTATTCTACTATCCCGCTTTTCTCGCACGTGACGGCCTTATTTATCGGTTGAACCTGATGTAGCAACGGTTTTTGTGCACGTGACCTACGTGATTCGCAATCTTTCTTATACAGCTTTGAATCTTTTACTATAGCAGTCTCACTATGTAGAAGCATGTATATTGTATAGCCGGTGGCGCTTTCCACACTTCAGAATTCGTAACAAAGCTCGCGACTACTTAATTTTTAAGACGAATTCTTTCTTTCTTCCTCCTATCTTTGTTTTGAGATTTATTATAGTTATTTGGCACTAGAAAATTTGTGTTATCTTAGTCAACCAATCAATATATTTTATATTTTTAAAACAGCAAGAAATAATGAAATAATGGAGTAAATTAAATTCTTTATTTATAGTGGAACATATTATACCAACTATTCTTAACGCACATTTGGTAACACAACAATATCTACCTATACAAAATCAATGGTCACACCTTCCTCATAAACAAGTTCGAGAGTATGTTTTATTTTCGTAGCACCTGCAAGCCCGACATAAATAATTAGAAACGGTTTTGCCTCCCTTAGGTCATGATTTTCATATGTTGCTTATTTATTTTCCTTTTGTGAGCTGTATTTTCTAGCTTCTCGTTTTTCGCTCGCCTAACTTTATGACTACTGTGTCATGTGAGACACATTATAAAGTCTGTATAGCTACCATATTTTGTTCTTTTCATACAGTAGATTTTTTTCGAGCGCTGTTAGAACCAAAAAGTTTAGTAAATACCAAAAGTTATTAGTCAATACATTCCGCAGAAACTCTGGAGTTAAACTTGCACAGACCAAACGTTTGGCTATCGAATACTAGTGCAGTTGGTGTGCATTTCAACGAAGGAACTTAGATGCCAACGTATTGAGCGCTGTTTGCAACCGAATCGGAGCATTTCTACGTTACTTCGTAGTCGAAAGACAAACTTGGTCCATTGCGAGCATAATACAGAATACCTTTATTACCTTCACTATTTGCAAGTACCTTGGCAACGCGAGGCTTTGTTCTCTTGCGCTTAGCAAATGGCAAAACTTCAGCTGCTCTCCCAATTGATTTATCGTTCATTCTAATTGTATTATTAATGCTGCTGTTATCGGAAGGGTCGAATTTAATCCGGTTAATAGGTTAAGTGATGGAGTCTAGTGAGTGTTTACCTGCGCAAGTCGATACGACTGGCACCGTGTTCAGGACTCGCAACTAACGTTGTGAAAAGACAGTGATCGGTGTGTGTTTCTGACGTGCATGAATAAGAAGGTTCGGATTGGGAGAATAGTCGTGCGGAGGATGTGCGGTTGTGTGTGGGTGCGGCGGAGACGCTAGCGGGAGCGGCAGCGGCGGGCGGAGAGGTGTCGGGCCGCGAGCGTGACGACTGGTGCCCGCACGAGGCGCGCCGCCATGCGCTGACGTGCGCGCGGCGCTGCGCGTGCTGCGGCGCGGCGCGATGCCCTGAAATGGAAGAGGGGGGTTATTGGCGGCCATCGTGCTCGACGCTGTCGCTGGAGCAGCATGGCAGCTCGACGCATCTATGCGCGCGGCACGCGCCGCCGCGGCTGCACCGCCACCCGCACGCCCCGCATGCGCCGCACGCCGCTCACACACACCACGCGCTCGCACATCAGCACGCACATGCGGCGCACCACTTACCACACACGCAACATACCTCGTGTCCGGTTCATAGCCCCTTCAGGCAACCCACGCCGGAGTATTGTGCTGCACACTCACAGGTAACAAAAACTCTTGTTTCATGTAACATTAGCTAAAGCATAATACCTACATCTCTTCATATCGAGTTTATTATTGGCAAATAGAAGCGAAAGGCCTGAACTCTGAAAGTACCTTATTTGTAATGTAAACGTCTCGAGGCCACGAATTAAACGATTCCGCACCATAATATTAGCTCGTTCATCGTAAGCTTATCACAAGGAAAATTATTCCTAACGGACAAACAAGTAGGAATGTTTAAGTGATTTAGTGGGGTACCTATAGGGGCGAGGGCTGAAACTATGGCGAAGCCGTTATACAAAAATGTTATGATCTTCAAAGTGGATCGATGGGGAAGGATTTCTTAAAGGTAAGCCGATGGGAATTGGCTTTTAGGAACTCTTCACCATACCCTTCTACCTACAGAATTATGTTTGTAAGCCTAGATAGAGTATAATTTTATCGTAATTTTCTATACTTAGAACCAAAAGACGACGGTGAAAGCAGTGATCATTTAAACGAGTTTGTACTTCAGTCATTGTCCTGCCATTAAAGACAAAGTTTTGAAGGAAGATAAGAGTGTTAAGAAGGCCTACAATATAATTTATGTCATAAACTCGGTAAAGAATCGATTTCCCTTCGATTCATTTACTTTCAATTAATCTAGAGCAAATTATTTATTGCTCCGAATTTTCGCAATATCTTTAAAGTTGCGACACAGTTATCGATGAACAGGCAGAAAACTCGAGCCGGCAGATTAATGATACATTTCCTTTGCACACAAACGAGAATTTAAAAGTTCTCTTTGTCTCTCAGTCCTTGTAAACAAAAACCTACTTTTTTTCAGCTAACCTCGTCGCTCAAATTGGAATTCCGCCTATGTGCCTTGAGTATTCGTTATTCTTCTTGAATATCCTTATTATTTATGTAGATAATACTGATGTTCTATTTATATTCTCTAAGTATATTATTTCTAAATAAACACCTTATGACTCTATTAATCCGAAGCAGTGATTTCACACTTTTTAATGGGTATTCAGTGTTTTTAGGGTTCCGTAGCCTAAATTGAAAAAAACGTAACCCTTATAGATTCGTCATGTCTGTCTGTTTGTCCGTCCGTATGTCGCAGCCTCTTTATTCCGAAAGTATTAGGACTACACAGTTGAAAGAGTTTGGTAGGTAGATGTATTCTGTAAACCGCTTTACGATTTTTACACAAAATTAAAAACTAAGTACAAAGAACTGATACTGATTTTTTTTCATGCAACCAATACCTACGTGCGGGGTATAGATAGATAGGTCTTTAAAAATGACATCGAGGTTCCTAAGACTATTTTCTCTCAAAGTTAACCGTTTGAACACTGCCAAAGTGGTAAAATGTGTCGTCGTACCCCCCTTCCGCCCAAGTAACTTTTAAAATAAGAGAGTGAAAAATAATAAAAAATAACACTTTCAACGAAAATTAGGTTGAACTAGATATAGTTTGTCATTCATACAAACACTGTGAAAAACAAACTTTTAGTCAATCAGTATTTTATAAGTAGCATAATTTTTGCAATCAAAGTTCAAACGCATTGATCCAACTTACAAGCTATTTTCGTTAAGTTTTTTTTTTCATTTCTTTCCTGCCAGTGTCTACCTAATCCTGAACCGAGTCACTACTTCTAAAGTCAACATCTGCACCTAATATATTACCATGCTTCCAAAACGGGCGCATTCGATGACCGCGCTTTGCATCTTACGCTAGAGAAACCAATTTGGTTGATAAATTACGGCGGCATGAGAGAAAACTTGGAGAATTTCGGAAATTTGATATTTTTGAATCGAAATCTTCTCGAGTGTGCATAATGAAAATCTCTGGCGCATTTCATCTCGTTTGTGAACAAATTCTGAACTAAAAACTGTGGTGTGTGTGTTGTGTCGGCTATTCACACTATGACAGGTTCGGTATAACAATAGAGCTATTATAAATAACCTCTTATAACTTGTCAGTTTTCTGAATGGCTATCGATGTGTCACTTTCTAGCTTTATAGCAAATAAAAGAGACGCATTGAAGGATATCCCCCCCCCCCCCATAGACAGTAATTTTGTGACCTAGATCAAGTGCCTGCTTTTTAGAATAAACCTCCGAAATTACGTTTATTCCTTTATGTAGCTTCTAAAACGAAAATAAATAAAGACGATCTAATCATTGACCTTATAATCTCACAAAAAAGACGCTCAACAGAACTTAGCTAATGAGAAACTACATAATAAAAAAATTAGCGTTTGTTATTATTTTGCTATCGCTATTACTATAACATTATACCTTTATACCATACCTTTATATACAAACAATGTAGCTCCTAAAATCAAAACAAATAACGTATATAATTAACCTTAATCTGACAAAAAAGACGCTCAACATAACAACGCTAATGAGAAACAACATAACAGATCACCTTCATAATAGCGTTTATGATTATTTTTCCATCGCTTAATGAAGGCGTCTAATAAACTGACGTGATCACGCTAATACAGCAATAGAAGCAATATAGTGGCACTATGTGATGTGATTGATGATCGTGTACTTTATCGAGATTGATGTAGATATGGCGCCTAAATGCGTGAAAAGGACTGTGACTGTGACTTAGTTGAGGTTCACAAGGCATATGATATGAAACAACAGCGTATGAACAACCAAACAGCCATTGTCAGCATTTGTCAGACATAGTTTGTGACTTTTATTACATTTTCTACTCTAGGTAATATAACTGTATTTTTTATTTTGTTTATTTAAGGACACCAACAAGTATAGTAAAAACCCGTTTTTAGTTATACACTTTTGAACTTTCGCGTTGAATTTTATTAAATTAGGACTAAACATAGACGGAGTTGCATCAACCGTGCGTGGTCAGCCCGTAACCACGGCCGATTCAACTCGGTCGAAACGTTTTGGGAAAAGGTAGGTGTTCAACGCCTATGTTTAGTTTAAACGCGTTTAATACCTGTGTTCCTAATCTAATAAAAACCAACGTTACATTCACCTTACACAAATAAATGTTTATATAACTATGGGATACAATCTTAAGTGACGTCTTAATTAAAGGCTGCCACGGCATGCGGCATAATTAGACTAATTACTTAGGTAGGTAAGTAATTTATGAAAAATAAGATTGACAGAGTACTTAAGAGGAGGCTCCCAGAATTTGGCAATATTTGAACTCAAATAGTGATGTCTCAATGAATGTCAAATTAAGATATATGCTTTTATGGACCTTCATTGAGTGGATGCCGGCAGGATTTCAGAAATTATTGAATTTGGCTCGATACTTTTTTCTTCTGAAAACATGTCCTTTTAGGGGAATTTTTGAAATTATCTCTTTAATTATACATCGTTTCTGAGCAAAATTTATGTAAATCATAAGCAAATTACGTATTTCAGTGACTGACGGCACAAAAATCGTATATAATAATTATTACTATTGTTATTACCAAAAAGAGATTATAATACCAGCGCGCTGCGGTCGTCATTCGAGACAATGAAAACGACTACTGAGACAGTAGAAATTACGAAAAGACGCGATTCATCATTTTTCAAAATTACTACCGAACCGAAGCAAAGTTCAGATTTTGTTTAGAAATATAAATAATGATTCAACCATTACTTTCTAAGTAAGCTGTACGTAAAATCAAAGATAAAATCAGCGATGTATGAGCGTTTTGTACTGAAAATGATCATAAAGAGACTGATCGTTGCAGCACGGTAATGGGCATGCAGTGGCTTTGAGAGTACCAGCCATTCGCAGTTGCCTCGCATGCTTTGCTTTTTGATTGATTTAACATTAAAAAAAAAATCGAGTTTCTAGGTCGAAAAATTTTCCCAATATTATTTCTAAGTACACCAAATAACCTTCGCTCAACACTTTTCGAAGTGTGAAAAATTGGTTTCGAAAAGTTTACAAGTGACGTCATGTGTGTGTGGAAAATCGATGCAGCTTTCGAACTGGAATAGACTTTTCCGGTGATTTGTGAAGTTATAGAAAAAGTTTCATTCCTTACTTAAATGTTATATTAAATACCTACAGGTATATCTATAAGAAAAGTATTTAGAGTTTATTTGATTACGTATTTTATTTGCTAGCTTTTGATTTTGTCAACCACAATTGATTTGAAGTACTCTTCAGAAGCAAATATTTTATTGTCATTTTATTTTGGTCTCACCTCTACATAAAAAGCTTCGCAAACCTTATCTTAATTTAACTGCGAAAGCGCTTAGTCGACGGATAGCACATCCCATTGTTTAAAAACCGCAGATCGAAAATCACCAAAAAGGTGCCTCTCATGCAGATTTCCTTTGAAATCAGCACGGAATATAAAAAAGGTCATTTATCTATCTGAAATAATTCTCTTTAACATCGCCACGAATTCCTTCGGTGCGTTTGACAATGGCAATCGCGGAACGAAATTGCTTTTTGGGCAATACAAAATAGCTGGGAAACGTCGTCGAGTCACATCCAATACAAGATTGAATCAAGGTACATATTTGAAAATTTTGGCTGCGGAGAAAACTGAATACGAATGGTATTCAAATTAGCTCGCTCGAGAACTATTTTGAATATGTTGTACGTAGGAAAATGGAATGTCAACAATATTTTCATACCCTGGCGATCTGGACTGCTTTACTTTTACAAATAGAATGGTCGCTTTCCTCTCTATCGTAAAGTGAACCGAAAAAAATTTAGGTTCAGCTCAAATTTACTTTACAACTACGTTTTTTATATAAAAGTATGGCCCGCAAACCATGTTTTCCTATCATGCACCCTTAACCACAGAATACATAACAAATGTTCTGGTATTTGTAACGATATCTGTAACATCTCTATTGTAATGATGATATATTTGTTATAGCTGTGGAAACCTATAATTGGATCCATATGTAATAAATCAATGTGTAAGTACCTAATATAACTGTTGCGTTTTCTGAATAAATTATAAATAAATAAAGACCGTTTTGCTATGCATGTGTTAGGCATGCACATGCACAATATAATAGTGTGCGTAACACTAAAATAATGTGCATGTGCACGCCTAACAGCATTCATAGCAAAACGGTCTTCGTTAGATAGAACAATTATAACATCGCAGAACAACAATTAAAAACTATAAAAAAGTTGAAATATCTCAAATAATCTAAGAGTAAGACGCGTTTAAGCAAATAATAGGGATGTTGACTAATGAATAAAATAACGAAATACTAATAAAAATCGTAAACATATTAAACTTTTAGAGTAGCTTGTATACCTCTTGGTTTTATATATTGCATATTATTTGTTTTATGACCCTTCAAAGTTGGGTGGACAAGTCCATCTAAAAAGTATACAATTTATTAAAATAAATGATACTTTAATTAGTCCGTAAAATGAATAGCAAATTTGTCGAAGAAACCATTTTGATAAACACAATATTTAATATAGCTGCTGAACAAATTTCCTATGCGTTGCATACAAACTAGCACGGCGTGACGTCATAACGTGTAAGCGTTTTTGATCGAGTCCATTTGTGCACATTTCACACTGTGATATCTCGGGCAGTTTTCATGCTAGCGAATTAATTCTTTTACCAATGTTTCTTTTTTTGAGAGGTAATTTATGTAACATAAAATAAAAAAAATAGTCAACATCCCTATTGTCGTGATAGCTGTTACACAACATTACTTCAGGAAATATTATACTTAAGTCAAAAACAGAACATCAGGTGCTTGCATCCAGCAATCCATCACACATCGAAGCAATTTTACACCTGACTGCTTCTGACAGTCACTTTCGTGGTGAAGTAATCAAAGAGAGAACAAGCCCGAACTCATCGCATTCCATTTACCGTTTTAGCCAAATAAAATAAAAATTTATTGTAAAGTTTTTTTTTTTTTTTTTTTCTATAACTAGTCTAATTACTCGTATAATAAGCATAAATAATGAATTTTCAAATTCATAACATACCTCTCTCACAACTCATCATTACATTAATAAATCATTTTGAATAGTATTTAAGTAATGTACCAAAACATGAACGTCAGGTAATTTTTTTAATACCGACGCTCACATTCCTGAGGGAAATTAAAAAAAATCCTGTTGTCAACTATTTCATGCAATTTCCAATTTTAGGATTGCAGCACTTGCTCTATATTTAAGCACCGAAAATCTGTGAAACTCTATTTTTCCGCTTTGTAAATGAAATGGAATCTACCCCTGATAACTTAATCCACTCCAAATTTCTTTTAAATCTTCCATTTATTGATGAAGTCAATATTTTGCAGACTCTTAAAAAAATTGTGAGAGATTGTTAACGAATCTTTTCCTTTTACTTTAAGGAAAATAACTTAAGTAGGTAGTACTTTAGACTGTCTTCATTAAGACACATTTAAGACCGAGGAGATGACCTTATTGGGTGGGGTTTCGCTCGCATAAAATATAAAATAATAAGCATAATTTTTTTAGATATATGGTTTGGCATAACAAGCACGGTATTTTTTTTCGCATAATGATATATTCGCAGAGTCGTTTAATCGGGGATAGCGATTATACTTGTACTAATTTCATTAGGTAGTACTTTAGACTGTTTTTAAGACCGAGGAGATGACCTGACCCTATTGGGTGCGGTTTCGCTCGCATAAAATTATTAGACATATGGTTTGGCATAACAGGCACGGCATATTTTTTTCGCATAATTATATATTTCCAGAGTCGTTTAGTCGGGGATAACAATAATACTTCTACTAATTTCATTTGGCATAATTTTGGTGACCATACACAGTAAATGTCAAACACATTTTTCTTTCAACCGAGACTTTTAATCTACTTCCTCACAATAACTATAAGAATGTTTGTAGTCGATCTGCTTCATTTCGTAAAATTAATAATTATTATTTCAGCTGCAGAATTAAATCATCAATAAAAACCGCTTCATTATAAAATCATCCGTTATATAAAAATATGAGTATAGCACTGTTATATTATAAGTAATTAAGTTTTACTAGCTAGACCCTTGTCAGGTTAGGTAACAGGAATGCCTTTATTATACGCCTAAGTTTCTCCATATTTTATCCTCTTGAGATGGTTTCTGCTTCATAAGCGTTACCCTTTACTTTTCGGAATTGATATAAATCATAGATATATTACGTTCAGGTAATACTTCGCTTTTGTGGAGTTTCTTCGTTCAGTAACTCTTTGTGCGTTACGACTGGTGTTTAACGCTCAGAGTTTAGTTTAGTGTTTTTTAGACGACCTAGATGTCGCTGTATCATATGTATATCGCGGTATGGTTTTGCTTACCCAGATATTATTATTAGAAGAGTTTGCAACATCAATGCATTAAATGTCTTCGCCTTCGGAAACGGTGTTTTTTTCAACTGGTTTACATTATCTTAGTCTTTAGTAGAGTGCTTTAGTTAAAACATGTAAACGGTCGTCTTATGACTAAAGAAAGTAACGTTCTAGTAGCCTAATACTAAATAATATACTAGAAAAAATACGACTCGCACCAGATCAATACTCAGACGGGAATCGAACCCGCGACCTTTGGATATCCGGTCCAATGCTCTGACCGCTGAGCTACCGAGTCACTGGTCATCTGGTGCGAGTCGTATTTTTTCTAGTATATTATTTAGTATTGTGTAAAAATAGCATTGTGAATGCAAAAATCTTAAATTTAAAAAGTTCTAGTAGCCTTTCAACTGGACTCATCGCTTTCCAGTAGAACCCCCTGCGCGCCCGCGCCACCCGCTCACCCCCCGCGCGAATGTAAGACGACATTTTAGTAGCGTATTTTGTAGAGTGCTTTAGTCAAATGACACTGTACTGGAAGCATGTAAACGCTTACTGGAAAGGCACCAAAACTTCTAAAGCACTCGCATTCGAATCTACTCGCACGCTACTAACGCACTCTACTAAAGACTAAGATAATGTAAACCAGTCTTTAGATACTTAACTTTAATAATCGAAATAAACAACAAATAATTAACAATCGACCAAATGACCTGACATCAACTGGGTTTTAATGCCATCACTAAATTATAAAGATTTCATCACTCGATTTCCCCATCGCCTACTAGCACAGTATTAGTGTTTTCAATAACTAATATCGTAGGTACTGTACTTACTACTATCTTTCCATTTTCCATAGAAGAAGCATTTTACTGATCTTTGTAATGGTTGCTATAATGATGTAACATGAAAAAACAGCACTGTTGTTTTTTTTTCTAAATTTGTTTTTTTTAAGAATACTTACTTACAATCTTTGGAAAATAAATGTTTTATTTAATCAAATCAATAATTATATTCGATTTTTATTCTTCGTCAGTGTCTTCAGATATGAATCTAAATTTTTCCCCAAATATCATTTAATTTTTCCACAAAATGATACTTTTGTATGAAGAGAAGATTTAAAAAAATCCCCAAACGCGATTTTTGTTCCACAAAGTGTTACGTTTTGTATGAAGAACAGATTTTCTCTTTTTCCCCAATAATTATATACTCATACCAAGAATTTTATATTTATAATAATTTTATATTCATAATCTGCGTCCTAGAATGGGAATAAAACATTCTTGTGCTATACCTACCCATTCGTATTATGCGTATTGTATCTATGGAACATTTTAAATTGTTATTATTCATTTTCCGATTAATTAAACAACATATAACAACTCAAACCGTTATACGTAATTGCTTCAAAACTGGGATTGCTTTAACGTGTTTCGTAATTAATGTTTTGTCTCCTTTGATGTTTTCTGCTTTGTATTTCAGACCATAAGTTTCGCTATACGTCACTTGTGGTAAAAAGTTTTAACTGGCTTTCCGAAAGTTGTGTTTGTTTAATAGGTTGCTGAGATTTATTTAGACCAGTGTGAAAATTTTCAGCTATTTCAATAATATTTGTTTGTGTCAAGTATGTTGTAATGGGGCATTTACACGGGTTGATTTTCCAGGCGACATGTTGGACAACTTTAGTCGAATAGGGCTATTTATCAACAATCGAATTGCAAACTTAATTTCAATGAGGTGGTGATTCGATTTTACAAGTGATTGTTAATAAAAAGCCAGCCAACAAGTCACAACTCGCTTGAAAAATCGACCCCTGTGTTTACAAATTCTGATGATGCGTTTGCACCATAAGGATAACAAACAGCTGAGACAATTAAAACTATTTATAAACTATAATAATCGTGCAAACCAACCTGCTATCCAATCCACGGATAGTATACCTACTAAATTAGTAACTAGAACAAAATAAAACGATGAAGAAAATGCATCTCATCTGAACTTAAATTCAATTAAGTAGTTATCATTGGAAAATACTATGCTCCATTGTTTCTGGTCCTCGGATGTTTTGAATAACGACACGACACCCTTTGGCACAAAGTCTGTGGTCTGAGGGTTGGTGCTATACTCGACTCTACACGGCATATAGCCAAATTAGTCCAAAAATATCAAAATCAAAATCCAACGATAATATACTTGTACCTCACTTGCTTCCACTCAGACAGGTCTGGGCGCGAAATGAATCTGAATGTCACGATTTGAATAAGACTCGAGGGTAAGGCAACATTTGTCGTTCGTCTAAACCAATTTTAACTGCGAGTTGCGAGACTAAAAATATTCTTTTGAATTTAGTTCTATCTTGGAAAATATTCCACTATTTGAAATCTATTTTAGAGAAGGCTTTCTACATTGTTTTTCACTTATCAGTAAACAGTTGGTAGGTATTTGTTTAACAACAAACAATGGTTGCAGTGTTGCTTAGTTTGGTTTGGATGCCCTCTAAGCTCAAATAAGGGAGAAGGCAAAATTTTCCTATAGTTTCAACTAGCTCAAAATATAACGTTAAAATTCGATGACTGTGCTTCTATTTGAAAAAACGCGAATGGCATTAACTGTTCATGTGCGAGAGAAACTTTTAAACGTTCATATTTCGTATTTCGCTTGTTAGCACTTATTTTCGAGCCTATTGGCACATGAATAATTATTTACTCATGTGCTATTGGGTCCCCATGGTAACGGCACAGGCTGTCTTATTGATTAATTGCTTAACACCTTGATACGGTTTGGGTGAAACTCAGTGTTCCATCTTTGTTAGTTATCTCGTTCCAACGATTTTTGTGCCTGTCTTGTTCATATAAAATCTAAATCGCGTGTATCAAACGATAATTTTAGGTTTCTCTTTGTATTTAGCTATAAGGACGTTGAATTCTACCTTATTGTTATTTGCTTACAAATTCTCAATCATTAACAATTTTATTTGATAAATCATTATGATTTGGTAGTGCATTATTCATTTACTTTTAAAGACCATAATTTTACGTCATATTTTTCTCTTGACAAACAATGCCACCCAAAATTTGTAACATATTGCTTGTCGGAATCATGCTTACAATTTGAACACACAAATCATTATTAATGGGCCGTTTCCCTCGCAATAAATAACAACCTGTGAACAATTCGTCGAAAGCAAATATCATTAAAGCACAACCCAATCAAAAATAACATCATCGACTCGGTCATGGGATCAATTAAATACACTCTAGCCTCTTAAGGGGTTATTAATTGGTTTTATACTCTCTTGAATCTAGGAAGTAACTAAAACATACCATTTAGTGTTAGATAGGTACCTAATTCGTTATCTACAGTATAGATCGGCAATCAAATGAATTCAGACGATTATCTTCAGTTACAAAAAACAATTCAAGAATGTAGGGTCAAGCTATCACGAATGCAAGTATGCCAATAGGGAATATGCATAAGTCACCGATTTTGATGAATTTGAGCTTGATCGCTGCGGACACTTACAAAAACATGATGGAACAGAAAAAAAAAAAAATATTATTTTAATTTTATCACACGATGAAATCAGGGGAAAATAACGATATTTTTTTTCATTTTCGGATATAATGCACTTTACAGTCAGATATATAGAATATCGAATAAGAAATAAATAATATATTGTATGACACTTATGTACTTAAACGCAAAATTTAGGGAGATAATTGAAGATTATTGGCTAACTCCATATAAAACGCGCCTGAAACACACCTGAAACGTGACATGTGATGTGACGTCACCGTTTTGTATAGAGCGTTTTCGGTGGGTGCTCATGCGTGCTAACTTCAAGTAACTATATCACGAGAAAAAATTACAATAGAAAAGTTTTAATATTACACTTGATTTTCTCACGCATTATACTTTTGATTTTGTTTAAAAAAAAATGGATTCATGTAATTGGGTGAAATGGTCCCGACCTAGGTGACTGATCACCCGCCCGGCTTCGCTGGCGTCCCCCCTTATAAATAATAATTGGTGGCAATAAAATGTTATGTAAATTTTGTATTTAGGTAACAACATTTCATACGGAAAAAGTTGCTAGCAGCCGCTAGTATAACCTATAAATAACCTCGAACCTAGAACCTATAAAATAATTACAAAAATGTAAAGTAATCCAATGGTATGAACTGACGTAGTCGGCCATACGCTATGATGATATTTATGAAACTAAATAACCAAAATGTTTTTCTATAACATTTACCTGCGGGATTTATACCAACCATTTAAAAAACTCATCGAAATTGTTTAAAGGGGTTTGTTAGCTCCGGCTCTGGGTACCTACTATTCCTTTTAATCTCTAGATGATAACTTCCAGGATATTGAAAAGTTTGAGGAAGCAGTAAACCTTCTCGAGTTTCAAATAACATTCTATAAAAGAACTGAACCAGGGAATTCTATGTAACAAAGAACTGAAATTAAAATGAAACAAAAAGCGAGTGCAATAAAAGTGTAATCTTCCCCCGTTATCTAAAATTCATACAGACGGACGCAATAAAACGGCCACATCAATATAACGCGTGATTGTTTCCGAATGCGGCGTGTTATTGGCGGCAATATTGCGTAACCTCTCGCTATGAATGCCTTGTTGTTGCCACTCTGCATCGCTATTGGTTTAGTGCAAGGAGCCAACTACTTGCAAGCCACATTTTTCCATGACTATGTCAAAGACGGACGTAAGTGCACCATCATTGATTTTTGTTCTTTTGTCTTCATGAAGCTGAAACAACTTATTATTTAGAAATACATTGTTACAGTTATAGCTTTTGCAAAGTATACATAAATCAAGTAAGGAATTAAAACACGATTTCGATTCCCCATCTTCGTTATCAACATTTATTTCCACCCGAGCGTCCTGAATGTTCAAAATTAATACGAAATGGTTATATTTGATAGCAGTTTGGTATTCGGCAATTTAAATTTCATGACTTGACTGTGTTCACATCAAAGTTTTAATCCAATTTCAGGTCCGGTGGACGGGCCCTTCCCGTCGAGCTTAAAAAACGTCCCTTACTACTGTTACCAAGTTCCTTTGAAAGGGCCTTGTGATGGAGTCTACATGGTGTGGTTCTATGATCTCGTGAGGCGGCAATGCATGCCAATGTTCTACTCTGGATGTGGTGGCAACGAAAACAGGTTCACGAGCAAAGCCTCGTGTCATTTACACTGTGATCATAGTAGGCGAATTTAAATAATGGGGAAGCTTAACTAAATATTATTCATTCATAGCTTGAACTCTTGAACTCAACAGAAGAACTATGTAATATAAAACTGAAATAAAGTTTTTTTGTATATACCGAAACGACTAATTTTTAATTTATGAAGGATGGAAAACTGAAATTTTGCGACATTATTATACTGTATCTGTCTGATTATTTGATTGTTGGAGAATATTTGGAAGTTGATAACAAAAAAGGCGACCCTGTTTTACTTATCAAATAAATTTTGTTTATTTTGCTTTACATCGCTTGCTCCTCAAACAGATGACGCGAGTCATATTTTTTTGTAATGAAGCCTGAATTTTGTATCTCATTTTACTTTTCGTTTGCTTTCCGTGTACGGAATACGGTTCAAAGCTTATACCCTGACGAAATGGAGCTTTGAGTTTGCCAAGCTCACTCGTTACAAAACATCTGGTAAATTATTATATTTTTAGGAAATATTTATTTCGCACGGAAATGTAATTCTTTTTACGTACTGTCTCTTCATTCAGGATTATTTAGTTTCTTAATAATATAAATGACCGTACTAATACCATTTGTATTGTTCTACTTTTAGAATGACCTAAAAATGACATAAATTGTTTTGAGTAGGCTGTTGCAAAAAAAACTTTTTTCGTGCTAATCAAATAGTAGGTATAAGTTCGAGTCAAGAAATCTATAATAGTAGTGGCAAATGACATAATACCCATCTTTCCACTACCTTGCCATTGCCAGAACTTAAAAAAATAACTCGTCAAAATCACTTTAAAAACGTTGTAGGTATAAACTAATCGAAGCCGTTGTTTTGTGAAGGTCACAATTTATCAACAAAACCATTTGTTTAGCCCGGTTATAAAAACTTAAAGCGTTGGGAGTCACAAAAATGTTTTACACCAGTCCAGCGGGTTTCCTTTCAGGAAAGTTGAGCCAAATAAACTTTTATTACGTCCACTGCCCCCTTTGAAATGACTACCGAATGTCGGAGCGTCCCGTTTCAAAATAATTTAGGATTAAATATAACAGTGTCGTATTTCAGAGAGATGTTTCTTTGATAACGCTTTGGAGTTATATTACTTGTGGTGAATTTATTTTGGGTAAGTAAGTTAATTTATGAACAGGCTGAAAAAAATATGGGAGTTCTAATTATAAGAACAATCAATGACCTATAAAATGATAAGTTTATAGAGAGCTATAACTTAATTTAGATATTTTAGAAAACAAAGTTTTTTTTTTAGTCTATTAGTTATAACAGCATAATATGGATAAGCACAGAAGAATCTATCGTCTTATTTTAAACTAAGTACCTAGGTACTTTGTTACTGATTGTACAAATATTGTATGAAACAAATTAAAATATCAAATCAAATAATGAAATCGATATAATTTGAATCCTTTTCTCAACAAGTATTCAAACTCGATTCAAACACAGTATAAAAATAAATGGAAAGTAAATCGATAGCTGATACGAATAGCGCAACATTCACTGAGATAAGAAATCTGTAACTTATAATGATGGATGAAGGTAGACGTTTGAAGCTCGGAAGTAAGTTCCGTCGGTAAACTATCGCGGAATACACATTCGTCAAATATTGCTAGTTTAGCAGAAGTTCTGCAGAAAATAAAAGGTAAAATGATGTGCGGGGACAACTTGTTAGTTTGAGAAACAACATACGTGTCCTTTTTGTTAGTAAACTAGTTGAACACGTGACCCCAAATTTTCTTTTTAGGGTTCCGTACCAAAATGGTAAAAAGGCACCCTTATATGGTGTGACTCAGTCTGTCTGTCTGACTGTCTGTCACAGCTGGATACCTACTAGATAGTATCAACTTGAAATTTTGAATAGATTAAGGTGACGTTTGCCACTATTTTGCAAATAAGAAAGAAATAAAAAAATAAGTATTTTTTTTACAACAGGGACTGAAAAGGGGTCTTAAAAATTTGAAGTGGGACAAAGCATGAGGGGTATCATATGAAAGAGCGCTGTTTGCTTATTTTAAAATATTTTTTTCTTTTTTTAGGCCGCATAGTTTTCAACTTATGATGAAAAATGTAAAAAATACCGTTCCCCTCGTCCCTTATCACCGAAGTTTGCAAAGAGAAAAACCTGAAATAATTCTATGTGATAGTATTTTATGTAAAGATTACAGGAAAAATAAAACGATATCTCAATATAACACACTTTTTTATAAATTCAAAAACAAACAAAATTCATAAATTTATTAGTTCCTCTACCAGTCAACAGATGGCGCTGACCTGAGAAAGCTCGAAATAGGTAATACATTTTTGTTAGTCACCCAACCTACAATCGGCCCTTGCGAAAGTTGCTTAACCTCCGCAATCGCTGGGCAAGGCGCTAAACCACAGAATATTAGGCACTAGGCTAACTACCGCGCCACCGAGCTCCTCAGGTAGGTAGGTAGTATAGTAGGTTCTCATAAATGAGAATTTGGCTGTTAACAATTTATTCTGAGCTGTTATTGTTACTTAGCGCATTATAATTATTATTTAGAACGAATTATTTTATGTGTAATTCAGTTAACAAATACCCAAACAATATTAATTAGGTTCAAATAATCAATTTGATCGTAAAACGACGATGAAATTTTATATTAAGCAGAATGAACATCTCATTTAAATTTGTTATGTGCTACATACCGACACAAGAATACCTATATCTAAATGAATGCGCAGCTTTCTGTACCCTTAGCACGAACAGCTATCGAAAAAAATAACGCACGTAAAATCATTCGATAGTGCAATATAGTATGGAAAATTTGTACAACGCCATCTACCGCCGAATAGCGAAACTAAAATTTCCATAGATAATTCTCTATCGAGTAATTTTACGCACGTTTTTTTCTCGAAAGCTGTTCGTGCTAAGGGTACTGATAAGTTATTAAATAACTTTACTAGTTGATTCCTGATACCTATTCAAACAATTCTGCACATGGTGTTATTTGAAACCGCTTTCCATTGTCAATATAATCAATTCGATAAATTGAGTTTCGATAGTTCAATATCCAATTCCATTTTGTGATTCGGTTATGATCATTTGAGATGATTAATCACTAAGCTTGTTGAAATTAGCAATAAACAATGTTTATCAAAACAAAAGAAACTTATGAAACCAATAAGTTTTTTTGTTTTCTTAACTTTTTTTAATTTTGCCGTAGTTTTACACAATTATCTTTGTTTGTTTGCAAACTGAACGGGTCGGGTTACCACTCGTCAGTTTCCCTAATTCGCCAGTTTCTTGACTAAAAATGTAAAAACCCCACAGTAAACAACAACACTGTATTTCGATGGCCGTCAAAAAGGTATCGGAAAAATGCCCCCAATATTTTCTAAAAGAGTTGAAAGAGGCTGAAATTCGGAAATGCTTTCAAGTGAAAACCAGTACTTGCTTTCAAAGCGCATTCTCACAAAAATCCTAATATTTCAACATTTCGCCCTGATTTCTAGTCCAGACTTGCCTGACATCTGACGCCCTATTTGTTACTCCTCTGTTGGATTCTTTTTAGAGTTGCCACCTGCCTTTGTACGTTTTATTATATCAGTCTTTTTAGCGACTGCTGATATCGTTACAATATGTTACTTTGTATCTCTATGGAGTTCGTTCACACAGTTTAGGTTTCACTTATAATTATTGGTAAATTTAGGTACTTACTACCATTGTTGTTAGAATCTATAGAAAATAAATTGGTCAATTAAGAAATTTAAAGCCCGTTTGCCACTTTACCTCCAAAAATTATAAGGAAACCTAAAATTAGAATGAACTACATTTTCGATTCAACTACAACCTATTTCATTTAATGAATCCGGGGAATTCGAATATAATACTCTGTGGAATCAAAATGCTGCGAGGCGCAAATCAAATAACTCCTTATATGATTCGCATAACACAACTCATTCACAGTAACTTGTTCATGTAACATTACAAGCGCTTGTGTTCAGCCGTATTCAGGCCAGGCTTTTGATTTAGGATGTGAGTACGAGGCCGAAATTTATAGCGAAAATTGATTTAAAAAAGTCTTGGTAATTGTTCAAGAAGACGTTGCTGAGAGCACGCTTTATATTGCAAGAATACATATATACCCTTTTATCAAAAGTTGTGTACATATCTTTTTGTCAAAAGCGGTGTTCATATTATAACGATAGTGACCGAAAGGATGGCGCTGAGAATGTTTTTGGGTCCAACTCGAACTGTAGAGGGAGCGTGGAGTAGAAGGAAATTTATGACCGAGCCCAATATCCTCTGCAGTCTCTGCACACAAACTTCGCTGGCTTGGTCACTTCTAGAGATTGGAAAATGACCGGCCGGCCTATATACCGCTGCCGCGGGGAGGACCAGAGGGCATACTCAAACGGCCATTCTACTAAAATTAACGCCAGTAGAATAGAATGACAATGATGGGATTGACAGAAGCTAAGCGTTAGCTTATGTCATTTCCATACATTGTAATTCTATTCTACTAGCGTTAATTTTAGTATTTTAGTTATTTAAGTAGTGGGGCAAGTCAATGGGGACTTGCGCGTAATCCAGGTCGAAGATTGGAGGGAGATGGCGTGCGACAGACTGAAGTGGCGTTTCTTAATATCGGAGACCATGATGAAATTTGGGTCGCTGCGCCACCATAATAATAAATAAGATTCATTTTTCAAATATAGGGCATTTCACGAATAGGGCATTTTGAGAATGAGGCATATCGCGAATAAGGCAATATGCGTCTGCAGGGCATTTTGCAAATAGGTCCTTTTGCTACTAAGCCTATATAACAAAACGAATTCATTACTAATATAATAATGTAACTTCGCTAACAAAATAGGTACACGAAATAGTCAGGTATTGATTATTTCCTTCTGTACACCTGTTTTTTCCTTTTCTTCTCCAGTGAAACCCTAAACGCAAATTAGAGGTATTACTTATAAATCGACATTCCCCAAACCACGTACAATAAAGGTAAGTGTGTAAGCGTTTTCAAATATTCATGGAGTTATATTGAAATGCGAGGTTCGCACAGTATACAATATTCATCTGTGTTCCCATGATCCACGAACCTTGATATATTATTAATCAGCACCTCGTTTTACATATCTGTTTGATATCTGTTCATTGACAAAGCTATTATAGGCATGGCGTTTCTTTGGTGACCTGTATGAATACCTACTCGTGAATACCCAATGATATGTCCTACAATCAAATACTGATGATTAGGCTGATACTCGATATCTTACAAAACTACTTTTCAATTTTATCTAACGTCTCCTTCTTATCCTCCTCCTCCTCCTATAATGTCTCCTCCTTCGTCGTTATCTTCTTACGTCTTCTTATTACTTATTCTTAATAAATAAATGCTTGGACAATTTCACACAGCGCCATCTAGCCCCAAACTAAGCAAAGCCTGTAATATGGGTGCTAGACAACTGAAATACTACTTATATACTTTTATATAAATACTTATTAAACATAGTAACACCCAGACCCGTCACAGAAATTAAAATTCATAATTTCAATTTCTGCCCGGCCGGGAATCGAACCCGGGACCTCTTGCGTGATAGGCGGTATGTTGACCACTGCACCACTCAGGTCGTCGAATATTCTTATTTTTATTCTTATTCCTATCGATGAACGACGCAGAAACGTACTAATATAATAATATCTTTAAATCCATTTTGATATTTGGTTCTAAAGTAATATTTTTTATTTCAAGTTGAATTTAATGTCTTGAAAAACAGTTCGTTAAAAAATTTCTTACTAATTCACATTCTGCGTTTACACTATATATAACCTTAATTCGCTCCAGTCCTTAAATCTTTACTGCGAAGACAAACTGGGGTTTTGTTAGACATATATTTTATGATCACTTATTTGCACTTACATGATATTTAAAATGAGGTTATTAGTATTCAAACAAGTTCTACCCAGACTCCGCCCATGCAGTTTATATTAGAAAAATTAGCATGCTTCTACCGAGATGGGTGCTTAACCCTTGTTGTTGGTTGAGCTTCTGGAATATGTTGCAACATACTGTCTGAAGTAGGGGAGCTTTATGTAGTCACAGAATACATAATAGTACAAGTATGTAGTCATGAAAAGAATTCAACTTGGGTAGACTCGGCACGATTAGTAAATTGATCCTTCTTACTTAATTCTGTTTGTCATGTCATACTTTTAATAACTAAACATGATAATTTATAGGATAATGCTAGATAAAGAAAACGTTAAAATTCATAAGTCTGGGCTAAGCGTAGTCTCACCGACAATTTCATTGGATAAATGTCGAAAAAGCTCAACTAACAGAGCCATTGTGATTCACCTCCAATGTCGTATTTAGTACAAATTACCATCATTAATGGAACCAATTAAGTCTTGCTGTCATCCCAGCAAGCGGTTGGTAACCACAGGGTTCCGTTGTTCCGCTCTGGTTGTTATGCTAACCGATCCATTCTTGAACATTTAGATTCAGAATTTTGTGATCGTGAAGCAATTTAACAGTGAATGGTATAATTGTATGTTCATCTCTATATCCTTCGACTTCTATATCAAAGATGGTATTGTATTTTTATTGATTGCTAAGGTTTTCATTAACACTATTATTATTACTTATTACATTAGCCTAAGGCCAATTTATGCTTTCATTAATCTGATATTAAAACACCAACTTGGATAAAGAACCATAATGTGTGTTTTGCTCTTGCATACATAAATGAAATTGCAAGAATTTATTGTACTTAATTGTTATACCCGTAATATTTAGTAACATCTAATCATTTTGGATGCAAATTCTCATAGATAGTTAACGCTACAAATTGACAGTCGCAATAGGCATGATGACTATTTTTTTTATTTTATGTTACATAAATTACCTCTCAAAAAAAGAAACATTGGTAAAAGAATTAATTCGCTAGCATGAAAACTGCCCGAGATATCACAGTGTGAAATGCACACAAATGGACTCGCCCAAAAACGCTCCATACTAATGGCTTCCTAGTTATGACGTCACGAATAAGTAGTTTGTATGCAACGCGTAGGAAATTTGTTTGGCAGCTATATTAAATATTGTGTTTATCAAAATAGTTTCTTAGACAAATTTGCTATACATTTTACGGACTAATTAAAGGTATCATTTATTTTAATAAATTTTATACTTTTTAAATGGACTTGTCCACCCAACTTTGAAGGGTCATAAAATAAATAATATGCAATATATAAAACCAAGAGGTATACAAGCTACTCTAAAAGTTTAATATGTTTACGATTTTTATTAGTATTTCGTTATTTTTTCATTAGTCATCATCCCTATTGCTCTGGTAAGCGACGCAAGACAACGCTTAAGCCTTGACAACAAGACAACGCTTAAGCGTTGACAAGGCTTAAACAGATACATGCCCAGATCGCCTACACGTTAGCATTTGCTTGTTAAATAAACATGTATAGTGCTTCACCAATACGTAAATATCAGCATTGCATTGCATGATAACAGTACAAAAGATAATAAGAATTCTTTAAAAGAACAATATCAAAATAATTTCAATTTCAATAACATTGTTTATGAAGCTATTTCTTCTCTAATTCATCTTCCAGTATAGTCAATATTATGCCATTAATTATTTCGTTTATTTCAATCACACTATCGAGTCTGATGGAGAGGCTATTTTTCCTCTTACAGATTTATGGAGCAAAATCAATTGTCGAAGAGAGACAACATAATATAGCATTAAGAGAACTGTTTTTCTACCTCACCTTTCTTCGGGAAACAAAGGAAATGTATTATGGGATAATACTGCATTAATCAAGGACAATCCGAGTCACCACGACAGCAATTTGTCTTAAACGCACCGCCGTTGGGGAGGGTAATCGCCCAGAATTCAACGAAAGTTTAACCACCGCCGACCGAGAAATTACCCAGTGTGCCCAACGATTTTATTTGCAAAAGATTTAAAGCTGTAGCTGAGGAAGTATTTTCCAGACTACCACAGCCTGCGGAAACCAGATCCGATCAACGTATTTATCATTAAGTACTTAAGGGAGCTATTTTCAGCTCGTGGCTAAATTGAATCTGGGAAATTAACCAAAGTAATACGATGCTGTTTTAATTATCTACTAGTATTTACTTGCGAGTTCGTGAATATTAAAGATCAAACTTTTATGACTTAGTTTTCCAACAATATTCTTTATCACTTTCTCCCATTATATTTTTTCTTTTTCTTACTCTTTCATCAGGTGTTTCAACATCAATCTGTTTAATTGTACCATGGGTCACGAAACATAAAAATTCAAGAAAATAATTTATTGGCCAGTTTCTTTTCGAAAGGCTGACTTGAATCGGTCTTCTTCTACAAGGCGTTTTCATTGAAAAACCTAACAGTTCACTTGTAATCTCAGAAGGCATACGTACATTTAATGATACATAATGACAGTTACAGTGCAAACCATCTAGGAGCAATTATTGCGAAGTCCATTGTATAAAGTGGGTATAATTTTGGTCAGTGTTGTCGACAATTTGTCTCAACTGGCCGTGCCATTAGGATCCGAAAACGAGTGGGATCCGAGCGAAAGTTAAACATGCGAGGAAGAACTCCAGACGTAATTATTCGTCCAACCGAACAAAGTTTGACTTGCGTTAATTTTGGTAATTATTGTTTTACTCCACTGCTTACTTCATTCCTATTATACTATACTTACTAGATGATGATATTACTGTCAATTTTTATAATCCAGGCGAGAATATCTGCACTCAAACCCGATACAAGTTTGATCCATCTACCACGTAAGATTTAAGAACGCTTTCAGTGGGCATTGATTATTATATTCTCTAAAAGACAGACATTTTTTATCTGAACTTTACCAAAGAAAAATTATTCTATAAATTTTCATTTTAAAGAGATTCTTTTAAAAGTGAAATGTGCTCACCAAAATTCAGTAGCACACAATTTTAGATAGAGATAGATTCGACCTAAGAAAAAGACATGGCTACTATTATTCTGGGATTCCCACTGGGAAACAAAATTCGTTGTAGTCTCAGTAAAAAACTAGGTGATTACGTAATTAAAGATCGATCCTTTGTCTCCAGTTTCATTAATCTGGCTTAAGTACAATTCCCAATCTTAAGACTGCCATAAACTTTTTAATTTTGAATGGCGTTACTAAATCTTATCCTTAGCATACCATGTCCTTAGCTCGTGGTCTCGGACACTGACTCCGTGTCTCTGTGAACTGTGGTGACCTGTTTTCTTTCTCATTAACGTGCGGACACGACGCGTCAGGTGGCACAATGCGAAGATTTACTTATTCAGCGCTTCGCAGCCTTTTTCGGAGTAAAACAAGATTTCATCCAACATAAACATTTATAACATACTTATTACCTACGCCAGCTTTTGTTTCTATGATGAATACTTATCGATGAGTGGTATCGTTTTCCAGGAAAGCTTTTAAAGGGATTGACTTAATTTTTATTTCAGCTCTTATAAAACACTGAATTATTAGTCCCTTGATGGGGCGGTAAGTGTTTATATCGTTACCAGTAGGTAGGCATTGTGAATATCTAAACACTTTCTTTTCCTTTTTAAAATCGATTTCTTAAAATAAATGAGGAATACTCATAATAATGCCTATCTTAACGTAGTCAGTCATTTCCAAAGTTAATGTTTGGATAAAATAGATCGTTTCGTTCAATGAACAAAAACAATTTTGATATTTCCCATCCGAATTTAATGGAAGTAATTTCTCTTTCTTTCCGACTTCAATTAAAGACCGCCATGATATTGTTATAGCCACAATAATAACAACTTATTAAAGTTTCTTCATCTCAAAAGGATAAATAGTGAGATAACAAAACAAAGCTTGTACCAAAATAATGTCCGTGGAAGAAATGATATAAAACCGCCTCCTGACGTGCTAGGTAGTAACAAGTTGTTTTTTTTGTCTTTTCCCTTCGCCCTAAATGAGTTCTGTCATGAAGATGAAGGAAGGCTTGCCCCAAATTAATTATGGCACTTTAACCATAATCATGGAGAGCGTTTGAAGTTAGGGTGCTAAAATTAAACACCTTTCGCAACTTGACATTAATTCTCAACCACCTCATATTATTTCTATGACTGAATTACTTTTGTACTAAAATACGTTATCCTAATGTAAAGAACAAATAGTTTTTATTTATTCTGATAGCGTTATTGTACGTAGAAAAGCTTACATGGATACCATAAAATTAAATGATGAAATAATTTATTGTAACCCTACTCGACTCAATACTGAAGAAGCCATTCTTAATAAAGGTTACTTACCTAAATAATTATGAAGGCACCCAAAATGCTCTATACATATTACATATGCGGGACCTAAACAGTAAAATACTTCCCCTAATTAACGGTTGCCCTGTTTGCGGAAATAATCCGTTTAAAGAGGCCAAACTTCAGCTTTTATTAGCTGGAGACAACTTTAGGAGGGTTGACTTGCAAGGATGAAAACGATTTAAAGCTTAAACTTCTGTTGGCTGCTAGCTGTCGATAAAACATGTGTTGTTAGTATTTAATGATATTTTTCACACTTTTTTCTACTTTCGACATAATACTTAAATAACACCCTATACTATCCAACGTGTTGCAAAATAACCCCTAATGCCAAATATGGTAAATAGGGACCATCAAACTGAACAACTTCCAACTCTGAAATCGCGGGAAAAAATCAGCTGTTTCATACATTTAAATATTTTCGTAATAAATTTTTGTATGAAACAGCTGATTTATTTCGCGATTTCAGAGTTGGTCCCATAGTAAAAATTGTTCAGTTTGATGGTCCCTACATACATATACTCACGCCTGTTTCCCATGGGGGTAGGCAGAGACGATGGATCGCCACCTGCTACAATCCTTGCACACTTCTTTCGCTTCATTAACATCCATCAATCTTTTCATACATGCCCTGCGGTCCGCGTAGGTTTTTCTGGGACGCCCTTGCGCAATCGTTCCTTCCACATTCGCACAATATATCTCTTTCGTGATTTGCCTTTCATTCATCCTCTCTAAGTGACTAAACCACCGGAGCATTCCTTTCTCAATTCTTGTCACTATATCATCTTTCAGACCACACCTTTCACGGATCACATCATTGCTCACTCTATCACTCAATTTCACTCCACATGTTTTCCTCTCCGAACGCATCTCTACTGCATTTATTCTGCTTTCATTCTTCTTCTGCCATACCTCAGTTCACTTCCATACATCAGTGTCGGCACCAGCACTCCGTTATGAATAGCCATTCGTGCCTTTGCAGATACGATTTGGCTACTCATAATCAAGTGTATGGCACCATTCACTGCATTTCCTTTCTTTACTCGTCTTTCTATGTCTTCCTCACTCTTTCCATCCCTTGTGAACAAATTCCCCAAGTATACAAACTCCCGGACTTGTTCCACTTTTTCGCCGCCTATCATTACCGTACAGTCAGTCAATTCTTCCTCTCTCTCAAACACCATCACCTTTGTCTTAGATACATTAACTTTCATCCCTTTTTAACCGACTTCCAAAAAAGGAGGAGGTTCTATCATGTTCGTCTGTATATTTGTTTTTTTTTGTTTATGTCCACCGATTACTCGAAGACGGCTGGACCGAATGAAATGATTCAAACGTTATTACATTAGGTAAACTCCTAAGTTGGTCCCATTATTTAAAATTTGTTAATCGGTTCAGTACTTTTCAAGTAAATTTGAAAAAAGCACGAAAATAGTATGATTTTGTGTGAATTACCTCGATGATTGGTCGCATTACTTCTTTGTTTATGAACTGAATAAGATAATTATTTTTTTGTTGGAAGAGGGATATCTTAAGTGTAGTTCTTTACCCGACTTAAAAAAGGAGGTTCTCAGTTTGACCCGTATTTAAGTATGTTTCTCCGTGATTATCTTACGTTTTTCTGAGCCGATTTTTCTACATATATAATATACCTTACCTACACTAAAAATAAAAATAAAATTGTTTAAAAAAAAACAATTTTATTTTTTGTCGGGTGGGGCTGGAGTACAAATTCCGTTTTTTTTTATTCCTAAAGCCCCACCCGACTTCAATAGACGTATTTTTATTATTACGAATATTATTTCTTGCTTTTTAGAGGTAGGTTTTTGAAGTCGGTTTTTTGTTTTTTCTCACAAAATCATTATTCATAACAGACATCATTTCCTGCAACTAATTACCATAGGCATTTGGGGTATTTTTGTAACACATTGTATATTTTAGTATTCTAGGAAAGTATTGTATTAGAAGGATTTTCTATTCAACAAGACATATAGTGTATGTATTTCTCTATAAGGCACCCTAGCTATTATTGATCTATTAAATCAATTGTCTTTGCTATTATTGAGCTAACGTTAATTTCGTTTTATTGTTTGTTGCAGGTAATGGAGCGAATAAAATCTCATTTACCGTAATTCATGTATGTATCGGTCGTTTAATTTCCTGTTAAAACCATCGGATGTATGAGAGGTTTGATACCTATTTGTTATTTTTTTATTCTAGTGAAGCAAGTCATGTTATAAAGAAAAATAACGTTCTCGTTGTGTCACGTTGTTACCTATCCAAATAGCTATAAACTAAAAGTACCTACTTACGTAAAACAACAGAATGTTGGTAAAACTATAAACCAACCGTTTTAATGTAACAGCAAATCATCTTTTCCAGAAAAGTAGAGATTTTTAGTTTGAAGTTTTAGATATTTTGGCACTACATAGAGTAAAATTAAAAAAAATGGCAACTACTACACAGCATTATTGATGCGGGCTGGCTTGATGCGAGCGCAGGCTGGGCACGGGCTGCGTTTGAGTTGAGTTTCAGTTGATTTCGGGCTGAGCTCAGACCGTAAGGTATCCTCACAACGCAGCTTGAGTCGTAAATAGTCTTCGGATAAATAGTCTTAAAATTTGGACACACCCTCCGCTCGACTAGTCAAATAACTCATTGTGTTCACTGTCGAGACATTTTAAGACATTATGAGAGAGAGAGAGAGACATGAATTGCAACTTCATCACTGTTATCTTTACAAACTTGTGCAACTCAAAGCAATTAGCAAGAACAATATTCCGTCTGTTCCACTGTTGAAAGTTCGTCGTATAATTAATTAGCTTCACCAAATTTCATATCTGATTTATCATCCAAGTTATTATTGTAATGGAGCCGGGTTTTGACACTTAAGCTTTGATATTGAAATATCCGATTTCTTATTCACGCTAACAGCTCCAACCCATTTTGTCTTCATTTGGAGTACGGCTTGTGTTATTCAATTTTGGTCGTTGGTGCGTACGATTTAAGGGTTACACGTTGCGGGAAAATGGGGTTACACAAACCTCAGCTTTTACGGCCAGAGTGATATGATGTCGCATAAACTGGGGTTCATATTCCTGAGCCCGAAGGTCTCTGTGACAATGTGATAAGTTTCTCGTCACAGGAGATTATGTATATTGTTATGAAATACGCGACCTGAATTCTACTTGGGGTCTCGAAGTAAATTATTCCCTTATTAAGTCTTGATGGAGTTGCAGGTATTTTATGAGCTATAATATGAGTTATTGGTGAAACCATAAAGTAAGAGGTAGGAAATGTTTACAAAATCGCGATAGGCATGTAGCAAGAAAATAATCTTGGTAAACTTTGATCAAAAGACATCAGAAATATAAAAAATATAGATGTAATACGTAGCCAGAATAGCTTGATACGTTGTATCGAAAGTAGAACAAAGCTTAGCTGTTATCTGCAGAAGTTTACGTCCAAAACAACTTTTTAATACACAAAACAAAGTTGGCCATTTGAAGTTTGATATCGCTGCCATATATTTCAATAGAAACAACCAAAATCCTGATACCATTGTGGAATCATACATTTAACATGCTTCTCAAATTGGCAATGTTATGTTCGTTTAGTTATGGTCTTTATATAAGAACGCCTGTATCTATTGACTTTTTAGGCGCCTGAATTTTTTTATAATGAGTTGAGTAGTTATTTAGTATAGTTTTTTGATGTTACAACTTACCACTAATGTTTCGATACCATAATTATATGTACACTGACATAGCAAAAAATAATAATGGTAGCTAAATATCAAACGAAAGAGTAGAGGTACCTAACTTAATCTAAACATTTCGCGCAAAGATAAGTGAGTCAGTAATTTATTTAAAAGATCGATATTTAGAACGAGAAAACAGTCCCGATACACGTGCAGAAGTAATCTCTGAAATACTTTTTGAAAACTCGATATATCTAAACTCAATCGACTTTGAAAAGTTCGCTGCGTACGAGTTAGCTTTGGAAGTGTTGAACCAGAGTAAATTACTTGAAATCTGTGTAGTGAAGATAAACGTAGAAGTACTTCTAATGGTTTTACAAAACAATTTTGAGATAAACATACTGGTAATCTGACTTTAAAAGTAAGTTCTTATTTATTTATTTAGTACACACACAATTTTTACATGAAAAATAATAGACAGAAGAGTAGTACAAGGGCACAGCTTATTTCATATTGAAATTTCTTCCAGCTGTTCTTAATAGAAATTATGTACCTAATAATGTATGTCTTGGAATATTATAATGAACCATTTAGTTTTTCTCCTACGCTGTCTCGTTAATTACCGGAATATCGATCGGTCTAATTCTCACAGAACACGGAAAATCATTCTGTAAAATTGTCTCACTCATTACATTTTCTCTATATTTTTCGCAGTAGAACTTTGCATTGAAAATACAGTTTTAGGTAGGTCATTAGTTTCTCATGTCATACTCTAAATTCATTGTGATCAAATTAGAAGACCAAGGTCAAAGCTTGTGCATTTTTGCAACCACATTACAAGAGACGCTTAAGCTTACAATTTGTGTTGTATCGGATTCCTAGATGTTGGTTTGAGAGTTTGGAGTCAACGATTTATAAAAGTACTTTTAATATCCTTGTTCGGAGTAGGTAAAGACTACAATATTGCATTACAATACAAGCAAATGGAAACAGTCAACCTTGCTGTGTTTTGTTTTTTCCTCACTTTAAAAACTACACAGTGATTATGCTGTATATTTTACAAGAATGACAAAGAACTGAATTTTATTATTCCTTGGTAGTCTTCACCAGACATTTTTATAATAGCGGAAAAATAACGTTTCGTAGTCGTTTGAATTTATGCGGTTGTTATTTCAATTCCTGCATTTTGCACAGATTTAACTATCCATATCTTTAATGGAAATAATCGTTTTGTAGCGACTTCTTTGATATACTGAATATTGCACTATTTATAAGAAAGTGAAAGAAATAATAGTAGAGATGAGACGCCATTTGACCAAACGTACAATTCACGTAATACTTAGTTATTGTTTAAGTACCTTATTACATGATAACAAATTATAAAAATATGTATATAACAAATTATAAAAATATGTACCTAGACGTGGGTGGATACAATGTATAATGATGAATCGGCATTGACATCTTATACCGGGATGGCTGGGCTCTTAATATGGTATTATTAACACCTATCTATTTATTAAACATCCTTATAGTTATTCCAAAGATCAAGCTTCTTAATAAGGAACCAATCAGTTTTCTTGTCGGAGATTGGTCACGATATGTCATTTTCGTCAGAGACATAGATATGTCATTATGCGTGTAATCCTTTTGTAAGTCCGTAATATATCAAGTTTGTTTCTACTAACAAGTGTGTAAGTTACACACTTTAACCTCATGAAAAGCTTTCAGTAGAGAATAGTTTGACAAATACCGACCCCGACACCTGTGTTGATTTCCCGGAGGAGTACACTGAAGAGACGCATCAATCACCAGCAACGTTGAGACGTCTAATTACGTACCAAAACAAGGCAACTGGGCTCTTGGGATAGCAGGTGTAATGTAGTAATGTGAAATTGATACTCTTATCAATAAAAATAAAGGAACTTAACACAACGGGGCGTAGAATTAGTCAGGTTATTCACCAACTCGACACATGTGTGTCCAGTTGGTGAAACTCAAAATAAGTATCACTCTATACACCACAGTTTTAATAGGTGCTTTATTTAAATATAATACTGTGACTACTATATACATACATACATACAAACACACACTCACACATACACACACACACACATAAACATACACATACTCGAATTCTTTATTATTTTTATATCTTCTTATTTTTCTCCAAATTAAGCTACTTCCACAGCATACATACCCTCACGCACACTTACCGTACCGTGTAGTACCACATCCAAACGCTGTCTTTCACCACGGGTGAGAGGCCTGGAGTCCCGAAATACAGGATTGTCCTAGTTTCCAGCCATCAATTGTTTTATTATTACCTAGAATTTTGATTTATATACTTGGATAATAATGATTGTAACTTTGGTGGAAATAAATTATTTTTCAATTTATTTCAATATGCCGACCACAGAACATAAAAGTAGTTTTTTTTGTGTTCTGTTTTGTGATGCCGACTATAGCACTACCACAGTACTACTGATCGGAGTCGTAAAAGCCGATATAGAGAGAGTAAATCAGAAGTACCATATAGGTATACTCGTGAGAGCCTGACTGAGGGAGATGTGAGACACCAGAAGACGGGCAGCAGCGTCTTCTGGAAAGCTTCGAAAATCCCCTCTTGAGGTAGACTAATGTATGGACATACAATTTGCAGAAGATAGGGTGATAATCATCAATCATAAGTCATTTTCGAGAGGGATGCTATTCTGAACTTATCTTTAGTAAAACTAGATTAAGTCTCAGCTCGCAACATTAATCAACGCTGTCTTAAAGGTCTGATCGAAATTGTTATTGCTTTTACATAATAATGTCTCTCTACACTATTTCGTAAATATTGCTTGAACCTCTGGTGGTCTATTACGAAAAGTTTCACGCGATACACGCAGCTGCGTCCGTGCTTCGTATTACAAAGCACTTGCGTATGCGATATTGCGACTTTGACAGTTTTTCTCTAGCGTATTCGACATAATAGGCCCCCTGATTTCATTACAGACTATACTGAAAAAAGGTTAAATGTATTTTAACTCTCACATTAATAGTGTGTTTTGTAATGTAGTTGTAAAGTTAAAATAACTTTTAAAATCTAGACATCAAAGTTCAAAAGTATCTAATATATTATTTGCTTATAATTCACCGACTTTAATTATTTGTTCAGTTAACTATTTGTTCTTTTAAATTAGCATGGTCGCACAATAAACTACATAATATGAAGTATATCCAACTGGTATTGTATAGTTTTCCTTGAATTTAAATGTCTACAAAATAATATGCCCCGCTTCTGTTCCAAGCGAGGTCCAATAAAATACGCCATATGGAGTGGAGCCAAAGATTTCTGTCCCAAACTGTAACCTTTGTTTGGACCAAGAAGGTTGAATTGTCTGCAGTGTTGTCTATGCTCGTTTTATGTATGGAATTAAATAGGGAGTGTTCTTTTGGATGCATTGCTTTCAAACTTTACCCATAGATATGAACTGAACATTTTACTTCTAAGACACATGTTTTGTTTTTGCAATTCCCAACTTTACGAACGCCATAATGGCACGACATTATACCTCTTAAAACAATTCCTTATTTAGATTTCTTATTGCATCTATCTTTATCGCATATTATATCGGTCAGGGTGTTAAATTACAGATAATTATTTCCAACTCTGCTTTTCTTTCCCATTTTTTTTTCATTCAATATTTAGATACGCTTTCTCTGTCTTTTTATTCTGATTATTATTTGGTTAAGTAATAAAATTTATCTGATTGTCGTTAATTTTATTAAATTAATATAAATTCCTTTTTTAGGGTTCCGTACCCAAAGAGTAAAAATGGGACCCTATTACTAAGACTCCACTGTCCGTCTGTCTGTCTGTTTGTCACCAGAATGTATCTCATGAACCGTGATAGCTAACCAGTTGAAATTTTCACAGATGATGTATTTCTGAACTATAAAATAAATATGGGGCTCCCATACAATAAATGTGTTTTTTTAGCCGTTTTTTGGTACGGAACCCTTCGTGCGCTAGTCGCGTAGGTAGAAAAAACCCTGAAAAAGAAGGAGGTGGCCTTCGATACCCTTTTCACTCGGTATGCCTTTTTCTTTTTCTTGATGCACGGCTAAAACATTTTTATCCCCCTTTCTTACACTTTCATGAATTAGCTAAGTATTTAAAATAAAAACAAGTTTATTCAAAAGCCATAATGATTTTTCTTTAGCTGTTAAACAATCTAAATCAGAATCCGTTCATTCAGTGTTTTCTTTTCTAAAGAGTCTTTTGTTTCCTAATAGCGCGATCAAATCTTGTTTACACGCCGTGTTTTTTTTTAATTCTCCACCGTCTTCGTTAAGCGTCAATTAACCGTCTTACTCCATTGGTCGGGAGTTCCAACAATGGTTGGGGACGGTTGATAGCACTAATTAGTATTACCTTAACAAACAAGCACAGCGCTACAGGGTTAATGTGATCTCCTAAATGACGCAACCTGGGCCCAATCGCGCTAATTTTTTACGATAGATTCTATCATCATTATGAAGATTACGCAGAAGCTTCATAATGATGATAGAATCGAAATAATGATGATATGAAGCTTCTGTGATCTGTAAGGTATTAGGTACTCAAAGTATCTTAGGTAGGTATTGGTGTAAATATTTAAAATAGATTGAAAAAAAAAGGTATGACTTTTCGCACAATGCATGACTATTTTAGGATTTGCAAATAATCCTTCGACAGCCGACAAAACTGTCAAATAAGTCTTTTGAGTAATTTCTGCTGTATCAGATGTCACGAAATTACAGAGGATTAATCATTTTAATGAATTCAAGCTTCAAACTCTTCTCGAACTTTCTTAGTCAAACTGGAAATTTACGTAGTTTGTAACTTCTGCTTTGTTTTATCAATAACGAGTTTGACAATGAAAATAATGATAAAAAGTTATCATCCTTTTTTTTGAGGAACCTATTTCGTACTTATCACTGTTTCAAAGAAGTTGTTCCTTCGTTAAATATGTCGTGGACTAATCGTTTAACTGGGCCGATCGAGATCTGCCTGGGCACATCACGAATCACGATACGACGGCATATCGCGATTTTCCTGTCTTATACCCGCCATATCGTTTTAAGCTTAACGTTTGCCGATTTGGCGGGCCATGCTTGGGCAAATCAATTCTGTAGATAGGGTTTTGTTTTAAATCTCTCACACACAGATACCCATGACATACGGGAATCCGCCTCGGTTAGAAGTCCACGGCTTTTTTTACATTGTGTTGTGTCTGAAATTTGCGTGACTTGCATAAAATTCCTTTGTTACTCGACGCTGCCCTATTTCTTGCACGTTAGCTGATAGAGCGCAAGCAGAGCCACTATTAGCGTCGCGAAACTGAACTACATTATGATGCGCCCAGCCATAGGTATTTCGATGTGGCCAAGTGACTGTTGGGCAAATTGACGAATATGTTGCTCTCAACCCATCTACCCAACTTTATATTGGGCACATCTTGAAATGACCAGCCAAATAGCTATATAGCCGGCGTATCGTAATGTGCCCAGGCAGGATCTCAATCGGCCCATTTAAAACTATTGTCCATCAGCCATTTTTAATGTCCCCACTGCTGGGGCACAGGCTTTCCTTATGGGTGGATAAGGAGGAGCATTTACACTATTAGCCCACGACAAATAACAAAATATTTCAACAAAAACACATTTGACTCAACCCAATTATAGAGCTTTAATTTATTAATTATTTTCTTAAAAGATACGAAGTTTAAACATTGAAAAGTGATTTTTTTAGATTACTTAGCATGTTTAACGAATGTAGTTTGTAGTTTAGTAGAATGTATATTATTATCTTCTCTTTTGTCTACGGTGACTATCAGCAATGCTTGGTACTTGCAACCTCTTTGGAGAGCCCACTTCCACACTACATTAGCCGACCCCACTGAGACGTTTCCTCGCTCTTCTTGCAGAAACGAAATTTTCGAATTATCAAAAAGTGTACCATACAATCCTGCGACAAATTCCCAATGCGCAATTACATCTGAGTTTGATAAATGATCGTCTTCAAAGAGCATGAAATATTTGCTTATAGCCGTTCCCGGTTCATCTGTACGGGTGTCGTTTGGCGCGTCTACTTAATTAATGAACAACGCTTTACAGTTCACAAATTTACTTGTTCATCTTGAAGCTATTTGTCAACTGTTGAAGATACACCAGTGTGTGCTAGAGCGTAACTTAACTTAGTTAGTTTAGTATTAATTACCTATTTGCTGTTGGAATCAAACCACAAATTTTGTACTAGTACCTATTCTAATTTTGCCAGCCAAAATAAAATCAAAATACGTATCAATTGGTGGTGAAATCGGGTACGATATTTTGTTTCCCGATGATTCCTTACTACGTACCTATACGTAATTATGAAAAAATTACTATTAGAGTAGCTCGTACCAAACATGATCTCTTTGTAATACGAACGAATGAAACTAGATTAGGTACAATAAATAAGGCTGAAATTATTAACTATATTTTATACTAGCTGTTGCCCGCGACTTCGATCGAGTGGACGAAACTGACGGTTGTTGCTAAATTATACAATTTACACAAGTGCTTTATCTCTGTTCTACCTGTATTATTTAAATGAAAAAATATGTGTTGTTGGGCCTCCAACAACACATTAACAATTTTAAATTCATAAATGATTTCTAATCATTTATGAATTTTAATATTTAATTGAATCCCGTCGCTGTATGTATTATATATCTTACTGTCACACACCATGCATGACAGATGCCTGTAAAGGATAATGTCATGAAATTCATAAATTACTTTAGGAATTCGACTTTTCTTAATGTAGTTATATCAATTTAGGCAGATATACTTTTTTATCATTTCTTTTAAAATAATTCTTGTGTGCGTTACTTCTTCTAACTACAATTAAAGTATGGAGTGGTATAAAGCTCGGTAAAGAATACTTAAACCTATTAGACCACTCGCATTAAACCAGGGCCGCTCTAGTTAAATCTTACTGCAAATATATAAGCGACATATTCAAGTTATCATGCGATCAAGTGCTTAGTGCTGTGGGTGTATTTAATCCGTAGTTTAGCTGCACATGCAGCTGTTCCAAGTCCCAAATACTGCAGGTCTTTAAATTGAAATCCATCGCTAAAGTTTGTGAACTAAAGCGAAGCGGATCTGATTCGAAAACTTCCGTGTATAGGGTGTTCTTTGTTCGCTGTTCGTTTGGCTCAAGTTTAATGTAACATGTTTGCGATACTTGCTCGTTTCGGCGAAGGATTTTCTCAGAAATTTATTGCTTGCTGTTTCTTTACGTCGAAACAAATATGTTTGTTTATGATGAAACTAAATGCTTGGGAAGTTTGTTTGTTGTAGCTTAATATGAACCACCCACCCCCAACCCACCCACACACTACTAAAATTATTAATCATGTTCCTACAGTACCTACCTAACGTTGATACGAAAATACAAAATCAGATACACTATAAACTTTAATTATTGTTGTATTTAATACCTAGTCGTGAAAATACAGTTGAATAAAATTATGCTAAATAGAGCATATTTAACACATTCAAATGAGTGCGTTTGAATAGGTCGATCTTGAAAAGAAGCTCATTTAGAATTTACCTTTGAATCAACAATATCAAGACTGATGAAAGCACAAACGGTAACCAACATTATTATTATTCAAATTTCAAGCTAAATAGAATTAAACCATTAAGGAGACGTTGAAATATCTCAAATTATATTGAAATTGGGCATAAACTCACTCGTTCCCCCACAAATAGGAATTGGGTCAAGGCTTTATAAATATTCCGAAACAGCTCCTATGTAAAGTTAAGGATTTCTCGAAGTGCCAAGATTTATCACGAATTTACCTCTAAATTGATATTTTATTATATGTCTTTTCACTGTAATCATTAGATTTATTTTCGCTTGAACAAAAAGGAACCAGCTTCTTTGAATTTGTAGTCAAGATTTCATCTTCTATCCCGGTTTTCGTAAATTGCTACTTGTTTACATAATTGAATGATCCAAATATGGTCGTAAGATTTCACTATAAGGTATCTTGATACAAATAAGGCCTACCTAATTTGAAATGCTTATAATTTAATAAATATTAAAGGTTACTAACAAAAACATAGTTAATTAGCTTCTATCATCCTTTAATTGTAGGAATCTATGAAAAAAAATTAACAGTTTCTAGCTACATCTAAGCAAAATAATGAAATTCCGAAGACACTAATTTTGGTCTTAATAAATCGGCTACATTTAATAAGGCCTATACAAATTCAAAGTAAAAAAATACCATTAAATTGAGGTTAAATTTGAAACAAAATTAAATAAACACATACAATTATTAATGAAATTAAATATTTAATAGAAAAATGTAAGACTCCTATTATAAATTCTTAAAAAATTAAAGATCTCTCTCAGTTGGAAAAAAATGTATAGGCCATATTAAAATACCCTTTTTATTTCATTCTTTTTTCTTAGGTTATATACCTACATTTTCTCTTAGATTCCTACAATTAAAGAATGAAAGAAGCGAATTAACCATGTTTTTACCAGTAACCTTTAATATTTATTGAATTAGAAGAGTTTCAAATTAGGTAGGCCCTATTTTATCACGTACCTTACTTGTGTTTAAAAATTTATAATTAATGCATCTCAAGCCAATAGTACAAATCAAGACCATGGATAGCTAATTATAGATATCAAGAAACAATTACTAAGAAAAGCATATACTAGAACAGCTTAATTTTAAGCTAAAATGTACCACAAAATCACACGAAATTTATAACGTAGCACTGAATTGCCCACCTCTATCGAAAAATGCGTGCCAACAACTGGCGTAGTGAACGCGTAACGGGACGCTCGTGCACTCGGGCGGGTTAATATGGTGTGTGTGATACATGGACACGTGTCCATGAAGTATTTTCTCTGTTGGATATATTGATCTAGGTTTTCTAGCACATAGGCCTTATTAAAAAGTAGGCCTTATTTGTATCAAGTACCTTAATTTGTTACACTAATTACTTGACTAGGTACACTGCATTATTTAATACACAGTTATGGAATGAAGGCTCTCTAACTCTTTTACTTTAACTCAAATGTATCCTGTATAAATCCGCTCCCAATTTTTATCGATTAAACGTCAACCATATCATCGAATATTCTGTGGTTCAGGTGCTGTTTAATAAATACAGTGTGTACTTTTTTTAAAACAAAGAAGAAATTATCGGAGAAGTGTCATTCTCACAGTTAATTATGGCCGGCAGTAAAAAGTCTTTAGAAGCCACTATAAGCCATTAGCTAATAAGCCGCGCCAGCCTGGCTGGATAGCTCATTACTCAACATGAATGGATGCATTGCAGTTTACGGTTCATGGCAGATTTAGGGTCGGTGGCATGATTACCAAACATTTTATTTGTTTTCCTGAGTTCGATTTCTGGAGGAAGGGAGATACCTTTACGAGTAGAATGGCACTTTATTTAATGTCAATTGGTTAGTAAACTTGTAACTTTGTTTTTTTAACTTTAAACCTAAATTTGTAGAGATTTTTATCAAACAAAAAACCAATAGGTATTGATTCTGTTTTTTTTTTAATTAATTTCTCCAAGTTCGTCCGCGCCACGTTCCAGTAAAGTGTATTGCACACATTTATATTCATTAAAATGTCTTCCAATGTCCTCTTATGGAATTCGCAAAGATTTTGCAGCGATTGCGTCGGCAAAGTGAGATTCTGTCAGCTTCTTAAAAGTGTTCTACCTATTTGCGAAAAACAAACATTAGCAAACCTCTCAATACTGATTTCAGAAACGTCGAAGGCATTTAGCGGTAATGTTTCAGAATTGGGTCAAGGTGTTAGAAAAGCCTTAGCTAACATTCCCTCGTCACTGCAAATAAGCAAAGGATTTGGCCCGACTGTCACGCTCCGCGCTGAATTCGCCAATCCACTTTTACATCACATCTTAAGTCCCGCTGACTTCGTTAAATTCTAATGAGCTCACTTTGCTCCTAGTTAGAGGCTAATAAGCTTTCGGTTTGCCGTTCTTTGTTACTTGAAACGTTTCTTTCCCTTAGCGAAATGTTTCTGCCAGAGAAATACCTAGGTGGATCTAAGCTTTTAGATACTTTGTCATAGTAAAGCGAGAAAGAAAAAATTAAACAGTGAGGATTAAAAAATAACGGTAACTCGTTTAGGTATTGCAAAGAAGACCGTGTTATTATTCAAAAAGGCAGCTATTTTTTTAAGAGGTAGATATAATTCTGCCGCCGTAACTGAAAGTAGGTCCTCCCGTAGTCTGTTTATAATGTACCCACACAATTTTTGACAGTGTTATTGTTACTTCGTTTGTGGCAATTTCAATATAGGAAACTTTATGATTTTTTCCAATAGAATTCAATATGTGAATAAAATGAATGAATAAAAATACAGGCAATCACGTCGACCATTAAATAAGTACTTTTATAACCGAGAAATGCCGAAATGATTACTTTCTAAATAATGTCAGTACTTATTTTAGTAAAGTTTCTAAAATTATGTATCTTTTTACGTGTTGTTAATCAAGTCATGATTTGATTGCAATCTAGTCTTATTCTACTGATAGTATTTTAAATGCGAAAATTTGTGTGTGTGTGTGTTTGTTACCTCTTCACTCTTAAAGGACTGCGACGGATGTGGATGAAGTTTGGTTGGTAGACAGATTAGGAGCTGGCTATTTTTTTTATCCTGGTCAAAGGATACTTAGAGTCTTCGCGGGAGAAGTCGCGTGCGGCCGCTAGTTAATCATATTTTTAAATATCCCAAGCTCGTTTGACGTCATTTCGTTTCATTAAAAAGAGATAACTCCCGCCACCTAAAGAGTAAAAAAACACCCCAAATTATTTATCCTTTACCGAGCTAATCAAACCCTTTGAGGGGACAACGACCTCGCAGATGTTCTGACAGATTTTCCCTCTGATTTTTTTTCAGTAAGACGATTATTTGTTTACAAATTAAAAAAAAAATCATACTAATCGCTTCGCCACCTACACAACTCGCCGGATTATTAAGGTGGTACCCTGAGCGAAAGTGGCGCCGCGGTGAATTATATTTAATATTATATTTCTAATACACAATTTTAAAAATGTTTATCGTGGAGATTTTCTAGTATTTTTAGACGGTATCGTTACATTCCCTCGTAGTCACTGCTAGAAGTAGATAGCAAAACTGCTAAAAGTGGCCGTTTTTGACACATTTGCTATCTACTTCTACGAATGACTACGAGGACATGTAGTGATACCTTTTAAAAATACTAGACCATGGGCCCTAAAATCTCCACGATAAACATCATTAAAATATTTTTCTATTAATAACTTATTAAATAAAAACTTCTGAGGGCGCCACTTTCGGTCATACAACCGCCTCGTAACGCAACGCAACTAATACCTTTATTTAGAAAGTGACTAGTGACGTATAAGACCACAAAAACTTATTTTTATTTAGTAAAAAAATCAACTCCTAAGCATGTATCTTATCTAGTCAGTAATGAGTACATAGAACATGAAATTTTAATCATTTGGTTTCCGCAGTGGGGTGGTTCCACTCATGATTACAAGCAACTTTTACTATGGAGCCAACTTTGATATCGCGAAAAAAACAGCTGTTCCAAACATTAAGCTCGAATAGGTATTGCGTATGGAACAAGTGATTTTTTTTCGCGATATCAGAGTTAGCCCCATAGTAAAACTTGCTTGTAATCATTAATGGAACCACCCCACTGCGGAAACCAAATGATTATAATTTCAGCGTGTAAAATGTCAACTACAACAACCTTTACAAAATAATAGTTCCTCGTACACGAAAATACCAATTTCAAAATTACAAATTCCAACTTCACCGATGATCCTGTACAATAAGTGACGTATTGTCAGATAATATTCCCGCAGACGTAATCGGTCGAAATATGGCGACGTGACTCAACGGATCGTGTTTCATAGATTACTTTGAACAATGTGAGGGAGCAGCCAATAGATTTATTATTGATAACGTACATTTTGAATAAACATATTCAAAAACCGTTCATGTTGATCGAAAAATTTGTAGTTTCGAAATAGGTTACATTATAAAGACGATCGAAGGATCGATCAGCTGAAGTTGCAGTGGGCTGGACACATAGCGATAAGAACCGAAGGCCGTTGGGGCGGAAAGGTTCTGGAATGGCGACCGCGCAGCGGACGACGCTCCGTGGGTAGGCCCCCGACAAGGTGGACCGACGATCTGGTGAAGGTCCTTGGGGGAGGCCTATACCCAGCAGTGGGTGTCGTGCGGCTGATATGATGATGATAAAGACGTACCTCGTACTATTTATTTATTATTTGTCTATTGTCAGAAGTAAATTATTATTGTAAACTAGTGGCCGCCCGCGACATCGTCCGCGTGGACCTCGGGGACCTTTGACCAGGATAAAAAGTATCCTGGTTTAATCCAGGTTATAAACAATATAGGGTGTTTGTTCTTTGGTATGTCGAATATATATTTTTTGTGGAGCACATAGGTATAGGAAGATACAGGGTGTTCACATTGCGGGGGATGTTAAACCTTCATGGTCAATGCGAACAGCCTGTAGTTCCAAATTCATAATATTGACTCTGTCACTCACTCTCTTTCTGTCTGTCAAACCACTGCAAAATAATCTAAATATATATTATTAAATCTAATATAAATAATGTGCTAAATTTCAGCCAAATCCGTCCAGCCCCCTAGCATGACCACCGAAACATGATATGTATCGCGTGATTTTAGCGATTTATCGACACTCAACCAAATGACTTTTGGCAGTTAAACGTGATAAATCGTTATTTCATATCGTGATTCGGTGGGTCATGATAGGGGCAGCCGTTTAGGCGTGAAGACGTAACAAACACATGCACACACAAACTTTCTCATTTATTAGGAAGTAGGATAGCAGAAAATAAAATTCAAATTGTGATTAGATAATTTTGAATTCCTAAGTGTTTACATTTTTACTAAGCAAAGATATGTTTGCATGATAATACTCTGTAGGTACACACTCAATATTTTTTATCGAAAGAAGGTAGCTAATACATAGAATTTTTCCAACAAATTCTGTATATTTACCGGCAACGCAAAAATAAGGCGGTTTACCCGGTAAACTCAAATTAGTTATTAATTTTTTCCTGGAACGATAAATAAGCAAGTAAAGATTGTTTCACAAAAATGCCAACACCTTTTTTACGTCGATAGGATATTTAATTTTTGTTGTTACACATTGACTATTAAATTATAATTATTTTCAGTTTATATTAAGTTTAGCTCATGTAAAACCCGTTTTGGGTCTGAAATGGTCTGTACATAAAAACTTTTGGGTAAAATAATAATTAAGCTGCTTTCTAGCTGAAAATCTTGATAAAATAGTAAGAAATAGAGGAAATGTATATTAGATAAAGAGATTACAAAGATAATATAGGTATTATACTTTAGTAAGATATTGGAAAATACGACAATAATTATATAGATCGAGAATAAAGCAAAGGCATAGGATCAGGTATAGGATCAAGTATATAAATGAAAATGGAACTAATTTATTCATCTCCAATATTCATTGTCTACCCAAATATAGATTAATACGACGACCGCATTATTGAAAAGTAGCTTTAAAACTTACACCTAAGATTCATATTTGGTTGCCAACTAATAAATGTTTGCTGTGCCCCAAGGAATAACCTTTGCCTCACTATCCTTATTATTCCTTCATAGCCCTGTTATTTCATTTCCTCGATTATTTGTCTAGCTTTCACTTTTACTTTGTTGCCTCCCAACATTTTATTTACTTAGGATGCTTGGATAGATTCTTTAAAAGCAAATTATGTAAAAGTAACAGTATTTTTTTTCAGTGACTGCTAATAAACTGTATTGACATTTTAGTGTTTCTTCTGATAGATAGTCTACATAGTTACAATGTATATACTATTAAATTTCAGAAATATTATCAACCAACGAAATAAGATAATAGCTGTACAGATAGCAACATTATGTTTCTTTGTTCTTTATATATTTATACTAGCGGCCGCCCGCGGTTTCACCCGCGTGGTTCCCGTTCCCGTGGGTATCGTATGTTTTAATCTAGGCTATCTACTATCTGTGTGCCAAATTTCAACCAAATCCGTTCAGTAGTTTTTGCGTGATTGAGGAACAAACATCCAAACCCACAAACTGTCACATTTGTAATATTATATATTAGAGTAGGATTTTGCCTTATTATTGAAATTCAAGTATTCCTGTATCTTAACAAAGAAATAGATAAAATCCAATCGTGTAGTCCAAGAGACATAAAAATAAATTCATTTTTTTTTTACACACAGTGCACTCAAACACAGACACACCACACACATACACACCGACACTCACGAACACGCACACACTTGTTCCCGACTTAGCACAGTTGCTGGTACCCGCGTTTCATCCGGGTGACGGCTGAAAATCGGTGTTTTACTGACACCGAGCCTAGACCCTTCTTGCTGCTGCACACACATGCATGCCTTCTTCTGATTCTCTTTTGTTATGTTATGTGTACCTAGATGTCAATTTTGTTTGTCTTTTTTTATTTTTAGTCTTCAACTTAATGTATGCATTTTTATTTGTATGAATGTGTGTGTTTTGGCAAATAAACTGCTTATCTATCTATCTATCTATCTATCTACATAATTCATTGGCTCACAGTTCGCCTGGCTCATGGGAACTCGCAACTCGCAAAACGCCATTTCCTGTCCTCGATTGCCAGTTATGCTTTCATAGTTTCTCACTAGCCATGTAGTACTACAGGTTAGTTTTAGTTAATTTAAAAATATTGGTAAAAACAGGGTATTGGAAAAAATATTGTAAGTGGGGGTGTCTTTAACTGGGCTAATGTTCCTGGGGCCTAATCGCGCTAATTTTCAGCGATAAAACCAAAGCTAAATCGTTACCGTTTCAGTTTAATTTACAGAAAAATACTCGCTTTAGTTTTGTTAAAATTGTTGAATACTAAGGAGTCTAGGCTTACAATCTGGGACAATTTAAGTGAAAATTATGAAGCTAAACCAAAGATTTTTAGGTAAATATAACCTAAATGACAACGTAACGTTTTTGGTTTTATCGTTCAGAATTACCGCGATTGGACTCCTGATATGATAGTAGGTACCTACGTAGAACACTTTTACAGCATACAATACAACGGAGTATTGCCAGCATATTTTTGTTAAAATTTAACTCTTTCATATATCACGTGTATACAGTCTGTTTAAAGTAAAATAATACAGATGTTTTAATATTTAATTTGTATGACCCAATTGGGCATGGTTTCGCATCCTCTTTTAAATAACATTTTACCGAGCTCTGCACATTACCAACAATGTAGTCAGGGTTTTTTTAACCATATAATATATTAAAATACTCTGCTTTCTTTGGAACTATGTAAATTATCTAAATACTTTGCGTTTATTTTGTATTAGGTACCTATGTATAGTATAACTTGAAAAAATGACGAGCTATTTTTCTTCTAATTTGTGAATAAAGTGAAATTGATGTAAAATATTTGTTGCATGATTGGTTTTGATGAGGCTTGTTTCTGTATTCAATTCAGATCTCTAACGTACCAAATATTTGAATCTTAGCCAGTGCGGCAAGTATTTAACCTCAGTGAGATGTGATGAATCTCTCAAAATAAATCACAGACCCGTACTAATTTGTTCCCCTGGGAAATAGCCGTAGTGCTTGCACCACGCCGGCCTATTTCCGGGCCTCGATTGCTGCCTGCGAGCCGACAATCAGCCTCCTATTAAAGCTAGGATTGCCTCTACTTGTTAGCTTTTATGATTTAATGGCTATATTAATTAGGGGATTGGTGTTAACACTCGCATTCGGTTTATATTGGGGAAATGTTGGTCTTAGTCCGGGCTATTTAAGGGTAGTAGACTAGTGGCACAGTGGTCTTTAAAACTGTTTAAAGACCCTTTTTCAAATAGCTCGATAGTACATAGTACCATGTTATTTCTTGCTAAACAGCATTACATTTTGATACAGAAATAACAGACTGTCCAACAATATAAAAATTCAATTTTTTTTCGATGTATCAAAGCCATAATTCGATTCCTGCTTCCAACAAACAAAAATCGTGTTACCATTTCCCTTAACATCATTGTAGCTTCGAAAACAAAATAAAAGACCATAAATAGTTATTGAGCGAAAACAAAATAAAATAGCATCTGCTTTTGCAAAAAAATCAGATAATCTATTTTCCTAATGTGAAGCGGTTGGTTAAGAAATAGGTCAGTCGAATGTAGGTCAATTGAATATTTTATGAGGTCGCGGTTAATATGATCGTACAGTTAGACGGTTAGTGGATAATCCGAGTAGTGTCAATTAGAGATACAACTTCACACTGTTAAGTGGTAGTTGTAAGTAAGTTGCAACTGACTGTTACGTGTTAGGAAACTGGGAATTTTACGCCGCGTTTACATATTTTATTCGGTTGGAGTCCTTGTTTTGTCACCAACAAGAGTTCGAACTCAGAAACTGCCTGAATCGGTCCAGAGCTCGTTACTTGCTATGGTATTGATGTCGCAAGCTTATTAGTTCACTGCGACATTGTGTTAGCTTTCCGCCATTTCAGATAAAACTCAAAATGAGTTTTACGAAATGGTGATAGAAACTGCTCTAGTATACTGTTTAGTACTTCCTATTACAATTTCACTCTATTGCTAAAAGTTTATTTGGTTTTTGTGATTGCATCATTGTGTTTGATATTAAAAGAAGTTGTATGCTGTTTCTACTGATCAAAGATACATTATCTTTTACAAGAACAAGAAATAACACAATCATGCAGAAAATTCATAAAAGATATCAAAATGTCTGCGCTGGACATCTAAGCACTTATAATGGATTTAACTAATTAAATGACGACTTAATTAAAATATAATTCTATTCATGAAAAAAAAACAGAAATCATTAGCTTTTTTCTGTCGTTGAATGTGCCTGACTTTCGCAGCAAATCCTCTTTTATTTCGGTAAAAAGAAAGTAAACCATATAAATAATTGAATAATTTCAAAGTCGTAACGCTCAGCGCAGATTTCGGGACAACAAACTCAACAAAGTCCCTGTGAGTGACGCGTAAAAATTGTTTGGTGACAGCTGGCAGACACGCTGTGACGGGTGTGGGTGGAGCCAGCTCTGATATACTGTTAGGATGGGTCCAGACTTGTGTATTGTAAGTTATGTATTGTCAAATATTATACAAATTCTGTATGCGGAAGACAATACGAGCATAAATGCGCCCACTCGTGCTGATTCAGCAAGTCTGTATTTGCTGTGCTATTTTGTATTTGTTCAAGTCGCTCCACTAGATTATGACGAGGAAAGAAATGAAACTTGCTGAGTTGCGCTTCGCGTGGCTGTGCGCAATGTTTTTAGTGCTGATTGTACTTATAATACACCTACGTTTAAGATCACCTGACCGAATGTAAAATATATCTGATATTTTTACCCGACCGGTATGATGGCTGCTGTTGTTAAATCTTATATCTCGGGAGAGTGTATCGGCTAGTTAGCTTAAGTTTTAGAGGGAATATTAAAGTATGCAACTAGGAATAGAGGAAAAAAATACTAGCATTAAGTCTGGTCTAAGGGTGTGGCCCTCGCCTTAAACTTGGGAGAAAGCACGCAACACGTGAGCTACTGATGCGCACCGTATTTTGCATTTTGTCTATCACGCTTGAACTATTGCATGTAGGTATATCTCACATTGACAGATAAACACGATAAACATAATTTAAAAAGTTATTTCGTACTTGTCTTGTATTCCTATTGTCTAGAAACAAATGAAACGCTGTCACAGTAAGAATAATTAAATGAACTCCGAAACAGCCTTTGTGGAAATAAGGCTGAAATAAATTAGGGCTAAGGGCGCAATGGGCTCAAATGGAAGCGGTAATTAGAATGTAATCAAACACGGCGATAGGCTCTTTCGTGTTCGAATGAATGAATAAACATGCACAAATGAATGAATAAACATGACCGAAAGGTCATGGAAAGTAAATATTGTGGTTCTCTACAAAGAGATATACCTACCCAAGTACATATTTATATAATTTTAATAATGATTGTAGAGGCCTTTCTTTGTCAAATATTTGACAGAAAAACAACGTAGGTATTACTTAATTTTATTTTTTATTTTAGGATAAAAAATAAAACATTCCTTTCTTTTAAACAGTAGGTAATAGAAAAATATAAATGAAAAATTTACCACTAGATCTACATCCTAAGAAACATGAAGGTACATTTTTGTTCGAATGAAATCTTATTTCATTAAAACAACTTGGTGTGTCTTCCTGGAATGTCTTAAAGTTGTGATTCAATAGAACCGATCATACATCTAGTATTATAAGCAATTTTAATGGCTTTCGTAAATTAATCAATCGCATAAATAGTTTTAAGCGAACTTGTTTATTTATTGAAATGCGAAGGTATTGCTTATTTTTTTGGTCGTAACTCAAAATACAAACAATTCGTTCCAAAAAGCTGTACAGAATGTAAGAGACAAGATGCCCCAAAAGAAAAGCTCTTGTTTTGGTGGCCCGTAGCATTGTAGTGTAGCGCTCTCGTAGCACCGTAGCGCTCTACGCGACTACGGCGCGGCGTTCACCTCGTAGCTCGTAGCATATTTAAATCAGACTCGGTACTGAACACGGACTCGTTTTTTGTTCGAAGAACAATAATGAAGCGGAATTGAGGACAGCTGGGCTTTTTAAAATGGATTTATATTACAACTACCTTTTGCCCGCGACTTCATTCGAGTGCTCTGGAAGGCGTTCCCGTTCCCGTTTCACGTTATTCTTTTCACTTTACACATTTTCACTTTTTCGTTTTTTCACTTCTGAAATCTCACTTCTCACTTCACGTTTACGCTTTTGCTTTCGCTTCTGCTGCCGCTTTCATTTACGCTTCCGCTTACGCTTACACTTACACTTACCATCACCGTAACCGCTAACATCCCCACCCGTCTGTCCCCAACCGCCCCCCTCCCCCCTCAGTATCGCGAGAAAACTAGGTTAAATTAAGGTAATCCAAAATATGATTAAATCCTAAACAATAATGTTTATTTAAATAAATGCAAAGCAAGCAAGTATAGATTAACATATTTACTCAAAAATACGCATTTTGAAAAAATCTCACATGAGATTTATAGAGGGGTGAGGGGGTTGAGCCAAATCTCACGACATCTCACCAAGGTGGTGGGGGGTCAAAAAATCGCCTAAATCACGTAATTAATGGAGGCCCCTTATGCGAAAAATATGGCATGATCAAATTATCCATTATAAAAACCGGCCAAGTGCGTGTTGGGCCACGCGCCGTAGGGTTCCGTAGTTACTTTATATAGATACCATACCATATTTAATACCACTATAATTTTTCGTCTGTAGAAATAACTTTGTTTTTCACAGTGTAGGTATGAATGACAAAGTTATATTTGCGGTTTTGGAAAATATGATATATCTCGAAAACTAATTACTATATCTCGTTCAAACCAATTTTCATTGAAAGTTTTTATTAAGATCTATAGCATATATTTTTTTTAGATTTTTCACTTACCTATTTCAAAAGTTAGAGGGGGGGGACACACATTTTACCACTTTGGCAGTGTTTATCTTTCAAATGGTTGACTTTGAGAAAAAATTGTCTTAGAAACCTCAATGTCATTTTTCAAGACCTATCTATAGACCCCGCACGTATTAGTATGCAGTTTTTTTTTTTTAGTTTCAGTTCCATGTATGGGGAGCCCCCCTTAATTTTTTTTTTATTTTTTATTTTTGTGTTAAAATCGTTAAGCGGTTACCAGAATACATCTACCTACTAAGTTTCAACTGTAATCCTAATACTTTCGGAATAAAATAGCTGTGACATACGGACGGACGGACAGACAGACAGACAGACATGACGAATCTATAAGGGTTCCGTTTTTTGCCATTTTGGCTACGGAACCCTAAAAAGCCTAGCGCTGTCCTCAATTCCGCATCATTATTGTTCTTCAAACTAAAAACGAGTCCGTATTCCGTACCGAGTCTGCCTGCCTAGCATGACCGATTTATATCGCGTGATATAGCATTTTATCGACACTCAACTGTCAAATTCTTTTGACTTTTTGACAGTTGAACGTGATAAAACGCTATATCACGCGATATAAATCGGTCATGCTAGGCAGGCTGATATAAATTATGCTCAAGGATGTTTTTTGTTAGGTATTAAACATAAGACACCTGTCATCTGCGAATGACAGCTAACGTCAATGTCACATTCAAGTGACAGCTATATGAAAACGTCAATCGAGTTTGACACTTCTCTATCTCTCTGTGGTAATGGCCGTCGCCGTGATAAGTTTGTGCTGAAATAAATTAGCTGTAATCTTTGAAGTATCTTTCTTTTTTCGCCCTCAACCCTTCATTTTTGTCTCGAAATTAAAATTAATTGACTTGATTCTTGATTATTAAGCACAACTAAATCCCAGATTACTCAAATTGCTCCTTGAAATTGTCTAAAATATTACAGAATCCTGCGTCACAAATTCAATTCACTCATGTCCAATTTTCCATAAACAATCTATTGGATTTCTCCCACGACGCCACCACCGGCCGGTAGCCGCAACGTCATATAATTAGCATTCCTGACGGTCGTCTGAATTTGCATATTACACTCTGCGTTCACACATGACGAACTTGCCCACTTTACTCTAGTTACTCCCCTATTCCGATGTAATTAAAGTTCACATTTCAGTGACAGTACTACAATGAAAGTTTTCCACTAACCCACAATTCTAGCTAACCGCCTCTAAATTGAAAACGTATTGTGTAAATGGTAACTACTATTTGAACTCAAACAGACTATGTTTTGATCTTTGACGTTAATTTGGTCACTGCACAACTCATCCATACTTGTACAATCGGCCGCAAATGTAGCTGAATACTTTACAACTACGACATGTGAATTTCGCAATGGTATCAGTAAAAAGTTATATTTATTTCATGGTATATTTAAATGTTTAGAACGTGCGGAAATTCAAGAAGTAAATGTATGAAACCCTATTTACCCTAAAGAACTACACTTAAGATATCCCTCTTCCAACAAAAAAAAACATTATCTTATTCAGTTCATAAACAAAGAAGTAATGCGACCATTATCATCGAGGTAATTCACACAAAATCATACTATTTTCGTGCTTTTTTCAAGATTACTTGAAAAGTACTGAACTGATTTCCAAATTTTAAAAAATGGGACCAACTTGGGAGTTTACGTAATGTAATAACGTTTGAATTATTTCAATCGGTCCAGCCGTCTTTGATTAATCGGTGGACATACAAAAAATATACAAACATAGAAACGCCTCCTTTTTTGGAAGTCGATTAAAAAAAGAAAGTCTTTATTACTATTGTGTTCCAATCTTTCTGGTACGCTGGCTGAGGGTGCTGCTCGCGACTTGTTCGCATTCCCATTCACCCACTTGACCGCAGATAAGTACATATTATTGCGCGTTAAAAGATGTCCCATCAATACCAATAATGATCACTAAAAGTTCTTTTATAGGGTGTTTGGAAAAAGCCTTATTATGGTAGATAGGGACCATCAAACCGAACAATTTTTACTCTGGGACCAACTCTGAAATAGCGAAAAAAACAGCTGTTTTCATACATTTTGAATTTTCGTTATTCATTATTGTATGAAACAGCTGGGTTTTTTTCCGCAATTTCAGAGTTGGTCCCATAGTAAAAGTTGTTCAGTTTGATGGTCTCTATCTGCCACATTTGGCTTTATAAGGCTATTTCCAAACACACTACCTGCTATAAGCTTTGCCGCGGCTCGCGACTATTCCGCATTCCCCGAGCGCCTACAACCGCATCTATTTCCATATTGCATTCTGAGCCCACACGCCTCTAAATATGTACATATTAATGCGCGTTACAAGTTGTTCGAGATCCTATAGCGGACAAGCAGAAAGAGTTTCGTTGCTAGGAAGGGTTTGATTTCTTTTCCATCTTTTTTATACGATCCCCAGATAGATCGTCTTTTGTGATAAAATGTCATAAGAGAAAAATTATAAAATAAAGATTGAACCAGCTACTTCCAGGTCCAATGAGTTATCTGTTGGTTACACTATGCTCGGAAAGTTAGGCTAAGCTAACTTTTATCCTAAAAAAACAAAATAAGCCTTCTCAGAATGTAAAGTCTGAGTATTGTGCATCGAACGTCACTTAACGAGTTACCTTGAAATGCTTTCAAGTTTCAACTTGCATTAGCCTTAGTTCAAAACTATACTACTGTATCGTTAAAATCTATAAATTTTAAGAAAAAGTTTATGAATTCTGTGTTGCAAAGAAAACGGATCACCACGTTATTTTCATACAAAAATCAAGAAACGTGCTCACTTAACAGTCTTATTGATAAAAAAATTGTATCAGTCTCTGCAAATATTTATATGTCGATGGATGACTTGGATGTCGATTAAGCATGTCAATGAAATACCTGACGCCTCTTGATTTTCTCAAAAAGGAATAAACGTATTGTAAACCGTATTTGTATGAAAATAACGTGGTAACCTACCCGTTTTCTTTCTTTGCAAAGACATCTTAATGTATACTTATACATTGAGATGTCTTTGCACTAGTGTGTTACGGTGTAGCCCCACAATTTTACCATTTCAACATATATTTTAGTTTCGAAAAAAGTAACCTGTGGCTCAAAGCTAACGAGAATCCCAAAGGATTCTGAGATCAGCGCGCGTGTTACATATTCAATTGGTGCATATAAACGACGTCGCCTGCTGTCTAGAGAGCAACTGTCTCTCTTGACACCAAAGCGAGCCAGCCACAAAGATCTGACATCCTTGGAGCACTCTGTTGAGATTCTTAATCCTCTAGTGAGCCGCGAGGCAAAAGAGCTTTTTTCGTGACCTCTTTTTCGTTGTAGTGATTGGTGAGGAACTGAGGAATGACTGAATTCATCAAAAACTAACCTTAATTTACTAGAAGTTGAATAAAAAAAGATTTAATTTAATTAATAAGCAATCCCAACTAGTAAGTATCGACAGTTAACACTGCAGATATGACTTTTTATCACGTTTTTTGTTTTAGAGATCTATTCATAATTGTTCATATTAAAATGCTCAATTCCAATATAAAATAAGGGGAAGTGAGATAAGAGAAAAATATACAAATACCTACTCGAAATCGAATCCCAAAAAGCAACGAAATTCATACTCTTCTTTAAATTAAAACTGTACTGTGGAATTACAGCAAAAACTTCAAGCTAAACGCGACGGACCGATATACCGACTAGAATTTAATTATTCCAGATGAATTAAGCAGGTAGAATGCAGGGCAAATAATAAAATTAAGGCTGCATGCGTTCAAACGATAACTGAACACACGACCCGACCTCAACCAGAACTCAACTCAAACTCACCTCAACCGCAGCCCACCTTGAAATACATTGCTTACAATTTTGAGTCTTATGACACTTAATAAGCTCCTGTGTAATGTTCAGGTGCGTTTGAGGTGAGTTCGGGTTGAGTGTGAGTTGAGTTTGGGCTGTGTTCGGGTTGATTTGGAGTTGAGTTCGGGTTGAGCGCGGGGCGTGTGCGCAGTTGCATCCACAAAATATAACGGAGCTTATTAATGTGACATAAAACTCAAAATTGTATGCGCTGTATTTCAAGGAGTGGGCTCCGGTTGAGTTGAGTTTGAGTTGTGGTCGGGTCGTGCGTTACCGTATGAACGCAGCCTAACTGTGTGCCGCAGAGTAGAGGTCAGCACAGCAGCGGCCCGCTTTAGGGAGCAGGTAAGTGTTTGGTACTTAATGGATGTGAACTTGGAATCAGCTGAATCGAATCAGTGTCAAGGTTACCGAGTTTCTGAAATGTTGAAAGTTTTATGAGATATTGTTTTCGTCAGTATGTTCTCAGACTAGTAAAGCGTTTATACCTTATCCATAGAATGAATAAATAGTAAGTACTGAGTGACGTCTTATCGCTTAATTATGAAGTTTTATTTTTTGAAAGATAATTTTATTATCAAAACTTCGATATAGATAGAAGATCGATGGATCAAATTAATAATCATGGTTGTAATTTGAGGAGTAGTGTGATCCATTTCCAAAAAAAAAACCGTTTTGTTGCCATAATTGATTTAATGAAATAAAAGTTCTTGCAAGTATAGTAAGTAACTATTAGGTTGCACTTAAGCTTATTCGATCAGGTACTTAATTCTGAATCGAAATACCTTTCTATTCAGTTTGGTTCTTGCAGAGTAGCTTTGTTCAGAAGGCGTTCAATTTTCTCGGCGTCAATGAACGCATCAATTTACTATAAACTGAAAAGTTTATCCGATAAGAGCTACCAAAGAAAGGCTTTAGGAAACTCGACTGTTCTCTAAGGACGTATTTAGTTAGGAGTTTCCAAATACCAATCTATTTAAACCTAGAACTTATGAGCTATTAAGATAAACTTTAAAGTTTCAAAGTTCGAATAGAAAGGAGACATATATTATTAACTTCGCGTTTAGTTTGATGAGATTATCGTAGTTATTATTTAATATAACAATATTAGGAAAAATATACGATTTTCTTTATTTATTTTTATCTTTCCGACGCTCCGTGGTCAGTATAGGGGTCTTTTCCCGTTGTTGCCCACTTTACTTTAGTTCCCTGACTAGAGGATATCGCGAAAAGTTGAAAAAGTATCTTAAACAAACCTTTTGTTTTTCGATAAGCCGGGAATAGGCCGATATGGGTAATATTATTTTGAACCAGATATGTATTGAGAATTGATTTGTGTTTTATCAAATTTTGTGGTTTTGATTAATTCTCCGGGACCAATTAGGCGATTTTTGGTAGGCTCTTTACATACCAATCAATTAACACATTCGATAGTAACTACTTCATCAAATTGCTAAACGAAACCTTAACAACAACCACAAGCATACTTTAAAGGACCTGTAATTAAGAGGGTACAGGAAGCGCAGGATCAAAATTGCTAGAGACCCGCATTGCTGATGAGCCCACAGAATAAATAAGTGACCAGTAACCTATCTCGCCCAGTTTTCTTGAAATTATACCGACATACGGTACCTATCGAAATATCCATACACTGAACGAATACATCCAATAACTAAACATGCCATAATTTACGTAGGTACGTAGATGATTCTTCTTACACAAGTTGTCCTCGTCCGTATACAACGTGATAAAAAAACCCCTAAATACATTTTGATATTTTCGTTATAATTTTTGTATGAAACAGCTGAATTTTTTCGCGATTTCAGAGTTGGTCAAGTTGTTCAGTGTGATGGTCTCTATCTACCATATTCGGCAATAGGTTTTTTTTTGTAACACGTTGTATAACAGTCTGTTTGAGTGAGAGAGAGTTTATTGACGCCAAAAACAACAAAAGTTTTTAGAGGAAGATAGGATACTGGTACTTATTTATACTGTGTCGCAAGGGTTGACACAATGTCGATTACAAATGAGCGATGCTGCTGTGGTCACATCGGCTTTGCGTGGGCTTGTGTCGCCTAATCGTGCTGTGTGGTGACTTGGCAACTATTTGTGTGGGCTTGTGACGTCAACAACTTGTTCAACTTGTGATGTTTGTTAGTAATGGCATCTTTCATTTTAGGTAAAATGCTTCTTAGTCAATTGACCGTGCTTGTTTTTTTCCATTTCCGACACCTTTACAAAAACAACTCTGTTAGTCAACCAATCTATTTTATTTAATTAATAGACTTTAATACACTAGTTAAAGTAATCACTCGTAGACCAAGTGCCGTTGATGAGACCGCAACGATCTACAAATAGAGCGAGGCGGCCGGGCGGGTTCCACTATCGCACTGAATTACGTTACGTTAACTGAATCGCAGCCGAAATAACAAAGCTATTCAGTGTATTAAGGCTTTTGTTTACTTGACTGAGCAGATTGCGCAGTGATGTTCTTCGTGCTGATAACTAAACAGATCGACACTACCTGTTTAATGAATTATTTCTTCGTGACAGGTATTGTGGAGTTTTTATTTCAATTTTAATACCAAGCTATCAAATTATAATTGAAATGAAATTGTTTTTTTTTATTATACTCGTATTTAATGAAAATGGCTCAACTTCTAGAATGAAAATAGTAAATTTATCGCTAAAATTAAACTCGAAACATTGGTGTGTAATGAAAAGACGAACGACGATAGTGCGACGAATGTTTATGCGAAAAAAAAGTAATCAATGAACGTTTGTGTAAAAAATCGCTTAAAGGTATGAAGAATTTCTAACTTTATACGACCAAGAATTAACATACTAAATTTCTGCTAAACTCAGCAAGTCCAACATTTAATGAAACTTATATATTATAAAATAATACCTAATACAGAAACCCAAGGAACGGAACAAGATCCAATGGCGTCGGGTACTGCTAATGAAGACTCGATCTGTACGATAGTTTAATGAAGGTTCCAAGTAATGACCGTTCGCCCTTCTGAACTAAGATAATAAACAGTGCCATAATTTGAATATAAAACCTTTTCTACAATATCAAGTTAATTAACAAACACATAGGACTTGTTTCACACCTCTAGTTGAATGTACTTATGTATAATAATGGAACAGAATCTAATATGAAATTCTATTAACATCAATACAACTAATAGTTGAGGAAAAATAGCCAGTTTCTCATTTTTTGGGGACTCCAGGTGTAGAAGTGCCTTCGGCCTTATCGTCACTTAACATCAGGTGCGGTGAAGTCCAAAAACTGACCCGTATGAAAAAAAATTTTTAATAAAATATTCGTTAACATTCTCAGTACACATTTGTACCTTTATACCTACATCGCAAGGGTCACATTTAGACCCATAGCACGTTAAAGAAACTGATTTCGGGTAACTATTATAGCGCCGTCATCGTACTGTCCGAACGTGGGCCGAATCTCCAAAGCGAATGGAAATCGTTGGAAATAATTTAAGTTTTACAAATGCTTCTGAAGATAAAAAAGAACCCTTTGGTTTTGGGATCCTACATCCTACTGTATACATTATATTTAATTAAGTAAGAAGTTGACGCTATTTGTATTTTTTTTTAATATTGGACTATTAATTTAATTTAATTGTAAGTTCATCAATAATTAATTTAGTCCTAATGTACCTTTTTATTCACCAATTGTTATATTTTCGACACAATGAATATTGTTATGAAATAAATAAACTTTAAACATGAAACTACCTATAAGTAAGTCTGTAGGTACTCGTACATACGAGATATTTATGATAACATTAAATAGTCTTTATCAGGGCATTAGAAGCCAAATCAATTATTAATAGAATTTTTGTCTGTATGTATGTTTGTACGCGCATCACGAAAAAAGCACTAAATTGGATGTAGTTTTCACAGTTCTATTTCTGAGAGTCTAACTTAAAATCAGGCCCATATTTCATCTTGATACGCCAACTAGTACAAAGTCCACGCGACGAAGTCGTGGGCGGCCGCTAGTGTATTATAAATGTTACTCAATCACACTAACACGGCTGAACAGATTTGGATGAAACTTGGCACACAGATAGTTCATAATTTAGAACAAATCATAGAATACTTTTTATCATGTTTTTTTCTTTTTTCTTAATTTTTTCGAAATCTTGTTTAATTCACTTCATGATGAAGTAGGTATGGTACGTATATAATTTATTTGTTTCCAACCTCCATGATACAAATATTCAGCCGGTAATTACTCCTAGTTGTAATATTGTGAAAAATAACAAACAAGGAAGTAGATAACTCCAGATGAGAGTTTTGGCGCTATTTTATCAAGTTCGGTTTGGTGTCTATTTTAATTATTTGCAAATTGATTCATAGTGGATATTGTGTCTTAAAATCGGTGCAGTTTTGTGGTACAAGTGTTTATGCAACTGAACAATATGTGGGATAATTGAAATAGGTGCGATCTTGGTTGTGTGAAGCTGAGACTTTTATTGTACGGTGGCTACCTCGGCAAAACTAACCCAGTAAACTGTCTTGATATACTTCGTGCCAAATGCTCCAAGCAGCATTGGAATGCGATGCACCCGCATTTTAATGTGAACAAACTGAAACAAACCACTGAATACCACAGAACTATTTAACACTTGACACTGGCAAAAATTACTCCATAAAGAGGAGTTGATTGCCATATCAAAATAAGAAGAAGAACTCCAGATGAATTTGAAATATTTGGCACATAGACCGGCGCCGCACATTTCATCGAAACGTGAACCGAATCTTTATTGATATTGGAATTATTAAATACGGCCCTGAATTTACGGCACACGTTCTATTTCTTGTATTAACGACTCATTTGGGGAAGTGCGTTGAAAACTTTTCTGGAATTAGAGTATTTTACTTAACAAGACACCAAAACTCGGAAAAGTAAAAGTTTTAACATTCAATTAAGAATTTGATCCAAAAAAAATATAAGAAGAACAGATCAATACTGTTGAGCATTTATATGTTATCTGCAAAATAAGTAAAGAAAGTTGTAGAAATGGCAGAAGATGGAGCTTTGATATTTAGCTAATTAATAAGAATTAAAACCACCTATGTATAGCATTTTTTTTTTCAATTAGTTGTGTCACAACATGAATATGATCAATAGTTGAAAATGCATGGAATATGGAAGGACTCTATACATATGTTTCATAGACTTCACTAAAGCTTTTGACTCTTTGGAACATTTCGCTATCTGGGAGGCTTTAGCACAGCAAGATGTAGATGTAGGGTATATAAACCTTTTACACAGCATATACTCGAAGTGCTCCGCAAAAATTCGACTGGAAAGAGATGGACCCGAATTTCGCATCGAAAAAGGTGTAAGACAAGGTGACCCTCTCTCACCTAAAATATTTTCAGCAGTTCTTGAGATGGTTTTTAGAAACATCGCATGGAAAAAACAAGGAATAAAAATAGATGGGGAGTACCTAAGTCATTTGCGATTCGCGGACGACATTGCCATATTTGCAGAAGAAAGTACACAGTTAGAGAACATGGTGAACGAGCTAGCGAGTGAGAGCAAAAAGGTTGGTCTATTGTTAAACACCTCAAAAACAAAAATAATCACTATAAGAGTTGATGGAGAACAGATAGAGTATGTTACTGAATATATTTACCTGGGTCAATCGATTGCGTTTGAAGACCAGACAGAAAAAGAAATAAATAGAAGGATTGCAATTGCTTGGAAGAAATATTGGAGCTTAAAAGAAGTCATGAAAAACAGAGATATAAACATAAAAATTAAAGGCAAACTTTTTAACACAGTAATTTTACCAAGTTTAACCTATGGCTGCCAAACATGGTCATTGCGAAAAAAAGACGAAAACAAATTAGCTATACGCCAGCGGAAAATGGAAAGAAGCATGTTATGTATAAAAGTATCACATAAAATTAAAAACGAAATCATAAGGAAAAAAACACAGATAACCGATATACTGGAAAGAGTAAGAAGTTTGCAATGGAGATGGGCAGGTCATGTATGTAGAATAGAAAGTGATAGATGGACCAAAAAATTGACTGAATGGTTACCAAGAGAAGGACAGCGAAGTAGAGGTAGACCGAAGAAAAGATGGGAGGATGTGTTTAAGGAAAGAGTTGGATCGGACTGGAGGAGGAAGGCGAAGGACAGAGAGAACTGGAGGAGGCTGGGGGAGGCCTACGCGAAGGAGGCGACTTCCACAAATTAATATCTTAATTTTATTTATTACGATGATTATATACACACTTTTTAATTTAAATTTAAATCAATTGAATTTTATATACCTATTTAACAATTTTATATAGATTATTTATATTTAACTCAATGTTTTTTTTTTAAATCAAATTATTATTGTCAATTATTGTTAATTTGTAAAGCATGCTAAATATTGTGGTAGAATAAAGGCTATTTTTATTTTTATTTTATTTTATTATGTATAGCATTAAGGTATTTATATGTGTTTTATTTATTATCCAACATAAGAGAAGTGACGGGACTAGTTTTCAAAGAAAGTGGTTTGCAAATTGAAACTACATCATTATACTTAAGTCTATTATTATTTTCACTCAGCAAATCGACTCTGAGTTGAAGGCTGTAAGTAATAAATTCCACCCTCAACAGGTGGGTGAGCACTCATTTCCGGTTGATGGATCACTTATCTTCGGCTGTATTTCTTAAGGAGGTGGAATATCAAATAATGATTCAAACTTTTATGGCAAACCAAATTTTTGTTCAATATGTTTCTAATAATGGTGTTTAATATTAATAAGCTCTAAAGGTTATTTACAAGAATCGTTTATCCGAAGTTTAATAAGTTATCCGAAGAATGTTGTTATTAAAACTTTATAAGATTTTTTGTATCAATTTGTGTAGGTGCCTATTTTCTAATGTTATTTATTTATAGTATATAGAGGTTAATTTTAAATGACATAAGGTTACGTATGCTAGTCAGATCAGCTAAATATTTATTGGATAGAGATTTAATCTTACACTGACCTACCAATATTTTAGTCACAACACAACTAACTGAATATAGCGCTCATGGCGGAACTTAGCAGATTGATCGTACTCGATCATGTTTGTTAAGCAACACTCGGTCCGGCCAGGTGTCGGATGGGTGACCGTTAGGTGGCATTACAACTGAGCTCTTCCGTGCTTCAGAGGGCACCTTTCAAACGTCGGTCCCGGCTGTTGTCATCTGATAACAGTCGTTAAGCCAAGTTAGAGGCGGCTTGATAAACTCTAACACCAGAGGTGGCCACTATTCCTCATTGGATAAGATTCATAATTCATAATTCATAATTCATTTATTCCATAACAAAATAATTTGTGTCGGAAAACATACAAAAATAATAAATTAAATTAATCAATTGGCAAGCATAAAGGGCATGTCAAAAAATATTCATGAATGTCAAATATTATTAGTTAATGAGAATTAAAATAAAAAATATATACCTACCTACGTTCCGAAATTAATAATTCTTATGTTCAACAAAATCATTTAAACTGTAATAACATTGTTTTAACAAGAAGTCCCTTAATTGTCTTTGAAATAATTTATAGTCAATAATAGATTTTAGCGTGATTGGAAGGCTGTTAAACATTTTGACTGCCTGATACCTTACACTGTGTTTTACAACTTTTAGCTTTGGTACAACCACGTTTATCAAGAAGAAGAAGACTGAATAAAAGTCGCTACTGCCGACTACGCATACCTAGGTCTTTTTCACACATTTTATATTCTTCGTTTTTGTGTTATGTTATGTTATGATACAAAAGATTAACGTCTTTTTTCTATAAAAAAAACTGTTTACCATTTTCCGTGCGATGACTTTACTTTATAACTTAAGTGTTAGCAAGTAGGTACACCAACAAACGCAGACCGTATTATAACTTTCTTAATTAAGTTTGCATTTTTCTTAGCCACATAGAAGTTATCTGCAGAAACTGCCTTCTATGAATTTAGATCTACTATTTAGATAAGTTTTAGGATTATTGTTATGCAAATAAAGCGGGAATACACCGAGATTATGATCTATTTTGTTACTTTTAAATTGTTGTGTGTAATATCATATCATTTTTTTAAATATATTTTTATACAATCAAAAAGGGCGACTTGCAGCATTAATTAAGTATTGTTTAATTGGCAACAATTCGTATACGAAATTGTGTTTAAGTGGTAGTTAAGCAAGCAATAAATAATTTATGGTGTAAGTCGCCCTAAGTAAACGATATTTTCTTTTTTTTTAAAAAGTGGCAAGTGGTCATTATAACAGCCAATAAGAAATTGCCATGCTTATCAGATTTTTAAAGCGATTTGTTAGTCATCACATTTTAGTACACACATAGTTTGGACTAGGTTTGGCCCTTTATTCCCATCCCCCATGCCCCCTTCGAGCTTTGCCACCGGGGTGGTGGTTGGCACTAATAGGTGGCGTTTACCACCCTCGTGGTCGATGACACCTATTTATTCCCATCTGCCAACTTCAAGCTTGCCATCGGGGTGGCGGTTGGCACTCAAAGCTCGAAGGATAGGAATAAATAGATGCCATCGACCACCGGGGTGGTAATCGCCACCTATTAGTGCCAACCAACCCCATGGCAAGCTCGAAGGTTGCAGATGGGAAAAAATGGGTTTTGCCAGGGTCATTACCGCACCAAAGGGTTGTCAAATAAAAACCTTATTACAATTTACATACAAATCGATATTTCATTTAATGTTGAGTGATCATGAGATGGCTAGAGATCGATTTAATTTCCACGTTCGTTAGGTACGTTCTAACCTCGTCACGCATTGCGTGGGAGTCAATTAATGAGACTCTCAATTTGATTCGTACGCGATTCTCGTACATGACAATTCTGCTATTAACTTGTATATTCAGGCGTTAAATAAAGGGAAAGGGGCGTCGAAACTTTTTGATTGTAATTATCGTTCTTGATTATTTGACTCGTGAAGTAAGTTATAGAGCAAAATATATGACGTTATTCAATCATATTAAGTATTTTGAATCGTACATCGCTGTGATTGCAAAATAACGATAGCTTATTAAGCATTTTTATTATGAGAATACAAGAACAGTAAGTTTTGAAAGTACTCAGATACGAGGTTATCTATTTATATCTAATTAAATTTAGTAAGAATATTGAATACTAATATGATGCATCCTAAACTATCCATGTTATGATACATTAAACACACTTGTGTTTGATGTATAACAAATACTGATACCAGAAGTTTATAAACTGAACCGATTTCAGTTAGCTCCCTCAACATTATTTTGTAATACGGAAGCTTATTTTCCGTCAGAAACACTCGGAAACCCTCATCAAAAGACCTCAACATCGGAGTTTTATAAGAAAATATCCATGTATTTGATTTACCTCATACATCCATAGTGACGTATCCGTATCACTAAAATTTTTTAGCTTTGTTAGATATATTAATTGTAATTAGTGCGAGTTAATCTGGTTCAAGTAATCAAGTTGAATCATTTATTTTCGCAAAATCCTTTCAATTATTCACATTACAGCATTTTTTCTTATCCTAAACGGCTGAATATCAAAGTTTTAATTTAACTACCTGTGGATACGTTCTTAATATATTGGTCACGTTTAGATATACTGTGCGTAAAAGTCCTATAGGCAGGAGTGTGTCCCGAGTAGGGTTACTAGATGACAGAAATTTTCCTGACATGTCAGGAATTTTAGGCATCTGTCAGGAAAACAGGAAAAATGTAGTTGTCAGGGATTTTTGAAATCCCAAAAAGTGTAAATGAAAACACATAATTTATTTATCATTTTGGTAAGAAATAAGTATCAAAAGTCAACTAAATGAAGAATGTAGATGTAGGTGTACAAAATGTCAGGAAATTTCCTGATAAGTCAGGAAATAGTCAGCAACTCTCATTTTAGATCTGGTAACCCTAGTCCCGAGCCCGACTCCCGTTTGATCTTTATAGCATAGTGTAGGTAGACTATCATTATGTATTCTGTATACAAGGTGTTTAGAAAAAGCCTTAAAAAGCCGAATATGGTAGATAGGGTAGGCATATAACCTCCGATAAATTGATATAAACCCTCAAAACAGCCTGAGACATTTTTTTATGTGTATGGAAAACTGCAAAGTGACAACCCTATACGCAAATAAACTATTGTTTTCGATAATTAATCCAATTATAGGCAAAAGCAAACCACAGTTTCAGTCTAGAGTTTCCAGTTGCCACTATGCAGTTTATCAGAAAGTTAGTTTTTTCCAAAAAATATTATATTCGGGGTGTATGATATTTTTCCGGGACATGCATGGTACCCTTCTACCATATTCGGCTTTAAAAGGTTATTTCCAAACACCCTGTTTATTATTATTCTCTAAATCTGTGACAAAAAGAATTAAGTACAAGACGTCTATAATGTATTATTATTGTTATGAATCAATTTAATTAAATACAACTTGGTTTGTTCTACTAAACTTTGTGCCCGCAGAATCAATAGGGGAAAACAGTCGCCTATTACTCACGTACTACTGGCGCGCCAAAATTGTCTTTTTTTCTTGTGTAATTATTGTTTCAGCCAGTTCATTTGGATCAATTCGGGCGGATGGGGCAATGAAACCATTTATTAGCTAACTGACAATTGTCTCTGTAATGGTAATTTGGCAAGAGCGGAAAATTAATTACAAAGTCGTGACTCATGCCCCCTTTGAGGGATAAAAAAGTGTAATTGCTTCCGGCTATAGTCGCTCATGCATCGTGTATAATACCATTCTTTTAATTTAAATATATTGTTATGAATTATTAAACTTTATATTTTAGGCATTAATAAAACGACTCACTATTATTAAACCGTATTAGTTTATTACTAAACCGTAGCAGTAGCTCATCCCGTCTGAGTTAATCTTTAGTAAGTTTTCAGTTAGTCTTTACTATTGAAGGCTAAATGATGCCACGGGTCTCGTACTGATGTCACGGGTCTCGTACTGATGTCACATGACGTAAATAGAACCTTAAAATGTTGACCGGAAGTGAAGGATTTTCTCAATCTTCCGGCCAATTTTATTTGCGATAATCTTCTGATCCTAGCTTTGCACAACATTTCCGACCGTGTGCCATGCATTTCATAGTAATGTCATATGACGTAGGCAATATTGTCGCGGGCTTACGGACTATAAGGAGTTCGAATCCTTAGTTCGTTTCGTTCACTTATCTCTGGAATCTTTCCCAGCCTGTTACTGGGTTACAGAGGACGCACTAACAATTGACTCTGCGTGGAGAAGGCTTTTAAGGAACAATCGCACCGGGATTAGCCTTTCTGCTACGCCAGGCGAATGCTAATGGCGTCTCTTTAGCATGTAGCTAACTTTACAATACAGTAGGTACCTAGAACATCGTAAATCATACAACAGATATCGCCAGTTTTTATGCGTAGCACCTACAGCCTAATTTTATTAGCCAAGCTGCAGCTGGACACCGAATTTTTGCTTAGCTCTATCTCTTTTGTCACACAGAAACATCAGCAACCAGAGTGAGAAAAACACTAGGCCGCATCGCGCTTTTCGGCAATGGTGAGCCGGTCGCTGCTCTCACTCTATCGAAAGATGTCATTGAGTTGCGAAAAGATGACGGTGATTCAATATAGTGTGAGCGTATATTAAAAAACAAACCAAAAGTAGTGGAGTTATCCACTACTTTTTAAAAAAACACGATTGATTACAAAACCAAATATAAATGTACAGTACTGTGTCCTACAGTCGCTATTCGATAGCGACTGTAGTGAGCAATTTTGTATCCAATTTGGAACAGCGCCTTGGCAGTAACTAGCTACGAAACTAGCTAACGAGTTAGTAACTAACTAAGTAGTTACTAACTTAACTATACTAAACTAAAAGTTGTCTTACAATGTCAACTACAGCCGCTATCGAGTATTGTAAGCGTAAACTGATAATATACGCCTTCTGTGCAAACTCATCATACAGACACAGGCATCTCAATAAAATACATGGAGTTAAGAGTGTCCATCAGCCATTTTTGATATCCCACTGCTGGGGCACAGGCCTTCCTTATGGGTGGTAAGGAGGACGGGCCATAACCCACCACGCGGGCCCAATGCGGATTGGTGGGTGTTAATGCAAATGCAGCCGGGACCAACGGCTTTACGTGCCTTCCGAAGCACGGAGGAGCTCGCGATAATTCATTTTTGGTCACCCATCCCATGACCGATCCTTGCGTACGTTGCTTAACTTCCGCAATCGCTGGGCCAGGTGCTAAACCACTGCGCCACCGAGCCGAGTTAGGAGTAGGTGCATTTAAAACGAACGGCTAACTGTGCCAACAGGTACGTTGGTATATTAATGCTTTTCGAATTCGTTCGCCTGTCGAATTCCTTGCATTAATAATTCATGAATAGTCGTATTTTTCAAACATCGCAACGAGGATCTCTTTGAAATATGTGGATTGGCTCAATGGCAAATTTTCTTTAGCTCGTTTAACAATTCGATTTCATTTTGAATGCCTTCTCATTTACCATTCTGGCCGTACTTGGGATAGGTATCGGTATTTGAAATCCACTGAATATTCGTGGTGAAATTATGTCGATGTGAGTTTGTGGGCGTAAAAGAGTACCTGAGCTCTTTTAAGCCCACAAACTCACATCAAAGTAGGAAGCAAAGTAATAAAATCAAAAAACATCTTGTTACAAAATAGCACAATAAATTAAGGATAAAATACTTAATATCAATTAAAATTTATTACTTTATGTAAATTTTTGTAAGCCAAGAAATGGCAGCAAAAGATCATAATGAACAGTAGTTGTGAAATAATTAATTGTTTTAGGTTTATAAAATAATATTAGTCTGAAAAAGTCTGGAAAGAGTAAATATAGACGATTCAAAAGCGCCTAATTACTAAGTTTATTTCAATAAATATATTTTTTCCCTTGACTTTGACTTTAATTACTCGTAGTAGCCGATTTAGTTACCTACTAGGTAGTTTCATAGAGGGTTGAGCCCCGTTCCTATTTAAAGAACGGTCCGTTTTGCTTACGGACGGTAGAAATTATCACCAGTCGTCATCGAATAGTTTATTTCTGCTTTTGATCAACTTTTACGTCAGCTTATGGTGATCCATTCACTGAACCCAAAGGAATTCCACTAATGGCTGGGTATTAGTAAGTTTATCAAAAGTTACTCATACCATAGAGGTAACTTAGAAGTTAGGTTTCTGGAATTATAGCTTCTTAAAGCTTATGAAGAAGGCTTATTTTATGATTCGTAATTACTTAAGTATAACTTTTTTGTGACAGACATTATAATATAACATTGGTATCCGGATATCCGGAATGAAGCTGAAATTAACTATCAAAAATAATAAGTACCTACTTATACTTACGGAAATATTTGTCTCTATTATTTTACTCATAAAATTCGTTATAAGTAATCGTCTCATACATACATAAATGTTTGAGAATGTCATAAAATATGGTGCATTCAGCTAAGGTTTTAGTGTGGTAGGTTTTTAAGTTCTTTGGAAAAAAAAATCTTGGAGAAAATGGTTAATTTGCATTGATATACTAATACATCTTTTGAAAAAAGCGAATGATTTTTATTCGCTCTGTATTTAAATAATATTGAGTGTGTAATATTATTAGTCGAACCACAATAGTGCGATTCACGTTCGTGCGAAATATCGATTGTGCAATTCTTTTTAGTGGGAAAGATATTAGGTACTCAATGGTATTTACTAGTGCAATGCAGTTACCTCTGGTCGCTCTAGTATGGCTCTTTAGCAATCCATCTATTGATGTATGTGAATAACGTACTTTAGTGATACCTAACCTTACCTAACCTATGTCTTTGCATAGTATAACAATATGAATGTACAGTCAGAAACGAAAGTAGCTTAACGCTTTAGTACCTACTTTGTCGTGGCAACTTTTTTGACAGATGTTTCATAGATTGAAACATTAATCAAAAATGTTGCTTTTACAAAGTGTTAAACTGTTACCTAAGCGACTTCATTGCTGACCGTACTATTGTACCCAAAATAGAAATAATTAATTGATTACCTATTCACTTAGGTATTTTTATCGACAAACGACTAGGTGTATCAATTCAATCAAATAAAACTCTGTTGATTTGAGAGAAATCGGATTTACGGAACTGTAAGTTCCAATTTGTGTCTTCGTAAATCAGTGAGTCATTTGAATCATGTCCATCGAACGTGACACGTTCAAACAAAGTGAGTTATAGTCGGAGCTATTGCCTCTGTATTGCTGTAGCAAGTTTGGTTACCATTACCAGAGAGCCTACTCTTCTACGAAAAGGTATTTGCGACTTTCGAACGATATCAGTCGTTCGTTTTCTTTGTACTCTATTCCTATAAGGTAAATACGTAGATTGAGTACAGACGTGCGTCTAGCAATGGGCTGTTGTGATGAAGATGATGATGAAGTTTCTTAAATCAGTAAGTCTGAATTAGGTATGTCCATCAGATCGAGTGTTGTTCCATCAAATTTCGGGTCAGAACTATCCTTTTTTTTGTTATTTATATTTATATTTTTTTGTTGTATTCCCTGTTGTAGCGAAAATTGCTATAGCAAGATTTGTTTATTAATTTGTTGATCAAAATTGAATACTTAAATTACTTAATTAATATATCAAACAACAAACACCCTAATAGACGGATGGTCTCATTCGATTTATATAATTTTCAATTCCATTGGTCTCTAACTAAGGTGACTTGTCACTAAGCGGAACGAATGTCGTCCTTATCAGAGTAGGCCCTTAGTAGTGGACCACAGTTAGAACAGCAGTATTAATGTTAACATCTTCGTAAATGACGCCCGGAAGTGTTGATCGACCGGGTTAATATTCACTTTGCTAAATCAATTCGTAGATATGCACTACTTCTAATTTAATTGATCCGGATTGACCCATTAGATAACATTGTCCATCAGCCATTTTTTTTTATGTCCCCACTGCTGGAGCACAGGCCTTCCTTATGGGTGGTAAGGAGGATGGGCCATAACCCACCACGCGGGCCCAATGCGGATTGGTGGGTGTTAAAAACTGCAAATGCAGCCGGGACCAACGGCTTAACGTGTCTTCCGAAGCACGGAGGAGCTCGAGATAATACATTTTTGGTCACCCATCCCATGACCGACCCTTGCGAACGTTGCTTAACTTCCGCAATCGCTGGGCCAGGCGCTAAACCACTGCGCCACCGAGTTCCTTGAGCTTAGATAACATAGCTACTTGAATTTGGTAACTTATTGATACAGACTGTGATATTTTGAGTTTAACAGCTAGATTAGTGTAGTTTGTTATTTTATTCCAATATATTTTTATGGGTAGTTATGCTAACCCTCTCAAATGTCAGCATAGGGTCGGACACGCCTCCTTTATTTTATCTCCGTTGTTGAATCTCCACAAAAATTAATTCTGAAACTACGAAATAAATTACTTCTTGTTCAACATGTTGAAATAGGCCATTACTTACGAATGTAAGAAAATGATTACCAACTTTCTAATGTCTTTAGATTATGATGAGACAGAGATGTTATTGATTCACTCGGAATAAATCACATAACAAACACATTTACATACACACAACACACACACACACACACACACACGCACGCACGCACACACACACACTTGTTTTTATTTTTATTTTTATTTATTTTTTTATTTTCTCTTCTTCTCTTTAATTTAATTTTATTTATTGTTAACTCTAGCTTCTAAAGCTTATAACTAAGTAGTTATGGAAGAGCGGAGTCACCTGACACAGGCATTTTTTGCTTAAAAGTGGGCTCCGGTCACTGTACATAAAATGTAAACAAAATGTTATTGAAATAAATTATTTTAATTTTAATTTAATTACTAAGTTTTTTAGTGAGGCAGGCAGGCAGCAACATCGTTATGAATTTAGTTTGAGAACAATTGCAGTTTTTTATACACTATAGGTACTTTTAAAATTTTAAGATTGATGGCAAAAGTTTGATGAAACACGTTATACGATACGGGTATACTAAGTTTAAAGATAAAATATCCAGTATAGACGAATATCTTTAGAGATGCTTCAGTACTAGCCAACATTTTAATTGGGTCATCACTAGAAAACATCCAAGCAATTCGCAACAGACCTCGGGTGCATATTAAAAGCCAAGCAAATGAGAATGAAACATGCCAGCGGTCGACTTCAGCGCTTTATTAGAAATCAGAGGGGTAACATTACATTACAATAATTCTAGTTTTTCATGTTTTATCAAGAAAACTGTCCTTTCTACCAAAACCAAAACCCTATTCAAAGCTTCGACAAAGACAATCCGTCAGAGGACATCATAATAACGTCACGGTTTTGTTACTTTGGTTAGATGGGGTATTAGACAATTCTTATTTAGTCACCTGCCTAAAGCAATTTACTTGAGGAGGACACCTCAATATTGAGACTTTTTCCATTTTTTATTATTATTTGCTTTTCCATACCATTTATCAATGCCCGCGCAGACGCGGGCGTCTGTACAACAATAGACAATCTTGTGTCTCATTTTCCGGGCGTTGACGGGTTAAAAGTGTATGTGAAATAGTTATAATAGAATGCCTTTCCTCTCTACGAGCAAGTTTGTCCCTCACACCTATCTGGTCATTTCATGCAGCGGGCATAACGCCGAATAGTTTTAATAATGAAATTCCTGGGCAGAGCATTCCGTCAGGCGAAAGGTAGCTTTGGCACGGAGCCACTTCCGTCAGTTTGGCGCACTCCGACCTCCCTAGGAAATTAAACTGCGCAAAAACTAAGTCGCCAGAAATATATCACGTCGTACTGGTATCACTGCATCGCTGGGGCAGCCAAGTGGGCTTACTGACGTTCTGGATGGACCGAATCCAACTCGGTTAAATTTTATGACTTGAATTTTATTGTTAACAACACCACTGTTTATTTTCCATATTGGCCTAACAAGTGATAGATTATCAAGTTGTCAATAATAGAACTCATTGAATAAACTATGAACATTGGAAACTGCTTTCATTAACTTCCCCAGAGTTTCTCCGGAAAATTCTCCAGAACAGCTGCATCAATTATCATAAGTTTAAAAAACAAAAACCCGTATCTCAATACAATACATAATTATACTTTATATTTTGCCGTCGTATTACCTAAGTTTGATCCCAAAAAATTGTACCTACGTCCTCTCAGTTTTTTTCAATAAATTCTCATAACTAATGGACATTGACTTTGACTGGTTACTTTCTTTTTTAATAAGTCGTGAAGTTTTGATATCTCAAAATTTACCTACAATAGAAATAAAAATTCTCGAATATAAATGCAAGTATAAACATTTTAAGTCATGATTATGAGTGCCTTTTATTTATAAGTCGTCTGCTTTCAAAACAGGCGTTGAGTGGTACTGCGACGTGCGATCTCCCCTAATTTAGAAAATGACTGCGAAACACTTTACCACCCTTATTTTATTTTCACGACGTCGACAGCATGCTAATAAATGCAAATTAGTTTTGATCTTTTTATCGTTTTGAATATTTAAATTTTTACTTCTTATTGGTTGAGATTACTTTTGAAATACAGCAATTATTGGACACTTTAGCTTTTGTTTTATTTTCCATTACATATTTTTAACCGACTTCATCAAAAGGAGGAGGTTCTCAATTCGATTGTATGTTTTTTTTATCGTTGTTCGCGCGTATTTCGACATTTATGGACCGATTTAGATGATTCTTTTTTTGTTTGATTGAGTTTTCTTGCGAGATGGTCCCATTTATTTATTTTTTCAAATCGGTTCAGTAGTTTACAAGTAATCCTGAAAATACTTTGATATTAAATCAACTAACCTGACAATTTTGTTATTTATGAACCGAATTAGATGATTTTTTTTTGTTAGGGAAGGGATACCTTTGTGTAGTCTTTTTAACCGACTTCACAAAAAGGAGGTATTCAGTTTGTATGTATGTATGTTTCTCCGCGATTATTTCACGTTTGGCTGAGCCGATTTTTCTACCTAAATAATATACCTACACTACCTAATACAGAAGGTACTTACTTTCACTAAAAATAAAAAAATTGTTTAAAAAACAAAAAACCGACTTCAAAAAACCTGCCTCTAAAAAGCAAGAAATAATATACAAATCATTAGATACGCATTATCAATGTTATAATAAAACACGTCAATTGAAGTCGGGTGGGGCTTTTAGAATAAAAAAGGAAGATGTACTCCAGCCCCACACGACTTTATAGACGTGTTTTATTATAACAATGATAATGCGTATCTAATGATTTGTATATTATTTCTTGCTTTTTAGAGGCAGGTTCTTTGAAGTCGGTTTTTTGTTTTTTTTCTATCAATGTTCTTAGTACGTAGTTGAGATAATTGATGATGACATGACCGATTTTATCTATCTCTGCGAAGTTAACCTGCTAACTTGTTCCATAAATAAATAAAAGTTTCTGCTCCTTATTCATATAACAGAAATTTAATCTTTTTAATTCATATAATAGAAAAATATTAGAAAAATCGACTCACCCGTAGCAGCTCAGACGGGATGCTGAGTTGCTACGGGTGAGTCGATTTTTACTAGTATTTTTCAATTATATAAATAAAAAAAATAGATTGTGAATGCCTAAAATCTAAAAGTTCAATAAATATAATCTTAAAAGAAAATCTACACATTTTTTAAGATGTACCTTGATACCATCCACTTTATGAAAATCTGAACATTAAACCTGTAAAACTTGACTCATATCCACAAATTAAATATACTCCCTCAGCTTTCAAGCGACGCGCGACACGGTAAAAAATTTCGTATTGTGAGGTACACAATTTGCATAACATTGCAGCTGAACAGAATAAGGAAGTATGAACTACAAAACCTAGCGTGGAATCTGGTCTGAATCAACAAATACAGAGCTGCATCTGACACACACTTAAAAATTTAAACGAAACATCTGTACTCTTTTCTGTTTCGTGCTTTAAAGTCTTATTTTACAGCACAGAATAAATAAAATGTTGGCAAGAGACGTAGCAGTGTTCTAGCTTAGTTTAAAACTAGTTTTATCCAGAATGTCATCAGAAATTCATCTCGGTTCTTGGTAAGCTTTACCACAGCACTCCATTTACCGTATAATCTCACTGACATCATGAAAATATGTTGTTACACATTACATAATATGATTTGTTCTCAACGATAATTTTCTAGTTAATTTATAGAAACAGATTTCATGTTATAATTGCATTCTGGAATTACGGGCTCTGTTCAGTGGCTCTACCACGAGTAGATGCAAACTGTTTACGTTACCGTAAACTATCTTTTTGTCTCTTTCACTCGCACTGGCTGTAAGCAGTATATCCAATAGTTTATGGTAACGTAAACATTTTGCATCAACTCATGGTAGGGCCAATGTTGTTTTGATAACTTTAGCAGTTATTCTTTTCAGTAATGAGACTACCATAAATAAAGGCCGTAAATATATTTCTGTTGCAATTACTTTGCTACTCGATTATATCCAACGAATATCCTATTAAAACTTCACAAGCATACTTGCGATTGCGACTTGTGTACTTTCAATTTGAAGTGAACATACGAGTAACATACATAATTATACCTATTTGCATGTGACTATTAATGGATATGGGATCCATACTAATGTTCGCGGATACTTGATACTTGCTGCAATGTGAACGAGCGCCAAGTTTCGGTTCCACGGAAATAAAAATTAATCTAAAGAAATTTTGCCAGCGAGTCCAACATCAAATTGTTTAGTTTCATAAGAACTTCCTTTGAAGTTGGTCTTTTAGCGCTCATTGTTTCTCTTTCGCGTTCATGAGCTGGTGGAAAAGAAACTTGATTTTAAATTTTGAGGGACTGTTTCGGAAGTAATAAATTAATTTTGAAACTTAGACTTCTGTCTTTGTAACTTTGTACATCGTAATATCAGTTTATTACTTTTCCTAAGTGGCATGGTTTATTACCAAAAAAGAATGAACAACAACCTCTTGTAACGTATTATGATAACTTTTATAAATATACACTGGCCTGCAAAAGTAAGTATCACACTTTTCAATTTTTCTTTTCTTAACTATAGAAGGTAGAGGTTTAAGATTAAAAACGTTTTGTTGCAAATTTTATAGGCTTTAATTCTTAGAAACTAAAATTATACATTAGTAATATTTTTAACTTAAAAAAGATAAAACAATGAAAATAAACATTTTTAATTCCTAGTGTAAAAAAATTCAACTAAAATGTATTACATGTTATTTAATTTTTAATAACTGGTATTGCCTCCTCGAGTTTTGATTAGAGCTTCGAGCCGGTTTGGCATACTGAACACTAGGTTTCGGAGCCGATGTTGGGGAATATTCTCCCATTCTTCTACTAGGGCCTGCTTTAGTGCCCTGAGGGTAGTAGGTGGTGGTCTGCGATTTCTGACTAGCCTCCCAAGCTCATCCCAGGCGTGTTCAATCGGGTTGAGATCAGGACTTCTTGATGGCCAAGCCATCACGCTGATACCGACCTCCTGAATATACTCTTGTACGATATGAGCCGTGTGTCCCTTTACACTTCGCCTTCCATCAGAAGTGTAAAGGGAGAATCGAGACTCATCTGTAAACAATATTCTTGACCATTCTTCTTCATCCCACTGCATGTGTTCACGGGCGTATCGCAGTCTCGCTACTCGATGCTGTCTCTCGAGTTTTGGGCCACTCGCTGGTCTTCGGGGTTTCAAATTTGCTTCAGCAAGTCTTCTTATCACTGTACTATCACTAATGTAGTCCCTCCGGGTCTGAAGAAGCTGTTGCTGGACTTCAACTGCATTTTGGTGGCGATTTCTTAATACAGTGGAAATAATATAGTCCCTTCATACCTTCGCTTTACCTTCTGGACCGATCGTACCGTCACACCCAAAGATATTAGAATTTTAAAAAGAGGTAGATGGGTTACCTGCGCCTTAACACTGGCAGTCTAAAACTTGGCTAATTAGCTCACCTGAGTGTAGTCTCGCAAAAGCATCGGCAACGTTGACACTTTGAAGTGCTCCCGCGAAACACAGTAAAAATGCCGTCCTGCGTAATGCGAACTTGTACTAATTACACAAGCAAGACTTCTAAAAGTCTAGGGATCACATATCATGCGTAAGTATTATATTTTAACTAATTTTCGTTCATATTTGTACATTAGAAATACAAAATGTCAGTAAATATTATCCTAAAAAGGTTGAGTGCGACAGCAAATATTCCGATTACCGAGTGTGATAGAGATGTCTGTCATAGATTATAAATGTACAGAACGGACAATGCCACGACATTGCTCAAGCATTATCCACGAGATGAATAACTACCTAATGAGGGCTTTTCACAATGACAAAAAACTGTAGGCTATCGAGCCAGATGATCTATCGAGATGGCGTTGATAAAAATAGGTGACAATGTGAGTTTTTTTACTAAGCTTGGAAGAGTGTCAACACCATCTAGTGATTCAAATAGTTACTATTTTTAGGGTTCGACGAGTATCAACACGATCTAGTGAGGCAAAAAGTTACTGTTTTTATTTTTTAAATGTCACTTTGAAAAGCCCTCATTAGCTTACATTACCTTTTTCGGAATGAAAGGTACCCTTTGTCCTTCTCTGTACCCCTGACAACGTGTATGAAAAATTTCATGATGATCGGTTTAGTAGTTAAGACGTGAAAGCGTAACAAACAAACGGACTTTTGCATTTTAATATTAGTAAGGATTACTTACCTAAACCTTGTGACATGGAATTTCTTATCGCCCATATTTAATTAAAGCTAAATTCCTTACTAATTTGAACACTTTTTACTATAAGTAACAATTTTACTATTTAAATTTACAAGTTTTACGAAGTTACATATATTTTAAAAAATCGTTTTGGTCACAAAAAATATTTTTTTCGGAGTGGAAATCCATTACGCAACGGACTATTTGTTATTTTAGCAATTAGCAATAGAAACTAATAGGTAAATTTTATTGTGCCCAAAAACAACCCAAGATTTTTGGGTCGAAATCGGATTTAAACTCGTAAAGACCCGGTTTAAACCTTTGGTTTTAAGCCCTTGCACATCCCTAATTATGACTATTAGTAGCTTTTTTATTTTATCGCTTGAGGTAAAATGATTCATTATTTTATTCAGACATCATTGTATGTAGTTCATAGGCATCAAACCATCGAATGTCTCTTCTGTGACACATTTAACGATATTCTATGATTAGTATCGCGACATTCACGACGACATTGCGCAACATGTATCCGTCTCGTTTACGCTCTTGTAAATAATCATACTATCTTGTTCACACTTTACAACACGGTCAAGTTAAGTCGGCCTATGCGACCATACGAAATCATCGACTCAAAGTGCCGAGATACCTTGACCGTGTAACATCGTATTATTTAGTGTGTTATAACGAGGCAGGTATATACGCCTTGCGGACAAATTCATGGCGTCGCATATACTGACATAACACATCTTTTTAATTCTAATATCATTGGTCACACCCACCATTCTTGCAGTGCGACGAATACTGATGCCTAGTTCCAGAAAAGCCATGATCCTAGCACATTCTTCAACTGAAAGAGGCATGATAAATAAATGTTATGTGCTTTTTAGCATAAATTTTTAAAACAAGACCCATCTTGAAAAAAAATTAAAACAGAAAGAAAAATGTGAATGGTAAAATTGTAATTCGGAAACGTCCACTTTGAAAAAGGAATGGTTTTGTTTTTGAAGTTTTTTTTCAGCCAATTCTTAAAAGAAGCTTACCGACTATAAAGTTTTTATGTACAAAATTAAATTCTCTTTGGAGTCCTTTTTATTTCGAAAGTATATCGTGTGAACTTAAAACGTTATCCCAATTTTAAAAGTGTGATACTTACTTTTGCAGGCCATAAAATATTGAAATTCAAAAGAAATAACCTACACTAATAGGTACTCTTACCAAATTTAAGAAAATTGGAATAAGTTCGAACCAAGAATATTTTTTTAAACGAAGCAATATACACAGAGACATATTACAAGTAAATTCCATATCCAATTTAATTTGTCCGATAATCTGATTCCGCTGCGAACTTTAATCGCCACGTGCCCGCAGTTTCTTAATCACATTTCACACTTATCCGCACTCGGAAAGTCTACACTCAACTTGATTAGAACTACAGCTAGGGTCACCATATGCCCGGATTAGTCCAGATATACTCATCAACGTTGTCTAGGAATACAGGTGTTATTTTCATACAAATGAAGTAACTTTGAAGCCTTGGTTTTCTGCCAGGGATAAACCGTGCTGTGATCTGATGATAGCCATCCAGGGAGTGTATGGAGGAGATTCAGATCGCTATACACACCCAACTGATCTGATCAGCATTCTAAAAGATTAATGGGTCAGAGTTCTCAGTTTCAGGATTTCCATACATTTTCATGCTATTTTCGCGGTTTTTTTAAACATGTCCTTCAATCTTTTAAAATGCTGGTCAGATCAGTTGGGTGTGTATAGCTATCTGAATCTCCTCCATTTACTCCTGATCATCAGATCACAGCACAGTACATCCCTGGCAGGAAACCAAGACTTCAAAGTTACCTCGTTTGTATGAAAATAACACACGTATCCATAGACAAAGTTGATGTGTGTCTATCCGAGACTTTTGGTTATCTGTTTAGATTTAAAACCTAGCATTGAATTATTTCAAGGGCGTTGGCCACCAAGAAATATTGCCAGTGATCGCACAATTTTGTATCACAAACAATTTCTTTACCTTCACACCTACACAGCCCACACTCAATTCAATCTCACTCAATTTCAGACTCGATGTCCGGGATTTTTTTTGCAGGTTAGAATCTAGTCTCGACATTTCAAACGAAATGGTAACCCTAACAACATCCACCTCATAGTGGTTATAATAAGATCAGTTTCCAACTCGTAACTGGCTTATGGAATAAACCTTCGACTTTCTATTTTCTAATATTCCTCGAAATTTTGTATTCTGCTACCGTTTAGTGTACAGGCTGCGTGGACCGGTTGAGAATTATGTTAGCGGTGACTTCCAAGACTGTGCTAAATGTAAGTATGTACAACATGTGTGTACATACATTATTATCACGTATGTTGATAGTTACTTCGCAACTTTTTCTAGATTGAAAGGGCACACCTACAAAGGGTTTGCTTCGATTCCAAGGGTCTCCTCTTATCGGTAAAGAAGGTATTCTACTCCTTATCACAACTTTTATAACTTAGGTCAATATCAATTGTTTAGTAATTCCAGGTGACTTTTTTGGTGAAGAAACAAAATGTAAATTGATTCAGGCGAAATTGTTTTACGATTCTACAATGAGCTAAGTTTTAAGAACAGATGCTTCTACGATAAACGTCTAGTACCAATAAACGCGACATAAAATAAATTTTCTCCCCAAATTTTGTATCGTTCCCTGAAAATTTACTATTCTACAGTTGTCCGATCCCGAACGTGGGCTGCGGTAACTGGTCCGTGAAAAATTGTTTCCGCGACAACTTGAGAGATAACGTTTTAGGTACTTAGGCTACGGTCCGCATGGCGATAAAAATCGATTTTAGCGCGAATCCGACCAAATTAAGTAATAGTCTTAATATATTGCACATAATAGGGTTTTTGTACCTGTCATTAAGCCATTTTTAATGTCCCCACTGCTGGGGCACAGGCCTTCCTTATGGGTGGATAAGGAGTACGGGCCATAACCCACCACGCGGGCACAATGCGGATTGGTGGGTGTTAACGACTGCAAATGCAGCCGGGACCAACGGCTTAACGTGCCTTCCGAAGCACGGAGGAGCTCGAGATGATAAATTTTTGGTCACCCATCCCATGACCGACCCTTGCGAACGTTGCTTAACTTCCGCAATCGCTGGGCCAGGCGCTTAACCACTGCGCCACCGAGCTCCTCACATTTATTTGGATTCGCGATAATATCGATATTATCGCTATGCGGACCGCGGATTACTTCTAGAAGAATCGTTATTAATAACATCATTTGAACAGAAAAATCTATTTATTCTTATTTTTAACCGACTTCCAAAAAAGGAGGAGGTTCTATGTTCGTCTGTATATTTGTTTTTTTTTTTTTGTGTATGTCCACTGATTATTCGAAAACGGCTAGACCGATTGAAATGATTCAAACGTTATTACATTAGGCACACTCCCAAGTTGGTCCCATTTTTTAAAATTTGGAAATCGGTTCAGTACTTTTCAAGTAATTTTGAAAAATAGCACGAAAATAGTATGATTTTGTGTGAATTACCTCGATGATTGGTCGTATTACTTCTTTGTTTATGAACTGAATGAGATAATAATTTTTTTGTTGGAAGAGGGATATCTAAAGTGTCGTTTTTTAACCGACTTAAAAAAGGAGGTTCTCAGTTTGACCCGTATTTAAGTATGTTTCTCCGCGATTATCTTACGTTTGGCTGAGCCGATTTTTCTACATATATAATATACCTTACCTACAAGGTACCTACACTAAAAATAAAAAAATAAAAAATTGTTTAAAAAAAAACAAAAAACCGACTTCAAAAAACCTACCCCTAAAAAGCAAGAAATAATATTCGTAATTATAAAAATACGTCTATTGAAGTCGGGTGGGGCTGGAGTACAGATTCCTTTTTTTTATTCTTAAAGCCCCACCCGACTTCAATAGACGTATTTTTATAATTACGAATATTATTTCTTGCTTTTTAGAGGTAGGTTTTTTAAAAGTCGGTTTTTTGTTTTTTTTAATCTTAAACTCTCCACATTCATTATCTGACTATTTTGAAGCTAGCTTTAAAATTGTTTACATGATACTACTATCACAATTTTTTTGGGCATCCAAATTTACAGTCTCTATAATTTAGACGTTATTCATTCTCAATTTATTCGATTTGTAGTCGCGCTGACACTTCTCGTCAAAAGCAATATTTATGTATTCCCTAACAAATCTTACGCTAAAATTATGCAGATTTAATGTCTCCAACCAGTAAGTGTCTGGGGGCGTTCTGGTGACAAATAGAAAAGTGCTTTCATCTCCCTGACAACCGTCTCAAAGCCCTTTGACTATAAAATATTTCTGCTTGCGTTTTGTTTTGTATTCTAGCCCTAGAATACTAAAGATCTCGTCTTTTAGAATCTTTTACACAATGTCCACTAAAGATTTAAAAGATTCTCGTTATATTATCATTGTTAATTTTCCTTCCCAACTTTACTGTTATGATTAAAATAAATATTGAAAAATAACTCGTATCGAAGACACGTACCTACCAAAGTTTTGATAATTATTTTCTTCGCCCTCCAATATTCAATTAGATTTAATTGTTTTAACCCTCGTGCCCTTGGACGGAATAAAATATTTTATCATTCTTTCCATTGCGTGGGTGTATTATCTCGTGCTCACAAAATCAACAAATTCTTTTTCAGAGTACCTAATTGTAAACTAGAAAATTAAATTCTAAATTATAAGCAAAGAATAGCAGTGATACCTAATAACTAATCATCTGTTCAAACTTATTAAGGGAAAATAAATATTGCTTTCTTATTTATTGTCTTTGCTTTCGATAATAGGGAAGCTCAAAAACTCCGTCAAGGATATCGAAACTTATGTGATTGACGAAATTTATTAGCCATATTTATTAGGTTGGTAATTTAAAACCAGGGGGTTACTTTCGAACACAAATTGGTATCGAGTAAATGTCAAAACAGTACAATGGAAACCATGGCAACCGTTTTCAATGTTCTAATTTAACAGATTTTTGACGTTTATACGATACCAATTCGATGTCAAAACCTCGTCACGAACGAGGTTTTGACATCGAATTTCGGGAGTAACCCCCCAGTCCAAAAGAGATTTGGTTTTAACGAAAATAAATGAACCTTATTTCGCTCGTCTTCTGTTTTCTCAAATATGTTCAGAGCTCGGAACAGCTCGTTCCGGAGGCTTTTGTTCAAGCCTTCTTCCCCCAGCGTGTCATAATTGGTTGATTTAGTGCTCTGCTGGTGATTTTGAGGTTATGTGAAGACTCTGCTTGCGAAATTTCAAATTAAAAATACCTTCCATAGCAATAATTTCAAAAGAATATTTTAGGATCTCGTTTTTTGTTATTGTCTTTTTATAATAGGTATGTCTTAACGTTGTTCTTAAAGTAATAACAATTCAATAGTTCAATACGTAATTATGTGAAAGTGTTCACCTCAATACAATAAGTTGTCCTTCAATCAGCTGATTGATGGAAACATTCGTCATCTGCCTTTGTCATTTCATGTCCATATTAAAGGTTATAAAAATATTTTCCTCTGACTTCGTAAGGGACCGAAAATACTTTTAATACTAAAAAGGGTCCGAGGGTTTGATAAAGAGGAATAAAATCATTTCTGCTTGGTATTTTGCTCTATTTATGAGACTACGCCAGTAGAGAAACCAACCGGCCGTACCCGTGTGCAAACCAACTGTGATGAAAGGTAGAGGTATAGTGAAGGTATGCATGACTACGAATACGGAGTTTAGGTTAGTGTCCGAAATGAAATCCTTTTTTATATTTTATGCTTATGATGTCTGCAAACCATTCTAAACGCTGCCTGTACCCTAAAGTCGCTTCGTATAGCTTTAAGTATATATTTTTTATAACTGGGTGACATATTTGAGTCTTTAACTATTTTATTTTACTGTCATCTTATTAGACTGATGTGGGATGTGATGTGATGTGTAATTTATCTTTTTAGCTTTAGCTATTAAATATAGCTTATATTATCTATGGGCCATTGTTGCCTGATTATAAATTAATAAATAAATAAAAAAAAAAATTATAAAAGCTTTTCATCATAGGACCTTATTAATTAAAGATACCTACTCTGTTTCCAAAAACAGATCAAAATTTTCAAGTTTACCGAAATAATCCGTGATCACCGCAAATACTGTTACGTCGAATAACATTTCGTTTGACACACTCGAAGAATTCGGAAATTACATGACCGTCAATCTGTATCCCAAGACAGTTCCGAGTTCCGACGTAACCAAACACGCGGTTGTTTGAAGAGGGGCTGACAACCGCGATTATATTACTGTGATCACAAATAAGAAGCTCTGTGTCTATGATACATGATGATCAACCCTTGTTGTCGCTCGTGTATGGATGTGTAAACAAAAGATTTTTAGAATGCATTGGGATAGAGAGTAAAGTAAAACAGGAATAAATAGCAGATACATTGATATCCAAGAATAATTATAGCAAAATTCAAAATAATAGTATAGTAGTATAAAATATCGGTAAGTATTTAAAGTTTTCGCGGTTTTTTCTTTTTTTGGTTTTCTATTTCTCTCCGTTGATATCATAGAAACATTTAAACCAATACCTTATTGATAAATAAGTATCATAAATAACTCAATATCCTAGTACCTAACCAAAATTGATGTATTAAAATTTCAAAAAGGCATAGACTTTATATTTAATGATACCGACTATTTTATTAAATCTCTATAAAATTATGAATGCGCCGGAAAATTATCTGGTTCTAGTCGTTGGTCTACGTGTTTTATTGCAAATTCAGAAATTTTCGACGTTCCAAAATATCGTCAACAAGGGACATTTTTAGCTAACGACCCCCCATTAACTAAACGAGGGGAAATATCGTCAAACGCCGCAACTGTCACTTAACGACGATCGATCGGTCGTGCACGGTCGCCATTTTTCCTTATCACTGAAATTCTGTAAAGATTTATTAGTTAAAATTGGACGACTCACATTTGGAACACTATTAATTACATTTACTTCAAAAAAGACATAAAACTGGCATCTCAGGTAACTGAAAATAAATCAGAAGACATTGTAAAATGTTATATTGTTTCGTTGACAGCCAAGAGAAACTATTAGCTATCAGCCATTTCCTTTTGTCAAATAATTTATAAAATTGTTGATCCTCATAAATTATGTAAACCACTTGATACTAATTGTAGAGATACTATAAGTCGAAAAAAAATATATTTTTATATGTTTTTCATTTAAAATGCAACCTTTGGAAACAAAACGATAATCGCAAAGATCTATTTGGTGCATCAACAACCTACTTACTTGAACATTTCAAAATATAAATCCAGAGTTCATATAAATCTATCATTGAGACAGATGTAACGACCCAATTTACAATGCATGAGACAGTAAAAATGTCACACAGAAGAAATAAGATTGAAACAAAGCCTGCCAAGACGTACAGCTTTCTAAAAATAAATTAAGTGAAATAATTTATCATGGGAACTAATAAAGAGGATAAAAGTGTCCAAGTCGGAAAGCCTTTAATGAAATTTGCCGAGAGGACAACCATGATAGAACGCAACATAAAGTATATGTAATACGTTATGGCCAAAAAGGCATCTTGGTAATTTATTTATATTAGCATGAATTTGGTTGAGACGTTAAAAATTATTAAAATCTCTTCTTTTGATCATTTTAATATTTGTAATATCTGCGATGTCGATTGCAGTATTATAATATAACGTCGCAAAGTACTCAATACCCACCCACATTCTCTGGAGTGTTATTATAATCTTTTCCCTTTGTTTTGTTTCTAGAATGATTATGATCTACCACTTAAATATGGCAGGAACTTCTACTAATAATTTCTTCTTTGTTTCAGGTAAGACACAACATGCTACAAAGGAAAGGTACCTAGCAATCTAGCATTTGTTTTTTTCCGAAACATTAGAACCAAGTACTAAAGCTTTTAGTTATGACCTCGTAAAAGATTTTATTGTTTAAATTTATGACTTCTATTACGAGCCCGGTCACACTATTATGATTCGTAAACGTTGATATTTCGATATTTTGTTATTGGTAATTCAATTTAGACGTGTTTGTGTATTGAGTTTTACATCACGGAATTTATAGATGTATTGATGTGTATATGAGTACTGTAGGTACAACAATGTATTAACACAGGAATAATGAAGAAGATTTTTGTTCGCCCATTTGGTGTTAAAGCTGCTTTTTGGGTATTAAACTGCTTAAACAGTTGCAAAGTTCTGTCATTCAAATTACAAATAATTTCAACACCTTCTGTTGCTGCTAACTCTTCAAAGCTGTGTAGTAAATCCGTCGCATAATCTTTATTCATCTGGCCCCTTACTCTCAACAGGAATTGACGGGATCGAGTTCACATCAGGATCGAATAAACATCAAAAATATGTTATTTTGGTACATTGAAAACGGTTTCCATAGTACCGTTTTGACGTTTAATGATTCCAACTCGATCTCGATATTCTCGATAGCGCGGGGGATAACCCCCGGATTAAAAAAACAAACCATTCCATATTTAATTTGCTCACTGTCAATATCAATCTATTGACTTTTGATTAATTTCACGCACCTACCCCTGATATAGTTTGGTGTTGTGTGTTTTTAGGCTTTGTTTTTTTTTACTCACTAAAACAGCAGCGATAAAGGTGCTGTTTTTTTACTTACAATCACACGTGTAGTTTTACAAGTATTTTCTGTAACGATATAATTAAATTATTTAAAAACATGATTATAGTCATATTCTTCTTTATTCCCTCAAAATGTCAAACATCATTATGAATTTACCTATTTATCTTTAAAAGTTTATCTAACTACGAAATAACATGAAAACAAAGTTAAAATGTGGCAAGAAAATTAATGAGCTCATTATTATAATTTTTTTTGTCTTCGTATACTTCAGAAATATTTTAATTAAAGTTAAGGTCCGAAACGAGTCTTTGATCCATCAAAATTCCTTTGATGAAATATGAAATATAATAAGATACATTTCCCATAATTTCAACGAGAGTGGTGCGCCGACTTAAATGTTTTTCGATTATGTTTACTACTAGTATAGTATTATATTATCTGTGTGTTTACTAAGTATCAATCTAAGGGATTTTAGTATGTGCAGTCTTCATTGCTTGGTAACCTAATATTTATCGATCTTAGAGTGTGTAAAACGTTTTTATGAAATCAGTTTTAAAAGTTAGATACATTTTACTACCACGTTCATCCATTCGCAAGTTTAGCATTTTTTCTATGGAAAGTACTGGATTTTTTAAAACTAATATTGTGCTAAAGCGCCGCTTGCTATACTTATTTTGTCATCTTTATCTAAGTTTGTCATCTTTATCCTCAGTATACAGGTTGTCCAAACACCCTCTATGTCCAACACTGAGACTAACAATATCCTTACAAAGCCGAATATGGTATACAACACCGGAAAAAATTGTATAAACACTAAAAACTTTTTTGAAAAATATATTTTTCTATTTATGATAAACTGCATAATGGCAACCCTACCCCAAAATTGTGTTGATTACCTATCGAAAACAATAGTCTATTTGCGTCTAGTGTTATCTATCTTAGAAGTTTTCCATACAAAATAAAAAAATAACAAAATAATAATAATAATAATAATAATAATAAAGACTTTATTGCACATGATAGAAAAACGATACAATCAGAAAAAACAAGAAAACATACAATAGGCGGCCTTATTGCTACATAGCAATTTCTTCCAGGCAACCTTGGGCGAAATAAAATAAGATAAATAGGATAAAAGGGGAATAGGTGCACTTTAGAGGACAGAATATGAATATACAAAAATACTAAAGGATAAAAACATAATTCCATGGTATAGGAGATAAATATAAACAAGAAATATTAGTCGCGGGAAGAAGAGAGAAAATGACTCCTAACTTGTTCTCTAAATGACCTTGGAGTTTGAGCCTTTCTGATGCCCTCCAGCAGAGAGTTCCACAAACGAACAGCATGGACGGAAAAGGAATAGGAAGCAAAGTCGGTAGCGTGGCGAGGAATATTAAGGGTAAGATTAGAGGAAGAACGCAAAGAAGAAAGTGAAATTGAAGAACGAAAGGTGAAAAGTTCTTTAAGGTAAGGAGGGGAAGTTGGTAAGAAAAGTATGGAGTAAAGAAGGGTAAGAGTATGCAAGTCCCTGCGCCGGCGAATAGGGAGCCAGTTGAGTTTATTACGAAAGTGTGACACGTGGTCAAATTTACGAAGATTGAAAATGAAGCGGATACAAACATTCTGTAGACGCTCTAGTTTGTTAAGTAGTTCCTCTGACAGATCAGTGTAGCAGACATCAGCGTAGTCAATAATGGATAATAAAAGAGATTGCGCCAGAGTGATTTTGGTGCTGGTCGGCAGAAAATTACGAAGTCGGTTGAGAGAACCATACGCAGCGAACACCTTTTTCCTTAAACTTTCCACATGAGGTCTCCATGAAAGATGCTGATCAAACACTACACCGAGGTTTCTGACGGTATTGGAAAACGGAATGACAGTGCCGTCGAAGGACACAACAGGAAGCTGTTCAAAATCGATTCTCGAGATAAAATAACGACTACCAATAATAATGCACTGTGTCTTAGCTGGATTAACGGTCAGACCATAAGACTTACTCCAACTACTTATTAGTGCGAGATCCGAGTTAGTCACCGATATTGCTTGTGAAAGTTCTGATAGTGGTGCCTGTGTGTATATTTGTAGATCGTCAGCATAGAGGTGATAGGAACTAGAAATAAACTGTGTGATAGAATTTATAAAGAGAGAAAAAAGAAGAGGAGATAAGACGCCACCCTGAGGAACACCGGCATTAATATCGCACCACCCGGAAAAAGAATCTCCAAAGCGGATGCGCTGCCGTCGCCCTAGCAGGTAACTTTGAAACCAATCAATTGCAACTGGAGATATGTTCAGAGAACGTAAAACACCAAAAAGGATGTCGAAATCAACTGAGTTAAATGCATTGCTAAAGTCCAGTAATGTAAGCACTGTAAGCTGTTGATTCTCCATCCCGAGGCGTATGTCATCCGTAATCTTTACAAGAGCAGTAGAAGTGCTATGGCCTCTTCTGAAGCCAGACTGAAAGAGGTTAAAGGAGTGGTTTTTATTTAGATGGTCAGTAAGCTGACAGTGGATAAGTTTTTCGAGGACTTTGGAGAGGAAGGGAAGGATAGATATTGGTCGAAAATCAGAAAAGATAGCCGGTTTAGGTTTCTTAGGAAGAGGAATCACATTTGCATCTTTCCAGGATGTAGGAAACGTTCCAGTGGAAATTGATGTATTTAGAATATGGGTGATTATAGGAGTAAGGATATTAAGGATGGGAAGGATCATTTTACGGCTAATAGAATCAGCACCCACCGCTCTTGAGTTGATTGAGTTGACAAAATTTCTCAGCCATTTGGTTTTCAGGGTTTTTACTAATTTCCCGGAGTATTCATGGTACTCAATCTACCCTAATCGGCTTTATAAGGCTATTTTCAAACACCTTATATAATTTAACGACCACGTTCGAAGTATTATCACGTTCATTACTCAGTAATTCGTGATGCCATAAGATTAGTCGTCTACAAAATTACCAAAGCGGGTAATTACTTCGACAGTTTTGCTCGGGAGGGATTGCGGATGAAATTAGTCAGAATTAGAACGAGCGAGCCAACAAAAAGTTTACCCTCGGGGACTGTGTGTGGCCAAGAAGGTAACGCCAAAATAAAGATTAAGTAATAAAGTTAGGTAATAGTATAATAAACAAATTATTTAGATTAGTTCCGTACTGAAAGTGGCCCCTTACATAGCAGTTCTGCTGTTTAACTATAGACAGCATATTAAATACATAGAGTTAATAGTTTCACCCTTAAATTGGCAAAGTGACTACTAAATTAAGTATTTCGTATCATTCGTATCATATAGATCTTTGAAAAAAACAGCCAAGTAAAATAACTACCTACAGAAGTTTTAAACCTAAAAACGTGGGGCGCATGCTAAAGACAATATTGATGTTTAGATTTTACAAAATTAAAAAATACTTTTAGTCTGTTTTTACGACTCTGTTTTTTTTTCATAGATCTATATGATACGAAATACTTAACTTAGTAAAAAGTCACTTTGCCAATTTAAGGGTTAAAAACATTAGTAGGACTGGTATCTTTACTTCAATAGTGTCAAGCGGATTTCAGTTAACGTACTTACTGTTTTTTTTATTACGCAGGCCTTTTCTAATCGTTAAAACTTTATGTCTATCTTTGCTTTATAATAAGTATTTTTTACAGCTGTATGTCTTCATGTTCAGGAAGTTCAATATCAAGCCGCTGACGCTACCGTCCACAAATTGTCAACTACTCCGATGTTGACTGTAGTATCGATTAACCCAGCGAACTAAAATCTATGGAATAAGCATTCTGCTCAAAAAATGGCACCACACGAAAAGTACAACTAAGTGCTGGAATTTAATTATGCAGCACAAAGCGTCTGAACACTGGTTGCTTATAGCGACCATAATTTGTATACTCATAAATATATTTTTTTCTGCATATTTTTACTGCTTTCTTTGCATCTTTTACACCATTTGACTATAAAGGACGTCATTTCTTATAAACTCTCTCTTTCTAGATAGAAAGAAAGAGTTTATTAGAGAAAAGATTTTCTCTACAATACAAACTGCAATTTATTGAAAAGAACACTAACGTCAGTCACCGGGTGTGTGGCTGGCCTGACTAAGGCTGAGCGGGTTGTACTTTTTCGGTCCCGTGGTACCATTTTTTAAGCAATATTTGTTTGCAATTATACTTCCATAGATTTTAGATCGCTAGATTAACCCTAGGTGTTTTGCAAACTTCCCTTAGCCATTTCGACCCGGGCACCCGAGATTGACGCAGTGGGTAGGTTCCCCGGTATTTATTTGAACTACTATCCCTAACGCGCCCCAATTAAGTTGTGTTTGCTGCGCTAGTTTATTATTTACTTCACTTTTCCTGTGGATTTGTTTACACGTGTCCCTGTGGTGTTTGACTTTTAAAAGAACTTATTAGGGTTAAGCTATGTTAGCCTGCCGGGCATCGCACTTTCCGTAGTTATTTTACCTATGACGGTAGAGGTTTCGCTTACAAACTTTCAACATCTCGCATGACTCGACAATTGTTAAAAGCACTTTAAACAGGCTTCGTCGCAGCACTCCAAAAGCTGCGATGGCAAGCGCCAGTTCATTGCATTTGCAATGGAGCATTATTCATAATATCCTTGTGACGTCCATTTATTGAAGACCTTTTGAAATCTTTTCACAAAGCCTTTTTTTAAGCGAGTACGACGTAGCGAGCCTTTTAGCCAGATCATGTTTCATTAGTCGATATCGCTTTCTTGCCAGTTTTGATGTTAAACAGCTGTTTGAATAAAAGCCACTATATCTTGCTTTGTTTATTGAAAATGTTTATTTTGTTGGGAGCGGAACGGTACTAACAATTTTGAGAATAGAAATCAAATCACCAGGTTTCTATGAACATTTTTGCGAATATACTGTTTAAAACGGGTTTTGTTTCGTTGAAATATCTCCATTGGAGATTGATAATGGTTTCTAAATACAATTTTAAGGTTAAACGTTTATTTATTTTTTACAAGCTTTCTGCCCGCAGCTTCGCCCGCGTGGGTTCTACAGGTTCTATCGTGGGCGGACACCACACTGAAAAAAAAGAATTGTTGAATGTACTAAAGTAGCGTAGGTTGCCTAGAGAACTGTCCTAGTCAACCCTTTTCATGGTTAATTTTACTATAACAACGGTGAATTTAACAAAATACACTTTGTTGATTTTACATAACAAAACAGATTGACTAAAACTATTCTTAGTATAGTAAAATTCATTAAACAAATATTTGAATACACTAAAGAAAGTTTGTAAAATACTTCTTCAATTTTCCAACAGGTGACGCTACTAAATTTGTTCGTAACACTAACAAAATGCGAAAGTTGATTTTACTTAACACAAATTTATGAGATATATTGAATATAATTGACATTAGAAATATGTACATTTTACACAAGCTTGTCAATAAAATCAACAAAGAACTTTTGTTTAAACAACAGTACAAGTTTAGCAACAGAGTTCTCCAAATTTCCGATAGGTGACGCTTGCTACTCTACTAAAGTTGTTCGTAAAAACTACCAAATTAGAGGATTGATTTTACTTAACACAAATTATGAGATATATTTAATATAATTGACATTAGAAATATGTACATTTTACACAAGCTTGTCATAAAATTAACAAAGTACTTTTGTTTAAACAACAGTACGAGTTTAGCAACACAGTTCTCCAAATTTTCGATAGGTGACGCTTGCTACTCTACTAAAGTTGTTCGTAAAAACTACCAAATTAGAGGATTGATTTTAATTAACACAAATTATGAGATATATTTAATATAATTGACATTAGAAATATGTACATTTTACACAAGCTTGTCATAAAATCAACAAAGAACTTCTGTTTAAACAACAGTACGAGTTTAGCAACAGAGTTCTCCAAATTTCCGATAGGTGACGCTTGCTACTCTACTAAAGTTGTTCGTAAAAACTACCAAATTAGAGGATTGATTTTACTTAACACAAATTATGAGATATATTTAATATAATTGACATTAGAAATATGTACATTTTACACAAGCTTGTCATAAAATCAACAAAGAACTTTTGTTTAAACAACAGTACGAGTTTAGCAACACAGTTCTCCAAATTTTCGATAGGTGACGCTTGCTACTCTACTAAAGTTGTTCGTAAAAACTACCAAATTAGAGGATTGATTTTACTTAACACAAATTATTAGATATATTTAGTATAATTGACATTAGAAATATGTACATTTTACACAAGCTTGTCATAAAATCAACAAAGAACTTCTGTTTAAACAACAGTACGAGTTTAGCAACAGAGTTCTCCAAATTTCCGATAGGTGACGCTTGCTACTCTACTAAAGTTGTTCGTAAAAACTACCAAATTAGAGGATTGATTTTACTTAACACAAATTATGAGATATATTTAATATAATTGACATTAGAAATATGTACATTTTACACAAGCTTGTCATAAAATCAACAAAGAACTTTTGTTTAAACAACAGTACGAGTTTAGCAACACAGTTCTCCAAATTTTCGATAGGTGACGCTTGCTACTCTACTAAAGTTGTTCGTAAAAACTACCAAATTAGAGGATTGATTTTACTTAACACAAATTATTAGATATATTTAGTATAATTGACATTAGAAATATGTACATTTTACACAAGCTTGTCAATAAAATCAACAAAGAACTTTTGTTTAAACAACAGTACGAGTTTAGCAACACAGTTCTCCAAATTTCCGATAGGTGACGCTTGCTACTCTACTAAAGTTGTTCGTAAAAACTACCAAATTAGAGGATTGATTTAACTTAACACAAATTATGAGATATATATTTAATATAATTGACATTAGTAATATGTACATTTTACACAAGCTTGTCAATAAAATCAACAAATTTAGCAACATAGTTCTCCAAATTTCCGATAGCTGACGCTTGCTACTCTACTAAAATTGTCTTGTTTACCCTTTGCTGTGCCTTTATGTACAGTCGGCAACGCATGAGGTTATAAAAAAAACTGTAATTTATTTTGAACCTTGATGGCTTGCATTTGATTATAAAATTAATTGAATATCATTGACCTGTCGTGGAGGCTCAGCGTGCCGTTGACTGTATCTCTAGGGGGGCATTCAACTTACTTGTTGAAAAACTGCCCAAGAATTTACTTCTTTGTTTAGTTAGTAAATGCTTTTAAACTACTATAGTCACAGACTCACAGAATAAATGATAGTACTATTAGTAATGAAGTTCAAGTTGGACAATAGCGCCCTTTCACGGATTTTTCTTTTCTCTCTCTCTCTCTTCAAAATCTAGTACAGACTTAACTCAATCTTATTTAGCTATTGTGATTCAATTACATGAAAATAGATAAGTTGTGATGACTTGTTGTTCATTAGCGCCATTATGCGGATTGGCTTAGCACTTGAGAATTTTACTGTGTGGGACGATATTTGTTATTAGTCATTATCCTTTATTTTATTTTATACAAATTTAAAAAAAAAATATTAAAAAATTTAAAGGTTTCTTTTCGTAAATTATTTAGTATAAAATACTAAAACTTTCAAACTTTTATTTGCTAATAACAAATTAAATAGGTTCTTCATAGTGTCGAAAAAGGAAAAAAAACCGGTCCGATCCGATCCGGTTTTGAATTCCAATTTTAAGTTCGATTTAGAATTCAGGTTCGTGTTTTGTTTCGTTTAACATTTCGTATTACATGTTTAATGTTTATAAGGTTCGTGTTCTAATTTCGATTTTGATTCTTATTTCATGGTAGGTAGTGTAGGTACAAAAAAAAATCAATTTACATTTTGGAGACGCTGGTCATTAAATCCTAAGTGATATTTTGCTTGTAGTAAGATTTATAAGACACGGCTGTACTAGTACACTACCCATTTTTTCTCTTTCTATTTATTTTTGTGCTACGTTAATATGACTTGGTACATAATATACATATTGTGCAAGGTACATAATGTAACATTTGGGATGTCACATGACATAGATGAAACGTGGAGTATCAAGTAATGACCAATTTAGCCGCTAACTCTCAAGTTGCCGTGGTGTAATGGTGTGACTGCTCGCTTGATGCTCAAGAGGCCGCGGTTCGAACCTCAGTCATTGATGGTTTTTCTGATTCAAATGTTTGGTTGTTTTCAAATGTGCGTTATTATATAGAATGTAAATAGAAAATGCTAGATAGCATAGTTAAAAATAATAGGTAAAGAGATGAAAAGGGCAGAAAATGGTTATTAAGGGACAAATAAAAAGAATAACGACGAAGTGTCTCAAAAATTGTGGGTGGGAATAAAAGAAGCAGAAGCGAAGAAAAAATAAGAAGAAGAGTGAGTGAAGAAGAAGAAGAGAAAAAGCCCGAGACAAATAAAGTGTAATAATCTCATCGTAAAAGATCGAAAGTAATCGATGTATAAAATATACAGGACTAACAGTCAGTTGCAAGAACGATCTTTAAAGTTAATGCGTCATTAAAAGGTATCACCGTCCTTTACTTCTTTTAAAAGAAGAAAATGATGGCGATACATTTAATGAAGCATTAACTTTAAAGATCGTTCTTGCAACTGACTGTGAATCAGTTGAATTTACCAAATAAAATTAGTAAATGTAGCAAAATTAATTTCACATTTTTTACATAACAAGTTTAGTGACATTTATCAAATCTCATCGTTAAACCTCGAAAGTAGTCAACGTAAAATATACAAGACTTTTTAGTCAAATATACAAAATGAAATGAGTAAATGTAGCAAAATTAATTTCACATATTTTACATAACAAGTTTAGTGACATTTATTAAATCTCATCGTTGAACCTCGAAAGAAGTCGACGTAAGCGCCACCGCTCACGGGCGCTTAATCGCCGAGCGATTTTTTGTAGCCCAGAATAGAACATATGGAGTTCAATACGTAAACGCCCACGAGCTACAAAAAGTAGCTCACACATAGCTCGGCGACTAATCGCCCACGAAATGACACTGACAAGAGTGACAAGCGGCTTTAACCCTAAAAGACACCACAATTTTTTTCGCTGGCTGACATAATTATTTTTGTAATGGTAGAGTTTGCAATAAAAAGTAAGAGAATTATTATTACATGATATGCTTACCAATTTATATAATTCTTGAATTTGCGCATATATAGTAAATGCAGAATTTTTGTTCTTCACACTATTTTGACGATAAAAGGATCTGTACCCTTAGCACGAACAGCTATCAAAAAAATAATCATTCGATAGATAAATTTTGTATTGGAAATTTGTACAACGCCATCTATCGCCGATAAGCGAAATGAAATTTTCCATAGAGAATTGTCTATCGAGTAATTTTACGTGCGTTTTTTTTCTCGATAGCTGTTCGTGCTAAGGGTACTGAAGACATTTGAATCGTATACATTGTTTGCTTCATTTGTGAAAAGTATATAATTACTGACATAAATAAATCATAAACTTTATTTTATAGAGCTTAGCAATAATAAAAGTGATTGTTCTATAATATTATTACCGGGTGCCTTTTAGGGTTAACCTACGTCAGCGACTAAAAAGCGCCGTGATTGTCGCCGCGATTATCGCCGCGTTTATCGCAGCGATATCGCCGCGATTAACGCCGCGCTTATCGCAGCTACAAAATAGCGCCCGTCAGCGGTAAGCATAAAATATACAAGACTTTTTAGTCAAATATACAAAATGAAATGAGTAAATGTAGCAATATTAATTTCACATATTTTACATAACACGTTTAGTGACATTTATTAAATCTCATCGTAAAATATCGAAAGTCATCGACGTAAAATATACAGGACTTGATTAGTTGAATATACGAAATCATACTATTAAATTTACTAAACGTATGGGTTAAATAATCAACCAGTTTTATTTGGTGAAATCAACAATTTAGTGTGTAGGACCTATATTAACCCGCGAATTTGATAAAATTTACGCGGAATTTAGTAAAATCAATCATTCTTTTTTTTCAGTGCAGTGCCCAGCAGTTGGATAAATAGTAGCCTATATTCTTCCCCAAGGTCCCATCTATATCCGTAGCAAATTTCAAATCAAAACTCGTTGTATTATCCTTTGGCTTTTGCTGTAATTATCAATTTGATCTGCTGCTTCATTATTTTTATATTATTTAAAAAGTAATTATTTTATTGTATTCCTAATGGAATATCATATTTTAAATACTCTCTTGTTTCTCATGCCAACCCTGTACTATTCCGTCATGTTTCCATTAATAACAAGGAATTAATTGACGACCTTCGTTCGACTCATAAATATAAATTCAGCGTAGAAGTCGAAGCCTATTCAAAATATTCAGGCAAAATAAAGTACGTTCACGGAGCATTGTTCCTTAACAACTGGAATTAGCTGATGAAATTTAATTCTCATTAGCATTTATACGTTTGAATCAAGAAAATCAGTTCCACGAATAATGAATACAATTTTCCATTCGATTTCTGGTAAATTGGTTGCGCTCTTGAACGGTTTCGGGTAGGGATCGATCATTCCTGTATCGATACTAAATGGAAGTGCATTAAGATGTTTGAGCGTTGCAATAACGGTGGGTCCGAAATCCACTCCATATTTTCCAAAGCGGCTATAACCGCTTTCAATGGATTTCCTCGAACACTATTATTCTTCGGCACGTTCGCTCATGATGTCGCATTCTTCTTGTATCCACTGATAGCTTTCGCATTAGTTCCAGTCTCAATCCAAACTTAAAAAGAATTTTCTGCAGTTGGAAAATTTAATCAAAGTTAGTTACTTTCTCCCTTGATATAACTCTGATTTCGTGAAAAATAACCATCTTAGAATCTAAGAGGTTAATTTTTGAGATATATCAGAGTTAGATAGTATCTAGATAGATTCTGTGAAATGAATTTTGTCACTAACATTACAATTCTTACATTAATTTAATCCATTTACACTATTATGATAAGAGTTGTATAAGGGCGCTTGCCACGTCGAGGGCGAGTCACTTGATTTTTAAATTTGAGATTTTTGCATTCACAATGCTATTTTTACACAATACTAAATAATATACTAGAAAAAATACGACTCGCACCAGATCAATACTTAGAAGTGACTCGGTAGCTCAGCGGTCAGAGCATTGGACCGGATATCCAAAGGTCGCGGGTTCGTTTCCCGTCTGAGTATTGATCTGGTGCGAGTCGTATTTTTTCTAGTATATTATTTAGTATTGAGTCACTTGATGACAATATTTCTGGTTAGATACAAAATGTTGAAGCAGGAACTCTTATCCAATAATTTAGCAAAAAAGGAGCTTGTGTAGCCTGTGGAAACCGTGGTCCATAAGAACATGTAAATAATATATTCTCGGCTGGCGCGGCAAGGGATTTAATAATCGTGATTTAGGTTCTCATGCTTATTTCTATATTGACGTAGGATCAACATAAAGATTACAATCGTACTTTTCGCTGATCCAGCATTTCTTCTCTTTTTAACAACTGCATCGAAATGATAGTGTCGCTCCACTTTCATTTCGTTAGGGTTGCAATCAGCCTTACACTTTAAAATGAAACTATATCAGCGTGTTAGCTGCCAAGAAGTATTGGCAAATCTGGCACATATATCAAACGAAGACACTAAACAAGCTCGTTTATTACTACACATGCTACAAACATGATATAATGGAGAATTTCGGGAGCTGCAACCCGTTTCTGTCCTGTATGACAAACAATGTTTAGGGTGTCGTTATTAGTCGTCGACCTAATTACTCTTTTGTCATGCATAAAGTGTACATCCTGCGACTTTAAGATTTTTAAGACCACCAAATGGTTGACGTAATCAAAGTCTCTCATCTTGAAAGTCAAGATAGCCATCATGTTGACTAATCTCCGATAGGATTGGAACTACATTAAGAAGAAGACATTATTTTAAAGTTTCTTATTTATATCCAACTTAAAAAAGTAATGGGTTGACTTTTTCACGAAGAGATAATTTTTAATAGCATGAAACACACTCTTGTGGGCAATAAACTCATGTCCGTCGCCATTTTGAAGAGCATTTAGATAAGATAAAATGGCCTCTGTGTCCTTCACTTAAACTCCTAAACAAGTATACACATGAGAAAATAGTAGGTTTCTACATTATTGTAACAGTAACAGTGGAAGGAGATTTCAGTATTGCGAAGAAACTAACTTATATTTTACGGCACTATGATCTAAAATAGTCTTAATTAGTGACTAATTCAGTTAAATATTTTTAAAGGCTCAATAAACTTATTAGATTTATCAAAAAGGTAAATTCAATTTACTACAATTTGTAGTTAGGATTCACGAAGGTGATGAAGTGCTTAGTAATTTTACTGAAGAATTTATAGGGGGATTTAGGTGAATATTTTCTGAGGTGGTTTTAACACATTACTTCGCTATGTGTTGTCTTGTCATATTATTATATCATGGATGTTGTTTGTAGTTGAATGAAACGCTGTTGTTAATGAAATAAGTTTGAAATTAAACTGGCTGTACTACTTGTCTTTGTTGAATTTGGTTTCTACATACAAAGTTTAGATGTATGTAGGTGATGTTGGTGACAAATAAATAATTATGTGCGTGCAAATATACAGGGTTATCCTTGCAGGAGTAGATTACTAACATCATACACAACGACATTTATTTTACGACTTTCCCAAAAAATAAATGATCGAGTTCTGTATGAAAGGTAGATTTTTTAATCTGTTTTCGGAAAAGTCGTAGAACAGAGTTGTTCATGACAACTATTAGTAATCTACTCCTTCGAAGTTGTTGTTGTTTTACAAATAACCCTGTATAACATTCTTTATACGAAAGTAATTGTAGTATTTTATTATACATACCTAGGTATAATTTTCGTTAGATTTCGTTTCAGAACAGTTGAGAAACGTTATGGTCTTAAAAAGCATAAAATAATATCAACGTCGACGTACAGGAAATTATACATATACTAACACCAGTGAAAGCTTTTAAAGCATAAAGCTGAAACGGATAAAACCAATAAACTTGAAAAAAAGTTGATGGAATTGCGACCTTATTTATTCATTCACGAGTACTAACACAAGCGAAGGTTTTAAAACTGAAATTGGTAAAACCATTGAACTTAAAAAAGTTGATGAATTTGCTAATGATGAAGTGAACATTTTCAATACCTTTGTTGGTAGTCATAAATCATTCACTCGTTCAATTTCGCCCGATAGTGTTGACATGTCAAATAGGATCTATTGGGCATATGGTACAGTACACTGACAATAATTTAATGCCCTATTGAATCCCTCCTGATATTGTACGCGAAAGTAGGCCGTGTCGGAGTTTGACGTGCATTCACGTCTATTTTAAGTCACAATAGCAAGCATTTGACAGGCTGAGATAAGGCTCCTGACGAAAGGTCAAAATTTATATTTGGAGAAATAGTTCGAGCTAAGCGTATTTTCTGGTTTCCGGGTACAACATAATAGTAACTGAAAATATGTCAAGGACAATTATTGTGACGGTTATTGGAATGTATTATTCTATGACGAATCCGGAACAAATCGCAGTTCTTAATTTTTTTTGTCTGAGTTTTGGAACGATTAATGTTTTTTCAGGGGTCATAATGTTGTTACAATGATTTTAGAAGTAGCTGAACATTTTCGTACTATTTGACACTATTCTGTTTGTTCAAGTACGAAGTAAATAAGTATACAATAAAAAGCAATATTTCCTTTGTTGTTAATAAAATCAAAAAGCTTAATAAACTGGAATTTTGCACACAACGAGTTGGTAAGCAGAAACAGTTTTTTTTCTTTATTTACCCATTACATCTTTCCAGATAGTTTTCAAGGCGGCTTAATCGCCTCTCATCCCTAGGGTAAAGTGAAGATTAATTTGTGAGAAGAAAGCGCTAACCGCTGACCCCACTAGATACATTTCTCAGTGCCCGGGAACCTGTGGTAATCCTTTAAAAATATGGGCTTGTCTTATTCTAGAAAATGATGCTTTTATGACTATTGAAAACCATTCTTTCCACTAACTTCTAATTGCTATTTTCCTTAGCATTATGTGTTCCCTTTTTATTGCTATACTCGTAAGTATAACAAGCATCTTGTACGTATACTTTAACAATACATAAGAAGGAGCGGCGTAATGGCATTCCAATAAATTTTAATGTTTTCCATAATAACAAACAGGAACGCTGCCAATTTTTTAACAATAAAGTAAAAAAAATACTGAGTTGGAAGATAAATACCTTTCAGTAATTTTTCGTTAGCATCTGTTTCTGTTTATTTGGCACCCAGTGATGGTAAAGTGAAAATTATTATTTGTAGACTTTTTTGTCAATGTAGTTTCAACTAAGTACCTACGTTTCTATCTTTAAATTAATTGTTAATTTCCACTTCCTCTCTTCATATCTGTTATTGTCATCATCTAATTTACACAACCGGCTCCTTCTAGGAATATTATTAGTACTGCTAATACCCCCTCGTCTCCGTAACAGTAGCCGTGTATTTCACCAAATATACGATTCCGTGAGGTAACCGAGCTATTTTCATTATCTACGGTCTTCGAGCCCTCCGAATTAGGCCCTTTTGTGTACACGAGCTAATTAAAGTTCCCTTCGACTAATTTTCTAGCAAATTATGAAAACTTCCTAATTAAAACTCCAGTGCCCTCCTCAATTATAAAATCTTTTCGGCGGCCTAACCTTTTCCACGGAAATGAGAGTAAACAGACTATTTTTTATTTGTTGAAGCAAATATTTTTATCGTGCTCCGAGACATTTTCACTTCGCCTTTCATTTCTTTGTGCATTTTAATGAAATTCTTTGTTAAATACGAAACAAGTGTAAATGTAGTCAGTAGTAGATAAGATGGAGTAAGATTTATATTAAATTCCACAGTTTATATTCAGTTTCGAAAGCTCAATAGTCGGGATTACAACGTTCATGAATATTTAAATCCTGACTAGTGCAAACGTGTTGGTCTATTCTTTGTTCCCTTTGACGGCTTTTCCTGCTATCATCCTAGTTCAGCTAACTACTCGAATTACTACTACCTTGTTCGTGTAAAATTATATCTCATTGAGAGAAAGCTGCGGGTTACGTCTTGTATACGATTTCATCTAGATCCAGAATTTAGGCGGTTGTTAATCATCTCTGTGGAGACAGAAATTATAATATACACAGTGGAGAATTTATGTTTACAGTATACATACCGATGTTACACATGCCAAACACTAATAGAAATAGAATCCCACCATTTCACCATATCTTAAATAAAATTTCCACGAGCGTCTTAAAATTTTGTACAAATTTCGTGAGAAGCTTCCTGTTTCATCTCTGTACTTAAAGCTACAATAAATCTTGTATATTGTGCTATCCGTCACGTCATATTCTGATGTTACTGCCTGCCAGACAAACGAGCTGAGGGATATAGCCGGAATGGATAGACAATAATAATTCTTGCTGCGCTAGTGCAGAAACAGCTAATGAACATAATAATATCGACAGCGATAACAACTTTATTATAATGTAGGTACTTTGACGATCTTAAATTGACTTATATCGAAGAAAAATGTATAGTTGATGTAACTTTTCTTTATACTACTGTAATTTTGTCTCTTTTCGTGCGCTTGTTAACTTCTTTTTTAAATATTTTTATTATAAATTGATAACTCGAATGATGCATAAATTTCAGCTTTAGATTTATGAATAATTCAAAGAGATGTCTATTATTCCATAGTGACCTACATTTTCTAGATGCATCCCGTTTTTCCCTGGCTATCCCTCCATTTACATTTTACAGAAAGACGGAGGACAATAAATTGATTGCCTCGAGTCTAGGTACCATCAAATACAACCTTTTTTAAATTCATTTAAAGTCATAAAAAAGCAAAACGGCCCAATGATTCGTTTCGGAGATTTATATTTGTACGGAACTACTCGGCTATTTAATTTGGGGATTCCATTTGCAATTTATAAGCCAGCAGTGGATTTAGTGTTACATATTATGAAGCTTTGATTCGTGCGCGTTCACTCATGATATCTGACTCTGTTCGTAAATTATTCAATGTTCCTCTTTTTGTTCTCTGCATATCTGCTAGTTCTTCAATCAAAAAAATAAGTACTCCTTGTATGATTAAAGGTATAATATCTCTCAGAAGATTAATGATTTAAATCCGGGCTCATCCATTATTATTTCTTAGTAACGTTTATGTTAATTTAACTGGAGCCACTGCAGCTTGTAGCTCGTAAATTTCTGCGTGTGATGGATCTTTACGATGTGTATTTGAACTCAATGCTATGGAAAATTAACTCATTACTAAACTGACTTTGATTGAATAATTTTATGTATTCAGAAACTCAGTTTGGAAGTTTGGACAAATGAAAAAATATATTATGCGGAACATATTGGAAGTTTAACTTTAGATAACGATCTACGGTATCATATTAACGTCTGCAGTTGGAGAATTGAGTCTGAACAGCTTCAATATCGGCCTTTACAATATCATTCATGTAAATGGGATTGACCTAATAGATTTTCTTAATATCTTAGTTAGACTCAGCCGTTTAGTATGATTACCTCGCCATCCCAATATTCCATCGTCCTTAATGCCTGTAATTTATCTCGCATGAGGCTTAACAAGCATCGTTATTTCCTCACATGAAGCCATAACGACTTCCAGTCAAGACACCAGCCACTTGTCCCGCCTGCGACAAACTGCCGTCGCACTCAAACGGACCTCGCTATTGACCTTCTATCTGTTATGCTCGAGATGACTTGTAAAGGCCGATCAATAGATCGGTCCTATATTTATGGTGAAAAAAGTGATTCCACTAATAATAGCTAATGTTTATGCAGTTAACGAGATAAAAATATATTTAGAATATTGAACTTTCCTCTTATTTTTTGCAAGGCAAATATAATATAAGCCTAAAATAGGCAGTACGGGTTTTTTTTTATAGAAAACGTCTTAGGCACGTGGAAAATGTATGACACTCCAAGTGTGTAGCAAAGTGATACTTATAGAATATAAATATTAAAGCTTTGAAGTATAATATTGAACCGTTATCTTATCTAAGTACAATATAATAATGACGCGCCGATGATGATGTTTACGTGATGACGTTAATCAAGATGTCTTTACGTTTACCAATCTGCATTAATTCCCACTTTCTGTACAGGCATGTTCTTTCATTAAATTATATTATTTTTGTCCGGTAACATACGTCACAATTTTATGAAATCTCAGAAAGCTTAAAGATAATTTACTAGGTCGTACATCTTTATAAATGAATCGAAATGAAATGTCCTGGAGAGCCCTCGGTAGTTTCTTCGATTCGTGATATATTGCTCGCGAACGATTTTCAATTCAGGAGGATTATTCGTAGCTTCCTTTGAGCCTAGGGTTATAGCACTATCGAGCAAATGTCTTTTGAGCAAATATTCTCGTTTGGGATAAAGTGATGCATCAGAATATATTCATCACTTTACCTTTTCAAGATTTGATGTCAGATAAATCGCATCAATTTCAGAGCTCTTCGACATTTCACACCACCTTCAGTAACTTTCGAGTTTGTTCTTTATTATAGTTTTAGTATCTATAGTTTTTCTATCCACAGGTTGTTTGGAAATAGCCTTATAAAGCCGAATATGGTATAGATCAAACTGAACAACTTTTACTATGGGACCAACTCTGAAATCGCGAAAAAAATCTGCTGTTCGTTTCATACATTTTGATATTTTCGTTAGTTATTTTGGTATGAAACAGCTGTTTTTTTTTGCGTTTACAGAGTTGGTCCCATAGTAAAAGTTGTTCTGTTTGATGGTCCCTCTCTCTCTACCATATTCGGCATTAGGGGGTATTTTGTAAAACGTTGTATAGTTTTGTTTTTCTATCTATCATGTCGGTAACAGTCTTCGATCATCTATACCTGAGGATGTAGCACGTCATACAATAAACAAAGCTGAAATGTGGCACATGCCGTTTGACAAATCACGCGACACTAAGGCTGGTATTATAGAATCAAACTCAAACTCAGATCTCTGCTTGAGTACGGTTAGAAAGGGATGGCGCTATATGCGATGAATAGCACCATTCCTTTCTAACTGTACTCAAGCAGAGATTTGAATTTGAGTTTGATTCTATAATACGAGCCTAAATGTCAAGTTGTATGACAAGTCGTGGGGGACTTTCATAGTGGGCTGCGTTTTGGGGGAGTTTGAGGTGTCCCACAAATGCCATTGTCATGCAATATTCAATAGATGATCGTAACAGTTCAAAATACAAAAAGGCTGTTAGCGTATTGGCCGTTTCTTTATTTCTCACGATAAACTCCTGCTTATTCGGCGTTCCCTTATCCTATTTGCGGGCAATTTGTCACGAGACATTCTCCCACAGGACCGGCAGAGACCATTTGTTTAGTCATTTACGTTTTTATTTACCCCTCGTGTGGCGTCGCGGTTTTGTTAACGACTTGGCGATTTCAAATGCTCTTCTAACGTTAACGCCGCATGTGATCAGGGTAATAGCTTTTTTTTTCTTTAAGGGAAATAGCTTATTCTCTGTTTATTTCAAGACGAAATTGAGAGATACGAAAAAAATTAGGCAGTGTGATCAGGAAGGATTACTTTCGTTAATTTGTATGAAAGTCAAACGGAAAATATTAGATTAGACTCCGTTTATTTGAAGACGAAAAATGAGATATGATAAGAAATTTTTAGTAGACAAATTATTTTCGTTAATTTATGTGAAAGTAAAGGGAAAATATTATAATCTTACAAAATTTGTGCTCTATCTTTGTCCTCCTTGTCACTTTCCACAAGTGAGGTCAGATGCGCAGACAGTCCATACATAAAAATGTATCGTTAAGTTACTCTATTCTATTAAATAAATCTGAAACATAACAATAATTTGTAATATTTATAAAAAAAATATGTTACTCATAAAAATATTAATACTTATACGCATTTCAGACCACGGGTGCCTATTCAAAATATTTTAATTGGATTTGAATTGTTCATTGTGAATGAAGGATGATCTCAACTTTTTTAATTTACATACATAACAATAAACGTATTTCATCATAAAAATTTAATTACATTTTACTTATCTATAGAAATTAACCAGTTTTTTAAATGCATAGAACTGAACATGTCCATCAGCCATTTTTTGATGTCCCCACTGCTGGGGCACAGGCCTTCCTTATGGGTGGTAAGGAGGATGGGCCATAACCCACCACGCGGGCCCTATGCGGATTGGTGGGTGTTAACGACTGCAAATGCAGCCGGGACCAACGGCTTCACGTGCCTTCCGAAGCACGGAGGAGCTCAAGATAATACATTTTTGGTCACCCATCCCATGACCGACCCTTGCGAACGTTGCTTAACTTCCGCAATCGCTGGGCCAGGCGCTAAACCACTGCGCCACCGAACTGAACATAATCAAGTTCAAATATATTGCTAACTAACAATACTTAACAATAACAATTTCATAGCGAACGGACGAAGCTCTTCAATCGGACCGCGAAGTTCCAATAGTTTCTGACTATCTATAATTAACTGTATAATAGTATAATTAAGTGTATTAACAATTAACACCCGTTATATTATTATTAAAATATTGTACAGCCAGCTTCAAATAAATAACGAGTGGTGACGTTGTCGCCAAGCAATAAGCTGCATTAGATCAACTAAAAACCATAATTATTTAAGTGATCAATTTCGTTTGACTGGATCAATAATTATATTTTTAGAAAGTATTTAAAGGATTAATCAAGTTGAATTCGTATTTTTTATCACTAAAATATTTCCAATTGTAGGGGTGTAATTCGGGCGTTATGCCTGCCTCTAAATTTTTCATATTGAACTAATATTCAAAACGTGGTAAATACCCATACCGTGTTATTCATAAAAAAAAACAAACGCCTAATAAACCTATTTTAGTTAAAAAGTGTTTTGTCATTTTCTTTCGTATTATAAACTGAGTGATTGAAAAAGACGAAACTCATTTTAACTAAAATAGTTTTAATAGGCGTTTTTTTATGAATAACATTACTTTTGTTGAATCAATATTTTACTGAATACGAATATTTCAGTAAGCGACAAATCTCTAGTGTAGCTGATGCGTGTTTGCCTGCACTTTAGTACTTATCATTCAAACCACAACAGAGGCTGTATAATCTGTATTCCCTTGTCTCCTGGGTCCGGGGAGACAAACTCCGCAAAGGAGCATTGTACAAGATAACGTACTGTCTGTTGGTATAGCATTCTGGCGGCGGTGCAGGAATTGCTGAGACGTGACCGAGAGGCTGATTCGATACTACGGCACTCGATGGTGCAATTTGGGACGAATCGAGAGCGATTTCACTAGGGTTGACAACTTAAGGGCTGAACAAGTCCAGCCTATCCTCTTTCCCAATTCCGACGACTCAGTTTGTACGATTGTTATTAACTTTTCCGAATTGCATGCAAACTTGTTAACAACTGATTATTTTTTCTATGCGTGTATGTAGACTAGGTAGAAATATAAAGCCGACTTTACTACCTTAGCACCCAAAATATAATTATCAAAATTAATATGAACTTCATCGATCTCTACTACTTACTTAAAAAAAATATCCTTGTCCTGTTTCAAACTTGCTATCTTTGAAGATATCACTAAAGTGAACTTCTAATCTTTATTCTCGAGTTTGGAGTGAACATGTTATTTCGAGTGCTGTTTAGTTGAAAAGAACAGAGTCTACATCCTTGGCATTTACATAAATCAACACGCAGGTGTTCACATACTCAACTCGTCGTCACATACGCAACTCGCCACACATGCAACTCATCATTCACCACACACGCAGTTCGTCACAATCGCAATTCGTGATTTATTTTTCGTTTTAATACAATGTGATGTACTGTACCCAACTGTCCAAAAAGTGTCTGCACAATCTTTATCGAATTTAATTTGGTCACATTCGTTTTGAAAAGTGACGAGTTGCTTGTGTGACGAGCTGCGTATGTGACGACCTGCGTGTGATCCTAAATGGATATCCACTATATTATCATTAGGTGTCTAATGAGTTTAAATGCTGGTGGTAATCGCCGAAACTACTGTTTTTTTATGTTGTATTGTAGCCGTTATTAAAAAAAGTGAAGCAATGATTCATAATTTGCTTCAGGTTTACCCGAGTCTACTGAAACAAACAAGGGCAGAATAGCTTCATCCATCAGTCATCGTGTCAGAAATGGTTTTGTTCAAATGTTCACGGACATTGTTTCCATCAACCAACAAGAATTGATGGCATAAAAAATATTAATCCTTTCTCCATAAATCCGGCATAAAATTGATACTAAAAACATCGTTAGTAATGGCTGACTTAATGTTTTGTATTCCCTTCTTCCCCACTACAGATACAATGCCACTACACTACCAAAGCGCACTTCTGGTAGTTTTAATTATTTTTGCCATACCAGCACTTTACGATTAATTTTCATTGTTAATTATTATTAACAATATTATTAGTACCTACCTATTACTAAGTCTCGATTCTTGAATGAGTGAATGTTTCATTGTTTCTGCTTTTCATAATACAAGTGCTTTAGATATTTATCTTAGTATCATACATGACATTTAAAAGTCTAAGTAATATAAGTAATATGAATAGTCTAATATTTTTGGACCTGTCTACATGTTCACAGTGTATAGTGTCTTATCTATATAGCTTACCAACCATACCTCTAAAATTCTATACTAGTTATAATATAGACTGTTATGGTCATCAAAGCTTGAAGATTTAATTGGGACAGATATGAAAGAAACTTGTTTCAAATAATGAGTAGTCTGTTGGCAAAACGTCTCACATATCTCTTTATTTTGTTTCTACGCAAGAATCACGTATGTAGGTTAACAATTTACTAAATACAATTCCCAAGCGGCAGTAATTGGTACGCCTATAAATCTCGATTTCCCAGAATCAATTCTATCATTTACACCATTCCCTTAAATCGTGCTCTCCCTTGTCCTTGAGTTCACCAAGGGAAGCGGTAATTGGATACCTCCTTCATATTTTTCCTGATTTTCCGCAAGTTCTCTGTGGTAGGTAATGTTTTGGCAGTGTTCCATTTTTGTTTGGGAGGAATCGAAATACCAAATTGTTACTAATCCGACCAGATCTTGGTCTAAACATTTAGTTTGCTGATAACATAACTAGGTATATCATGATTATGTAAACGTTCAACTTTTGTTTAAGACTACGAAAAGGTATATTTGCCGAAGAACTTAAACAGTCGAATCACATGGCTCTACCTAATAAATAAATTCTAAGGATTATGCTTCCCAAATCTTTAGTAATATTATAAATGCGAAAGTAAGTTTGTTTGTTTGTAACGCCTTCACGTCTTAACTACTCAACCGATCAATAATCATGAAATTTTGCATACACGTTACACAGGAATACAGAGAAGGACATAGGTTTCATCCAGAAAAAAGGTAGCAAAAATCAATTTTGAACCTTTCCATAGACCACTCATGATACAGCAAATATTTCTATTAGCCTTACTAAAACTCACATCAACGTCGGTCATACTCTAGTACAGAGAACACGCGACTAGGTCTTGCCATTGTTGTTTGTGGCTACGGAACAAACGTACCTATTGTGAAGACAACCAATCTACGCTAAACATTGCACTAAGCGTAATATATGAGATAGGCAGCGATTCAATGTGCTTTCTAGATCCTAAAAATTAATCAGGGCATAGTTATTGCAATACAGAATCAGTTGAATCTCCTCTGCAAGCGACTCATAATGCAGTAGATATGTAAGCGATACTAGAAGACACATCAGTGTCGCTCATACTCGTACTGATGCACGCGCGAGCGCTCGCCATTGTTGGCGGATCAACATTTGTTGTGACTAGGGAACAACGATGGAGCCTATTGTGAAGACAACCAATCTGCGCAAAGCTTTGCACCAACCGTAATGTATGAGATAGGCAGCGAGACAATGTGCAGTAATAAATGTGGGGATATTGTACTGGATTTACTTCAGCTCCAATAAATTTGTAGTTCCATTTGAATCTGAATGCAGACTTACGACTTGTTTGATGATGCCAGTGGATCTAATTCTGCTCAGTTTCACTAACTGAGTATTAGTCACCTGTCTTAAAATGTTTTTAGCTGTTCTATAAAGATAATAGTAAATGAAGAAAAAATTGCCTGCGTTAACAATGCAGCCTGCCTAGCATGACCGATTTATATCGCGTGATATAGCGTTTTATTACGTATTATAGGAATAAAACGCTAACGCTTGTATCCAAATATATGAAAGCAATAATATTTTTCCAGCTATTTCCGAGTTCTGGGACTAACTGTACTACCGAAAACACGACTCTTTCTTACTATGGTTCTATAACCGTTAACCATAAATCTTACTTCATAATGTATACTATCATGTACTCCTGTCCTCTTAGCTATAGAACCCTTGTACTAGGTATGTAAACTTTCCAATGACAGCGACAAGCTATCAACCTAACAAGCTATGAGATCAGACTCTATGTTCAATTGTTCACCTCTCACTGTTCGCATCGTACTATACAGATTCTGAAAGCTGGTTCGACCGAACAATGTTTATGTTGTAGATGTTTGTTTAGTTACACAAAAGCTTGCCAAAATTTTAATAAGACTGCTGCCCTGGTTTCGTGGACTTTATGGCTGACTCCTATTGTTTTTTTTTTAAACTGGGTTATATATGGCAACACTTTTGATACGTTTTGCCCCGGAAATCGATAAATGTATCCATAGCAAGAAAAAATATAGAGTAACGTTCTATCTATGTTATAAGAAAGCAAGAAATCAAAGGACGCAAAAAGATGGCCTACGATGACTATTAGGTGCATAAGTGGTTGATTTAATTTTTTTAGTTTTTTATATTTCAAATAATACAAAATTATTACTCAAATTTACGAAGGGTATGTAAACGTTAATCATCCCAGATAGCAAATATGAATTTACGGTAACCCTCAACAGATACATTACTTAACACCTCCCATTATAAATAATTTATATCCCCCAGGGTCTATTGTACACGTGTTTTGAGGATTGGGATCCAAAATGATTGCTGGCTAGTCTAACCCAATATTTATTCTTTAACTTATCTGAATCTCTTATTTTGTTTATAAACCTGTTACCTGCAGGCTTACGCAACAGCACAATTTGACGACCGTCGTGATCGTGATCGTAAAACAGTGTAAGATATAGTCAGCGAGTCAAGCTTTCTATCGACGTTTTTCGTTGCTCTATCTAGCAACTAAGATCTTATACCGCGAATTTTTATTTCACTATGAATAACTTACACCGCCTGTCAAATTGGTACGCAAAGGCACATTCGCAAAGTAAAGATAACGATGAACGACCACATAGACTTTTTGTCTTTGCATCGCAAAAGTGACAATTTGGTGTCAATCAGGTGCAAATGTCAGTTTCAAACAAGTTTTCAAAATTATTATTTAAGTAAAGTTTTAATTAATGTTTGTTGTTTCAGCTCGAAAATTTATGAGAATGATTTGTGATTAAAGCGCTTACAAATGCAGAGACAGGAAAAAACAATTTATTAATAAAAAAAGCATCAATTAATATAGATACAAAAGATTTATGCTCCAAAGCGGCATACCTACGTCAAAGATATTAGAATTTATCAATTAAATCGCATAATCCTACGAAAAAGTGAGTTTAATAGCGCCGAAGAAGAAACTCTTGAAAAATGTATACCAAAAATCTTGTATAAGTACAATACAAGGTATTGAAGAGGTACATTGTGAAATTTTTTGAAAGAAATTAGTTTATATCAATTAAATTTTGTATTACATGAATAAAACGTTTCATTACAAATCTGTGTGGTATAATTTGCTGGGATAGTACTTAGGTATGTTATTTAGTATTGTATAAAAACATTGAGAGTCCTAAATCTCAAATTTAAAAATAAAAAAGGTATGCTGCTCGGCTGCCCTAAACCAAATTATCTTAGATACTTGTATCTTATTCCAGACATATTTTACAGGAGAGCTTGAGATATTCTGAACACTAAAATGTTAAAATAATTGATATCATTGGTAAAAGAACGAACGGTGACAAAATATGCCTATTATTAGTATTATAATATTATCTGTGCTATTATAGAGGTAATAAAGTTCTCTAGGTAGGTATCTATTATGTAGGTACCTATAATGTTGATATTCCTGTTTGTCAAAATTCAAAATTCCCTATTGTATAAAAACCCCCAAGTTATTAATGAATACCATAATTAAGGTGGCACCCTGAGCGAAAGTGGCGCCGCCGTGGTGAATTTTATTTCATATTATAATTCTAATACACGATTTTAATAATGTTTTACGTGGAATTTTTAGGGCCCACAGTCTAGTAATTTTAGAGGGTATAATTAACTGCTTAAACTGCTAAAAGTGGCCGTTTTTTACATAATCTGCTATCTGCTTCTGCGGATGACTATGAGGGAATGTAGTGATACCTTCTAAAAATACTAGAACATGGGCCCTAAAGCTTCCACGTTAAACATTATTTAAATCTTTTTCTACTTATAACTTAATAAATAAAAACTTCTGAGGGCGCCATTTTCGGTGGGGTAGCCACCTTAAGGGAAAAGTAAGAAATTAACTACAAAATTCCCTAATTAAATAATAAAAACCCCCAAGTCATGAATGAATACCATACATTGAGGGAAAAATACGCAATAAGGGTAACATTTTGACGATAACTACAAGGTTTTGGATAGTGGTATTTATTATCTGTGGAATTCGTGATCTTTTACGAAATCGTTGTCAAAATTGTGCATTTGCGTAAGCACTTGCGACTGACCACTCCCACATGTTGTCTATGACGGAGGAGGCCACGAAGATTTAAGTAGACATACACGCTACGACATTTTTCAGAATCTTATGATGTCTCTATATTTAATGTAATATGGTTCCTTTGATTTAAAACAATATTTGCATTGTTTCGGCTTAAAGATTAAAGTTTACGACAATCCATTTGGTTGTAGCTCTTTATGTCGTTGCGTGAATGGTGTGTTTTGTCTTGGCTATGTCATTACCATAGAGTTAGAGTAATCTTGTAAGTCAAAAATATAGGGTGACTATGAAAAATACGATACTTTAAGCGAGTATAAATTTTTTATAAGAAGTATCGAATGGAAAGTTTTCCTACACATTTTAATTAAAATGTGTAAAACGACTTATATACCTATAACACTTATTTTTTCAGATTATATAGAGTATTTCGTAATTTGTTAGCTCAAAAACACTTTATATGTATTGCGATATACTTAGTGAGAAATAAATATTTGAACGCAAAGAGGAGAACATTTTTGATCTTTATGCAAATTATTCGAAAAGAAATATAGCCGTGGACCTATTTTCAAAGACTAATAAATATAGGTACTCTGAGTGCCACTTACGTGGTTACCCTACATGAACCATAAACGAAACTATGTTATTTTTAAGAACCACGCACACGGGCACTAGCATGTGAAATAACGATAGAAATAAAGAAATAACGACACTCATGCATTGTAAAGCCGTGGTCGTCGTTAACGTTGTAATGTCAAATTGACGATCACGAAACGATCACGATGGTGCTGTTGCGTAAGCCTGCAGTTGACATTAAAATGTCTTATCCGTCATGATAGGACATTTTAATGTCAAACTCCTGAAGCACAGACTATCTTTAGGCTTCGATCAAACCTACGCCTCAGAATTATATAATAGTACTCCTACGCTACCAACGCGACTGCGAAGCGGTAAGCGTCAGACGCGCGGCGGACGCTACTCGTGTTTATATGGCGCCTGACACATCTAAGCGACCACAACGCGGAACGCTGGACACTCTTACTTCGCGTTCCGCGTCCGGCCCGCGTCCCGCTTCACTGACGCGCAGGTTTGGTGGATAAGGAGGATAGGCCATAATATATCCTACCACGCGAGACCGAGAATTGCAAATGCAGGGAGATAATGAGATCGAGATAATGAATTTTTGTCACGTGTTCCGTGTCCTACCCAAAATGCGCTACGCCAAAGTCACTGATATACACTTCCCCCCAAAATTTTATCACCATCAGTTACAGAAAACCTTGCTAAGAAAGCATTAAAATATACATATTCGTAAAGACTAAAAAAATCAAACAACCATCAAATTTTAAGCAAATTACTTGTTAAACACAAGCGATAATATCACACCACCTCGCCAGCTGTTCTGTTGAATTTCATTCTCACTCATTATGTTCTGTTGATTTTAATTAAACCCAAATTGGACATCGTTTCCAACGCTGTGTTCGAGTGCCGCGGCACTTCCCTTGTATTTATCTCGTGAATCGTTTCTAGTGGAATCGGAATCACTGTATGGTGCTGTTGAAGAGTCTGTGAAAATACTTACTGTGAAAAAATGCGAGCTCAAAACATGAAGCTCAAAATATGGTTCCTTATCCCTGAATTAAAATTGTAATCCTTTTTTATTTAAGATCATTTTAAAGAAAGAAAGCGGGGTGGCTCAGCTAATAAACCGTGGTTCTTCCATCTCTGACGGTTTAATTTATACCTATACGTCTTGCTAAAATCACAGATTACATAATACTATCTAAAATGCAAGCAAACTAGCGGTCTATTTCAGTATCAAACGTGTATTAAACATTGAATTATTTTTGTTCACAGGTAATTCACAGAAAAGTAAAGCACCTTGCATCAGCAACTGCAAAGTCGTAAGAAATTGTGAAAATAATACATTTTGCAATTATATAATTTTATTTCAAATTCTTCGATCATCTATAATTTAAAGTCAAAATTATTCTGATAAGCGTCATCTGTTGCTGATAGCTCACACATCGACTCTCTATTGCCCAGTAAAGCGCCATCTCTGTCTCTTGTAACGAACTAATGACGACCAGAAGCGCCCTCTGCAATGTTTTCTTTTGTCGCATCAAACTCAGCGCCATCTATGAACTCAGAGCTACAACAAGGAGGGTTGCAACAGAGGGTTGGTTTTCCACAAAGCACGTTGAAGCACAGGGTTGTGTAGAAGAGCACTACTGTTTCGCCTCTACCTTTATTAAAAAGAGGTCACTACCTACATAGCAGAACATTCCAAAGAGAGATTCTCCGACATATTTATCTACAGTCAAAATAATTATATAAATATAAATAACTTAAGCAAAGACCTAAGCCGATATAAAATAATCTGTGGTGTGAGTGATTTGTAAAATATCTATTGGAAACCTATCGAAAACAGTCGACCAAGTCTAAACCGCCAAACTGAACGACTTTGTCTATGGGACAAACGTTCCATACATTTTAGTTGAGTAGATATTTGTAGTTTTCTATGGAACAGCTGATTAGTTTTTTGTTCTGATTAAGGTCCCATAGATAAAGTTGTTCTGTTTGATGGTCTAAGCCACACCACAAAATTTGTCGACTGTTCAAAAAATCACCCTGTAGATATTAAAACCCTAACGAAATACTAAAATAGTTAAGTATGCAAAAAAGAAAAAGAAAATAAATCATTTTGCGCAGATGACAGACATAATTCTTTGCCAATACGATAGATTTCAGAATGTAGCGTACTAAAAGTTAGGCTTGGTTAACCTTACGTGTTAGTTAGGATCGATCCTATCCAAATTAAGGCTTCAGTTTCAAAGTACACGGATCCTAACAAATAATTGGGCCTGCCCACAAATGGTATAGCGTAGCTAATCCTGGCCCGATGTTTTATTAGTAATAAAAGTTTCTTGGGCATTCGATTGGCTGAAGTCGATTCAGTCGGTCCGATAATTCGTTTTGCTACAGATGTGGGATTTGGAGCTATGATTAATGACTTGATGAAATCGGATAGTTAATTTAGTAACTGTCAAATCATTTGTTGGAATCGTAGGCTAACAAATATTATGCATTCTTATTGTGTTAACTCTAAACAAGGAATAAGCTTGATTGTAAAATATGCAGTTGGCAACTGCGAAACTTTTTTTTAATTCACAACAGGATAGTGCTTGGCCTTCACCTTACCTGATGTTAAGTGACGATAAGTTGGAAGCGCACTACTCCCGGTATCCTCATCAATAAGGAACTGGCTATCTTACCTCTAACTGCCGGACGGAACACAACAATTTATAAATTGTTGTTATGGCGTCAGACTTAGTGGTAGGCAGGTGGTAGCTAGCCAGGCGGATTTGAAATAAGCCTTACCACCAACCAAACCGAGTGCAAATTGTACCCCCCCTGGGAATCGAGGCCGGAACCCCTGCGTCTTACACAGATGAGCGAACCCTAGACCACAGAGGCACTTAAATGAACTAAGCCCGTATTTTGAAATCAATCCAATCAGCAAATTTTATTTCTGTTAAACAATATCACTTTTATGCCCACAACCACAATTGAATTGGTGGTTTAAGTTCAATCCCTATTGCCTTCTCATCTGCCTATGCAAACCACTCTATTTATTTATTTATTTATTTATTATTCGGTAATCTATATTTATAAAATCGTAAACTGAATGACTGACTGACTGACTGACTGACTGATCTATCAACGCACAGCCCAAACCGCTGGGTCTAGAGACTCCAAATTTGGCACGTAGGTTCCTTATGAGGTCTAGGGGTGCACTAAGAAAGGGTTTTTCAAAATTCACCCCCTAAGGGGGTAAAAAAGGGGATCAAAGTTTGTATGAAAGTCCCTCAGTTTTGAAGCTAGGATCTTCAAATTTTGTGTTTAGACTGACCATTGAAAATAAATAAATACGGGTCTCAGCGTTTTTCAAAATTCTACCCCCGAAGGGGTCAAAAGGGGGATGAAGTTATGTATTGAAGAAAATCCTTTATTTTCGAAGTTAAAATCGCTAAATTTATAATTTAGGCTTATGGATAGGCATCTAACGCAACGTATATTGTCATTGTTAGCATTTGAACCCCTATTGGGATGAAATGGGGATGAAAAGGGGTAAAAAACACAAAAATAGATATGGATGTCGTTATTGGGGTTTTCGGGGATGACGATTGCAAAAATGACATTTATTTTGAAGTCCAACACGGTGGACATGATTTGACCCCTAAAGGGGTGAAAATGGGGTTCAAATTTTGTATGAAAAAATAATATAAAATAGACATTACAACTTTAAACTTCGTTGGAGCACACCTAAAAATAAATAGGCAAACATATATTTTGTAATTTTGAAAATCAACCACTTAGGGGTAAATGGGGTGAGTAAACATAAAAATCAATATGGATGTCGTTCTTGAGGTTTTATGGGATGGTGATTGCGAAAATGAGATTTATTTTGAAGTCCAACACGGTGGACATGATTGGACCAGGACATGCATATCCAGGGGACGGGGACAGGGACGGTGTTAAACCTTCATGATCAATGCGAACAGCCTGTAGTTCCAAATTCATAATATTGACTCTGTCACTCACTCTTTATCTGTCTGTCAAACCACTGCTAAATAATAAAAATATATATTATTAAATCTAATATAAATAAATAGTAAGGTGTAAATAATTATGTTAATTTTGAATTGTGTTTGTATAAAGTATAGATAGGGTGTTTGTTCTTTGATATGTCGAATGTATATTTTTTGGAGCACATAGGTATAGGAAGATACAGGGTGTTCACATTGCGGGGGGGTGTTAAACCTTCATGGTCAATGCGAATAGCCTGTAGTTCCAAATTCATAATATTGACTTTGTCACTCACTCTCTTTTCTGTCTGTCAAACCACTGCTAAATAATATAAATATATATTATTAAATTCAATATAAATAAATGACGGGAACGGGAAAGGGGACGGTTACGGGAACGGGAACGGGAAATGGGACGGGGACGGGGACGGGGACGTGGACGGGGACGGGAACGGGAACGGTAACGGGAACGGGAAAGGGGACGGGGACGGGGACGGGGACGGGGACGGGGACGGGGACGTGGACGGGGACGGGAACGGGATACGGGAATGGGACCGGAACCGGGCACGGGAACGGGAACGGGAACGGGAACGGGAACGGGAACGGGAGCGGGAACGGGAACCGGAACGGGAACCTGAACCGGAACCTGAACCGGAACGGGAACGGGAAGCCACGTGCGAGGCCCGCCACACGCGGCAAATGTCTTGCCTCGCCAGTTAGCGCCCTTGGTAGGAACCCGCCTAAATGCGTAAAAATGGCTGGTCAGATCCTGGTTGAAGGTTCCCTAAGGATTTTCTCTAATATCCACGCGGACGAAGTCGCGGGCAGAAGCTAGTCTATCAATAAAAGCCAAGACAAATATAATCAATTTTGTTCAAATTCTCTGACAAGTCGAAGAATACCACTGTTTCAAGTTACAAACTTGAGTGATGCATTAGTTTCGTCAAGTCAATACATCATAGTTTCCCTCAGTGAGTGAGGTAGCAACTTTTTTTACGCTATTCTGCTTTTTCCGTAACACTCGGGCGGGCGCTAACTACTTACTTGCTAGTTTCGAAATAGCTATTAGTTGTGCAATTATTATTCTTTCTTAGATTTAAGTCAGTTAACACCAAACTTTTGTTTAATTTCAGAATAGTCTATCAGGAGATTCAGGAGTGGTTTTTATAACTTTTAGTAGAAAGATTGTTGAATACTCTATTAAAGCGGGGTATCATTATGCCATGACGTTTATTAGGTATTTTGAAACCATACCGACCATACCTTTTTAAAACAATTAGTAACAGTTAAGTTGTTGTCCTTTAGAACCGTTTGCATTACATTGTTGTTGTAAATCGATAATACAAAATAGTTATTACCACTAATCTCTATAAGTATTCCTTACTCCTAAATAAGTAGCTCCTGTGATATGAATCCGAAATCATTGTAAATCCTTTTAATCTTTATTTAGTTAGTAAGGTTTATTATCTTGTTATTGGTGCCCATGTATTGTTACATCCTCTATGTGTACTCAAGTGATTAATGTGTGCCGGCAAAAAGGCTGTGCCTATAAATGCAAAACGTGATTAATCTTAACCCTGCTGGATATAAGCTCCGATTAGAGTACCGTGAACGAACATAAATACAACTAAACAGTGCTTGTATTGTTCAAATATCATTCGGGGTGGAGGGTTATACATGCCAAGGGATAAATCTGGGATCAGAACAGTTTTGGTGTGTGGCGGACGGCAAATATCAGTTTGTGTTACTTCGTTAAAATATTGTTATTTGAGCTAAATTGTTGTATTGTTATCGATGACAAAAGTAGAAGTGGCTGAATGTACACCACCTAAAAAGTAATTCTGGATTCTGTTTTGTTCTTTAGCGGTAATAATTTTAACAAGCTTATGTTGTTTGTTTGTATGTACGCGCATAACTTTTAAACTACTGCACCGATTTGAACAAAACTTTGAATATAAAAATAACGCGTTAACAAAAATTGTTCAGCTTGATGAGCATTTTTTGTTGTGGTATAAAAATAGAAGATCTGGAACACCTGATGCAGAACCATAATGGTCCAACTAAACTATAAGGAATATAAAAATGACGCCCTAACAAAAGTTGTTCAGCCTGATGAGCATTTTTTGTTGAGGTATAAAAATCGAAGATCTGGAACACCTGATGCAGAACCATAATGGTCCTGCTAAACTATACAAAATCTAAAAAAGACACCTTAGCAAACGTTGTTCAGCCTGATGAGCATTTTTTGTTGAGTTATAAAAATCGAAGATCTGGAACACCTGAAGCAGAACCATAATGGTCCAGATAAGTTAGTTAGCTTTTAAAAAACAGAAATTCCAAAATTATTCTGTAACTAAAGCTTCTGAACTTGCAAGAAACAACGAAATAGAAGATAATTTATTTAATGGACTGTTTCTCATTAGAACGTTGATCACAGTTGTTGGTTGTTCTTCAGTGTTAGTACAGAATTATTAAGTTAAACTAAGTACTGAATAAACTCAATAGCCAAATAAATGTGTAGAGGTTTTCTGATTTTACAAACACAAACTTTTATGAACATTAGAATTATAAAATGTTAAAAGGACACAGTTTAACAAAAATCATAGATTAAGTATACAGGGTGTTAGGTTAGTAGCACCCTAGCGAAAACTTTAAGGGATGATTATACCCTTAGAAATAAGCAACTTTCTCTACGGAACCACTTGTGTTATTTTGATTTTTCGTTGAGAAGCAATGTACGCGTATCAACTCGATAATATCGCGGGCAAATAGCTGTACATTGGGGGTTTATAAAATTTTGATACTTATTTTAATTATTTTTCTGTAAATTTAGGTTCTATGCAACTAAGACAGACTCTGTGTGATATAAAAAAACACTAAATTTTTCATGAATTTTGTGACGGAAAATTCCACTTCAGATAGATTCAGAATCATGAGTCGACTAACTATGCCCTGAAAGTTTTCGCTAGAGTGCTATTAACAACCTGTATAACAAATAAACGTATAAAGTTTTTTTAACCTTTTCAGATTGAATGAAAATAAAATTTATGAATAAAATTACACAAAAATACTTTTTACATGTAAACAAAAAAATGTAAAATCCATAAACTCAAGAAATTGACTGCTCACTTGAAAGTCTTACAGGAACGCTTAGCTTCAAGAAGTCTTAATTTATATAAGGCACAAATTATCAGCAGAACTCTGAAACCGACGTCTTTATTTCCCTGTCACAAGCAGATATTATACGAGCTCTTGCATCGCTGTACAAATATTAGAACCTTTTTAAAATTGACTGCTGAAAAGGTATGGTTTACCTCCTACGTTATGGTTGACATTTATGACAAAAACATACTTCAACTTGATATACCTATATCAAAAAGTAAAGTACCTACTTTTAATTGTGATTAATTAATAAATTAATTGAATTCGTGAACACTACTTGAGTTCTATACTTTAAGTTCATCAAATCTGACCTATGCTATACTTTCTTATGTGTATGTATTATATAAGTAGGTATATTATTATATTATATATATATATATATTAATTTTATAGTAAGCACTTAGAATTATGTATGTATTGCTATGTATGTTTATATATAGTTATTGAAGCTAGATCTTTATTTATGATCAACGTATTTTTTTAACTTAGTTGTCCATTTTTTGCCGCCACGATTTCTTTCTTTAACACCCTTTCCGGTCGACTGTTAGAGAATGCCTTAAGGCATTAAGTGCGCCAATTGTATTTTCTTATGCAATAAAGTTTAAATAAATATATAAAAAATAAATAAATAATTCTGTTTTCCAGTCAGTAACCGATAGAGACGTCCTATTAGTATCAAGTCCCAATTTATTTGGGGTCGGTGCAGTGCATCCTTCTCTTCCACTCCTTCCTATCACTCGTCATCTCCTCATCCACTCCCTTCACATTCATAATCATTCCGCACACAATCCATCCATATTTTATTCGGTCTTCCTCTTACTTTCCAGCCATCAACATCCATATCCATTACTCTTATACTTACATGCGTTTCATCCCTTCTCATAACCAGATGATTACCTACCAAGAATTAAAAGTCTAAATAATAAACAGGATAGTGGAAACTATTTGCGACCCGACCGATCATATACGACTTAATTAATGTCTCATTCGTAGAACTACTTATAATATCAGTATAATTACTTTAATCAACATTTAAAAGCTGTAATCTGTACGAAATGTTTTATGTAACATCTGATTTTGCTTTATTATTTTCTTCAATGTTACCCAAGTACAATTTTACGTTTAATTTAATATATCTGTTGTAGATAGGTGCGTTTTATGACGTGTTTTACGATTTAAGACGGTACGCACCGCGAACTCTGTATTAAATAAAATACGTATAGGAGCGTAGTTGTATGGATGTAAAAAGTTTTATCTGGCGAAAGCTCTTCCTCCGACAGTTTCTGGGTAATAAGGAAGAGTTTATGTAGAATTTATCTTTGTGTTATGTACGCAAAAAAGTTCCCCGCGAGGCTATATCAGCTACATGTATGCTGACTTATCGAACTCTGTTGGTACGCCTCCTTTGAAGGGTTAATAATCTATCTTACAATATAAATAAGTTGCATGCGAAAAGAAATATTGGATCACATTTAAATAAAAATGACTTCTCTAAGCTAAGCCAAGAAAGACGTATAAAATAAGGAAATAAAATCCACGTCTTCATTACAATTTTATATAGGTACTTAAATAACCACCCATAAGGAAGGCCTGTGCTCCAGCACAGGTCCCTCAGCAATTTTTAAGATCCTTACATTAAAAATGGCTGATGGACAGTATACTTAAATCCCAATTACTTATTTAAACTATAAAAATTCTTATGGTTCTACCCAGAGCTTTTGTTTGGGAGTGAACCTTCTATTTATTCTATAGCACTTTACTATTTATATCTATGATAATGATAGCACTAGTTAAGTTAACCGTCCAAAGCTCCGCATCCTAGGTACGCAACGCGGCATCTGTTTCGTCTGTTTGATGTGACATGTGTTGCTTCAATGGACGCCAAAACATCCTCTTTTACACCACGATCTAAAAGTAATTTGTGCTTTTAAAGCGATCGTTTCTAGCTCGTTTTCTCGACCAATATCTTGAGCACGTCTTCCTACTTCAGTCTAAAGTACTAGTGGTCGATACAACGGGCTCTCTTCATCAACGTCGATGCTGTGTCAGCAGATTATCAGAGCTCAAGCACTGATTGAAAATAGTTTTTATGCCTCTTAATTTAAGAATTTGTTCGAAAATCGAAGTTGTGGTGATCAAAAATGAGGAATAGGCGAAGAAGATTTAACGATGGTTACAATTCAATTGTTAAGGCTGTGAAGATAAGGCGAAGAGTAAAACTAGATACATTTATAAATGCTTGTTATGTAATATAAAGTAATAAAGAAGTAAGGAACGGAAAGATATATTATTTGTTTCTTTACAAGAAAATCGGTTTATAATTTTAAAGGAGAGATTCATGTCCGATAAATTTAAACCGCCTGAAACTTCGGCATTAAGTCCAATGTTTTGCTTGACATTTACAATAGGGATGTTGACTAATGAATAAAATAACGAAATACTAATAAAAATCGTAAACATATTAAACTTTTAGAGTAGCTTGTATACCTCTTGGTTTTATATATTGCGTATTATTTGTTTTATGACCCTTCAAAGTTGGGTGGACAAGTCCATTTAAAAAGTATAAAATTTATTAAAATAAATGATACCTCTAATTAGTCCGTAAAATGTATAGCAAATTTGTCGAAGAAACCATTTTGATAAACACAATATTTAATATAGCTGCTGAACTAATTTCCTATGCGTTGCATACAAACTTGCACGGCGTGACGTCATAACGTGCAAGCCATTAGTATGGAGCGTTTTTGATCGAGTCCATTTGTGTGCATTTCACACTGTGATATCTCGGGCAGTTTTCATGCTAGCGAATTAATTCTTTTACCAATGTTTCTTTTTTGAGAGGTAATTTATGTAACATAAAATAAAAAAAATAGTCAACATCCCTATTCTCTCAAAGAAAGTTGAAGTCCTGCTATTTTCTTCTCAATTTAAAGAGACGTAACTATGAATTATATCAAGGCATTCAGTCGGCAAGGACGAAAGGAATAACTAGCTGAAGGTTATTTGATTTTAAAAGTTTTGTTTCTTCGAAATAAAGGTTGAGGGCAAGTTGCTAAGTTAATTTAATCATAAATAATTTATTTGCTTGAATATGGTACAATACAGATTTTGTGCCCTCAAATACTGCGCGTGTGGCTCGGCAGCGCTGTGCCTGCAATTTTGTGGGTAATTGTGATACTTGTTTACATTGCTTGACTACATTATTTTTTCTTACTTGTTTATTTATTCGTTTATTTCTAATCATGCACCTTAAAAACTAAACACATATAAAAATATAAAACATTGGTATTAGTTAACAACTTAATAGTAATATTAGTAAATAATTAATTCTTATAAAATGTATACCTATGTGAGCGTAAAGAGGCGAGTGTCAGTGTGCGGACAAACCAATACTGGTTTTTGTCACATTGTTAGCTTAAACATCTTAATTTAAAGACCTTTGTAATTTCTTAATAAAAATAAAAAATCATAATAATGGTTCCCGCATATTCTACCGAATGGTTCGATGTGCAAATACTTTATTTAATGTCCAATGTTCATCTGATTCAAAATAAGTAGAAAATATTAATAAAAATAATAAATAAAAATAAAATCACTTACAATGTCACACCAATAAAAAATAATAGAAAAAATTACTAAAAAAATAATGCCAGGAACAAAATCTGTATACGATTGTTTAGGTGGTTTGGTGCTTATATTGCGTATAATATAATATGTATTTATGAACTGGAATAGCACTGACTGATGATCATAGCTCAAAAGGTTAAATTCTCATATTAATCTTAAACAATAACATTTTTTTACTTATATCATATAAAACCTAGGTTCGTAACGCCAAATTAATGAAAAAGTAAATGCATTTTTTCATTATGCTGCAGTTCTTTAAATATTTTTTCTTCCCTGGCGTTCTCTACGTTTAAAAGCACGTTTAATTAAACTCAATAAGTACTGCTTTTTTATTATATCTCTTTACTGCTTTCGGTGTACGGTCAACGTCGTAGTTGTTTCAAAATTATTCAGATCCAATTAATTTTAACCCTTAACTTCTGGCATGTTAGGTTTTTTTTAATTAATATTATTTGTTTCTCTTTTGGTATTTGTTGAACTTTATTGTATTTTTTATTTTTAGTTAACTGTGTTTTTGTTTCGTACTAGTTTACCAGAGGAAGCGATTTGATACTTCTCTCCAGTTTTGAAGAAGTTAAGTTCAAAGTTGATATTGGAAAACATACACAGAATGGATTACACGCATAATGACATATCTATGTCTCTGACGCAAAATGACATATCGTGACTACGCAGAATAATATACTATATCTATGACGCAGAATGACATACCTACGCATAATGACATATCTTGGACTTGATGGTAACCATTGACCTCTAGAAAAAAAAAATCAGGTCAATGATGGTAACATATAATGCTGCCTGTGTGAACAATTATTCATGAGCAATGAAATTAATACACCATAGAACTACTTAATATTTCATTTCATTAATTCATTGTCAAAATATTGTGTTTATTGTTATAGCTCTAAGAAACTACTTATTTTTTTTTCTTTGTATTATTTCAAATGACACATTCTATCAATCTCTATCCTCTCGATGTAACATGTTATAGAATTGATTCTATAATTTAACGTGATATAGTTCTGTAGTGTTTAATTTAACGTGACATTTCATTGCTCGTGCCTGTACAATATGTTCGACGTTCGTCGAAAGAAATGTACAATTTAGTTTCGCAGTCACGTAGCCTACTTTTCTTTCAAAATGCATTTCCATTCTTTACTCATGTTGCATTGCCATGTTAATTCTACTGTCGATATAGTGAACAGACGATTCTAGTTAAGGTCGTCGATACTAGTTATTTGCTTGTCAAAAAGTGCTTTAGTATTATTAACTTTTGAAGTAGGTACTTATACCTGCTTTACGTTGTTAAACAAAAAAGTCAGTTGGTTCCAGTAAATATAGCTCTACTTAATTATATCCCAGGGCACCAAAGGTAGTTTATTGCTTAGTGTACTGAGAATATTAATTCTTTTTATAAACACGAACAATTTCATCTCTCAGACTCCAAACGACTTAACAGCGATGTCGAGCTACTTATATTACGAAACAACAATAAATTCAATTCCAATAAATTTTCTCGTAAAAATAGATCACTAGAGCACATAATACGTCATATATATGCTTTTGTTGATGATACAAATTGTTTTGTAAATATGAAATGAAATGTGAATAAGACAAAGTTAGGTATTATTCTCTTGCGTCGCTCCAGTAAATAAGCAGGTCGCATTGGCTATCCAAATATATTTAATCATCTTCATTTTATCATCTCAATAGCATCATATCAAATTCGAATAAGATTTGTTTAAATTGCAGGTTGGAAACATTATAACACTAATGCAAAGTATTCATAAGTCCAGATCAATATTTAAAAAGAAAGCAGGAAAGGGTCCCTTGTTCCTTGGAGATAACCAGGGTCAGATAACTGGTTATTTGTGAATATTTTTTTCCTCCAGTATAACTATAGTATTTCCTTACAGATTAGGTTACAGAATAGATTTTCCATACAGATTTTCATATCTTTTTTCAGTTTAAGTTTTCTGAATCAGGGTTAAGTACCTTCTTACTTATAAGAAAAGTGGCTACTGTTGGTTGATCCATTTTGCAAGTAGTTGGAATAGAAAGAATCAAAAATATTGATGAGTAGAAGCGTATTCAAAAAACATCCCTTTTTCATTATTTTTGATGACGTGGAGAGTCGTAAAATAGAAATATAATGGTGTATGTTATGGAATTAGGTTAGTAGCAGTCCATGGAGTATAAAATACCAACGCTTCCCTACTATACTCAGCTGTCTACAGCTTAATTCTAAGTTTCCTTAGAATTAATTACCGAACTTCAACCATTCGCAGCACGGATGCGGCGAACACTTGTATTGTTCGAGTTGCGTCCCTTGGGCTTTGTAACTTAAGCTAATTTTATCAACGATACTTGTGCAAGTAACTGTCTCACATAATTGTAACTATTAATCTTGAAGTGGTAACATCAGCTGTCAAATTTCACTACACACTGCACTGACGGGCTTATAGTCAATTAATACCAATATTCTTCTATACAAGACGTCAATGTAGATTTGAGTCTGTGTTTTGTTATTATAAAATTAAACATCTGACAAAAACATATACTACAGCGAGAATACTCGTAAATTATCATATCATACAGATGTTCAAAATATGCAACAGCTAATTATGTTAAACTAAACAAGATATCTTTTAGTTTGAACATTTCAATATCACAGATCAGCCTGCTAATAGGTATTATAAAAATCGTAAAAAAATGTCGCCATTGTTAACAAGCTTCCGCCATCTTTCATTCTCATTCTTTTGTTTTCTGTTCAACTTTTCAAAGAGAATTCATTCGTGGTGTTGCAGTGGGTCCTCGTCGTCATAAATAATTAATGGTCACTCAATTAATCACTTTGGTTTTTTGGTTTCATAACATTTTTCTTCAATTTTTTTCTGAAATCGCAGTGTTCGTATTTTTTAGGTAAAAATATGTCTCTTTAGCCCCTCTAACATGATCATTGAAACACAATAATATAGCGATTTATCAACATAATAAATTTTGATAACATATATTGGTGAAAGAATTTGAAATCGGATGAGAAGTTTGGGAGATTATCCTCTTTATCCAAACCTCTTTAAAATAATTGTTTAGGAAAGGTTGCATAAATAAAATAAAATAAAATAATTACCAATGTAAGAGACATTCTTACGTAAAAGTAAGTATATTATTGATTTCGTTTTGTTTAAGTAGCTATTGCTTTAAACCAAAGCTAATTTAACGATATTATTCTTAATTTAATTTTCTTATTTAAATATGTTTTTAATAATATCGTCAGGAACCGCTTTTCTTACTCCCAAGAACTATAATGAAACATTCTAAGCTTATTATTTTACTTTACAGTACTTTAGAAACAATAATTATTCCTCTTTTGTCCCATGTTCTCTTTCAAAACCATCTTTCATTAACTTCTTTGTATAACTTTCCAGTTGACACAATGAATTATTCCTGCCACTTAATTAATCATTGTTGAAATTTTCCTTTCGTAACGTCCAAGCTAGCCAGATTACATGTAGTTTTAATAATTAAAAACTTTGGGTTCTTTTAATATTTTGTTTTTTGGTTGTTGTTGACTGAAAGATGTTGGGTTTATTGAGAGCAATTTTGTGTAGGTAATTCGAATTTCAAAATTTTTGGAGTTCATGTAGTACCTATCTGTTGAGTATACATTTAGGTAAAAGATAACCACATGTTTCTTAACTTTGTAAGTTATTTTATTTTTCTCAAACATGCTTGGAAATTCGATCATTATTTTGACAACCTTCTTCGGGCTAAATCGGAGTTTCCGGACAGACCTAAACCGCGCCGGCAATTTTTGTATGAGAATCCATTACTAACGTGTAACAATGGATTTTCATAGAAACATTGCCTGCGTCTGACCGTAAATGTTAGTATTGAAACTCATTATACACGTGTAATTCAGAAATGGAACCAAATTTTCAATGAAACACGACAGCCAATGAGGACTGATCATCATCAATATTTAAAATTAGAACTGGCTTTGCAAATGGATAGTTCCGAATCACGGTAACAGTGTCATGAGCGCACTAACGCCCGCCTATTAATTTGTATTCCTGGTTACATAACTTAAGTGTAACATACGATTCGGACAGGTGGCATAAAATATCATTGTATTATCTATGGATCTTGGCGCGGGGGAAGTTATTATTGTTAAAATTGTTTGTTGTTTTGTCAAATATTTTATCTTCGATTTAAATTAAGTAATCACTTAATTTAATATAAAAATGAGTTCAAGCGACGAAAGTGATATTTTGACGCCACCTGAAATTCAAGAAGCGGCAAGAACTGTAATAGAAATAATAGAATACATGTTGTCTCCAAAATCAAAAAACATTTAGTAAACTAGATGTAAACCTAATTGCAATGCCCAAAAGACATTCACAAGGGTATAAATGTAGGAAGTCTGCACCAAACGTGCAAATTTTCTTGTCCGAAGCATCAGACAGTGTGTATTTGGATCCTAAAAAGTAAGTTTTCGTACTTATTGATAAGTACCTACCTATATAGGTACCTACTAATTTACCACTTTGTTTTAGTTAAACAGCAAACATCACAACTTTACACGTTCTTTATTTTTGTTTCAGGTTTGATTTTTGCCATTTTCGGTGTATGAAGATGCAACGACATATTCAGTATTTATGTAAAGACCTAGAAACTCAAGACGGTGCGATTTGTTACTTTAATTTTAAATAAAAATAAAATGTTAGAAAAGTTACTATTTGGTTTGAATTTCCGCGCATTATTTGAGAAAAGTACTATACAAACCTTGGCCGCAACTGGGCATTGATGGACTCACGTATGTGTGCCTCGGCTTCGCCTCGGCCCACATTTTCACGTTCGTCCTTCAATGCCTGTGTTGCGTGCCGCTGCAGTAATGTACTATTTCTTTATATTGACTAAAGTCGCAGGGACAATCATCAAATAAAATACCTTCACTAAAGTTTTATTTATAGTAAAAAATTGCAACAATATGAAAGCGACACTCCAGCAAGATGTTTCGTAGCCGTAGTAGGTATAGCAAATGTAGCTGAATTCCGTAGTCTATAAAATAAAAAATATATAATTTTTAGCGTCAGTAATCTTTTACTTATGATTTGTGATATTTTTACGTCTATTTCACCTTTAATTTTGACAACTATGATTTAAGAAATTATTGTATTGTTTAAAAGATTGCCAATGACTTCGATTTCACTCTGTATGCCACTTTACACAATATTTAGTCTTAGTTTTACTTACCAGTTTAGACTGACTACTACATGATGTTAGTTTGTGTGTGTGTTTTTTTAAATATTTTATGGCAATATTCATGTGGCTATATTGTGGACTTCGTGGGAAGTTTACTTTACGTTCTTCATTCAAAATTAAATTCAAACAAAACCATTGACCAACAAATTGTTAAAGCAAACTTTAACTGTTAACTTAGGAATTTATTGATTATTAACGTTGTTATCATTTCATCGAACGCTTATTTAAGCTTTGAAACTTAAAGTCGCAATTACATTGTAGTGGAGCCGGAAATCGCATATTTTCATTAAAATTGTGCACATTGTGATGAAAGCGTGATTCTTTTACCATTCGTAGGTTACACTACAGTGATCGTTTTAAGATGTGGAGGCAAGCTGGATTTGACCCCTAACAGATTCTAGAGGTCAAATTGTTCATCACGGACCTATCGTTTCACCGCGCATGATGTTTGTCGTAATAACTGCAAATTTATAGCTACTAGGGTAAGTGTGGTATCTTTTTCGGATAAATAAAAGACGGCCAATCATTTTCTGAAATAAAAAACACACCTTTACATACTAGAAAATAAATAACCGTAAAATTTTATTAACAAAAAAATATTTTCCATTGCATGACGATAAATTTAAACGAGTACAGATATCGGCATTAAAAAAATATGATTAGATGAATACAAATTTAAAATATATAAGTTTAATTGGAACAGTATCATAAAAAATGCGTTTTAAAATATTATACACAGCGCGGCAATTACATAAAAAAATCTTAAAAAATGCGTTCTGTTAAAGGCCGGTACAGATAACTGTACAGACGGAGCGCGACGTTTTAAAACTTTTTTTGCTATTTATTGTTTGTAAAGGTACTTGAAAATTATATTGTTTCAAATCTGCATTATATGGAATTTATCAACATATTTTTTTGTTTGCACTAAAATTATCAGTTGAATATTTACGGTAATTTAAAATAAAATAAAAAATTGAGTTTTTAAAAGTTTAATTTCCATATAGTTTAATATATTTTCGTAACTGTACTATTCAGCCTATGTTTTGTATTATAACATTATAGAACACTTAATTACCTTTAATCTGACACCCCATACATGTATATAGGATTCATATGATCATATCATGAAGCCTTGTCAAGTAGACTTAGTTCAGCGGCATTCGCTGTTAAGAAAATAAGGCTTTTAACTGATATTGAAACGGCAAGGTTAGTATACTTTAGTTATTTTCATAGTGTAATGTCTTATGGACTGCTATTGTGGGGCTCAGCTGCCAGTTTTGAAAATATTTTTGTACTCCAAAAAAGAGCTGTTCGCGCCATATACAATCTACGGCGGAGAGATACCTTGAGAGAATTGTTCAAAGAAATAAATATTTTAACTTTGGCAGGCCAATATATTTATGAAAATTTAGTTGTAAGGAAACACTATGATTCATTTGATAAGAACAGCAACATTCACCAGTTTAATACAAGAAATAAAGATAAACTTGCCGTTCCAAGATTTAGGCTTGCAAAAACGAGAGGTTCATTTATGGGGAAAGGCATAGCCTTAGTTCCACAACGAGTGATTGATCTTCCTTTGCATGAATTTAAAAACCATGTTAAAAAAACGCTCATGGGTAAAGGTTATTATAAAGTTGACGATTATCTTAAAGATCAAAATGCGTGGAAATGATGTAACACATAACTTGCTAATATAAGAACTTTGTTGAAGTAATATAATAAGTCTATGTTGTTGCCCTGTTGTAATTATCTGGTAACGATATATTCAAGTTTGTAAATATCGTTACTTATGGCTGTTACAGCTGATAAGTTTCTTGCGCCCGTTCTTCTTGTCAGCTAAAAAAGTCTGGAACGGGTGGTAGAAAAATATAGACGATTCAAAAGTACTTAATAATTAAGTTTATTTGAATAAAGCTTATTTCACTTTCACTTTCACTTTCACTTTCACATAATTATCATATTTTTTTTCAAAATACGTCAACTAATAAACTATAAAACTATAAAATATAACTAACAACTATAAAATGTTAAACAACATATAAAAACGTCGGGAAAATAAAAAATCAAACCAAAATACCAACTAATTACCAAAGTACTTTCAATAAAACCGCGCTAGACTATGGCGCTAGTAACCGTTAAAAGTGTTTTATTTCAACATATAAAAATTTGGTTCTGGTGTCACAGAGATAACTGTACCGGCCTTTAACAAAACGTATTTGTAAGATTTTATTATGTAATTACCGCACTGTGTATAATATTTTTAAACGAGTTTTTATCAAACTGTTCCAATTAAACTTATATTGTTTAAATCTGTATTAATGTGGCTTTCAAATCATATTTTTTATGCCGATATTTGTACTCTTCTCTTTCAGCAACCAGTAATCAGTACTATTCAGTAGTTATTTGAATATCTCTCAAATGTAAAAAATCACTTCTGCTGCCTAAACTACTGAACCGAATTTGATGATTAAGGTGTCATTGGAAAGGGGGTGATGTGTAGATGTGTTTTCATATGTCAGTTTTTATACCCTTCCTATTTAGCTTCATCAAAAGACATAAAACGGAATGATACGGAATAAAACGTCCTCTATATCGAATATCCTCTAAAGTACGTTATGGGTCAAACCCAGATAGCCTCCACATCTAAAAATAATCGCAGTGGTGTCCCCTAAGCATGGTAAAAAATTTACGCCTTCATCACAATGCGCACAATTTTATCGATTTCCGGCCTCACTATTGAATAATTTATGTATTTTTTTATCAGCCGATCCCTGTTTCAAGAGTCTACTGTTTCTTACTATAAGCCGAGTTTCAGTTATTATATGTCAGTTGTGTTTTATTTAGACCTATCTTCGTTATGTTTGATGGCGTTGCTTGTTGCACCTAAGGTCCCTATAGAATATACCGACGACCTGAGTGGTGCAGTCCCAGGTTCGATTACCGGCCGGGCAGAAAATGAAATGATGAATTTTAATTTATGTACGTGTCTGGGTGTTAATATGTATAAATAATCTAGAGGCAAGTTCACCATAAACTTACTAATATTTTTTAGCAGTAGTACTAGCTACACCGTATTACAGATCTAAATGTAAGTAATAGGTTATATTAGAAATGTGACTAGCAAAAAACAGTGGGACGAAAATTGGGACAAGTTGCCACTGACACCTAACTTGAATTTGTCCAGAATTTTTATAACAAAGACATTATGTGGTCTCAGAGTTTCAGTCCTCTTTGCATTCCCCTAGTTCCCAGCACATGATGCCAACAGTAGAGATTACTCCAATAAACTGCACCGCGCGTGCATTGTATGACATATGATACTGTGTGCCGCGAGAATGCAATATCCTCCCTGAGTTCCTCACATAGCTTGGCTTACGTAAATGTCCTGTTATTTCAGCTTGAAATTACTGACTAGGTTAGGTAATTAAGCTTTTTGGGGCTGACTAAACTTAGAATGCTATTTTATATTCTAAACAGCAACCTTATAAAAACGTATTAATAAAATCAAACTGTCTTGCTGTTGCTTATTAGAGTGAAATAAAAACAAAGTGTATGAGCTGCGTATAACCTTCACTCATGTGGTAAAAGTCAAATACATATTTGATCATTTTAGCCACCATTGAATTTTGTCAAAATGTTTTCTATCATTATTATAACTACTAATAGTGTTGTGAGCTTTGGAAGTCTGATTCACTTTCAATTACCTCAATAATTGAGAGATCATTTTATTAAAATACCCTGTTCCTTTATGTTGTACCTAATTACACGAGTCGACTTGGCAGGCGATCGACTTGCTGGTCAATTTTAGTCAATTAGCGCTTTTTATTATCAATCGCTTGCAAAATCTAATCGCAAACCTTATTTCAATGAGGTGGCGATTCGATTTTACAAGCGATTGTCGATAAAAATCCCTATCCGACTAAAATCGCCAAGCAAGTCGCCCGTAAAATAGACCCGTCTAAATAACCCATTATTAAATTAATCCATAAGTTAGAGCTATCCAGAATCTGTGAAACTAGCCCTGTCGAAATTAGTCACCAAACAAAGTTGATAGACGTGGCCACAACATGCCATAGTCTTAATAGGTGGTTTACAACACTGTGACGTGGTAGATTAATCCCACATCTTCGTTTCGAACCTCATTGGTATTGCAATGTATCAAGAAAGGTTGTTTAACAGAGCAGACAGTACGTCGCAGTGTCGAGTGTCAGCCCCGAGGTCGAGATTAAACACGGAACCCTTTATGTGCTCACAAAAGATACGGTGACACGCACGGAAATTGCAATATTGGATACTTCTCTGCAGTTTCCTTATATTGGAAGAGTCCGAGGCGGATCTTGAGCTTTGTGTGTCTATCGATGTTAAAGAATTTCAACTTCAATGTAAAGTTTGATATTAAATATTGGGATACCTACTTACATTCAAAATGAATTCAACCTTTTACCTATTAAAAAAAAAACCAATGATTTCAATCGTCATTAAAAAATTAACATTCTTGTGATAAACTATCATATTACTTGTTTTATTTGGTTGTTATGCGAATTACACCCATCTCACCCATCAATACATACTTGTGCCTCTTTAGAACTTTCTTCAGGTCAGAATAACTTCGGAAGAATAATCCAACTTTATAGGTTTTTTACTTCAAAAGCAATTAGGTAATAATAAGTACATAATGATCAAGACAGTATCTACATTCAATTTCTTGCTCATGTAAATGATCATTAATATCCTCAGCAACTTTTGTAGCAAAGCTATCTTTTTCACACGCTCTTAACGATGGGCAAATTATTATAGTCATTAAGCCACGATACAAAGAAGTTTAAACACCTTTTTGCCCGCGATTTAGTCCGCATAGTCTTTTCACATTGTTTAAGTCGAATAATATTAATAGAATAGAAAGAAATCTAATACGCAACAAAATAATTACAAACAGGTCACTGTTCCACGCCAATTTTATAAACCAACTCTATATTGTATCTCGATTTATATAGGTAGGTACACCTGAAAGCTCCAAATAGTTTCTCATTACCATGCATAAATTCGAATGTAATCTGTATTGCACATTTCTAAACTAAGTGAGTTACATCCGCTTGAAATTTGTCTTAGTTCTGTACTTTCCGAGAGTTGCAAGAAGCTCAAGACTGTCTGAAGAACAATAGATGTTCCCGAAGGAATTAGTGTATTTGTACGCGTGTGGTCCCAGTATTGCAACTTGTGCTGTTAAATCTCTCTTGCAGTTCCGTGAAACAAATTACTTTTGCCCACGACCCAGAAATTCCCGATCACTGAAATGTTGCCCTAATTCCTTTCTTGGCTATTTGTTAAACTTTCCGGTTCGGTTACATTGTATTTAAGTTTCGTCATCACCTCGGTATTTGTGGGAGAAACTGTTTATGTTTTAGTGAATTGTCTATAAGTAGTTGGCATTTTTCAGAAGAGTCAGAAAAAATTGCTATAAAGACCTTTTTTAAACCCTTATTGCACGGCACCGGCACCTATTTACGTATGGATCACTTTCTTTGATAAAGCAATAAAATAAATAGTGTCAGTTTTAGATAATTGCATTTAATAAAAAAACAGAAATACGTTAGCCCATAACGCCTGATAGTATTGTACATTAGCTTTACCAAAACCTTTTTTTCCTAAAAGTTAATAACAAAGATAGTGCTTAGAAAGACATCAAGTTCACATTATTGCTATCAAATTGGGCGCCCAACCACGCGTGAAAATTGATGCCAATATATCATCCAAGTCGTTAATATTACTAACCCGTAATCACAGTGAGTGTGCAATTTCTAATTTCATCCTCTACTCTACCATCCGCATATTAAACGTTTAATTTGCTGCTGATAAAAATTGTTTAAAAAACAAAAAAACCGACTTCAAAAAAAACCTGCCTCTAAAAAGCAAGAAATAATATACAAATCATTAGATACGCATTATCATTGTTATAATAAAACACGTCTATTAAAGTCAGGTGGGGCTGGAGTACATCTTCCTTTTTTATTCTAAAAGCCCCACCCGACTTCAATTGACGTGTTTTATTATAACAATGATAATGCGTATCTAATGATTTGTATATTATTTGTAGGCGCGGGTTGCTTTAAAGAGTTTTAACGATTTTTTGATGATTAGTTTGTGACACAGGCGGCTAATTGCTAGGAACAAAGGAAAAGAAAAGAATGGAAGGCAAAACATGCAGCTTACCAAAGTCCTGGTTCGACGTAACTTCGGGAGCTCCCAGACAGTAGGATGACACTTTCGGACACTGATTTCGAAGGCACAATATTGAGTTTTTTCACCGATAGGCACAATTAATGTGAGAGTAATTATTTTTCGGTCGCGCGCGCACGTCATCAATCGGGATACTAGCGCCGGCCGGTGTTTTGATTCGTCTCGCTGCATTTGCCATTAAGAATGCGGAAATGGAGCGAGAGGGCAATAGATAGGATCATAGGAAAGACAAGGATAGGAAGCATTTCGTCGCTCCGTGTCACACTATCTATTAAGATTAAATATGTATATTATTATAATTTAAAATGAATTATTATTGCCTTAATGTGGCGTTAACATCCCCCCCGGATTGACAGGATGTAATCCTTCAAAATTAACCTAAACCTACTAACTATAGCTATTAGAGCATTAGACTTAGATTTGCTTATTTATTTAATTATTTTAATTTTATTAAGTATTTTATTTGTTTATTATTAATAAGTGGACTGTATGAAATTAAGGTAGGTATGTTATTGATTGGGAAGCGGAATGACTTTCACAACCGGTCTGCGATATACACCGGACTTAGTTCTAACGTCGACGACACGGGATATTCCGTCCCTCCCTGGAAAAGTACGTTCGATTATACCTAACGGCCAATTTAGAGGAGCACTATTCTCTGATTTCAATAAGACAATTGTGCCCTCGCGCACGGGAGAGCTCGGTGTGAGCCACTTCGCTCTAGTTTGCAAGGTGTTAAGGTATTCCACCTTCCACCGCTTCCAGAAGCATTGTACGAGATGATCAACAATGCGTTTTCGCTGTAATAGCGTTATCTTTTCCGTGCTCACATCTTCGGATGGCAGGGATTTTAAGGGCGTCATGACCAGAAAATGAGCGGGTGTGAGCGCCTGAGGCTCTGAAGGATCACTACTAAGTACAGATAGTGGCCTTGAATTGAGAATAGCCTCAATCTGAGCGATAACAGTTGTCATCTCTTCGAAAGTTAACAATTGAGTCCCTACTATTTTGGACAGGTGACTTTTGACACTCCTAATGTTGCCCTCCCAAATACCACCGAAGTGGGGGGCAGAAGCTGGATTAAATTTCCACTCAATGTGATTATCTCTTAATTCGTTAGCGAATCTATCCTTATATTGCTCGGAATCTAACATACAATACATATTATTTAGGTAAGAATTGGCTCCTATGAAATTAGTGCCATTATCCGAATATAAAGTTGAGATGGGGCCGCGACGCGATATGAATCTTTTGAAGGCATTTAAAAAGGCGTCAGTAGACAAATCCGAAGCGAGTTCTAGGTGAACGGCTTTAGTAGCCAGACATATGAATAAGCATAAATATGCCTTAATACTATGTACTCCTCTACGCCGGTAGGGCAGCACCGAAATCGGTCCAGCAAAATCCAAGCCACAGTGGCCGAATGCTTTAGCTTGTTGTACCCTGTAGGCCGGTAAATCTGCCATCAGCGGCGGTGTCGCGGGCTTGGGGTTAGCTTTCACTGAAAAAAAAATATGTTTACTGTAATAAAGATCTTGTTTAACGTTATCACACATCTTGACTCCATATGAGCCTAACAAGATCTTATCTATTGAAACTAAAAGAACTTTGTTAAAAATACTTTTTTAAGTCAACTAAGTATTGTTTTGGTTTAGACACGACTAGATGGTTTGTTTTAGCTTAGATCTTACCTAATTGAAGAATGAAACTTTATCACATTAACAAACATTATTAATAGATTCAACTTAGGTGAATTAAATATTTATATTGCTTTAGCTAAGATCTTAGACAGTTAGAGCAAGTAAGGGAGATAAATTAAGTAACCTCTTATTCGACATAGATATGAATTACTGTTATATTAACTAAGTAACTTGATTGCAATAATTATTGTTCTTATGTGCAGCAACAAAGTTACACTGTTGCAACAATTATTGTTCTTACCTAATTGAAGAATGAAACTTAGTCGACATAGATATGAATTACTGTTATATTAACTAAGTAACTTGATTGCAATAATTATTGTTCTTATGTGCAGCAACAAAGTTACACTGTTGCAACAATTATTGTTCTCTTGTGCAGCAACAAAATTACTTGTTGCAAGAATTATTGTTCTTTTGTGCAGCAACAAATCCACTTTGTTGCAACCATATTTGTTATTATGTGCAGCAACAAAATAAATAATTTTCAATAATTATTGTTCTTGGGTACAGCCACAAAGTTATTTGATTGTAATAATTATTGTTTTGTTGTACATCAGCCAAACTGCTTGATTGGACACAATTATTGATAAGATGGTATTATTTAGGATTTGAAAAAATATGACTTACCCCAGGTGGGATTCGAACCCACAGCCTCTCGCAATCCGGGCGATTGTTCTTCCATTGAACTATAGAGACATTAGTTTAAATTTTTCAAGCGCTTATAACGCTGTGAGCCATCATAATCAGCGAGCAAACTAATTGTTCTGTAGTTCGGAAGAGCTAAGGTAAGTCAACCTTCTTAAGTGAAAAAAAATTGCAACAATTGTGTTCAATTAAGCAACGTGGCCAGCAACAGAACAATAATTAGTACAATCAAGTAACTTATAACAATAATTATTGAATACAAATTACTTTGTTGAGAAACAAAAGAACGAATTGTAGGCATATAGTTTTGTCGATCACTATTAGAACAAATGTATAAAGTATCTGCTAAAATATAGCACAGCTGTTTAATTTTGCGATATCAAAGTTGGTTACATAGTCAATTTGCTTATATTAATATGTTATTCTCCCATTTTAGTTTGTCTACTTGCCTTGTGTAAACTTTAAATAGGTTCTAGAAAGAATATCAATTAAAAAAACAAATTTCATATAATTAGTTTTATTCATTTATAAAGTACTTCGCACAGTTACATATTTTTTTCCATTACTAAGAATATTTATATTGCACGGGATAGGATTTGCTCTATACTGACCGATTTCAGCATCGGATTTTAAATGTTTGATAAAAGCATCACGCGTCTCTGCCTTGGATGGTTTCCAGCTCAATCTATGTTTCCCTTTTATTTGTTTATTCTTTGATTTTACCGTTGTTGAATTTAATAGATAGGGAATAGATAGAAATGCTACAACATTTGTATCTTCTTCTCTGGATGCTGAAACAAAGGAACACTACATACAGCCCATATTTTAGTTTGATTTAAATCAGAAAATAATTAGCATTTTTTTTTATGAACAACGGTGAGACTCTTAGCCTTCACAATGCAATGCTGAAAACATTGTTGTTATGGCGTCAGACTTAGATAAGATGGTAGCTACCCAAATGGACTTACAACAAGTTCTACCACCCTCCAAACCGAATACAATATGTAACCCCGCTGGGAATCGAACCCGGGACCCCTAGGTCTGATACCGGTGGTGGTACCACTAGACCATAGAGGCGATTATTTAACTATGTTATTTTTTATTTATTGTGAATAACCACGTGAACGGCTATAAGTTAATCAAATACCATATATGACATAATACTGAAACAGAAATAAAACTTACATTCAGCGAGACAGTGCAGCTCAAGGGCAAAGTTATCTCTTAGTTTTCTTCTTCTTTAATAATTCCAAGATTTTTACTTTCACTATCGGAAAGTATATAAATAAATTGCTTTCTTCGTCTGCATAGGCTGCTTTAAAGTCGGCAATTAACTATTAAGCAAAACACATAAAATTATTATCACTAATAGAGAAACATAAAAAACCGGCCAAGTGCGAGTCGGACTCGCGCACGAAGGGTTCCGTACCATTATCTATAAAAACGGCAAAAACGGTTGTATGAGAGCCCCACTTAAATATTTATTTTATTCTGTTTTTTAGTATTTGTTGTTATAGCGGCAACAGAAATACATCATCTGTGAAAATTTTAACTGTCTCACTATCATGGTTTATGAGATACAGCCTGGTGACAGACGGGCAGACGGGCAGACAGACAGACAGACATACAGACAGACGGACAGTGGAGTCTTAGTGATAGGATTTACCCTTGGGTTAGGAACCCTAAAAACAAACAATATTATCATAAGGCTATTTTAAATCAAGTGATCTTAAAAAGGATGGTATTATGACTCTTTTTTTTATATCAGAGAAGTTCTAGTTTCATGCTCTATCGTTATATATTATATATTCTATCGTTATCGTAATATGTTATTTTCTATTATATTATTTACCAACATTCAAAATACTGTAATATTAGGTAGGTACTTACGTCAATAAATAAGTAGAATAAGTATAGGTACATACCGAAAAATTGTTAGAGTTGTTGTCAAGTTGGAGAAACTCTTTTTTCCATAGCTCCCAACACCTTGTAAATAAGACTCTTGGTCCTGTATGTGGTATCAAATCTTTAACGTCTTGTTGGGACAGGGCCGATAAAGCCTGCGTTGTAATACGCTGTTCTGAAAGAGAATTTTTAAGCAAGAATAAGTAAGTTTAAGCGGTCGGAGACGAGCTGAGGTTCGACCTCAGTAGCATACCGTTGAAGAGCCCTTTACGTATAATATAACAAGTCTTATTCTATGAACTATTCAGATTATATTAGTAGGTAGGGTCATAAACATCATTGGGTAGGGTAGGTACAGTACAGTCCGCGTGGCGAATGATGATGACCCCTGGCGAAATGTGGAAGATACGGTTTTCGCAGTCAAGTACATAATCCACGTAGGTACTGTAGGTAGGTAGGTACCCAAACGTTTACCAGTAAAACGGTACCCTTGTAGTTTTATTTTGTAAGCGTTTGGGAATCTACCTACCTATGTAGTCGTGTATGTGGGTAAGTACCTACCTATGTAGGTAGGCGCGTTTCGGCGGGGCGGCTCGAGCTGGCCCGTGATATCTCGCGCCCGTGAGAAACCAGCATAAGACCGTTGTTTGTTAGGTTATTACCTACCTACCTGCTGGCTTCTCACGGCCCGAGATTTCATTTCATGGGCCCGGTGCTTCGCGGGCACGAACGCGAGCGCGCCCGTGGCGGCCCGAAAGCGCGCGTGATAGTGCAGATGAAATGAACGTCAGATATTTATTTGTTTATTCACAATTCACGGTCACAATATCTGTGGACCTGGCTCTCAAAATGCACAAAAACAAAACAATGATAACATGAAACTAGTAGTACCTACTTATCTAAATTTTCGAGACGCGTAAGTAGGTATCGGGCAACGAAGACGCTAACCTTCTAGGTAGGTAGGTACCTTCCGAGTTTCATTGCAATCGATTTACTTAGTATTTTCAGCATAACAAACACACACACACACACAAACTTTCGCATTTATAATATTAAAATAATAAAGTAGGTAAGATAGGTAGTTAAACATTTAAATTACTTACCTGCAAATATAGGGATTAAACTCGGAAGGCCCCAAGTTCTTAACAATTCTGCTACGTCTTCGTCCATTTCACACACAGATGTCGATATTGTTTCACACATTCACCACAGTAACTGCACTTATCACTATCAAAAATAAAATATAATAATTAGCACCGGCCTACTACGTCAGCGTCGCGCGCGATATGCAAATGCATGCCTGCCTGCATGATTTGGTTGGTGCCGCGTTCGGTTGGCCGTTGAAGGGGCGAGCGGGCCGCGGGGTGTCGCTAGGGCTGCCACCTCTCCTGGTTTGACCCGGAGTCTACGGTACGGGTTTGAGTAGGTTCCCTAGCATAATATGTCAAAGCATAATATGATTTCGCCGAATGATGTTTACGCATAATATTAATTAGTCATAACAGATTTATGCATAATTTTTTAAGCATAGCTACTTTAAGCATAATATTCTTTAGCATAAATTTAAACACGCATAATGCTATTACCGCATATTTTTTTAAACAAAAAAAATGAAAACACTTCGAAACTTGCACATTTAAAAGCTAGCTAAAAATTTACACTTCAAATAAATATATTGTTTGTCACAGCATGACTAGGGGTATGTATTACAATGCCGAAGTTGAAAAGGCCGAATTTTACAAGACCTATGGACGAAACATCGAAAATCAAAAGGTCGAATGCTTGTTTGGCCATACGTTTAAAATCACGAAAGGACATTTTAACTAAATACTAAATCCCGAAGCTTTTTTCTATTAACAGGCAAGATAACAAGGTTGGTGGAGGCAAATTACCAAAAATCGCGCTGCGCGGCCATTTTTTTGCTTTATTTAACAAAAAAAAAATACGATTTTTCGAAAATCTCCGGGTCTGCTCTTGTTGAAAGGTGGCAGCCCTAGGTGTCGCGCTCGTCTATTGGAGGAGGCAGGTCGGGACATGCACGGGCCTGCACGGCACGTGGAGTACCTATACATACTAATCTTATTTGAATTTACAAAGAAGGGTAGTCAATTCGACGAAATTGTTGATTGCAATAGCAACTTTGTATTTATTAAATTAAGCTTCTAAAATTTGTTAACGCTATCATTAGGATTATTAGAAACAATAACTCGGTTATGTTTGAATTGGTTTAGAACATTATCAATACAACGCAATAATTGATAATGCATACACAGGGTCTTTGTAAAAACAAATAAAAGAAAAGTAATTAATTTAACAAAAATCCCTATAAATTCAAGGAAGTAATTAGTCGTTTTGATTAAGATTATTTATTAGAATAAACAGTTTACTTCTTTGTGGCTTAGACAAATTTAACCTGACTGGTATAACTACCTTTTCTTGTTTTTAACATACAATAACAACGTTATCCCAAATATTTTGACGCCAACTAAGAAAAAATGCCACTTTGTTGGAGTCTATTTTTTTCAGTGTTGAAGCACGTGACGCAATTTTGTACTCGCTTACGAACAATATTACGCGCGGACAAAATCCAATATTTTTGTCTTATTAATGACATTAATAATTGGGGACCAGTATGAAGGTATCGACGATGATAATAGTCAATTATTAAATTGACTACGTGATCCTTACTAGGCAGCAATATAGGGTGTTTACTATCGTAATCCAAATCGGAATTACGCAACCTTCCACCCACACGAAGTATACCGTTGTGTAAAAAGGCATTTAATTTTAATAAGGACGGCGGTAGTTTACCACCATTTTGGGCAATTTTTATTTCACTCGGGAAGTGAACTAATTGTAAATCTTTAATGACCATTTCTTCCGCAATGTCTAAATGCGAGACACTAAATTGTTTCGGTATTTTCTTAATGAACCGAAGAACATATATTACTATTCGGAGTAATTTATGCCACGAAGAAACACGAGTAGCTAATTCGTAAAAAATAGGTAAGGTACTAGGAGCCTTTATTGCCGCACTAAGTACGTTAACCTTTTCCTCAGGTAAGTTTGAATCGTTTAAGTCAGTTGTATCAACTGGCAATATCGGCCAGTCGGAGACGGGTAGTTGCGCATATGGCGGTCCGTGAAACCAAAGTGGATGTTCAATTAACTGAGAAGGAGTGAGGCCCCTAGATAGACAATCCGCGGGATTTTCCTTTCCACTAATATGACGAAAATGTCGAGGGTGTAAGTCATTTTGAATCATTGCAACCCTATTTGCGACGAACGTTTGCCATCGATTAGGATTAGAAACTATCCACGCGAGTGCTACCTTACTATCTGTGAACGCGAACGTGTTTGTTATCTTACACCGCAACGAATAGTTATTTAGAACTACACGCATTAACTTTGCTAGTATAACATTAGCACACAATTCCATTCGCGCAAGCGTAACTACCGTTTTAGAGGGCGCCACTCTGGACTTAGCACACAATAAATTCATTACCGAACGATTTTCGTTAGGAAAATAAACATGTAAATATACCACACCACCGTACGCTCGCTCTGAGGCGTCCGCAAAGCCGATTATTGAAATAACACAATCATTATTATTTACGCTTACGTGTCGAGGTAATTTAATACATTGTAAAAGGTGAAGTTCCGATTCTATGCTTTGCCACAATGAAATTATATTCGAGGGCGGGGATTCGTCCCAATTGACGTTATTTTCCCATAAAGATTTAATTATTAATTTAGCTAAAAGCGTCACTGGAGCCACATAGCCCATAACGTCCCACAGGCGAGCAATCGTGGATAATATTTTGCGCTTTGTACATTCTTGAGGTTGTACGTTAATAACAAAGGTAAAAACATCTTCCGCGGGTAGCCATAAAAGCCCTAATACTTTCAATTGATTGTCGGGGCTGAACTCGACCGCTTCACTAACACGATGTGTTGATGGAATACTAGACATTACCTTCCGCGAGTTACTAGCGAATTTGACTAACTCAAAGCCGGCCGTTTCGAATAATTTTATAAGTTGGGTCGCGAGGTCGATCGCTTTTTTATCCGATTGACAACTTGTAGCCAGGTCGTCCATGTAAAGCTCAGTCTCGGCTACCGCGGCGGCGGCGGGGTACTTGTCCCGCTCGTCCTCAACTAACCGACGCACGGTACGCATAGCTAGGTACGGACTACAACGCAGACCGAACGGCACTCGAGTTATTTCGAATACGATTAAAGGCTCATTAGAGTTGAATCGATATAATATTCGTTGATATTTTAAATCATCATTATCGACATGAATTCTTAAGTACATTTGTCTTATATCAGCGCTTACCGCTATAGGTAATAAACGGAACTTTAATATAATATCAAAAATATTATTTTGTAAATTAGGAACGGGTACAATAAATCATTTAACGATTTTCCGGAACTGGTGGCATTACTGGCATCTAACACCACGCGCAACTTGGTGGTACTTTTATCATGACGGACTACGGCATGATGAGGAATTACGTATTGCTCGTTATTATAACCTACCTCACTAATAGTACCAACCGGACGCATATAACCCTTTTGTAAATATTCTAAAAATACGGAATCATATTGTTCCTTTAACGATTGATAAGCCAATAATTTACGCTCCAACGTTAAATACCTACGCTCAGCTGACCGCATTGAATCGCCTAAAAGTGACGGTTCATATTTGAACGGTAACGACACTACGTATTGTCCATTCGAAGTACGACGCGTAGTTTCGTTATAATATTTCTCACAATTATCATCGTCTTTAGATAGGCAAAGTACATTCGGTACCTCTTCCAACTCAAAAAATCGATTCAAGCGATTTTCGACCGGTTCATCTAAAGTGAAGAGAGTATGGATGGTATTACACACGGGTTCAATAACGGGAGCTTGACCTATAATTATATAACCTAATGAGGTCTCGACAGCGACGGGCTCACCGGCGGCGTCACGTGATATTGTATCCGGACGCAGAATGCGCGCGAACAAATCGCTACCAATAATCAAGTCTATACTACCTGGAGTATGATAATTACAATCCGCTAAAATAATATTATTTAAATAACTTAACCGAGCCGTGTTCACTTTAGTGATCGGTAGTTCACTGGTAATATTATTCACGACTACAGGTTGAATCGTATACCTTACCGAATCATTTATTCGCGAACGGATGGTCAGACAGGTCGTCCCTACAATAGGACTATTGACGTCCCCTACACCTAACACATATTTATTATGCGACTCAGATATTTTTAAATTTAAACGTTTGCAACATTCCGTTGTAATTAAGTCCCTTTGAGACGCGCTATCGATTAACGCTCTAATTGCCCATATGTTCCCGGTCGCATCGAGCACGTGACATTGCGCCGTCCCTAGTAATACGGTCGTCGATGGACAAGACACCGTCTGCGTGCCCTCCTCGCCACGACTGATGCCGTCGTTCACGGCCGCGCAGAGAGCTACTCCTACCGCGGCATCGGCAGGGCCGGACTCAGTAGGTTTTGGGAAATGAAGCAAGCTATTATGTCTCTTAGCGCACTCATTACAACGTTCATTTGTTGACTTGCAATTAAGAATCGTGTGAGTACTATCTAAGCAATTAACACACATTTTATTACTTTTAATAAATTTATAACGATCATTAGGAATCATTGACAGGAATTTAGCACATTGGGAGACATGCGAATGCTCATTTTTCCCACAACATAAACAGTTATTGCGCTCCTGTATGTTAACAAATGTTTTCACATTACTATTATTAGCGTTACGTGAATTTGAGTAGCCTCCCGACATCGCAGTTGATGGCGCCGAGCTATTTTTACGACCCTGAGTACTGCCCTTCGCCGGCGCACCTACGGAATAACTCCCTACACCTCGTGTACGCAACTTAACTCGAACATGATCTTTCACGAAATCAATAAAATCGTTACATTTCGGAAATATTTCGGATTTTTCGAATTTGTACTCGAATGCTTCATACGTTTCCGTATTTATTTTCTTACTGGCAATATAAACGAAAACGAAGTCTTCTAAATTCTCGAAATCTAATTGTTTTAAAGCTAAATAAAGAGCCGAGAATTTATCAATAAATTCCTCTAATTGAGTAGGTGAATTATTCGACACAGTAGGTAGATTTAACAATCTTTCTAAGTAGGTCGCGGCAAGTACCCGCTTGTCATTATATTTCTTTACTAAATTACTCCAAATAACTGTATAGTTTTCGGCGGTAGGTAAAATACCCTGACAAATTGCTAGAGCTTTTCCCTGTAATTTCCCCATCAAGAACTGAATTTTATTCCCATCAGTGAGATCTGTATTTTCATGAATGGTGGTACGAAAAGATTCGTAGAAAATGGGCCAGGACGCAATATCACCGTTAAACGAACATAGTTCAATATTAGGTAGGTATTTACGAGTAGGTTTTTCATGTTCACACTTAACTACCTCACCGCCAACGTTACCACTCATTTTTTGAGTATTTGGTGCCGTTAACTGGTGCACTTTGTACTTAATTTTCGCGAACACTTGCTCGAATGCTATAGCTGAATTATACGAAGGGGTGGGGCCGTCAACTATTGAAAGCTGAACCTCATTCCGCTCCTCAATTGTTTTTAGGAAATCATTTCTTAACGTATCTAACGTAAATGCATCTCCTAAAAAATTATCAATTTTAATGGGATCGTCCCCCAATTTAGCCACTTGATCGTAAATGGTTTGTAACCTACCGTAATATGCCGATAATTTATTTTGTAATAGTTGCATTTTCTTTTCGGAAGCCATCTTTTTACAAATATGACGCCTAGCACCGCGATGGTAGAATGACTAAATCTCAAGAATCTAACTCAATCCCGGTACGATAGGACCAAATTATGTAGGCGCGGGTTGCTTTAAAGAGTTTTAACGATTTTTTGATGATTAGTTTGTGACACAGGCGGCTAATTGCTAGGAACAAAGGAAAAGAAAAGAATGGAAGGCAAAACATGCAGCTTACCAAAGTCCTGGTTCGACGTAACTTCGGGAGCTCCCAGACAGTAGGATGACACTTTCGGACACTGATTTCGAAGGCACAATATTGAGTTTTTTCACCGATAGGCACAATTAATGTGAGAGTAATTATTTTTCGGTCGCGCGCGCACGTCATCAATCGGGATACTAGCGCCGGCCGGTGTTTTGATTCGTCTCGCTGCATTTGCCATTAAGAATGCGGAAATGGAGCGAGAGGGCAATAGATAGGATCATAGGAAAGACAAGGATAGGAAGCATTTCGTCGCTCCGTGTCACACTATCTATTAAGATTAAATATGTATATTATTATAATTTAAAATGAATTATTATTGCCTTAATGTGGCGTTAACATTATTTCTTGCTTTTTAGAGGCAGGTTTTTTTTGAAGTCGGTTTTTTTGTTTTTTAAACAATTTTTTATTTTTTTATTTTTAGTGTAAGTACCTTCTGTATTAGGTAGTGTAGGTATATTATTTAGGTAGAAAAATCGGCTCAGCCAAACGTGAAATAATCGCGAAGGAACATACATACAAACAGAATACCTCCTTTTTTGAAGTCGGTTAAAAAGACTACACAAAGGTATCCCTTCCCCAACAAAAAAAATCATCTAATTCGGTTCATAAATAACAAAATTGTCAAGTTAGTTGATTTAATATCATAGTATTTTCAGGATTACTTGTAAACTACTGAACCGATTTGAAAAAAAAAAATGGGACCATCTCGCAAGAAAACTCAATCGAACAAAAAAAGAATCATCTAAATCGGTCCATAAATGTCGAAGATACGCGCGAACAACGATAAAAAAAAAAAAAAAACATACAATCGAATTGAGAACCTCCTCCTTTTGCTGAAGTCGGTTATAAACAATTTTAATTGAAATCTGAACGTAAACCTCGATCAGAGAGCTTGTAATTGAACTAATTGAACCTTTTTCCAAATTCATCCGATACGGCTGTTGAGACATTCAACCCAATCACGGATCTCCCATTCAAGTTTAATTGATTCCCCTTCGAACTCTTTTGGACCTTAATCTTGAGGTCTTTACAATCTCCATTCTAATCTGGAGATTGCCGATGTAAATTATGCCGGTTGAAAAGTTGCCGACTACGAAATGGGGTGTGTAAACTTGATTAATCGTGGCCGTTCCTCGCGAAACTTCCAGAGTGATTTTATAAAATTATACCGATCAATTTGAAAGTTCTTAATAGCAACGCTATCCGTTTACAATAGATTGGTTTCTATTATTAGGCACTTTTTAATCTACTTTAGACATTATAACCGTGAAATTTAGATATCCTTTTCTGAAATTAGAGTCCGGTTTTATGAAAGTCACACTTAAAGTAAGCACTTAATTTTGAAATTTATAAGTCCTCTGACATTAAAAGTTTCAAATAACTCACGCTAAGGTTTTCCTTAAAATAGACTTTCATTCTCATCGCACTTTGTGCGTTTCGAGCCGTAGATTTTGCAGTTAGTTTATCTCATTCTCAACTTTACCATCAAATAACTAAAATGTATACATTTTAACTCAAAATGCTTCACTTATCTGCGCGCATAATTCAGCACCCTGGCTGACGCTTTCCACGTCTATTATTCTTTTATTTCTGATTTCACTACGAGCAACGTTTTCAACTCCGACCGTGCGCGGAATCTTTCCGTTGTCAGTTGGATGCATTTCAATACGGGTACGTGCCAAGTTGTTTGGTTCGATAATAAATTGAAAGGCATCAAACTTCCCGGAATCAATCTTCGGATCAACTGCTTTATCATTTTTCTGTCAGTCATTTCGTATCGGTTGGTTGGTAGCCAACTGACGCCTTATGAACAAAAACTTTCATAAGATTTCTTGCCGTGTCGAAATATTGTTTAAATCAAGTCGTTTCCGTTCTTTCATAAATTACGCAAAAATACTTTTTCACTTCTCATGCTCGTAAAGTTCGTCTTTAAGCTGCATAAAATAGCTATTCATGCTCTAGTGCATAAAGTAAAATTTTCAGACTCTAGTCTAGACAAAGGTCGTCAGGTAAACAGCCACACACGCAATTAAACTTCGTTAAATAAACTTGTTATTTCATTCTGTTCTATATTTTATACATAAAATTCAAGTTAAAATACTTTTTTTTGCAATATTGCTGTTTTATGTAGGTATAACTCGTTTATAAATTCTCACTTGTTATACAGTACAATCTACTACTTTTTTCGTTTTTCATTTTGTATTGCTTTGGCTTTATTTCGTCAATTATATTGAATGTCAACGATAATATAAACGTAATGTAAAAACTCTGTCAAATAAGGCTTAACGATATCGGCGCGTCCATTATACTGCTATTTCGTGTTTATGTTTGTGTTTTTTATAGCTTCGACTGGAAATAAAATTGGAATAGAAATCGTAGACATCGTGGAGAGTGAAACTAAAAATACTAAAACTAATAATTATATTGTTTATGTTACAGGTAATAATTATTAAGGACACTGCTGCTTTCAGTAAGTTGGTTACACCCATTTTAGTAATTCCGTAAGTAATGTGGTTTTTCTCGTACAACTTTGAACCTGTAGTTCTTAGTTTGGCAGGTAGAAAGAAAAGTTGTCGATTATTTCTGTTGTTATCACTTGTTCGCTCTGCACGTTCACCACTGTCCCATAGGTTTGAACTTTGTGAAAATTTTATAAACTTAAACAGCATTGTGAAGGTGAAAAATGTTGTCAAGGGAATTGTGCGAATTCTATATTCTATACTGCAGTTAAAGAGTACAATGTTTCATAAAAAAGAGAGTGTAAACTAGACTACAGAACATATTATTTGTATTTTTTATGTAACAATATTGGTCTGTTTATGACCATATCAACACGAACCGAACATTTTCTATAATATACTCGATATTTGTTACTCCAAAACGTCCTACTCCAATACTTCCGATATTTTACTTGATCGTACTTATGTTTTTGTAAATATTTAATTTTACTAAATACTTATCTTTCTTTTTTTCTTCAATGATAAAAGAAGTTACTTCAAAAGATCTTTTTGACTTGCGCTCCAAATGATGCCGGTTTGTATTATTAAATAAGTTTTTTATGCTAAAGGTAAACGAGTGAAAAAAATATTGCATTCGAATTTAATTAAGGCCCCTCAGGTATTTGAAAAGTTGATAAACGATCTTCTTCTACTCCTTAGTTTTATAGCGCTCATAAAATATTGCCAAGCCATTCGGAATTCTTCATTGGTATAATGAAATAAGTTATATTGTATTGCAGGCTCTCCCTATTATGGCCCACTCTCACGGGATACCGACGTAACGATGTTATCATCGGTAGAAATTATGACCAAACCGTACTCCGAAAATAAATAGTGGAAGCTTTTTGTAGGATAGAGTTTTACTGAAAAATTACAAAATATTTTTCATCTGATAAAAGTACCTACTTTGTTAGGACTATGAGATACTTGTTTTTGTACCAGCACACAGATATCAATTTGATGTCAATCTACAAAGTAATCTACAAATATACAAAGTATAATAGTTCGCTTAACATAAATGTAAAACTAAATTATAGTAAAGATACGTACATATTATATACCTAATTATACCTACATCCAAGTATTTAGTAATAATTATACTGTGTAAGAAGAAATTCTACAACGGAACAACATTTTCTAAAGTTTCTTAAATTGATTACAATTTAACTATCAGCTCCAAAACCAAAATCGCGCCTATTTTAATGATTCCACATAATTATTATTGTCCAGTTGCACTTGAGACTCAAAAATTAAAATTAAAATTTTAGTCCCTTATTGACTATGAATCAATTGGCTATTAAAATAGTCGTCGCTAACTGAATTCGACAAAATCGCACCAAAAACTTCCTTAAACAAAATCTTTATTTGTATTGATACTCGTATCTTTTACCTCTACGTTCCCTTTCATGTAAAAGTGTTTACCGAAAACAGTCCTACTGCCTTGAATTTCACAGAGCGGCTTCATTCAGTTGGCTCTGAAACGATGGCCTGAGCACCCGTGTCTCGCGGCCTCCGGGATAAGTTACGACCACGTGAAAAACTTTGTGCGGATACTCGCTACAAACGTTTTATACGCGATTTGGCGAACAAACCGAAAAAGTTTCGTTTTGAAAACGAAAAAGTTGTGTAAAAGGAGGCGACATAAAAAAGTTTACATTTTGACAGTTTAGAGAAAAACATTAAAAAGTTCGTATACGCAGTACGCTTGAGCTTTTCGACTTTCTTTTGTTTTGTTAGTGAAATGGATGAGAAAAAAAGATTTATATTTCATGGCTCTTTTCGTGACTGGAATAATTAATGAACATGAAATGAAGGAGTGAATGCTGCATCCAGAATGCTTTGCTATGTGAGTTAATTTTATAATCTTATGAAAAGATAATTTTAGAATCTCATACTTTTTTCAATGTCATTGAATTATATTACAATATTTACAATCTTTGAATTTTACAATGCACTTTTTTCTACATTCAATTTTTTCATGACTTCCATTTATTAATACGATTTCACATTTATTGAATAGTCTTTCTATTTTACTTATTTATTTTATAATTATATATAACCCACATAATTGTATTATTGTTGAGAGTGCATGTAATAAACTGAAGTGCGCAAGTAATGTTTGTTTTATGATAATTGGGATAGAAAGATGTTTTATTGTGGAATATACTACTTAAAACACAACTACAACACTAATAATTATTACAAATAGTTAAATCAGACAGTTCAGTTGCTCTTTTTATTTCCTGTCTTCCTTCCTTTGAAATATTTATCTAGTAAGTATTATAATAATGATCTTCTTTAAGCATTGAATTATTAAATCGGAAACAAATATTCTATTTTTTTAGATCAATAGAGTAATCTTGATTTTCAATATATTGTTCTTTTGGCTATTGTTGTTATTTTTATTCACAAGCTGATTTTTTCCCTAATGTATTCAAAAGGGTATTTTAAAATAAAGGTGAATATTGATGGCGAGCCACCTTTTGTTTAAGATCAAAAGCTCCTGTAATTATAAATTCAAATTACTCTTGGTTTCAGAATTTCAAATGTAGTACACAATGAAATGTTAATGATATCTCATAATAGTCATAACTAGGAATTTATTCGAGTACTGAACTGATGAAGAAAAGCTCCGTTTATTTTATGGTATTTTGATTTTCAGAGAAATTGACTTTATGATAGATGTGGCTTAATTAATCATATATCTACCTAAATTTCTACCAAAATATACCCTTTTCTTATAATTTTAGAGGAAACAAAATGGATATAAGTTTAATAGATAGGTATGCAAAGTTTCTTTGTAAATTCAGGAGAAAAAGACTCGTAAAATTATTTGACAACCCTTATTTAAATAAAATATTTTTTTTGTACTTAATTGATCCCAAGACTGATAAGAAAACTTGTGTTAAAGTTTGAAAGCCTCAAAAACCTTTATTTCAATTAAAATGTCCAGGTTTCGCAAATAATTTCCACGTTAGAAGTCGCACTCTAATTAAAATCTTATATTAATTAAACAATTAAATGCTACACAACACAATTTTGATTGCACGGTAAATAAGTGATTTTACCTTGTCTATTAAGACAAGGTTAAATTAATTATTAAATTAATGAGTTGTATTTACTGACAAACATTTCGCCGCTTTTTGCAATCTCTGTTGACAAATCATATATTATTATTTGCTCAGTCTGTCGAACCACGTCTCTCATTGTATTTTTATTCGTTACAAGACGTTGTTATTTCGGAATAAGTCGGTCTAATAACAAACATACGTCTTCCTTTGACAAATAATGTTATAATAAGCTTCCTACAGAATAAGGTCGGCCTTCCCATTTCAGCATGGTAACGTTCAATAAATTACAGGTAGGTACAAAAGTAATAAATCAAACAATATGGGGTAATCATGTTGTCAGTGTTAATATGCATTCAGCATTTTGATGCTAGTTCGTTTTGTGATGTGAGTAATTGTATTAATTAGCTCGGAATTACACATAGTGCATACAAAAGTGAGTCGGTCGTGTTCATTGCTTAAAAAGGTGACACAAAAAAAAACCGACTTCAAAAAACCTGCCTCTAAAAAAAGGAAGAAATAATATACAAATCATTAGATACGCATTATCATTGTTATAATAAAACACGTCTATTAAAGTCGGGCGGGGCTGGAGAACATTTTCCTTTTTTTATTCTAAAAGCCCCACCCGACTTCAATTGACGTGTTTTATTATAACAATGATAATGCGTATCTAATGATTTGTATATTATTTCTTCCTTTTTTAGAGGCAGGTTTTTTGAAGTCGGTTTTTTTGTTTTTTAAACAATTTTTTTATTTTTTTATTTTTAGTGTAAGTACCTTCTGCATTAGGTAGTGTAGGTATATTATTTAGGTAGAAAAATCGGCTCAGCCAAACGTGAGATAATCGCGGAGAAACATATATACATACAAACTGAAAACTTACCTCCTTTTTTTGAAGTCGGTTAAAACTTACCTCCTTTTTTTGAAGTCGGTTAAAAAGACTACACAACGGCATCCCTTCCCCAACAAAAAAAATCATCTAATTCGGTTCATAAATAACAAAATTGTCAAGTTAGTTGATTTAATATCATAGTATTTTCAGGATTACTTGTAAACTACTGAACCGATTTGAAAAAAAAATAAATGGGACCATCTCGCAAGAAAACTAAATCGAACAAAAAAAAAATTATCTAAATCGGTTCATAAATGTCGAAGATACGCGCGAACAACGATAAAAAAAAAAAAAAAAAAAAAAAAAAACATACAATCGAATTGAGAACCTCCTCCTTTTGATGAAGTCGGTTAAAAAAGTCAGTAAAAATAGAAATGAAAAAAGAACCTTTGAATATAATGTTCAATAAGTTAGATAATATATCACATTAGATAACATTAACCGCTTACCATTGATTTTTTAAACGTCAAATCTCTACATCTGTCGAAAGCGAAGCGATACCTAGCAAAGATTTGTAAATGTGACTTTGTGTAGGGGGGCTGACTCAATCCATTGTTGTAAAAAAATGTCTTAGCACCAGCTAAACCGTCTCATTTAATAGTTCTGTCTTAAATTCTGCATAACGAGTTTCAGTTGATCCGCTTGAAACAATCCAGATAAGGCGTGTTCCACTTAAATATATTTTTTCGTGCCGTCTTCTTGGCGTGGCGGAAGCAACTTAACTACTTCTGGCAACTTAAACTATCCTATTCAGAAAGGAAACCAAACTTTTTAATGGTAAATTATCTTGATAGAATTTTGTTTGAGTTGGAAATTGCCAATTCAATATTCTAACGAGTAAAAGTAATCACTCATATAAAATACTTATCTTTTAATTAGCTTTCTAATCATCGTGCAATGCGTGGAAAACCATTTTAATTTTATACATGATTATTTCAATAAAGAGTTGAGTAAAGATTGTTTACCAAATAGGACAAGTAAGATAAACTAAAAGTAATGACAAATACGTTCTTAAAATTAACGATAGGTATCAATAGTAGTTGATCACATGCCCATTGGACAATAAAAACGTTACATCACTGCACGTAATCCTATGCAAGCATGTTGGCAAACAACGTAACTCTCAGCTCGCAAGTGTAACAACCATTATCTCCAAAACCTATTGCCGGATTAATCCTCACACCGATTTATGTTCAGTTCAGGCCCTGACCGAGTGTTCTGTAAATAAGGGTCAGGATTCGCTGACAAATGTCGTAACAGTACCTACACACAACCTACAACTTTACCGCAAGTTCATTCTGCTGATTGAAAACAGGACGCAGAGAATTCTGCTGAGGCGACGGTGTTCGAGCTCTGTTTGAAGTGTGACTGTACTATCATGAGGTTTTGTGCAAACAGAAGGTTACTGGATATATAAAAACTTTCATTTGCCTTAACATCACCAATCAATTATTATATAGAAAGTGAGATCTACTTTTTTATAACCTTGTAGATTTCCAAGCGGTTAACATTTGGTAATCGTCCATCTTCTTCTTCTCTACCTATAGGTAGCATCTTAACCTGCGATTTGCTTTTATGAAAATTTTGTTTACATGTTTAATTTTATCAGACGTCGTATTTTGTAACATGAATAATCCAGCGTTTCCAAGTTTCGAGAAATCTCCCCTGGCTTCCTGAAGCCCTTGTGTAGCTTTAAAGTTTGACCACACAAGTTTAGGAGATTAAATTAAGCTATAAAGCTGCGGGGTTAAATCAACGCCTGCTAATGACATGAAAGCATTTTCTTTGTACTAGAATATTTTTATGGCCTTTAAACTGTTTACTAAGATGATGTCATTAAATATTCAAGAATTCATAAGTTTTAAAAACTGTTTCGAACTTCGATGAATTTTCTTACAGTTTATAAAGAAAATACGATACTGAAATTTTTAGAGAACTAAATGCTAATCTGTGTTGACCGGGTGAGCTTAAAGTTTGAAGTTTTTTTACTTCTCTGTTAACAATTTTTTTGGTATAATGATATCGAGATTCCATCGTCTAAATTACTTATTTATAATCGAGAAACCCGTCTTGAGCGGTTTTTCCTGGAAAACCTCTCAAGTCGGTTTCGCGACAGAGAAAATGGCGGTTAAAGAACTTAATAATAAACGAGGTACTTAGTGATAGCATCGATTTACTTACTTAGTTGGAACTTCGGTGCTTATCATAAGTATTATAGGGCTATTTTGTGGCGTCCCCTTGTAAAAACCACCAAGTTACTTGAACCAAACAACATAACATTTTTCGCAAAATAAGTAAAGTTACCACTTAATTAGGGAGATTAACGGAACAAATGTTGTTTTGATATTCCTGTTAGGTAAAAGTAAAATACCCAAACTTTTTCTTTCATAATTAAAATGTAAGTACTTATAAAAACAACTTGTGTTGAATCTACTTATATTCATACATTAAAATTTTATACAATAAAATACCGGGTGTAACAAGACCCTCAACGAAGCCGAGGTCTACGTATTCTGCCCATCATCAGGACCATTTCTGTTCAAAATTATTGCTGGGAAACGACTTTAATTTTTGGTGTTAAAAAGGCCTTGCATACATTACAACGCAATGTAACGCGTAAAAAAGACCGCGCCTGCGAGTGAATGCTACACAGCTGCATGCGGCCGAGTTGAAAGGCAACGTTTATGTGCGTGCTCATGAAATACATTGAGTGATGACGTTTTGAAGCCATTGTTTGTTACGAAATACATAAAATTATGATAATGTTTCTGTAGACAACAATTAGAAAATAACGAATAAAATAAGATTTCATAAAAAATTTAAGTGGCGGAACTTGATAGACTGATCGTACTCGATCACGTTTGTTAAGCAACGCTCGGTCCGGCCAGGTGTCGGATGGGTGACCGTAAAGTGGCATTACAACTGAGCGCTTTCGTGCTTCGGAGGGCACGTTAAACCGTCGGTCCCGGCTGTTTGTCAATTGATAACGCAGTCGTTAAGCCAAGTTAGAGGCCTTAAAGGCGGCTTGATAAACTCTAACACCAGAGGTGGCCACTATTCCTCATTCGATAAGAAGAAGATAAAAAATTTGAAAAAAAAAATTGACTTTGACCTTCAATAACTTCGGAGCTGTTGGTTTCCCAGGTATAGTCTAAAAGACAAAAATGATCCTGATGATGGGCGGAATGCGTGGACTTCTGCTTCGTTGAGTGTCTTGTTACACCCGTTATAGTCATTCAACCAATTAAGATTCCATATCAAACAACAACAGAAATAGTTAAATAATAAAATTATAATCCTTATATATTATTTTTTGCTATTAAAAAAGTCGAGTATTTTAAAAAGTCGCAGAAAAAACATGCATCCATTTATAGACCGCCAAAGAGGGGTAAAAAAGGGTTCAATCATGCAATCGAATTAAAAATAAGTAAATATTCAATTCAATTCAATACAATATTTTATTGCATACCATAAAGTGAATACATAGGTGGTAGTTTATAGAAAGAGAACATTATGGACCCTGGTAGGGTATAGCAATTGAAGTAGGAGAGGACGCCTTATTAAAAACAAATTACAATTATTACTATATCAAAAAATACATAGTTTTGAACTGTGTATCACATATAAGTCACAATATAATATAATATAAATATACTCGTACCTATATTATTTTTATCCATACTGAAGCCATATTGAGAATGTCAATCAAAGAAAATTCGATTTAGTCGCACGTAATAATATGACAAAATGTCGTCAGCCTTTTTTCTAATATTAATAAAACATGGATCGCAAAACCACACAGTGTTTTTTAGCTTATCGGTATTTAATAAAAATACATAAAATAGTCGATATTTTGTTTTTAATTCTTGTTAAATAAACAACTTCCTTAAAAAATGCTCTAGCCTTAGCGTTTTTTAATGTGGCTAAGAATAAACCCATTTAATATATTTTTATGAAAAAAAACTGCACCGAGTAGTTCTTCTCACAAACCGAACTTAAAAACATTAAAAAAGTTTCAGTATCCACGAGATAAACGGACGAAAATTTCACTTACGTTTTACAAGTTTCAATGGACATTGGGATCGACATAAAACATTTCACGGCATATCGTTAAAAGTTCTTGCGTATCGTTTCCTCTTTGGGCCTCGTAGACTAAGTTAAGATACCAATACGTTATTTTGAGGGTATAACCTTAAAAAATTCTAAAGTTTATGAAATCTTGTCTGTCGATAGACTTGCATATAAAACGTTTATTTTTGCGTTTTGTGTCACATCTAGCTGATGCATCTTTAGAAATTCGATTATTTGTCGTCGATATAAATAATTGAACACAAAACTGACAAAATTGATTTAAAGTTAAAAAACTCAATGGTATTGTATTTAAGATAGCCTGAGTAGTGTACAAACCTAATTTGTGTCATTTTCGTCCAGTGCAAACTGACTTATAGTAGGTAACGGTAACTTTAACTTCAACTGTATCTGATATAAGATTCCATTGATGAAAACGACACAAATTGTGTCAGTTAAATAACAGTGTTCCCGTGGACAAAGATGACACAAAAAGCTCATGTATCATCATGAAAGTAAAATTTTCAACTTTAATTTTCTTTTCGATTGAAAGTGTTAAAAAAGACAAAAACCTAAATTGTCACTTATGCATCCACCCAAAATGACACAAATTCATGTATTAGTCTTAGTTAATGGTGCAGAAACTATATACGAAAAAAAACAAACTTTAATATTTTTGAAACCTAAAACTCTAGCGGTATTGGTCTATCGTAGGAAAAATTACGATAAATCAATATAGTTTTCTCATTCTATAGTTTGCGATCGGAAAACAGCCGTTGTTCTAACTCTAAAAATGTTTTGTACTGAAAAAATAAAGGCGAATGGTCCAAAAAGACACCCTCTATCTTTAATAAAAAAATAAGTCATCATTCGCACGACACCCACTGCTGAGTATAGGCCTCCCCCAAGGATCTCCACGACGACGCTCGGTCCTGCTTGGCCCGCATCCAGCGGCGCACCGCGACAAGCACCAGATCGTCGGTCCACCTTGTCGGGGGCCTACCCACGGAGCGCCGTCAAAAAATAAGTATAATCAAAAAATTCATTTGAAGGGATAGAAGCAAACAATGAACTGTAGTATTAAGATAATTAATTTAATAGAACTGTACTATATTAGAATCTGTTGACTTTAAAATATTTATATAGACCTTGTTGTTAGAGGAAGATGGCTGAAGTGATGGGTTTCATATTTTTTAAAATGTTTTAAAGATGGAGACGCTGCCATCGCAACTTAGCCTACTTTACGAAACAAAATTTCCATAGCAGCTAATACAAGTTTAATGAAAGTGTACGAACAAGTTGAAGAAAAGCACTATTTTATTGCGTTACTGAAACTTTATTATCCTAGGAGTAAACTTCAACTAACTTAAGCAGCTGTTAAGTGAATACTTTAAACGCTTCTCGGAAAAGTTAAAATGTTTAAAAGTTTCGTATTTTTCATTACAAAAATGTTTTGTAAATATTTAAATAACCTTTGACGTAAAACCACACAAAACTTTTATTCCTAAAAGCTCGGTCTAGTAAATACAGAACTCTTTTAGAATTAATACATCAAAATGTTAATTACAAACGATAAATTGGTCGAATGGACTAAAATCTAAACTTTTCAAATTAAAACTACTTTATTATTTCAAATTACTTATCTTTTAATATTATACAGCCTCAGAAGTAACTAGACGGTTTGCTGCCCATAATTATTTATAACATTCATTACTATTATCAATGACATACTATACTTAGTTGGTGTGACAAATTACACTTCTCTAATCCGACTGTAACAACGAACGTCACATCTTATGGACCAATCAGTGTTTGCCTATTTGACTTTACGTAACAAGTTGCTGTGTAATGAAAAGCGCATCATTGTTTGCGTGCAGGCGGTGTGTTGTAAACTAAGTGGTCTAATACACAGTTAAAACTTGTCCGAGGACTGAAGTTTGGGCCACTTAAGCACGTTTCCCGATAACTCGACGCAATCTCGGAATATATGCCTGTAGAGTTACACTTACTGCTTTTTCGTTAAGATTGTTTTCTTTGGAGTAGAAATAATATTTGGCTTCTCATCTGAGTTATTTCAGCGGAGCTTTGATTTTCTTAGCAATACTAAGTCGCCTTGCTGAGTTCGCTGCTGTTGACATTTAGAAACTTAATATATTTTATTTTCTTCTTGAGAGACTTTTAACCGCCAGCTAAATCATTAAAATAATTATTACTTACATAATATTTGAATTCATTTTGATTTACTATTGTGTTACTTGATAGCTTTTCTGTTGCCAAGTGTCTGTAACACAAAACGATCATTTAAAGTAGAAAATCTTAACTTGTAATAATACTATCCTTTTAGTTAAATTCCTCGAAAGTGATCGAGATGATTTATTATAACCAAATGAATATCAAACAAGAATCTCTGTAGGAAATTATTAATATCTAGAATGTCAAACAAAAAGGCGTAGTAATTGCTCATAGCGTTGAGTCGAATTAAATCCATCAATCAAACTGATCACCTGCCAACATAATTAATGATAATGTGCACGATATTATCGAAATAGGCTGTGCTCTGTACCTACGCACAGATTACTATTATTTCAAATTAGTATTCTGTTTGGCGTTATATAGAGAAAGAGCACTACACCTGAAATGCATGAGATACAGGTCTGAGTTCGGGTGCAGATGTTTTAAAAAGTTTTGTATTTGCAATTTTGTGCCAAAAAGTTATTATTATAATTATCAAATTCTGTTTGTTTATCGTCAGATTTGAACTAAAATTTTTACTAACAATTCTTTTCTGACCTCTATAAAGACATTCATTTATGTAGACTTTAGAAATTAACCAATGGTCCAGATTAGGAGCCAAATGAATGCAACAGTAGCTTAACTGCATGTTCAGTAAGGAGCCGGATTCCACTTTAGATAACACTCTGCAGACTAATAAAATCTGCTGCAATTTAAATTCTAGCGGCTTCTTAGTTCGAGTGTTCATTGTATGTAACTACAATAATCCTTATTAGTCTGTGGAAAAAATGGTTCCAATTCTTGAATTAAGCCGCGTTCACACGATCAAAGTATACTTGGACCAAGTAAATTGGGCAAAGTAGCTTTTCCGATACAGTGCATGACGTCAAAGTGCACTTGGATTGCTCATTAACATCATTTCGCGTATGTGTCATTTCGCGTAATTAAAATGTGTCATAATGCGTAAAACTGGATCCAACTAGCGTCCAAGTAGTCATCTAAACTACTTAGTCCAAGTAAAATTTGATCATGTTAACGCGGCTAGGAACACTCTTAATTCAAAAAATGGATGAAACCATTTATTATTCGACATAGTCTACTACAAACGTAGCGATAACACGGAAAAGCTTTTTGTCTGATGGATGAATGCTGATAGGTTTGTCAAAAAAAGTTGTTGTGATGAACGAATCAATATTACCTTTCTATTCAGACGCTACACACCTACACATGTTACGGCAATCCAAATACGTAGAAAATTGTATGTATACAAAAGGAGTATATTGGAACTAAATTTTTCCGTCAAGTGGAACACTTCAAAGAAATATTTTTGTAGGTGCTTAAGCAAATTACATTTTATTCATGTCTGTAAATTGGTTCGTATGAGGTGCGATTAAATTTTGTAATAGGTAATAATTCCTTTAATTATTCATCAGAACAACAAAATTGTTAATTACAACTGACATGAAAATAAATATTAGACTTTTTCTTGCGTGACAGATTTTTGTGTAAAAAGAAATCTTTTCGGAATCAATCTTGCGTTTGTCATAAAAATCGCTATTTTCCTATTATCATTACCTAACCAGAGGGCCTAGCCAAAGTAACATTTGCAAATCTTCGTTATCGCTTCGCTTTCGAAACATGTATGGGATTGACATAAGGTTTCGTTAACAATCGAATTTTAAAACGTCAAATCCATACAAGTATCGAAGCGAAGCGATAACGAAAATTTGCAAACGTTACTTTGGCTAGGGGGGCAGGTATTGTGTTTTTGCGATTATTGTCAGAAAATACTTGCCTTGGCAACACCTTTTAATGATTTATCGACCTTTTGCATCTTTCGGGTGTAATGACATGTTTCAATAATGTTGGTAATGCTTTCACCACACTTATGAAAAGTTTTGTTTGCCAAAATTACCTATTTGAGTTGAATCAAGTAACTATCTGTCTCTTTCGATTTCACTATTGTCTGGTAGATGCGAAGAAGTTTAAAGCGGACTTATTGGATCTATCCAATATGAAAGCATTAAGTAGTCCAAACTAATCCAAATTTCATATTTGGGTTTTGGTAAAGAAAACAAATCATTAAGAAATATAAGGAAAATATGTCTCATAATAAAATGATCAACAAAGATTCGTTGATGTTTTTACATCCTTAAAATGCTTTAAGGTGTCAAATTTCAACGCTTTTAGTGTAGTAATCGTAACAAATGCTATCCATTAAATGGTCGATCCATCAAAGTAATGTGAAACCGCTTATAAATAAGGCGGAATATCTTGTGGACGAAATAAATCTACCCCCGACTGTGGGGCTAGAGGCCTACCCTTAGCACATCGAACGAAGCTATTTTTGCACTCTAGTGTACTGTTATTCTTTACCTAAGATCTAAAGTACATGAATCAAGAACATATTCTTGTCAAAAAATTATAAATTTAAAATCCCATCCTGAAGTTGAATCGCTTAATTTGTTAATGTGTAATTTGGCCATCCCTTTTTACGCATCCTAAGTAAACATAGTTGCTATCTTTAGGTGTTTGGATACAATTTCGATCAACATTAAGTAAACATACAAACGTTTCTTTGTTATTCAACAAAATATTATGGCTGTCATATCACACATGACGTGTAAACTCACATAGTTAGCATCGTTAACTGAAATGCTAATGTACTGTTTTAATCCACCAAACAACTAGATAGTTAACTTCATCAATCTCATCAGAAAAATAAATCAGACGATAAAACTTAAATCCAAAATAAAAAAATATATAAAGACAATAGTGTTCGATTATTGAATTTTTAAATATTGAAACACATAAAGCAGAGTAAACAAATATATTTTGGTTTGAAAGCACAGTTCTTGCAGTAGCCAGCATTGTGCTTTCAAACCTAGGAGTACCTAAGTAATTATTTCTTCCATATCTTCACTAAAAGGACTTGGTTTTTAATTTTGAAATTCAATATAGCATAATATCATAATTATAGCAGCTTATCTTTTAGTGCAACAGCGACAAACTACTCGTCACATGTTAAACAGAGCGACTTATTGCCTATCTGATTCAATAATAGCTGTGACTGTGGTTATATTAGAATCTACCCGACAATGTGCGCCCCTTAGAGCAGATTTCGGCACTTGACACGGAATATCTGATTTGAATACTAAGTGGACTCTGTTACTGTGTTGAACTGTACTGTTTTGATCATGTCTATCACTGGGGCAAGCAGCAGTTTCCCTTTTGTTCTATAAAGTAATCTGTAAGGGATATCATTTACAGTTATCTGGTTGAAGGCTGAAATACCTATATCTTTATACTAATTAAATCCATTGGTGTTTGATAGTAAGATATTTTAGATAATATCATTTTTCTTTTCAAAAGACCATTTTATTGAGCTAAGGGTTGGTTTGTTTTGCTGTTGCTCGCTAATTAATCAGTATTTACGGTAGTACTAATTAATCTGCGGTGCTCCAGTACTTTTGCAATTTACATATTTATAATACGTCCGTTTACATAAATATTTATGGAAAGTAATTTTCGTTGTTGTTCAACAGTCACTGCTAATAGGTGTCTATTCATTGGTCCGAAAGAAATAATCGGTTAGAACATTATTTTCTAGCTTTCACCCTTGACTTCGTCGGCGTGGACATTCGGAAAATCCCTAGGGAACCTTTGCTCGGGATAAAACGTATCCTATGTTTTATTCCAGGCTGTAAACTGTAACAAACATCTATACATCCAATCTTTCACGTTTATAATATTAGTAGGATTAGTGGGATTTCATCAATTTTGTCAAATTCTGGTATGTAATTTCCTAGAATTGATATCTACTACACATCAGCAGTTTCTGCAAGGGTGTAAAAAACAATATGCTATGTGTACAGTCTACAGTACAGTCTATATCAGATGTAATATCAGTGGCCCTACTATAAGTTGATGTAAACTGTTACCGTAAACTATCGGATATACTGCTCACAGTCAATGCGAGTAAATGAGAGAAAACTATAGTTTACGGTAAGAAATAGTTTGCATCAACTCATGATAGGACCACTATTTGAATCTCACATCCTTAAGCTTCATCGATGTAAACAACGATGTGGTATGTTTGCAGTTTATATTAACCAACATGTCAGGTTAAATATAGGTACAATATCAACTTCTAGTGAAGATTAGCACCTCTGATAGATCTAGTGTAACTTTATATAACCCCATTTTGTGAAACAACTGCGGGAGAAAAATCTCGAATTGGGTCAGAATTTAGGTTAGAGTAAGTAATGTCCACACAATTACGCTGTTGCAAAAATAGGCGACCATTTTGGACAATGAATTTTCGTTGATTACTGCTCGTCTAATAGGAACGATGTGGCAAAATAAACGCGATAGTGTCACTTTGTCCGGCATTTTCGCCAAATGAAATCCACTAATGTGCTTACTGAGAATTTTAATGCTTGCTCTGAACTCGGCGCTTGAATGCAACAGAGAATACACGACTCTTCACTTCGCGTACCATTATCTTTCCCCTGCAGATTATGATGGACCATTAAAGATCATGTGGGAATAAACGATGGTTTAGAATCCAAACTTTGTGTTACTCGAGCACTGACCCGTTTGCCAAATGTAACTATTTTGGCAATCAACCAAGGCTTTGAAGTAGAATAGAGTACTTCAGAAAGTATGACTGTCATGGTAAATAGACAAAAGCTGTTCATTTCTTCAAATACTATTATCTCTCACGTTATCGGCTGTAAATTATTAAGTTTACCAATTTTGGAGTTGAGTAAGTGATGCTTGCTCCATTTCTTTGGTAACTCAAATCCCAAACCAAAAATTTCAGATAAATTAACTTTAAAACCGAATTCTATGAGCGTGCCTTCGTCTCCAGCGATATATCAAGTGCGATGACAGAGTCACCTCCGCTTGTTTGTCCTCCCGTCAGCCATGGACTGCGAACTTCCCTCGTCCTTGTCGCCAACTCTACCATATCCAGTAAATCAGCCGCTAAAGCTATCCATTAAGCTGTCTCAGCGCTGGAGCTTACAAATGCTTACTTGAATGCACCAACAACATAATATACAACCTTTTAGCACCCGTAAGTCGTGAACACGAAAAAGAAATTTTATTAGCACCATTGTCACCTAAGTGAAACCTTTTCCTGTAACAATGGTGTGTGTCTGAACAATCTTTTCCCAAACCGTGTTGTATGTTTTTTTTTTTTTTTTTTATTATTTATTTATCCAGATAACATTACAATAATTATTCTAAAGATGCCTTTACGCTTATAAACCTACGAGGTTTGTCCAAGCGTTGCACATTCGACTCGGACGATAACAATTAAGTAAAAACAATAACAATACTGTGACGTGCGTCAGTCGCACGCACACAATAATAAGATACAAATAAGTTGCATTGATGCGCATGAGTGAAATAGTTTCGTGTGCGTCCACCAGTTATCCAACAGGTTTCTGGTTTATGCTTACCGCTGACGGGCGCTATTTTGTAGCTGCGATAAGCGCGGCGTTAATCGCGGCGATATCGCTGCGATAAACGCGGCGATAATCGCGGCGACAATCACGGCGCTTTTTAGTCGCTGACGTAGGTTAACCCTAAAAGGCACCCGGTAATAATATTATAGAACAATCACTTTTATTATTGCTAAGCTCTATAAAATAAAGTTTATGATTTATTTATGTCAGTAATTATATACTTTTCACAAATGAAGCAAACAATGTATACGATTCAAATGTCTTCAGTACCCTTAGCACGAACAGCTATCGAGAAAAAAAACGCACGTAAAATTACTCGATAGACAATTCTCTATGGAAAATTTCATTTCGCTTATCGGCGATAGATGGCGTTGTACAAATTTCCAATACAAAATTTATCTATCGAATGATTATTTTTTTGATAGCTGTTCGTGCTAAGGGTACAGATCCTTTTATCGTCAAAATAGTGTGAAGAACAAAAATTCTGCATTTACTTTATATGCGCAAATTCAAGAATTATATAAATTGGTAAGCATATCATGTAATAATAATTCTCTTACTTTTTATTGCAAACTCTACCATTACAAAAATAATTATGTCAGCCAGCGAAAAAAATTGTGGTGTCTTTTAGGGTTAAAGCCGCTTGTCACTCTTGTCAGTGTCATTTCGTGGGCGATTAGTCGCCGAGCTATGTGTGAGCTACTTTTTGTAGCTCGTGGGCGTTTACGTATTGAACTCCATATGTTCTATTCTGGGCTACAAAAAATCGCTCGGCGATTAAGCGCCCGTGAGCGGTGGCGCTTATGCGCTACAGGATGTTCGGAGACACATGTACACACATACGTTTGCATGTTTGCATTACTTTACCTAAAAGTTAAAAATATGAAATCAATGTCAGATTCGGCTACCATGCCAAAGCATCTCTTCTAACCATTGAGAGCAGAACTTTTTCTTTTAAGGTAAAAATGGTTAATAATTTTAAGTGTTTTTCTGTTATCAATATCTCTTCTAATCCTTGAGAGCAGAACTAATTTTTCTTCCTACAGTAGAATGGTATTTTTTTAAGTGTTATAGTGAAGTCTAATGAGCATCATTTTTGAATGATAAATCAATTAACTTCACAAAATTATTGCTTCGTATGGACACAGTTCGTTAATTAAATGTGTGGAAATAATTATGATACAGTCGAGCCACAAAAAGTGTTGTGGGTGATGGAAATGAGTGCTAAAATACAAATAAATTATTAAATCACATTATTAAATAAATAATAGATGGCCAGGTTAATCCTAGAACATAATTTAACCGCTTTTTTTTGTTTTTTTGCATTAATTTAAGAGATGACGATAAGTCGCCAGACTATGTCGATAGTTTGTCCTTTCACAAAAGTGCATTAGAAACAAATCTAAGAGGTACAATTTATTTTAAAATCATCAGAATATGGGGGTTAAGATTAAAATTTCATTCGGTAAATCGCACACCAAATTTTAATGTGCAGTGTTTGAAAAATACTGAATTATTCCACAGTTTCACTTAAGCTTCTCTCGCGTCGTAAATTACCAGTCTTCATTAGTTGCCATGAGGTTCTGAAGGGGTAATTAGAAGTTTTAACCACTGGAGCGTTGGTTACGACTGTTCGCAAACTTGTGGACTCAAGGTGTATTTGTATGTCTCGTTACAAAGTTTTAGGTTCTGATCTCGTTAATGAAAGATAGGGACGCTGTTTTGAAATGCTGTTTGTATTACTCTTCGGCGTTAGTTGTCGACCCCAATAAGAAAACTTGCGCTTAGCGACTCTTCGGTCACATAACCCAAACCACAATCTTAATACTAACAGTCGTCTGACTCATGTATTTGCGCGGGGCAACGATGGGGGGTACGCGGAGAAGAGAGGAGCAGAGTCGGCGAGCGCAATCTCCTCTAGATTGCGCTCTCTAACTTGAAGGGGTTTACGTTTTAAAAAGCGTAACGAAATTTCAAAACGTCATATATTTTACAAGATTTGTTCCGTTTTTAATTGTAAATCCACGTCAAGGTTTCATAGGTACCATCAAACTGAACAAATTTTTACTATGGGACAAACTTTGAAATTGCGAAAAAAAATCAGCGGTTTCAGGATTGCTGTTTCTGTTTTGTTTGTTACGATGTTATTCTTGAAAAGACACTATTTACTATTTTTATTCTTTCGTTATTCCAAATTAAAACTTTTATGTAAAATATTTGAGTAGTTTTTGTTGTGACAACCCTGACCCTTGACGGAGTTTCTATGCGTATACCTACGCAGTGGCGGCATGCGTTTATCAACAAAAGAGTCGGATTACTGGTAGGCGCTTTATAATACCTACTGTGCCCAAACTCATCACTGCATTACTATTTATGAGTTTGATGACTTATTTACTTACTTTTCTTTTCTGATATGTACCTAAATTAGGTTTATAACTTTGATATACCTTTACTGATTTCATTTACGTCAAACGATCGAAATGTCCAAATTAGAAATAAAGTGATTACAATTTATTACAATAAAAAAGGTCTTGAAAAAAATGATTTCGACTCTCCCCGCTTCGCATCCTTCCAAATAAGATCACTTTCATGAAACGTCCACAAAAAACCTAATAGATACTTCTATGTCTTTTTCCACGCCCGAAGCAATGCCTTCTAAAAGCACCCAAATGGATATCTGTGTCTGTGTCAGATAGTTCATTACAAAAAATTCGAGTGTTCCTATCGCTAGCTTTTCTATATTTTTAACGCTCTAAGCATTTTTTTACGCTCGCTCGCTGCGCTCTTTTTTACAAACATATTTTTATGCCTCTTTCTTTGACTTAATTTCAACAAAATAGGTATTTGTATTATTCTCAACATACTCGTATCTCTCAAGTAGTTGTTACTGTGGCACCCAAATATCTAAGGAGCTTTTAGAATTTCTTATTTTATTGCTTTTTTGTCGGTACACATTATATTGTACATTTGTAGTGTTTGTAGATAGCAATATACCTGTTCTTCAGAATTTCAATATTCCAAGTTGAAGAAGTCATAAATACATGTCAATTATTGTCGATTGCTTTTGCGTGAAAAAGGAATTGTTACTTTTAGATTTTATACTGGCTAGTGTAGACGAATAAAGTTGTAACGATCTTTAATAGGTAGTGTTATATTCTAAGTAGGTAGTTGATTTACGTGTTGGTATACTTACTTAGTTTTTTCGATGGAACATCTATAGGCATAAAAGACACAGTTACTGTTAGTATTTTTCTTTTAGGTCAATCAATATTAAGGTTTCAAGAATAAAGATATAATCAACTGGTTTATACAACCGCACCATTTGCATTTTTCACTGTTAATTCGAATTCGTAATACCTAACTTTTGTATTTAATTATTTTTAATATGTTTCCGTGTTTCAATCCTTTATTCGTAGTTCGAGTTCACAAACTCTGATTTACAATGTATGCGTGTAGGATTTCAAAAAAGGCTTTTGCATTTTTACATCTCTTTATTTTTCAAGAATGGCGGATGAACTATGCGAGCGAAGCGAGAAACATATTTTTTCGACTTTGTCATACATGTCCACTGTCCACACCTGTTACCAGAAAAATCTGCAGTATTTGAGTTACAACTTTTAATTTTTCCATTTTTAACATACTTCTTTTTTTTGGAAAGGACATCGTTAGCTGTAGATAATTACAAGTAAAATACTCCAAAACTTGTCGGTGCCTAATATATTATGTATCGAAATTATTACTACCTACTGAGGCACCAGTGTGCCTACTACTAAAATAAAGGCACAGAATAAATAATAAGTACCTAGTACAAAATGTCAACATAGGCTTTAAATACGTTTATTTGAAGTTTAATAATACCTACAAACCCTACCTATTATTTTATCTGTGATATAATAAGATAGAATTCATAGAATGGTGTTGGGTTATGGTCACCCAAGATTCCAGTAAGTTTTGTATTAAAGTATTTGTTTAATTTCTAACTACTACTACCTACTTAGACCATGTATCAAATCACCCAGCCAAAATGTCAACGTAGGCTTTAAGCTTTCGATATTGCAGTAATTTTATGGTCCATAATGATAGTTCCGGCCGGCGATCGATCATCGGCTTGTGTCGGTCCATTGGGCAGGTTACTTTAATTTCGTCGTCGTTGGGGCCTAGTTGACCAGTAAATTGAGAAAAGTGTACCGTCTGGACCCAGACAAGGGTTGCCTTTAAGGGGCGAATTAGTAATTTTACGCCTACCATGGTCAAGGCGGTCGGGTGTTTATTTTATACGAAGAGGTTTTATCCAATAACTTTATAAATTTTCTTTTATCGCATTAATAGGGATGCAAACGATACATCGATGTTTCTGAAACATCGATGTTTCAGAATAAAACATCGTTGTTCACTATTGCAGAACATCGTTGTATCGATGTTGTTTTATACGATGTTTTACATCGATGTTTTGCCTGCCATTATTAAAATGTTTGGTACTTTAGCAGAGCCTAACCAGAGTCAATGACTTGTCCAGTTGCTGCTGTTAGATGTAATTTTATTTCCTCTACTCTACACTTTCCTGATTTACTAAAGACTCTGCTATTCAATAGATAATATTGGTATAATTATTAGTTAAGAGGTATACAATTTAACTATTTAATAGATCATTAAAAATATAATAAAAAAAACGATGTTTCGATACATCGATGTTTGTTCTGGACCATCGATATATCGATACATCTATGTTCTTGTTTTCGATATTTGCACCCCTACGCATTAAACAGTTATTACATGTAAGAATGATATTTGTTAAGTTTAGTTTTTCATATAATAGTTTTGCTTTACCATATTTATGATTTAATTTTAATATTTTTTTATGAATTTGCTTTTAAGTAAATACTACTCCAACTTTTAATTAAGCGTGTAATGTTAGATAGGTACCTCTGTAAGCATTTCACTAAGTTTGCCAAAGTAAAGCATCTATGACAATGCCTTGCATGTTATGTCGTCTCCAAACTTAATTTAAGTTTAAGGAAGAAGCTAGAACTTTCTTCGTCAAACTGTCAAAGTAAATAAAGTTGCATTTTTTATTTTTCTGCTTTGCAGAAGTACTTATGTACCGAAACTAATAAAAATGTTTAACTTTTTCAACTTAGATAAGTAATACCTACATAACTTAACCTTCAATAGTAACAAAGGGTAAAGTATTTTTTTTTCCTCAAAGTAAATAAATAACAGTTTTGTAAATTATTTTGATGGAATGGTATAAAAATCAAATAGTCTCATTATGTCCTTACACAATTAAATTGTAGCTTACTTTTTTATTCATATCGCATATTAATCGCTTATTTCGGAAAATATTTACTACCAAAACATATTTTGTCATACTAACTATGCATAGTAAGGCTGATACTGTATCCTGTCAGCCCGAACTCTAAAACTGCAGAGTTACTTTAAATTAAATATGTGTTACAAGTCTCTTGTATTTCAACCATTGATTAATATGAAACAGACTAAATCCAACTTCATTAGTGGTTGTTAACTATAACTATGTATAATATCTAAAAACTTATTGGACTAAAAAATATATTAAACGGTGTTTTACTTTTATAGATCATGTCGACCGATCGATTTTAACCCAATCAACTTCCACATGTTCTTTTAGCCTTTTGTAATATAACCCTGCTGGACTGGACCCCTGCCTGCCTAGCATGTCCGATTTATATCGCGTGATATAGCGTTTTATCACGTTTAACTGTCAAAAAGACAAAGGAGTTTGACAGTTGAGTGCCGATAAAATGCTATATCACGCGATATAAATCGGTCATGCTAGGCAGGCAGGTCTATTATACTATCACAGGACATTTTTAACATGAAAACTTAATTTGTGTTTTATAATCTCAGCTTTGAAATAGCCTTGTTAAATTGGATAATGGTGATGTAACAGGATTACGTCTTTAAAAAGAATTAACTGCTATTAAAAAGTTGTTTATTCCCCTTTGCAACTAAAAGCCTCCTTGGTCCACTTTGAAATTAGTTTGGCCTCGATCAATGAATAAGCTTTGAGTCACAGTGCTGTTTCCTAGTTCCTAAGTCAAGGAGTTTAGGTTGAAAATTTAAGATTTAAGTGCTTAGGTATTCGCTTCGCTATGCGTGGGTTGTCGCAGTATTTTATCCTGGTCGCAGGACCAAATTGTGGTCTTGATTTTTTAACGTCGTTTGGATCTTAGAGTTGTTTGTTGGTGTTGGTTTGTGCATCTTTGTGATTTTAGCCACGTATTGCCTTTATATTGACTAAATTTTCTTATATAAACTATGACCAATGTCTGAATAGATGGTTTAATGCGACAAGGGATTTGTCATGTAAGATATGATATCTTTATGAAATCCGTCTCACTTACATTTCTCTTGCTCCAGTTTTGTATGCCAGCCAAATTGCTTACTTCCATAACAGCTTTACGCATTTGGAACGCGCTTCAGGATAAGTGTTTTACTTTAACTGGAAGATTTATATCACAGTGTGAGTTGAGTACTTCAACATATTATGTTGATTAACCGCAGCAGCAGAAGTTGAAATTAAACTTTTTTACCTTTTTACTAACGTGGTTTTACTAAAATGTTTTTTTATGTTTAGCTTTTTCTGCTTTCACTTTTGGGATTCCTGACGTTACCGCGCTAAAATCCGTAAGGCCCGCCACATACTCGTACAGACGGAATTTTGATTCGGAATTCCGAAACGGAATCATTTTGAACGCAGCTAATCCATACAAATCTATGGACCTACCACATACAATACATGCGGTAATTTTCCGTTCCGTCCGAAATTTTCATTTTAAGGGCTCTCCACATTCGCGCCGTGAACACCCGTGAAAGCCGCGAACCGCGAGTGTGGATGGTTTTCACGCCTGTTCACGGGCTTCGCGGCCGTTCACGCCTTGTTCCCCGTTCGGTGTCGGTATTTGCGCCCGCTTCAAAGGGTTCGCGGTGCGCGAACCTCCCGTGAACGCAAGCGCATCCACACTCGCGCGTGAAAACAGTGCCGTGCGTGAGGTTTTTTATTTATTTGCGGAGTACGGTGCGTCAAAATGAGCGTCACTTGGACGAATGAGCAGGAAATTGTGTTAATTAAGTGTTATCATGCCGATTCCATTTTATGGGATGCTAAAAACAAAGATATCAGTGCATAATTCGGCGTCCATTCTCGACGAGCGCGCGAACTAAACTGTGAACGATAGCGAGTGTGGAGGGTCATGCTTTTCACGCCGACTTCGCGGCAAAATTACGGCGTGAATTCACGCCGCGAATTACGCAGGAGCCTGGAGCGGGCTTAATAAGTATTCCGTTTCGGAATTCCGAATCAGACTCAGTCTGTATGTTGCGGGCCTAAATAGTGTTTTTAACCCCCGGACCCGACGCAAAAAGAGGGCTGTTATAAGTTTGACGTGTGTGTGTATTTGTCTGACTGCCTAAAGCAACGTAGCTCTCAGACTAGTAGCCCGATTTTGAGGCGGTTTTTTTATTTGAAAGGTAATAATTTTTATGTATACTTACCTAGTACCTACGCGCGTAAATTGCAAAAGGAATATCTCCGCAAAAATTTACACGATAGATATACACTAAAAACAAATAATAAAAATAAATTTCCTATACACCGACACATTTATAAATATTACTTCCGAATGTCGAAACAAATGTGACACGTGTATTTCGGAAACAATTTGTCAGTGTATACCTGGCAGTAATACGATTTGGGGAAGTTGGTCCGAACGGGGGAGGCCAGCGAAGTTACGCGCCTGTACCCGCTCCTTAGTGGGTACGATACAAACTTGCTCTAGCAAGTTACCCTTTTTATGAGAATTCGGTGTTTCTAGCACGACTGAAGGCTAAATTAATGTGAATTTTTAAATATTTTTAAACCGCTTCAGAGTAAAAATGGCTCGATAGAACAGGTAAAAATTGCTAGATTGAAAATAAAGTGGTAGTGACAGAGTTCGCATGATTACGAGTATTTTATTTTATGATTAGATTTGTTTCATGTCATGTATCATTAATTATCAGACAGTCATCTGGATTTTCATAAATTACTTTAAAGTAAGTTTGTAGTTTTTTTTAGTTTTTTTTCAGTATGTTATGCTTCAATATGATTATTAAGATTGTAAGTAAGTAAGATTGTAAGAAATTGAAAATGTTGCTAAAATGCATTATAAATAAGCTTCATGTAAATTTGCAGCACACGAAACTTGTTTCGAGATGTTAACACTTGGAAAGAGTCTTGAATTTATAATTACGTGATGCAAACTACGGTCCTATGACTTAACAAACTCTTGGAAAATTTCTTCAGCCAGTTCACGTTAATTGGAATAAATGAAAGAAAACTGTAAAACCCTTTCAATATAAATTTTTACTTTTTTGCATTGGGAGTTAAGATTTGTAAACAAAAAATTGCAGAACATTTCGTTTTAAAGAAACCGAACGAAAAGGTTCTACTTAAAACCCTTATTAGCACTTATTTAGTTTTATTTATACAACTTGGAAACTTAGAACTTGGTCCCTGTTTCTGAATGTCACACGAAACTTCGATTATATAATTTTAAGTAAATGGAGCTTTTCTAGCATAAATAAAATGATAAAGACTTTGCAAGCTGTTGCAGAAGTAGACAAGACTATCTTATCTTTAAAATCAAAATTAATAAATAGGCTACTTAACTCAAGTTAACTTACAACTTTAATTTAACTCTTATTTTTTTTCTTCTTTAATTATCAACTTAAAAGGTTGCTTGTTAATCTCTTAGATAACGGCGACAAGCGCGATTTATCTGTTTCGATACCCTTTTCAGACTTCTGTTTTCATTCGATATATCTTTTTAAAAAAAAACCTTTTTAGTGGGAGGGTTTCGAAATATTTAAAGAAATTATAGGTGCCATTGTTATTATTATTGGGTGGGTATTGCTGTTGTTTTGCGTTACAAAAAGGAGCCCTTGATGAGTTTCTTGACAGTTCTAGTCGTTAAATATCTCTCTCCCGCTTAAGGTTTGCGAATAAATGGCGTACCTAGCTTCTTTGACATTCACAAGTGCTTGTAACAGCCTAGACTGAATAAATGACTTTGACTTTGACTTTACAATATCATCATCATCGTCACAATAGCCACAAAATATATTAATTTCTTTCAATTCCTTATTGCTCCTTCCTTGTATAACATTTACATCGGTAACTATCGATAAAGTTAAATAAAATGAATAAATTTGTAAGAATATGAATTAGCCAGGCCACACACACGACGGAATCCCGATTCAGAATTTCGAACGGAATATTTATAATGTATGAAAATTTCGTACGGCATAATCCCGCATGTGTGTGGTAGGTCCATAAATTTATTTGGATTAGCTGCGTTCGGAATTACGTATGTACGGAATGAGGGGTTTTCAAAGTGACATTTAAAAAATAAAAATAGTAACTATTTGCTTCACTAGATAGTGTTGATACTCTTCGAAGCCTAAAAATAGTAACTATTTGCTTCACTAGATAGTGTTGATACTCTTCGAAGCCTAAAAATAGTAACTATATATTTGCTTCACTAGATAGTGTTGATACTCTTCTAAGCCTAAAAATAGTAACTATATGCCTCACTAGATGGTGTTGATACTCTTCGAAGCTTAGTGAAAAAATCACATTGTCACCTATTTTTATCAACGCCATCTAACGAGCCTGCAGTTTTTTGTCATTGTGAAAAGCCCTCATTCCGAAACGGAATTCCGTCTGTTTGTGGCTACTCTAAGTTGGCCTGTTGAAGTCATTGTTGTGATTTTCTTTCTATGGTTTTAGGCGTTTAAAGGGGTTCATTTGCCTGTTTCACAATCTAAGATTATATAAGGGTACGTATCAGAATGTCTAAAGTTAGAATGTCTAAACTTAAAATGGCAAAGTTCAAAATGTCAAAAATCAAAATTCAAATGGTTTAAAATGTCGAAAATCATTATGTTTAACTTCAAAATAGCAAAATTCAAAGTATCAAACGTATCAAATACTTGACGAGTTGAAATATCAATGGTCATTAAGTCTAAAGTTCACAATGATTTATTTGAATTGGGTTGGATCTTAAAACGAATCGCTTTCTTTGAGGTTAATTGAGTCTGTGGAGGTCTTTGGGCTTCGCCTGAAATGCTTTATAGCAAATTTAGCTGCCGGAAATGAGCCTAAACTAGTCTACTGGGACTTAAAACCGTAGACCATATGTCACGAGATAGGTGCGAGGAGCGTAGCGACGAGCATGTTAGGTTGACATGAACCCAGCGCGCGAGCCGGCGAAGCGCCAGAAAAAAATCTATTTCAAACTCAATTGGTGGATTTTGTTCGGCGGCTACTTAATCAGTGACTGGCACCGGCTACCGAATCAGGAAGCGGCGTGGCTATGGTGATGTGCGGCGGAGACACAGAGGTTAACACGCAATTATTTTACCTAATTAATTAGGTACCCAAATGAAAGAAAGGCATAAGTAAATTCTTTACGTCATTAATTATGTATTTTGACTATTAGACATTTTAAGTTTTGATCATTTGAACTTAGACATTTTTACTTTGGACTATCTGACCGCTTGACATTTTGTTTTTGACATTTTGAACTTTCGACATTTTAATCGTTAGACATTCAAATTTTTGACATTTTGAACTTTGCCATTTTAAGTTTAGACATTCTAACTTTAGACATTCTGATACGTACCCATTAATAATGATACAGCCACCCTAATGCTTATTGCCATAAATTAGTGCATCTATATTCCTTATGCACGTACGTTTCAATCAAATATCTATATCAATGCAAAATTATTGGCAATGTAAATGGCAACGGAGTTCAACCGAAACTCCGCTCGAGTTCCAACTGATCTCCTCCGGTCGAACTCTGGTGCCATTCGGTCGTTCATTTACTTAGTTGATAACGTTCTAAAACTGCAATCTGAAACGTAATTGACTATGTAAAAATTGTAAGCTTACTTAAACTCAATCCAATGACTTTTTGGATTTGTAAAATTTATATTTGAATCAAATCAGCAATCGGCGGATCTCGTCCAAATCCTTTTCAAATGTATCAAAGTGATTTTAAGTCTGAGCTAAGTAATTATAAAAACCAATTACTTACTTGCGTGTTTCAATTTCATTGTTATTAATTCCAGAACCTGGCATTTTGCTGAACAGAACACGCAATTTAACAAATATTTACTTTTAATTTAAATGAAATTTAAGGGTATTAACAATATTTTTTTGTTTGATAGAAATATTTTTTCCGTAGCCATCTTTGATCTTCGCCACAAATGTTGGTCTTTCTTCTAAGGAATAACTAAGTAACCCAAGTAAAACAAAAACACCTGAATATTTAAAATTCAGACCCCTTGAGTTCTCTCCTCTCCCAAATTGAATAATGTTGCGTGCTTTTAAATTGTAAATTGGCTCATTTAAATGCCCTCCCCTTGTTTTTCTGGATTATTCCGATAGGCCTTATTTCATTAATAGTGACAGGTATGCTTCATTTTTGGCTGAGTGGAAATCCTTGATCGAAGGAGTGGAATGCAAATATTTCCCCCATTATGCTAATGTATCATTTTTTGTTGTGGCAGCTTGCATGTCAAAAGCCTATTGATTTGGAAACAATTCAATTTCTCTAATATTATATTTGATGGAATGATCTTAACGAACGCGTAGCTGATTCTTTATATTATGGTAGGCAGTAAAAAATACATAATTTAATAAGGAAAAAAAGTAAAAAACCTATTTTTTACAGTCCAACTTTAAGTAAGCAACACTGACACAATACAGTCGTACTGTTGTAGCTGAAAAGCCAAAGCCAAGAGTGGAATATATAGGTATATTATGCCATTATAAACTGGCATTTGTCCAAGAAGGTGGGTATTCAGTGTATCACGTCCTTGACATGTTTTTATCGAACATGCGAATACTAAGAGAAATGTGTTTCCCTTTCATAAATCACGAAATCTGACCTTTTTAGTGATGTATCAAAGTGATTCGTGGCTCTTGAAACCTAAGACATGGAATATGGGGCAGGGGAAGCAAGCTTTTTAAAAGTCAAACGAAATAAGAATGAACTTAGTAAGGTTTCGTTTTCCAAAGTGTTGATAAATTTTTTGTTACTTATATTTCTATTCCAATTTTTATAACAAATAAAATTAGTCAGTAAAGTAGGATGTATAAAATGCCAGGGCTATGTATAAAAAGCTGAATACGGCTCTTTATACTGATAAAGATGTCTGAAGAGGCTTAATTAAATTGTCTGTCTAGAGGTGTAATTAGTCTTAACATGTTAGTTTCTGTTGAAATGCTCCCTTTCTCGACAATTTCATCAGAGAGAATACTTTAAAAAGTTAAGCCAAACCAGAACACTTTAATTTCGAAATAGGGTTTTCAGCTGGAAAATTTTTCCTTCGTGCAGCATTTAATATAAATGAAATACGTTTCAGTGCCAGGTAATTTACGCTTATTGGTAATTTCTCGAACATTAGATAGTTACCTAGAATTTGAAGCTGGAATAATCAACGTATGGTCGGAGTTTTTATTTTTTTATTTTAGTATACCACTAGATTTACGCACGTTTACTTATTATTTTTTATACTGACTTTGAAACATTTTGTATTTGTTTATTGGTATCAGATTGATTCCAGGTTAACTTACATTAATAATGCTCTGTAAATATTTATGACTTCAAACCTTAGACGAAGCTTCAAACCAAAAGATTTTTAACACTAGTTCATTGTAAGATTGTTTGTAATAGTTGTTTGTCAGCTGTTATAACTTGCTTAACATGTAAAATGTTTCTCAGTATAGTTGTTCCAAACATTTCCACTGGCATACCGCGAAGATTAAAATTTACAATATCAATAAAAACATCAAACTGTTGTAGACTTACAACGTTAATCACAAACTTTCCGTTCAAGCATTCGCTGCATTCAACTTTGCCTACATCTGTTCTTCAACAGCTTCGCCTTGAGTACCCCATATGCGGCCACGAGCAATGTCAGGAACGGAGTTACCACCCGTTCTAATTTTGCTCGGACTTTCCATTTTGGCACCGGTTGTGTGTTACATGGCCTTTACAAGTAGTTAGCTTTTTTGTTTATTGTTTGTATTCAGATTTTGGTTGTTCTAGTTTGATAGGATAACAGAAAGTCTGTTATTTATAGCCAACTGAAATGGTTGCAATATTGCTGAATCGGTGAAACCAGTTTCGATGCTCAACGTTACGGGTATTTTGTAGGTGCTTGGTGGCAAAATAATAAGATGTTAAGGATAAAAACGATATTTCATTCATTTGGTTTACAATTAAAATTTTATTGCATTACAGCGTTGCCAATGTATTTTTTTATACTACGATAGTTTTAGATTCTCCCAACTTGTGAACACTTCCGCCTTTGGGAGTGCCAAGATTGTCAAGTGCACCTATTGTGCTGGGCCCTTTGCTTAGGGGGATGAAAACAAATGTTTCCAAGCTGTTTGCCGAGAAAACATGTTTTGGTTACTCCGTAGAATGCTACTTAGCGTTACTTAGCAGATATTTTGGAGAAACAGGCACGGTCGTATAGTACACTTTATACATGTGTAAAGATGTGTAATCTTATACAGATGGGATGGAATTTATTCATTAATATTTATGGCCATAATGGAAATTACCCATTTGGACTATGTTAAATAGGCTCTAATTGGCAAGGAGCGTCGCGTCGTGAATTACGACTATAGACCTCCGGTATTACAATCGTGTTTAGGCTGTCAGGTTGGACCAAATTGAGGTAATTTTTTGATAATACTAAAACTGCTCTATCTCTCCAAACCAATTTAAAAGGTGATTGTGCTGTCAGGTATATCCTGGGGGCTAATTGTCTAATTTCAAAATCTTTACATTTAAAAATGAGACAATAAGGAGGCAGGTTTATTTTTGTAGTCATTATGTGTATAATAACCATAATAGCATTCTGTTTTGTGGCTGTTAAAAGCATCTAAAATAATTAACACAGGCCATCCAGTCAGTAATGTCATTTTGCCCTCGTTTAAAATGTTGTTAATATTCATATTCATTTTGAATAACAAAGTAAGACATCAACGATACGCGAGTCCTGGCAAAAGTTAATATACCATAATGGGGCTGTGGTAACTATAATTAATGATGTGTCGTTCTCCAACGAGTTATTAAACATCACCGCGACAGCTGTTAGTCAAATATATAGCATTATGAAAGTCTCCGGTGCGATCATAATTTATGTCACACAGAAGAATTTTCCCTAAAACTAATGAAACTATCTCGCAAGTTCTGAAGGCATTTGAATTTGCATGAGTTATTCGATCTCTTTCCACGTTTCTCTTTGGAAAGTTTTATATTAAGAGGATTGTCAAGCAAACGGTCTCCATACAAACGGCGATAACGTTTCCCACCCTCTAAACCTTAACCTACAGTAATTAATTTTAATTAAGTTTTTGAAATGCCTAAATACTAGGGCTGTACGTTTTGATTTTTTAAATATCTATAACAGATTTCGAAATATTTGCATTTTAGTGATTTCATACAAAACACAGAAGTGCCAATATTTTCAAATCTACAATGAATATTTAAAAAATCAAAACGTGCAGCCCTAGTTTTTAGGCATTTCAAAAACATATCAAAAATTCATTGCTGTAGGTTAAGATTTAGAGGGTGGGAAACGTTATCGCCGTTTGTATGGAGACCGTTTGCTTGACAATCCTCTTAAAGTCTTTGTCGATTCTAAGATAAACACAGAATATATTTCTCTAGAAACTTTTACTAACGTTCAATTTTATAATACTTACTATGGAATAATTTAACTGTGTACAGAAAATCAAACCTTTTGTGTACCATTATAGATATTAAATCTGTTGCAGACGTCATCATGAGTTACGAATAAGAGTGCTATTTCAGTTTAATTTGCGAAATGCTTGTTCTTGCTGAAAAGTTTATTATGTTATCATTAGCGCTGTAGCATAGTTCCTAGTTAAAATACACAAACCTTGCATCTCATTACAAATGAAATAATTATGAGCCAAGTCTTGCATGGGGATTCTGGGGTAGTAAAAAGTTTACGATTATACCTCTTGCTTCAAGATAATCCAGAGAAGACATTTTATGAAATAACGGATATAAGAAATTTTCGAGATATCCCCAAAAGTTTAATAATTAAGGAGTTTTATAGCTCGTACAAGAGCACCTTTAACTTTACAAACGGTTTAAAAGTTTATGATGAATCCGAAATAATAATTAAAAAAGAAATTAACCCAAAATTGAGCAGTGCAGACTTTTCTTTTTCCCTAAAGATATGGGCGTAAAATAAATTATTATATTTTTTCTAGATATTTAGAGAATACATAGTTTTGAAATAATTAAAGTTATCCTTTCTTTAACCTTATTTTGAGATACCCCTTTGTTATATTTCGTGTGATTTTATTTCATTTCTTGCAAGGCTTCATAAATTAAAATACATTTGAATAGGATTACTTTGTATATTAACAAATTCTAATACCTGTATACCTACATACTGTTGCTTGCTCGGTAGTTTAATTTCATCGCCACTTTCAGTCTCGAAATTCTTTTTTGAGAGACGCACGCCAGCGGTTTTTCTGCCCTAAACCGACATTTTGGGACGAATTCTTTGCCTATTTTCTTAGAAGTCCTTCTAACGTCACCTACACGGACGATAAATCGACTTTCATGTACAAAATCCCAAAAGGTTTGCATCAGAGATCCGTGGCTTACACGTTCATAGCCTTACAGAACATTGTTTTTCTTCTGTTATTTATGTTTTTGTATAAAAACGACATGGAAGTCTCACCCTGCCTTTGTCACTGCTCGCAAACACATTAATAAATCTCAAGAATTGACTGTTACCCCGTCTACTGCTCTCTGAGGGCTAATCTTATTGGGGAAGTTGTTTTTGTTCCGTTTTAGTAGAAGCGTTCGATTCTACCAGTAGTGCGTTTAATCCATTGCTTATGGATGTGACAACAGGGAACAATACAATCAAATTACTCCATTTTGATAACTTTTCTGAAGACTTAACAAGTTTTCGAGCCCCGATTATTTTCGTAAAATTTATGGTACGTCTAAGTAAGAAGTTTAATTTACACCAAAGTAATTTCGAAATTCACAATATTGGAATTCTGTGACATAACTTTAGGCTTATTTCTGTCTACATTAATCATTGTATCATTGTGCCCTGGTATTAAAATGTTACGAAGGCGAGTCATAAAAAGCGATCATAAATTTAAGCGCTTTTTTGCATTTTTGGAGGTATTACAATGGTCTTATTTGGATTTGTTTTATTTATGATTTTCAATTTTATCGTTATTGCTGTCAGTGACAGTAAAATTATTACTGCCAACGATTATTTCATGATCTACTAGTATGTATTAATAAATATGTATACTTACCGCAAATATTTCGATAAGAGCTTTGCGCGTTAGCTCCTGTTTTTCTAAATAAAATCTACATTACATAAGTACATTGTGACATTTATTTCCCGTGTCTCTTCCACCATCTACGTAGGTAGTAAAAACAACAATACGATTTATCATAAAAGTAAAAAATCGCCTTCTTGACATTTCTTTTTGTGTAGGTAGGTAAATCTATCCGATGACAGCATTTGTTCTCGACAAATTTCTCCTCAAATCATGTTACAGGGTTCAGTCCGATACCCCGAATGTGTGAAATGTACAATGATCTTCATAAGGATTTAGATATTTTTCATTACAGTTTGTTTAAATTTAAGAAGGAAATAATGTCATTGCTAACTAACTCTTAAATGTATTGTAATAATATTGCAATGTAACCATGTGTGTAGTCAAATGTTGTGCATACATGTAATAGATATACAAATTTAACATGGTTATAAGCTAATTTCTTTTTTGTTAAAATTTTAATTTGTATATTGTTTCTGTGCCAAATAAATAAAAAAATAAAATAAAATATAATTGCCATGGCTCCGGTTATCTTCCGAATATTCTCACAATTTATTGCAACATCCCTGCGACTTCACGCATTATGTAAATTGCTGCAGTTTAGTTCGCTCCGTTAGGTTTTTATGGGTGAAATGAGGATAACGTAGAATCACACCATATGCGGTTTTTGAAGTCTATTTTGAAGTGGAAGCTGTGGAAGTTTACTTTTGTAAATGTTATCGTTGATAATAATAATTTTAAAAAATAAGTTATGATAATCAGATCTATTCCTATCGAGTACCAAAAACTAATACCAAATGGTATTTGTTTATTGCCGTTATAAAATTCTATTCCCAACGAATCCCAATTTTTAAATATTTAAATGAAGCTCAAAATCTATTCCCAACGAATACCAAAACATAACATTTCGTACAGTCACACAGAAAAATATAAAATCAAATATTTCCTGAGTGTGTGCTGCCTGGTTGACAAAAATGTATCAGCTATTTATTTTTAAAAGTACCTACTAGCCAAGTCACTGAAAATGTCAATATGTTTATCTGGTTTTTAATCTTGTTGTTTGCGTTACATATTCGTGCAATAAAGTGGTGTAAGCCATTAGGCTAATCTATTAAGATTTAATAAAACGACACCAACTACAAAAAGGGTGGGCAGCTAGGTGATTGCGTAAAGTCAATCGTATTCATTTGACAGTTCATATTGTATCATAATAAATGTCATCCCATACAAATTGCAGCCGATGGAATGCGATATGAACAGTCAAATGAATACGATTACCTTACGCAATTCCACCCCTGGTATTAGATAAAATAACATTAGACTTAATAGTCATTAAGATGTGCTGTCTCTGGTCGTTTATGCAGATTTTAATGATTACGCCGGTTTTGTCAATTCCTACAGAATGTTCGCGTTTCCCGTGAAATTGTTGCAATTACGTATACAACACGACATCTCTTGAAATTTACAAAATAATTACATTGTTTCGCTTTGTACTGTAACAGCTTTCATTTCATCTTAATTATTATTCAAAACACCTTTTACGCTTTTAGATTGTCACCTACATATTTCAATTTTCCCGGATCGTACCCTCGGGATGATAAAGAGTAAGTGTTCCTGAGAATAATGTGCAGGACTATCGTTAACTTAATGGAACTTAATTTGATATAATGGCCACTAACGGTTAGAGGGTTTTACAATCAACATTTTTAATTTATTGCTTTAGTATACAAAATAATATTGTGCTAGTTGACATAATCTGAATTACACTTTGAAACTTTTTTATACCATATTGTATTAACTGGTACCCTGTTATCTGCTATACGATTAAGCAAAGCTACATAAATATTTTGAAACGCAGCTGATAAATGGCGAGTTTCCAATTCCACATAGTAAATACGAATTTGTATAAATGTAAAAAAATATTCACATCTCCAACCAGCCGGATGATTATTCTCTTTGTCGCCATTTTCGTGTTCAAAACAATATTATTTGTTATGACGACGTGATCACTGGCTATTGTTGGGTGCCTATAACGTGTATTGAGTGTTTTGACGTAAATTACGTTGTATTTACTAATTTGTTATTGTATGCATTAAAATTTCATACTGCCCAGATCTGGTTCGATCTCAGGAGATCGAAAATTGCTTTTATTCTTTATGATTTTATTAACACGTAGTATTAGGGATAGATTTCTTTTAATTAGATGCCCAAATGTATAAAATGATTTATTTCCTTCTCTTTTAGTATCGTAACAAAGCTAATCGTGAAAGTATTTTTGCTTATCCTTCTTCCATATTACAAAGTCTGCATTTTCTTCCGGACAAAATTATAATTTTGAAGGCGTAATTACCACAGCTCATAACCCCCAAGTCATCTTTTACCTAATAAAGGTTGTCTGTTTTTAATATATCCTCCAACAGCTCCAATTCATTACAACATAAATAGTATAGTTAGGTACATTTCTTCCGGTGACTGGCGTCCGTGTATTCTGTTCACATTCCGCTGGTTCCGCTGGGCAAAGGGTTGCCATGCGTCTGGATTTTCCGGACATGTCTGAACTTTTGGACTTCTGTATTGATTTCGTTCTTTTCTAAGGATTTTAGTGATATTTTTTTTGGGTGAACGACCATTTTCGAACAAACAATTTATTAATGTTGTGGCTAAATGACCTTAATTTCAAATGGTCTTTTTTCCGAACTTTTACATGGTGGCCCTATCGGCATCCGAGTCCGAGCGCGTTGTTTTGTTTCGTTCCTTCGACGTTGATGCTCCGCAGGCCTTTAATAACGTATTACTGTAATAGCCCCTCGTTTATTTCGCTAGCATTTTAGTTAGTCCGTAGTTGGCGATCGCTTGGCACTTGAAGAGAAAAACATTCTTGGGAAATTAGAAGATGGTTTCTCCTCTAGACATTAATGACGTTTTAGCACTAAGATATATTTTGAATTTATATTGAATGAAAGGATCTATAGAGATAACAATCAATAATATAATAACTTTGGTGCTGTTTTAGTCAGTTTTTTGTGTTTTTTTCGAAATTTTAACTATTATCATAACGTTATTTTTAGTGAATAATATATTGTAAGATACAAAATCGAATTTAAGTACCTACCTACATTATGTTTTGTATTTATTTCGGGAAACGTTTATATTATTAAAGAGGTTCTATTCTTGCAGTACCTACTTACATTATCATGATTTTGTCTTTTCCAAATGGTACCTATTGTTTTGAGTTACAGCTAGTAAATAATTACGTTGAACCTAAAGATAGAGACGTATAATATTTGTTAATGAAGATTCCAAAAGCTGTTCTTGAAGATATTATAGTACCTATGTCATTAAGGGTCTGAAGTTCAACTTCAAAAACATTTAATATCTTCTGTTTTAGCAGTTTTTCCTATCTTCACTGGCTAAAGAAATTGGTAAGATCACAAAGACTTGATTAAAAAAATTGGTCCCTAAAGTACATGGTCGGTCGTTCCAATGTTATTTATCGCTAATGATTCAGTAGAAGCCGTCGGAAAACCGAAACCTTTCGACTGACAGAAAAGGGACCGATGTAACCTATCTGACGAGACATAACATTAACATAAACTCATTCTAGCGAGCGCAAGGTAACTCTGACACTATTTTTATTCGAAAAGAAAACATTCTTATGTAACCTTATTTCATTTCATCCCTTTAGACTTTCAAAGCCCTCCTGAATAAACTTTAAGCTGGAATTACAGAATTTACAGAGGTAAGAGAATATCGACATCAAGCGACTAATGTGGACATATAACCTGAATTACAATGTTATTTATTGTTTTGTTTTGTCTCTTTTAATTGAATGCAAATTGGAGTTTGATTGAGCACTAATTGGACATTATGCCGAAGTCATATAGATTTATGAATACGACGGATAGTCTTTCAATTGTGTAAGAAAAAAAAGTATTTCATTAAATAAATTAATAATTCGGTGTTGGTTTACGCACGATCTAACTCCTGAGGATGCTCCGGGTTGGGGCGAAACACGTGTAGAGTAGCCTAATTGGTGAAGGTGCAAGGTGTGTTGCTGTCTTGCTAAATGCAGGTATTGTGCACTTATATTTTGTGGTGTGCATGTGCATATTTTTGCGGGCGGGCGGGCGGTGCATCTTGTATATTTTGTTTGCGGAAGTAAGCTACATATATTTCTTTTTTCAAAATGGATTGGGACTTCCGCCAAGTGACGCCTGATTCAATCAAAAAAATTAATTACAATTTCAAACAATTTTGTACTACATTAAAACTAATACTTCATAAAGATTATTATTTTAGGAATGCGCTAAAATTAATTGTAATAAAATTTAGTTATTGTTTCACAAGTTCCAATCATATCGTTTAACTTGTACACTAACACTGTGACATATTCACTATAGATAGCCATCATAGGTTTTAATATTTAAAACTACCTATAGGCACTTGGAATTTAATATTCAAGACGTGTCGCTATCATTATTATTCAAATAGACTTTTAGAAAAAGAATTAGTACCTATTAATATCCGACTGCCATGTCATCTGAAATTGATCTTCGCGCATCATTACTTTTAAAAATTGTTTTCGGAATCGAAGAATTTATTTTGTCGATGGCCTGTTATATTTCCCTAATAACGAATCTCTGAACTGAAGGATAATTTATCACGACAGATATTTGATACGTTTGAAAGATGAAGACTCGTTTTCATTCTTTAAAACTCACTGACCTCCATATATTTCTCACAAAATTTTTTTCAGGCCAGTGTTAAAACTCGACCTGATTTCGTTGTTCAAAATTTTAGTGTACTTAAATAATTTTGTTTAATCGGGATGATGACTAATGAATAAAATAACTAAATACTAATAAAAATCGTAAACATATTAAACTTTTAAAGTAGCTTGTTTTATATATTTCGTATTATTTGTTTTATGACCCTTCAAAGTTGGGTGGATAAGCCAATTTAAAAAGTATAAAATTTATTTAAATAAATAATACCTATAATTAGTCCGTAAAATGTATAGCAAATTTGTCTAAGATACCATTTTGATAAACACAATATTTAATATAGCTGCCGAACAAATTTCCTACGCGTTGTATACAAACTACTCAGGCGTGACGTCTTAGTTGAGTAGCCGTTAGTATGGAGCGTTTTTGGGCGAGTCCATTTGTGTGCATTTCACACTGTTATATCTCGGGCAGTTTTCATGCTAGCGAAATAATTCTTTTAACAATGTTTCTTTTTTTGAGAGGTAACTTATGAAACATAAAATAAAAAAAGTTGTCATTATCCCAATTAACCGCTATTGGATTTTCTCTACACTTGGGATTCCCCGAACCGAACATCAATCATGATCGGTGTTCCCTGTTTTATTTGTGAGAGCAAAAATAATCATATACTGTCTAAATCAACAACAACCCTTATGCTAAAATTAACGAGATTTTCCTTAACATCAAAATTACAATGATCAATGTTTTCAAAATTAAATGTTAGTTTACCACAATTCTGGAATAAATCCTAATAACAATAATTTTCATATTCAATGACAGTTTATAGCTACTAAAGACCTAGATTTTCAGTGAGTTCTTGATTCGGCTACTGTATTACAACGTGTTCTTAACTTTGAATCGTTTCTGTCAAAATGTCTGTTGGATTGTAAGCCACTCAGGCTTTATGTAAACTTTTCCCGACGTTAAAAGCTCGGAGCTTACATTCAAAATTGAATCAAAATTTATTGCATTAATTCCCTGACTTCAGTGTGTTATTGTACGAATAAAAACATATTTTTATTTGGTTCTTCAATATAATAAGACAAAACAAAATAACATAAGTCTTTCGTACTTTCGGCATGACTTATGAATTTATAAATCTATTTTAATATTGACATTTTCATACCCTATTTCAGCAAGAAAAACTACTAAATCGTGATCTATGTTTGATAATATTTTGGTTAATTGGTTGTTAAGTTCCCATATTTGTTGTTTAGATTGAATCACTGTATGATTATTTTGCCTCAGTAAATTGTGCAGTCGAGACTATTAGCTATGTAGTAGATACTCGCATCTTCTAAGGAAAGGAGCAGCTCCGGAAAAATTTAACTGTCAATCGCGAAAAAAAACTGCTGTTTCATACATTTTGATATTTTCGTTGTTAATTTTTGTATGAAACAGCAGATTTTTTTTTCGCGATTTCAGAGTTGGTCCCATAGTAAAAGTTGTTCAGTTTGATGGTCCCTATCTACCATATTCGGCTTTATAAGGCTTTTACCAAACACCCTGTATAGTCTATAAATCTTATCCATAAAAAAACTACTTTTGGTGCATGTGTTAAATAACTTCTTATATAATTTTTTACATTTCATAAGCCCGAGGCGAGTACAATATGTCTTGCAAGTTGATTTAGCGGTGGTTGTTTCGCAGAGTACATTTAGATAGCCATCTAGGATAAAGTAGTGTCATAAACACCCCGCCAACTTCACCTCGATTTACGGAAATTGATAGGGAAACGTGTTACATTTTACAGTATCTTTTCTACTGTAACATTTACTAATTCCATATCGATCTTGCTTAGTCATCACAAATATTTTGAATTTTTGATAGGCTACATTATGATTAATTCGATGTCAAAAGATAAACACTTCATCCAAAATAATGTGTCAAGTAAATTGTGTAAAAATATATTTTGTATTTTTTCTATCCAACAGCAGATGTCGATCAGTTTAGTCGATATTAAAAGAACTCTGTAAAAATTATTAATAAAATGCAAAAATCTGGAATCACTTTTAGGTACCTATTTATGATAGGTACTTGCATCTATTTTGTGAAAGCTATTCGATAACCAAATTCTATGCATAGATTTTGTGATCCTATGCATACTTAAAGCTCTACGGAGTCTGTTGCATATTCTCTTATCAAGGATAGCAAGCATATACTCTGGTATATTCTAGAATTTCTTGATGGTAGTATGCCGGCGGTATTACGAAATAATTTAAAGATGAACCCAGCCTGGTCGGTATGCTTAATCAAAAGCAACTATTCCATAACTTAGGTGAAGCAAGAAATAGTTGTATTTATACAGCTAAACAACGACCAAAAACCTAAAGGTATCCATCCATTCCTCCAACAAATCTGGACAACTATCAACATTAGCAGGGTAAGGTATTTAATTAATTTGAGCGAAAATTCACTTTACCCGATGACATTGCTTATAATTAATAATGTAATTGTTGATAAATTCTGAACAATATTATCAGGTATGTCGAAATGTATCTTTATTAGCATAAAAGTAGCTTTTATGAAAATTACGGATATAAATTACATCGGAACTAGGACGATCACAGCTGGCAAACAACCAGTCTGGGCATATTTCGCTCTGAGGGATTATACCGGTGGCTGTTTGAGCAACGCGGTTATTGCTTGTGAACAATGTTCTGAACTCTATCGTAAACAGTAATACCAATGCTGCCGTATAGTATAGGAAACGTATTTAGTGGTGAATGATAATGATCATTCTGGAATCATTGAAAGTAATAGTATTGCTATAGTAGTAGTTATTACTTTCAAAGATTTAGGTACAACTTTGATTTTCTTAGCTATAGCAGCTTTTACTTCATCGGCGGTTTCAGTAACTAATGATATCTACAAAATATAACCGACAGCCATGTTGCTGATCAAATCATATATTTATTAAGTTGTGAAAATATTGATTTCATTTACCTCCAATATGCTATGTTTCTAATTTGATCGAGACGTGATCGAGTATCCAATACCCTTTTATTTGGTCTCTCGACGCACCATTATTGACTATCAAGGGAGAATTGGAGCGATATGGGACGAATATGGGACATGCTCGAAATCACTTTACGAGTGTGTATCGATTTAGTAATTGAATAACATGGGCCGTATTAAAATGACGTGCGAATGGGCGAGAAACGTGTGAAAAGTGGCGCAGCGAAGCTCTGTTAAACGTTTCAAAATTGAGTATTATTGAAACATGAGCACTGAAAGTTATGTTACTTCATTGACTTTAAAAGAATGAGTGAAGGATAAAATAAGACTTCGGTATGGTTATCATTAAAGTGACATACCTACAATAGATAACAGATATTGTAGTCAGGACTCAGGTCCTCCACTCTAGCTGGAAATAATTCAAGGAGTTTTGATTTCTTGTGCGTCAGGTAGCACTGAGAGCTGTTAATCATACATTAAATTTGCGACCTTGAAAACCGTGTGGAAGTTTATAAAATGTAAAGACATATTAATTCTTGAAAATATCTAAACATTGAAAAAAAATTTGCTTGTAGAGTAACTGTTACATTTACCAAAGATTATTGCTATCTCGCCCTAATAGGTTTTGTTGTTTTTATAACTTTCCTATATACTTTTCATTATCCATGAAAAGTTCTATCGCCGAACACAATAAATACCGGATAGAATGATGTCTCAAAAACAAGAAAATATCTAATGGATTACTTACCGGTATTCAGAATTTAGCTTTTTATAATTTACAAATACTCTCTTACTGAATAGTGAATCAAATGGGCTAGGGATAGAATTCCCTGCGAATATTAACTTTTATTTTTGACAAGTGACTTGCAACGAATGAAAATAAGATAGTATCTTATTGTAAGTTCTAAAAGCGATTGTTATGAAGGCTTTTAGGTATTTTTTATGCTTAGTTACTTTTTTGTATGTAATCCTTCTTTGAAATCCGTTTTGACTATAAATATTCCGCTATTGTGTTATTACCTAGCTGATAAAAGTTGGAATTATAGAGTTTTTATTCCATTCATACTGAATAGCAAGTATTTACCTACCTACTAGTTTGCATTTCTCTATTATTGTTTCTAAAATGACTCGGCTGTCACATTAACTAACTTCACAACTGAAGTCAGTCGCCTGTTGACTTTAGTTCCGATTCCGACATTCGCTGCTGGTTTGACTGTCACAAACGTTTGCACAATCCTTCCACACCGCTGCACCAGTAATCCAGTACGGCCTGGCCACGCTACAACTGAGCGAGCGACCGATGGTGGCGCTGCGAGCCGCCACTCCGGTCGCTCTGTTGCGTGGCCACTGGCCAGGTATCTACTTTTGGATGTCAGAAACGTTTGCACAATCCTTCCACACCGCTGCACTAGTAATCCAGTATGGCCTGGCCACGCTACAACTGAGCGAGCGACCGGTGGTGGCGCTGCGAGCCGCCACTCCGGTCGCTCTGTTGCGTGGCCACTGGCCAGGTATCTACTTTTGGATGTCAGAAACGTTTGCACAATCCATCGACGCCGCTGCACCAGTAATATCACGTCATTCGGGTCTGGCCACGCTACAACTGAGTGACCGTGTTGTGGCTTTGCTAGCCGCACCCCCGGTCGCTCCGTTACGTGGCCAGGTATCTACTTTTGGATGTCAGAAACGTTTGCACACTGCTGCAACAGTAATATCCAGTATGGCCTGACCACGCTACAACTAAGCGAGCGACCGAGTGGTGGCGCTGCGAACCGCCCCCTCGGTCGCTCTAGTGCGTGGCCAGGTATCTACTTTTGGATGTCAGAAACGTTTGCACAATCCTTCCACACCGCTGCACTAGTAATCTAGTACGGCCTGGCCACGCTACAACTGAGCGAGCGACCGGTGGTGGCGCTGCGAGCCGCCACTCCGGTCGCTCTGTTGCGTGGCCAGGTATCATCTACTTTTGGATGTCCGAAACGTTCGTACAATCATTCCACACCGTTGCACCAGTAATATCTGTACGGTCTAGCCACGCTACAACTGAGAGAGCGACCGGTGATGGTGCTGCGAGTAAATTCGTAATACATTGAAGAGAGATAAACTCGCTCGCCCCGCCCTCTGGTCGCTCTGTTGCGTGGCCAGGGTATCTATTTTTGGATGTCACAAACATTTGCACAATCCATCTGCACGCCCGAGCCCGAGCCGCTGCATATTATCCGGTATGAGGCTTTGTCAAATCAACCCGTATTTGATAATACCCAATAACAGTTTCACTACTGATTATGATCTTTCTGCTTATTGATGTTACTGATGATTTTGTTACTACGATTATTATGGTGAACAAAGTTAAATCAATTGTTTAGCTACATTTTGTTTTTGCCTTGGAAGAATTATTAATGTGAAAGACCCTATCATTAAATTAATATTATATCAATAAATTACACTTGGTTTGCATTGAACTCGAACTTATATTGTTCTTATTTTAGCTTTTTATTTTATAAATAATTCCGCAATCGATTCAAATAAAAACATTCACTGAATCCTGGATTTCCTAACTCTTTTTTTCTTCTGGTTTTAATACTTGTTAAATTGTAAATAAAAATCATTGATTTGCCCTTTTCACAACTTCTAAAGACTTAGCGCCACCGCTCACAGGCGCTTAATCGCCGAGCGATTTTTTGTAGCCCAGAATAGAACATATGGAGTTCAATACGTAAACGCCCACGAGCTACAAAAAGTAGCTCACACATAGCTCGGCGACTAATCGCCCACGAAATGACACTGACAAGAGTGACAAGCGGCTTTAACCCTAAAAGACACCACAATTTTTTTCGCTGGCTGACATAATTATTTTTGTAATGGTAGAGTTTGCAATAAAAAGTAAGAGAATTATTATTACATGATATGCTTACCAATTTATATAATTCTTGAATTTGCGCATATAAAGTAAATGCAGAATTTTTGTTCTTCACACTATTTTGACGATAAAAGGATCTGTACCCTTAGCACGAACAGCTATCAAAAAAATAATCATTCGATAGATAAATTTTGTATTGGAAATTTGTACAACGCCATCTATCGCCGATAAGCGAAATGAAATTTTCCATAGAGAATTGTCTATCGAGTAATTTTACGTGCGTTTTTTTTCTCGATAGCTGTTCGTGCTAAGGGTACTGAAGACATTTGAATCGTATACATTGTTTGCTTCATTTGTGAAAAGTAAATAATTACTGACATAAATAAATCATAAACTTTATTTTATAGAGCTTAGCAATAATAAAAGTGATTGTTCTATAATATTATTACCGGGTGCCTTTTAGGGTTAACCTACGTCAGCGACTAAAAAGCGCCGTGATTGTCGCCGCGATTATCGCCGCGTTTATCGCAGCGATATCGCCGCGATTAACGCCGCGCTTATCGCAGCTACAAAATAGCGCCCGTCAGCGGTAAGCATAAAAGGTCGTCCATAAAACAATGTGTAGCTAATCGAAAAAATCCTTTTATAACTCTTATACAAGTTTATCTTTAATATCTTTCGTGTTAGTTACGTCAACAATACCTACTGGAGAAAATTATCTTCATCATCATTGCCTTCTATGTTAATCAAATTCAGATTCTCATTCACTACTATTATAGCTCTTTTCATATTATCTAATTTAAATTCACATCCACGAGCTTTGGGTAAAATACTAAAACGTAGAACGCTATAGTTTATATCCCAGCCGATCCCTGATATAGGTACCCTGTCTATCCACTCTGTTGCATTGCAACCGTACCTATCCACACGAAAGCTTTCGTATCAGCCCGCATGTGCTAATCCGAGCTTAACAGATATTTTGCACCGGATATAGACTATGTGATTTACAGTGCTTTAGGCAAATTTGGTTTATTTTATTGAACATAGTTTTTTTTTTAAATATGCACGATGAGCCAGCCCATGACCTAAAAGATAATCAGTAGCTGTCACACAATTATTGTAGATTTCAACAAACAGTATTATTTTGAAAACTAGGTATCTATTATTCATTATTATGCGTGGTCACAATCTAACTATCTTTTTTTAATTCCTATTAGTGCTTTTGAAATCCAGCCTAACAATGCTCAAATTAAAAAATATATATAGGTAGGCACCTAATACTTTTTACTAAGGTACCTACTTTTGTTTACTTAATTTTAAAAAGATACCTTATACTCAAAGAACCTTGGTTTTACCTATATCTTTTTAGTACTTATGTTACATGTTTCTCAATAAACTTCAAAACGCGCAATATCGGAAACCAATCGACGCCCAATACGAAAAATAAAAATCGGAATTGTTAGGAATCTCCTCTTAAAAATCAAGTTTTCAGCTATTTTCTTATCTAGCATTATTTTCTTACACATTCTATTCGGAGCCGGTATAGAATTCTATACGTTTTGTACTGCACTTTTGAATACAAAGGCTAATAAAAACATAGTGAAATCAATGCAAAATGTTTGTTTCATCTTCATTAAAGACGAAAGCTTTTAATTAAATCTGTTTAAAGACTCAGCTAATTCTAAGGGACCACAGACTTAACTTTACGCTGAATTTTCGCCAAAACCGCCCCAAAAGATGACAAGAGCGAAGAGAAAGAGATTATATTACTTCAACAAAGTACTTATATTAGCAAGTTATGTGTTACATCATTTCCACGCATTTTGATCTTTAAGATAATCGTCAACTTTATAATAACCTTTACCCATGAGCGTTTTTTTTAACATGGTTTTTAAATTCATGCAAAGAAAGATCAATCACTTGTTGTGGAACTTTATAAATAAAGGCTATTATGCCTTTCCCCATAAATGAACCTCTCGTTTTTGCAAGCCTAAGCGCCAACGCTCACGGGCGCTTAATCGCCGAGCGATTTTTTGTAGCCCAGAATAGAACATATGGAGTTCAATACGTAAACGCCCACGAGCTACAAAAAGTAGCTCACACATAGCTCGGCGACTAATCGCCCACGAAATGACACTGACAAGAGTGACAAGCGGCTTTAACCCTAAAAGACACCACAATTTTTTTCGCTGGCTGACATAATTATTTTTGTAATGGTAGAGTTTGCAATAAAAAGTAAGAGAATTATTATTACATGATATGCTTACCAATTTATATAGTTTTTAATCCTGTTCCAAAAAAGGTAGGAACACACTACGAACCTAAGGTCGGTTATAGGGAATTATTGTTCTGGGATTATAATAAGTTTATAATTTACCTATATTATTATGGAAAACTTAACGTAAACGTAACAAAAGAAACATCAAGTTAGCTAAAGAATTTGACTAGTCGCTAATAAAATCGTATTGAAAGCACTGTCGGATTGTCTAAGAACAAACATCTAGTAAATTTTATTTATTTATAAATAATGAAAATCAAAGCAGTCGCCGTTTAAATATGTTTTCCATAACAATGCCTACCTACCTACTTCTGTTTTGCGTAAAAGAATCGCAAGATTCAGTTTTTTAAGTAAGATGATTTTGGGCATGGAATAGGGGATAATACTGAGGAAGTAATGGCGCCACATGCGACTGTCCTAAATTCGTTAAATTTGATGTTTCAGATGTAAAATGTAATTTCTGACGTATTTTAGCCAATCAAAACCATTTTTGTTTACCACAGAGTACAATGGCGCCATCTGCGAAAAGTTTTACGTATTATTTCCTATTGCGAGTTTTTACACAAAAAAAGAAAAACCATAAGCATTCTATGGGTTCTTTATAAGGGTTCCGTAGCAAAATGGTAAAAAGGAACCCTTATGGTGTGACTCAGTCTGTCTGTCTGTCTGTCACAGCTGGATATCTCGATAACTATCTATTAATGGTATCAACTTGAAATTTGGAATAGTTTAAGATGACGTTTGCCCAAATATTTTGCAAATAAGGATGTTTTTTTTACAGCAGGAATTGAAAAGGGGTCTTAAAAATTTGAAGTGAGGCTACTAGTAGGGCATGTGGGTATCATAACATAATGAAAGAGTGTTGTTAGCACATTTTCAAACATTTCTCTTTTTTTAGGCCGCATAGTGTTCGACTTATAATGAAAAATGTAAAAACATACCGTTCCATCCTTATAGTATAGAACTTATAGTAAAAAAGATAACTATAACGTTCGAAAAACATGAATAAAATATTCTATTGTACTGTTAGCCGATCGGTAATTATAGGGTTTGAGGTTATTTTTCGCACAAGTCATCACGAAAATACGAAAATGTGGTATCGATGCATTCAATACGATGCCCCGATCACAAATATATAAGATGAAAAGCGTGAAAATGGCGGGGGTAGAAACTGTGATGTCATAAAGTTTTCAGTACTTTCAAAGATTTTTTTCATACCATGTGGTATATCAAAGCCCTTTGGCTTTGTGAGTATATTGCGAATATAAAACACACTATAACATGTCATCATAATCTCATCATAGTAACATACACAGTAACAGTTAAAACACATAAGAAATACCGTTTGTGGAACATGGATAAAAATATTATTTTTTAATATGTCATAAAATGATGTAATACAAAAACTAGCTTATGTCTGCAAAACAAACACTTCGAGCGACTCGCAATATTTTTTCGGGGTCAAAACCTTCCAGTAGGTATCGAACAAATTTTTATTAATTCTTGAATTTGCGCATATAAAGTAAATGCAGAATTTTTGTTCTTCACACTATTTTGACGATAAAAGGATCTGTACCCTTAGCACGAACAGCTATCAAAAAAATAATCATTCGATAGATAAATTTTGTATTGGAAATTTGTACAACGCCATCTATCGCCGATAAGCGAAATGAATTTTTCCATAGAGAATTGTCTATCGAGTAATTTTACGTGCGTTTTTTTCTCGATAGCTGTTCGTGCTAAGGGTACTGAAGACATTTGAATCGTATACATTGTTTGCTTCATTTGTGAAAAGTATATAATTACTGACATAAATAAATCATAAACTTTATTTTATAGAGCTTAGCAATAATAAAAGTGATTGTTCTATAATATTATTACCGGGTGCCTTTTAGGGTTAACCTACGTCAGCGACTAAAAAGCGCCGGGATTGTCGCCGCGATTATCGCCGCGTTTATCGCAGCGATATCGCCGCGATTAACGCCGCGCTTATCGCAGCTACAAAATAGCGCCCGTCAGCGGTAAGCCTAAATCTTGGAACGGCAAGTTTATCTTTATTTCTTGTATTAAACTGGTGAATGTTGCTGTTCTTATCAAAAGTAGGAACTTACTCATCACTCAATCATAGTCTTTCTCATACTAGTTTCATGATTACCCATATTCTTAGATCACGATCTCCGGACGTCAAGAAATACCTAAAAGATTCTGAAAGTCTGAATGTAACTGATATTAAAAATAATCCCGAAAATAACCTATAGCTTATCTGTTTTTTGGTAGGTTTCCTTAGATTTTGTGATACACTAGCGAAGCGACCGCCCGTGGCTTCGTCTGCGTGGATAGTATTTTATTTTATCTATCCCTCGGGAACAATTCCTTTTTTCGGGATGAAAGGTACTCTATGTTCTTCTCTGTACCCCTGGCAACGTGTATGTAAAATTTCATGATGATAAAAGTAAGATAGCCAGTTCCTCAGTGATGAGGATTCCGGATGTAGTGCGCTTCCACCTTCGGCCTTATCGTCACTTAATATCAGGGGGGCTTAACCATCAGCAAAATGGAAACCATTCAGTTCAAAAGCCTGCTTAAACAAGACTGCTTAAGGCCTGCTTTCGAACTAACCTTTAATAATAATATAGGTCATACATAGTACGAAAAAGTAAGGCAGTTCAATATAAGTCCTGCTTTAAGAGCTCATAGTAAGGCCCCTGGCTAATCACTATCCCGTTGTGCATAAAACAACAAAAAATTATCGGTTCAGTAGAAGGCGCGTAACAAACAAACGGACTTTCGCATTATAGTATTAGTAAGGATAAGGATTACTCTGATTTATTTGACCTGAGATTGCGTAGGTACAACCTCATAATTTTCCCGTACATGGTCCGTACATATTCTCTCACCAGTTTCCAAATTAACATGCCAATGTCATAGCGCATAGCTTCGTAGGCTAGGCTGATTTAATTAAAGGCCAAACAGAAATCCGATAATAGCGATGCACAGATATTCAGCCTGTGCACTGGTAGCTTTATGGCTTACGATTGCACAATGTTCACAAACCTGAGGAAGGTCAAATGAACATTTCGTCCATTAAACTGCAATCAAGTTGGGTAAGTATATCCTTGGTTGGACCTAAAAAATAATCAGGTCCGTCCGTTAGAATATCAGGAACTAGACTCTTTTGACCAACCCTACTCACTTAAATTTAATTATATTTTTCATTGTATCTAATTCTGACTGTGTTTCTCTTTTCATCTTTAGAAACAGACTAGTATCAGGTTAGGCGCACTCCGCTCCTTAGGTACTCGTCTACAAGTAGCCGGCGGGTCCGTCCGGACGGACTAATTTCAGAGGGCCGCCGCGTGCCGGCCGGGTCGCACGTTAACATCATTAGTTCTATTTCGATACTCATTCACGCGCCGCGTTTGCGTATTGTCGCGTCGTTCGTAAGATAGCATAATTTTTGATACCTAGGTATTGTATTGTATGACAACAGTCAAATCTGTTTACTAAATAACTAAGTAAATATGACAAGACAACCCTGAAGTCGTTAGAAGAAATAAGAGCTACGCGATAGAAAGAGAGGCAACTTCTAGGTGAATATAACTGAGGCAAGGGAGCGCTGTGCGACCTGAATTGCACTTTATTGCGTCTGAGATAGAGTCGCTATTTATTTAAATGACTTTGCGGAGTGGATCTTCTGTACTTGTACTATTATGTATTCTTTGCTAGTATGTGCAAACTAATTGTATCAATTTTGATATGCGTAGTCCTCTCCTAAAAAAGAACTTATACTTTACACCAATAATCCCCTGAATCAATATTGTTGATTCCGCATAGATTTAGTTCTATGTTAACTACCAAGAAAACCATACCGATTTGGCGAAGCACTGAAAAGATACAATATTTCGTTTACATAAAACCTTTTCCAGTTGTATTCACATTGTACTCTATCTATTGACCCCCGAATTCAAGTTCCAATTCCAACCCTTCTCATGACATGTCCAAACCATTCAGAATGGGGGAGACATTACGTGCCATACAATAACATAGAAAAAGATACTGAAGTAAGTATAGAACTATTGTTCAAGTAAGTGTAATCTGTTGTGTTAAATATTTTTTCAAATGCTGCCAATTTTTCTTCCTATCCTATTCATAAGCTCGACTAGCTCTAATTATTTTCAAATTGGTAATTGATTTTATGGATAGATGTTCTGTGTTAAACCATAAGTCAATGTCTTGAGCAGCATCTTAAGTTATTTTTTTTTTCTTATGAAACCTTTTTTACCTCCCTCGCCCACAATCTTTGTAATAACTAGGTACTTCAAATTTATAAATCAACAAAAAATACAAATGGTTCACTCAAATGTTCATGCTCGATTGATTTTATCGAATTTACTGTTCGAGCATCGTTGACTGAAATGAAAAAGAGGACACGGGTTTCGTTAATCACGTTATAGATGAGCTTAATTCCATTCCACCCATTAACTTTCAATGAAACTATCGGGTGATCATGTATTTTTGCTGTTGATGGTAGTATTCTACAATGACATCGTCACTTTGTTAAAAAATATATCTTTAAACAGAGCACTCAGTTGCCCCGCCCAACCTTGTAATAACTATTTTTAATCGTAAGAAATCATTGTTAAAGTTAACGTTTCATATATATTTATTAGGTACTACTTACAAATTATAGTAGTTTCACAATAGTTCTAAATCTAAATGAAATTGCAATTTTCTGGAATTTTTGAAGTAAGCCTAAATCTGGCCATCATTACCAGTAACATATTCAACTCCTACAACACTAATAACCCACGCATTGGAATATTACCATGTGAATGCAGTTGCAAGGTTGGAAATAACTTCATTACCGGAATTAACGTGGAAACATTCACGAGCGTTGATCCTACTAATATTATAAATGTGAAAGTTTGTGGGTTTGGATGTTTGTTCCTCAATCACGCAAAAACGGCTGAACGGATTTAGATGAAATTTGACACACAGATAGTTTACAGCCTGGATTAACACATAGGATACTTTTTATCCCGGTTTTTTGCTCCCGTGGGATAATACAGGATCTCGGCAAATTTGAGACGGCAAAAAAAATTGAGCATATTATGTACATGGTTAGGTTTAACTTAACATGCAGGATGATACATTAATTTTTATCCCGGTTTTTCTTCCCGTGGGATAATTAATATAAAATAATTTATTACGAGACGGCTGAACGAAATGAACTGAAATTTGGCCAGGTATAAGGTACCTCTAAGTTTTGAATCTCAACACATGAGCTATACATTTTATCCCGGTTTTTTGTTCACATGGGATAGTATAGGATATTTGATGATTGTTATTTTTTTCAATAAATCTTTGTAGGTGAAATATAATCCTATCCTACTAATATTATAAATGTAAAAGTTTGTGGGTTTGGATGTTTGTTCCTCAATCACGCAAAAACGGCTGAACGGATTTAGATGAAATTTGACACACAGATAGTTTACAGCCTGGATTAACATATAGGATACTTTTTATCCCGGTTTTTTGCTCCCGTGGGATAATACAGGATCTCGGCAAATTTGAGACGGCAAAAATAATTGAGCATATTATGTACATGGTTAGGTTTAACTTAACATGCAGGATACATTAATTTTTATTCCGGTTTTTCTTCCCGTGGGATAATTAATATAAAATAATATATTACGAAACGGCTGAACAAAATGAACTGAAATTTGGCCAGGTATAAGGTACCTCTAAGTTTTGAATCTCAACACATGAGCTATACATTTTATCCCGGTTTTTTGTTCCCGTGGGATAGTATAGGATATTTGATGATTGTTATTTTTTTCAATTAATCTTTGTAGGTGAAATATAATCCTACTAATCCTACTAATATTATAAACTAGCTTCCGCCAGCGACATCGTCCGCGTGGATATTCGATAAAATCCTCAGAGAAGCTTAAAGCAGGATAAACAGTATTCTATGATTTAATTTTCCACGCGGACGAAGTCGCGGGCGGAAGCTAGTATTGTATACAAGTACGGTTGAAAATAATTCTGGGGCTACTGGAAATAAGTAATATAATGAGAATATGCTGTACGGTACATAAATAAATAGACAGTGTCATACAAATGGCACATTTAAGAAATTTAAATTCTGTAAATAGAAAATCATGGCACAAAAAATAGTCAGCTTGCAAAGAACAATGGTTTAGCGGATAACAACTAAATTATTAGTCTAAACACAATATATAAGAAAGAGGTGACACACACACTAACAAGCTACTAACTATTTTGTGGCGAGCGAGAGATGGTGAGATAACCTGTAACACTTACATTTTTAAATGTCGCGTACATATTCTGGCATTCAGAAAAATATTTATTATCCTAAGATAAATATTACAAAACGTTACTAAATTGTGATCTGTAGGTACCCTTAGCACGAACAGCTATCGAAAAAAATAACGCGCGAAAAATCATTCGATAGTGCAGTTTTGTATTGGAAATTTGTACAACGCCATCTATCGCCGAATAGAGAAATTAAAATTTCCATAGATAATTCTCTATCGAATAATTTTACGCGCGTTTTTTTTCTCGATAGCTGTTTGTGCTAAGGGTAGGTACTGTCCTCATTAGAAAAAGGGGTTTTTTCCAACCTACAAAATATTAAGCATCTTTCAACATCCAAGGTTACAGGAAATGTTATTCATCCAACGATTCGACCCTTCGGGAGTTACTTTATGTCCTTTTACGACCGTTACATTAAAGTATGCGTCATTTCTCTTAAAAAGATCGACAGGCACGACTATGGGCCTTTCACCGGCATCTAGAAATATGATACGATAGTAACTATCTACCTTAATATATTTTACGGCCCGCTTTTTTTAGAGTTTGGCCTTGGGCGGCTTTTTAACCTGAAATAATATTTCATCATACAAAAAAACCGACTTCAAAAAACCTACCTCTAAAAAGCAAGAAATAATATTCGTAATAATAAAAATACGTCTATTGAAGTCGGGTGGGGCTGGAGTACAAATTCCTTTTTGTTTTTTATTCTAAAAGCCCCACCAAACTTCAATAGACGTATTTTTATTATTACGAATATTATTTCTTGCTTTTTAGAGGTAGGTTTTTTGAAGTCGGTTTTTTATTTTTTTATTTTTAGTGTAGGTACCTTGTAGGTAAGGTATATTATATATGTAGAAAAATCGGCTCAGCCAAACGTAAGATAATCGCGGAGAAACATACTTAAATACGGGTCAAACTGAGAACCTCCTTTTTTAAGTCGGTAAAAAACTACACTTAAGATATCCCTCTTCCAACAAAAAAATAATTATCTTATTCAGTTCATAAACAAAGAAGTAATACGACCAATCATCAGGTAATTCACACAAAATCATACTATTTTCGTGCTTTTTTCAAAATTACTTGAAAAGTACTGAACCGATTTCCAAATTTCAAAATGGGACCAACTTGGGAGTGTATCTAATGTAATAACGTTTGAATCATTTCAATCGATCCAGCCGTCTTCGAGTAATCGGTGGATATTCACAAAAAAATAAAAAATAAATATACAGACGAACATAGAACCTCCTCCTTTTTTGGAAGTCGGTAAAAACTATGGGGCATCATAAAATACAATCTCAGAGCAATTAGTAAACGCAGATTATGACTGTGAATAAGGCCTGCATTCACTTCCAGTGTATATTTCTAGTAAGTAATTTAAAATGGTACACAATATTCTACTACCTACCTAGGTACTCTTTTATTTAATGATAAATTGGTGCTTGTTCGTAGTCTCTTCTCATAGTAATTGTTAATATTGCGGTTGGTGGTTTTGTATAATATTTCCTAGAGGATGCTCCTCAAAGCAAGCATGTAGATAATCCCCTACAACTCACTTTAGTGCCGAACTTACCTGCAATGTTAACTAAACCTTTGTACTGAGTAAAGTTAATTTCTAAAGTCTTGCCGTCTTGTTACCAACTACTGTAGTTAAAATTAAGTGAAAAATATATCATTGTCACATATCTATGTAAGGGGAATCTATTAAAATATCCATCTTCTTTATAAAATAAATGAATTTTATTTTATTTTATTTTTATTTTATAAATAATTTGTAGATTTTATTTTTATTTTTTATTTTATTTATTGAACATTGATTGATTTTGATTGTGATTTTGATGTTGATGATGATGTTGATTTTTTGTGATAGGTACTTGCAAAAAAAGAAGTAATTTTTCGCTTACCATCGATTTTAAAAACTTCAAATTAATGTATAACACCGTTGTAAATAGGTATTTATTTATCAAAATCATCAGGCTTTTGGTCCCAATACAAGAATGTATGTACTTAGGTAGGTATTTCCAATTTTCTATACTTTATAACTGACATTCACATCGTCGATTCGACACGACATTCAAATCATAACAAAGATATATCGTCGCATTGATGCAAAATGTTCATATTTCATGAGTTGGTTATAAGATTCAAACATTTGTATGAAAATTCATTATTTTAACAAAGGAAAGTATAAGCTCTTTGATTTCAGACCAAACTTTAAAATATTCGCTGTTGATTTTTGTAAAAACTATATTTTGTACCTAGATGCGCGAAACAAAATCTTAACACACTTTAGTAAAGTTCTCTGAAAGTAATACAAACACCAGAGTTCAATTAATCATATTTCTTTTATGCGAAGTAGGTAGAAACCTAGATTGAACTTATTCGTCGGATCCCATTGAAACGCACGGTTCTAGTTGCCTCGGTGGCATGGATTATTGGTCCAATATTGGCAGCGGTAGATATTTCGTTCACGATCGTATGCCAAAAGCACTCAGACGGAAAATGAAAGGGGATCACCGAATCGCCAGAGCAAAACATTCACATTGGTCGCACAACGAACAGAACAAATTGAATTTTCATAAGACATTCTTGCTGGACGTTCCGACTTCCACGATCTAGAAATGAAACCAAAAACATCAGTTGCTATCATCTTATGCAAGTTATAAAATATCGATTTTTGGCATTTGCTAGTCGTGGTCGTGACTTTGTTTGGTATCATTGTGTTACTTTAAGCTCTCATCTGTGCTTTTAAAGTGTATCTGGTTTAGAACGTGATTACATTAGGTATAGTCTGCTATACTGTCACGTCTGTCACATCTATCTCCTTGGTCTTCAATTTAGATACTGTATTTACACCAATCTATCATTAAGCTTTTAAATTGAACTTCTAATCTTCTAAGACGACCTCCATGGTCGAGTGGTTTGTACGCTGGTTTTCAAGGTGTCGCCATCTCAGGTCCCGGTTCGATTCCGTGGTCATTCATTTTAGAAAACGTATTTTTCTATATTGGCTCAGGTCTAGATGTTTGTAGTTCCACCGTTTGTCTCTGATATCCAAAATACAAGTGCTTACTGCTTTAGCTACTTACTTTGGAATCAGAGCAATGTTTGTGATGTTGTCTTATATTTATTTATCTGTTTCTTTCGCAGGCCCTGCTACAAGCACACGATGTGGTCGCTCGCGAGGTGTACGGCGAGGAGTCGCTGCGAGCCTCCCCGCCGCCAGTCAACGGTCGCACGACCGCGCCTCCACCCGAGGATGACGACGACACTGAACCAGAGTTCGAGAACGTGACCAGGGTGCGCCTCGTGCAGTTCCAGAAGAACACTGACGAACCAATGGTGAGCCACCTTACCTAATTTGTTATCGAGGAGGTTCTACGGCGAGCATCCCCGCCGCCAGTCAACGGTCGCACGACCGCGCCTCCGCCCGAGGACGACGACGACACCGAACCAGAGGTCCAGAACGTAACCAGGGTGCGCCTCGTGCAGTTCTAGAAGAACACTGACGAACCAATAAACGAAATAACGAAATAGTGAGGCGCATTTATTTGTTATCGAGTAGGTTCTCGCAGTAAGGGTTGGACCACATCTGTCAGGACAGTATCGCTTTTTTCCATCGCCCTATTCTTTTCTGTTGCTCAAAACCGCCATTTGCTAGAGCGAGAAAGATAGCGGGAATGCGACAGCACGCGGCGGAATCCTCAAGGTAATCGAATTCCCGCTATCTTTCACGCTATAGCAAATGGCGGTTCTGAGCGGCAGAAAAAGATAGGGTGACGGAAAAAGGCGATTCGGTGCTGAGACGTGGTCTAACGGTCCAACCCTTAACCTTCATCTTCTGTCTTAACTTTATATCTGATACTTTATTGGGATTGAACCTTGATTTATGCACGTGGCCAGGATGCACTTCGTTAACCTCTGCAGCAGTAGTAAATGGTTACCGCATCTCTACAATAGTGGTGGCCTTTACTGCGAGAGCCACACTGACTGTTGGTCATATAAACTCGATCTTACCTGAATATTTTGTAACTGAAACCGAGTCCATGAACGTTACTTCTAGAAGAACACTGATTAATCAACAGTGAGGTGAGTCACCTTTAATCTTTGAGACCACTTCAACCTCACTCTTACGAATAGAGAATGTTCATGACCACAGTGTATCTACCTACGTCGTCGTGCAAATCCAAAACTATCTTTTATTGATTCATCTTTGTAAGAATTATAAAGAAGTTGCTGTGAGAACTAATGCCAGTCATTTTGTTAAACGACCTAACTTCTAATTTGAGATAAGTGGTAAGGTCTGAGTTTAAGCATTGTTATACTTATATAATTTTCCAATAGTTATAAACAAACCATAAAAGCAATGTTAAGAAAATAATGGTATCCGTCCGACTGACCTTTTTTTAACTACCTACTATTTTTCAGTTATTTAAGTAACTTAATACTATGCTAAAATTAGATTTAAAAAAATTGAGTTAATTTTGGTAATGCTGCTGTCCTCCATATTCCACAGTTCCATACCCAAAGAATAAAATAATTTATAGTAATCATTGCCTTTCACATTACAGAGATAAGCCATTTTCATAGCACCATCTATTCTACTGCTGGAAACAAGCAGCATCAAAATGCAAGTCGGGTAAAGCTAGTAATGGACTTTTCACCGATGCTGGACGTTATATTTCCAGTTACTTCTCAAACTCTCCGCTCGCAATAAAACGACAAAATTCTCCAATTTTTTTAAATTAATGCATAGTATTAAATAACTATTAAAGTAATTGAAATTGCCAAATGCCATAATCAGTTGAAAAATCTCGAAATAACAACTTTTAAACTCTTTTTGTGGCCCAACTTATATTGTTTTCAAAACATAAAAAAAAAAATTTTACTTCAATTTCAATTAAGTAGGTAGGTACCTACCTTGTTTTCTTTTCCATACAACCTACGCAGTTCATCAAGACTTCTAAAACAGTAAAATTCAGTACCTAGGTATAGCGGGTCCCCGGTGATAGATTTATAGCTCCGTACTGTTCTAGACAGGCACTTTGAACGGGATTGCAGCGAATCGGTGCACAGGATATTGCGTCTGCGGGGTGCAATTTCATTATTTATTGATTTCTGAATCTAGGTGTCCTAGACATCTCGCCTGAGCTCAGTGTGTTAGCGGAAGCTGTAGAGTACGCACGGGATATTAGGAATTAAAGATGTTCAAATCTTTCTTTTCTAATTCCCATCCATCCTCATCGAGCTTCCGTTAACACACAACTTTTCTCCTAAATTTGTTCAGTATTAGGGGCGCTTAAGCCTTGCCTTCATGTAAGTTCCTAACTTTTCGAAGTGTCTCATGGTTTTCTTCATCAATGCTTATAGTTTTCTTTTGTTACAGGGTATAACACTCAAACTTGCCGACGATGGTCGGTGTATCGTGGCCCGCATCATGCACGGGGGCATGATACATCGGCAAGCAACACTTCATGTTGGAGATGAAATCAGGGAGATCAATGGGACACCTGTCGCGAACCAATCGGTGGCACAGCTTCAGAGGATGCTGGTAAGTTTCACTTCTGAAACTTCTTTCAAGTTTCTATTTGATTTGTTTTTTATCTCTTCCAAAACATTCTATATTTTTATCACCCTACCACTCCTACCGGCCTCCTGATTATGTAACTCTGTTGCTAACAGTTCTCGATTGAAACCGTTTGAAATTAATGAAATTTGTATAGTTTGAAATTAAGTCAGTTTCGATTGCTAACAGGGTACTCGGTTAGCACTCTGTTATCACCTGTATGTAACCTTCCTGTAGCTGTTTAATTTTATTATTTTCAACAATTTCAATCGAGAATTATTAGCAACAGAGTTACTTAATCAAGGGGCTGGTCTCCTATCCTATCTTTTTGTCTCTTATCATATTCACCATATACTTATTTTTAACGTTATTAGAAGCTTGAGTTCTTTGTGTTGCTTAGGATTAAGAAACACAACGAACTCAATTCAAATTTATTTTATTGTTATTTTTAAATAGATTAAAAATATTTTATCTTACGTATCAGTTTTGATCACAAAGCTATTGCGTCGTAAATAAGTCTGCCATTTTGTATTCGCCTGTTGATTCTCGCCCTTTGATTCAGTGGAGTTCGAATGGCGCTCCTGTACTTATACGTAGGTACCTATTTGAAACAAGACTTTTATTGTGTTCATTTTTGCAATGATAAGACTCTACATCAAAGTATTTCAGTGAAAGCACCCAGCGCTATACAACTTTACTACCTGTTTCATGTTTTGAATTCCTTGCTTATAAGCCATATAATTGATCGATATCTCTATAGTAAATATGCTTAAATCTGCAGTGATACGAGCGCAAGTCATTTTAAATTAAGTTTGATGTGTGCCTCCATTTTGCGACTTCCTTTCGGCCATTTTGTAAGACCTAAAGCAAATGTACCTACATGTGCAACTTAGATAATACTGAGATAATCAAATCGTTAATTTGATGTTTTAATTTTGGCTTTGTAGGTACTTTTCTTAAAAACAAATAAGTTTCTAAACATCTATTTCTACAACTAAGTACTCCGCAACTAAGCACTCGGCAGCAGCTCAAACAGACAAAAATCAAAATTACCTAATTTTAATTTGCTATGCGTCAAGAAGACAAGATTTGGCACTCGCTTCGGTCGTAACTACCAGATAAATGCAGTGTCACCTTTCTCTAACAGACTCTAAATTTTCCTTTACAGCGCGAGGCTCGAGGTTCGGTGACATTTAAGATCGTTCCATCCTATCGATCAGCTCCTCCACCTTGTGAGGTAAATTTTCTTAACAATTCTGTTCAACCGTCACTTTGACTAGTAGAAAATTTGGTCTCAATACAGTAGAGTGTGATGTTGTTTTGACTTTGAGTAGATGGACATTAGTTTGTTACTAAGACATTGCTAGTATCTATAGTGAAGCATTTTGAGAGTTTTCTAGATTTACTAACAGTTTGGTTTTTAACATTACACAGGAAAACAAAACGCTTGCTTCTAAACAATACAGAACCTAACTACAACAGTTAATGGAAGTCGACAAGCGCACACGAATCCTCTTAATGCTTGTCAATAAAGCATACACTGATTGGTTGTAACTAATAACAGAAATTAAAATTGTATTTTTGTTCTAACTAGCTTTTCCGGATAAAGCCTTCGCCCGTGCTAGTAAGTAGCGAGACCAGACCCATGCTACTATATCGTCCTATTACCATTTTTGTTGTGTTTTTGTTTCTCACTCGGGCATGGCAGCGCGTCCCCGCGTTTTCCGTTTCTGTGCGCTTGTTGTTCCTAACCATCGCTTCACATATCCAATTCATCATACATAAACCCATAATCATCTCTTTCATTTTTGTCTTCATCAATCAAATATTCATTGCCATACTATCAACATTTTCGATCATTTCACTCCACTGACATTTAAGCTTTGAAGTTTGTCGATGAAACCTAACAGCTGGAATGTGTAGATCGCATCTGCTTGATGTGCAATACTGCACGTAAGTTGAAATTGTGTTAGCAGTTCATTTACCATTATGCTACTTTAACAGTTGCATTTTTTTTACAAACAAATGACTTCGGTTGTTTTAATTGAAATACAAAATTTCAGATCTTCGTGAGAGCTCAATTTGATTATGATCCGTTGGAAGACGAGCTTATACCTTGCGCTCAAGCTGGCATCGCATTCACCACCGGCGATATCCTTCAGGTAAAATGTTGAATTGTTTTTAACTTTGTTTATTTTGATAATTTCGTTAACGTAGGTTTGGTCAAAAACCCCTTGATCAAATCAAGTTTAATCTTTATCCAAATGAGTAAGTAGATACCTATTACCTGGGGGGTCTCACTCCCCGCGTAAACTTATATGTAAGTGTATTAGCCTATTGCTCGCGGCTGACTCAGTCGAGCCAACGAACGAGGGATGTCATGTATCGCTAGAGACAGAGCTATACGCGACGCTTTTAAATAATAATAGGCACGCAGCGCTGTGCAATTTGAAATTGTACTTTATTGCCGTGCAGCGAGAGTAACTTATTATTTGATTGTCCTCGCGCGGATGGGCTTCTGTACGTTTAGTACTATTATAAGTATTCTGTGCTATTACTTAGCTCGAAATATTTACTTATCCTTAATTTTTAAGTCAAAGTTCGGCAATTTTGATCTATATTCTCTTCTTCGTCTATGTGTTTTCTTAATAAATTGCAACTGCTTTCAGATCATAAGCAAAGACGACTCTCACTGGTGGCAAGCGCGCAAGGATGCTTCCGGAGGGTCTGCGGGCCTCATTCCCAGCCCCGAGCTGCAGGAGTGGCGGGCCGCTTGCGCCGCCGCAGAAAGATCTACCACCGATCAAGGTTCCTACCCAAACCATACCCTGTTAGAGATGGGCAAAAGACCCGGTTGAAACCTGACCACTGGGTTTAAACCCGATAAAAACCCACATTGTATGTTATAGAAACTTTTTACAGTTTTTTTTATTTCTATTAATTAATGTGACGTTGGTATGGAAACTATTTCGTGTTAAATCAATACAGAAAAATATCCAAAGGGCAAAAAAATCTCTAATTTCTAAAGTTTTTATATAGTTCAACAAAATTTTCTATGGGCGTCAACTGGGTTTAAACCTAGCAGTCGGGTCGAAATCGGGTCCTTTGATCCATGTTGGCTTCATTTAAAAGGGTTTTGATCGCTGCGGTAGTATCAAATTCCTCGCAATACCTAAACTGAAATTACCTACATATTAATCAGGTACAAAGATAAAGATAAGATAAAGATATATTTATTTACAGTTACGTTGTTAACGTTTAGAGTCTTTCTATTTTGCCAGTCAATGTTTTGGTTTCACTAATAATTTTGATTCCTATCGCGGCACCACAAAACTCTTGATTGGTTTATTTTTGTGTGCTAAATTAGTAAATCATTTGTTAACAGCAAGGGTTGTACCATTTATCTTTTGTTACGTTTTCTTGATATACTTACTTGGGTATAATTTTACCTCCAAATAATTGATTTGTATTACCTACCTACTTGGCGAAGTGAAATTTCATATTGATTTGAACTTTAGATAACTTTTCGTTTATTATTTTGGCTATAATTTTGTGTGTAGTATTTATGAAATGATGAGTGTGTAGGTTACTTTATTTTAAATAAATTCGTGTCTAGATCAGTGTTAGTAAGTATTTATCTATATTGTAAGTCTTGATTCTTAAATGATATCTACATTTTTAAGCCATCTCATTTCAATACTTGTATTCTATTAATTTTGCCAACTTTTTATCCCAAAAAAGGTCCTGAAAAACGATTTCCATACGTTTTCATTATGAATAATTTGCAACTACCTAATTTATTTAAAAAACATTAAGTAACATTTTCGATTTTGCTTTCATTCAAACATTATCATTGGATGAATCCTGCAGTCGGTATGTAAAATTGCTTTTTTATGTAATCGTGAGTAATACAAGCTCCCACGTGAAGTATTCGAAACCTTAAAACCCCACAGTAAAATATTTGTTGCATGGTCTTAAACCATATAAGTTGATTGATTTGGAAGTTGTGGAACATCCCTTATATTTTAACCGTAATAAATTATCTACCTACATAATACGTTTGACCCAGTGTTGCCAGATCTTTCTCTAGTGCAATTGTTAAGTATTTAGATGAATATCCAATAAATGTACCTACCTACCTATTTACAAAGGGAGTTTGTGTAACCCTATAGTCATTGTAATGTTGATATTGGAATGTTTTGTCAATTTGAAAAAAAAAATAACTTACTCTTTTGACTTTTTCAATGAACATCATAAATCATTAGTGGATAATATGGAAATTTTAATATGTATTTTTTTTAAATCCATCATGTTTATACTAAGACTCGTGTCTTGGCCAAAAAACAATCTAATGCCAACGAAATAAGGTATAAATTAAGTTGACAAAACACTTCCTCGCTGCGTTTGCTCCAAGTGACATGACTAGTAGCGATACGTATACCATACCATTCCATTGCGTTGCATGAACTGTGTTGTAATGTTGTGCCGCTAGGAGCCGATGGATGCGTCTCCCATACCGAAGGATGTGACAATACAGGTAACCTCAGCATTCTATTATTTTGCGTAGAGTCAATAGTGGCAAAGACAAAAGAATAAACTCCACTAACAAAAGAATAAATGCCAATGAGGTTTTAAAATTTAACACGCCTTTGAGATAACGAATTGCCAGTAATAAATACCTACTTAAATGCGTTGTCAAAATCACAGATTTTTTTACGTCAAAATTATTTTTATCAAACTTATGAAATCCTATCTACTTACTTAGGTAGGTACTTAATTTATCGTGTGAGTTGCACCAAAACGCTGTCAAAGTTAAAATTATCGTCAAATGATAATGCTACCTATTTGTCACGTCAAACTTGTCAAAGGACATCATGCCGGCTGGCAACCTCTTTTTTGGCTAACTTGTGCTTAACCGGTACTTAAACATTAGAAGTTGCAACTCAGCCGTCTGCATCTTATTTTTGCCAGAAGCAGACAGTTTACCAAAATTAGGACTAAGTAGGTATTATTGTTATCCATTCCACCAAAAAAGAGACTTAGCGAAAATGTCCTTTTACAATAATAATAATTATAAAAAATATCAAGTCTTTTTATGTTCGGTTCGTCTTGAATGTCACAGACAGACAAAGAAGTTTAATTTTAACAGCCCGCAATTCCGTTTTAAAAATAAAAAGTTGGTTAGGATGCTTCTAAGTTTGCAATTCATAATCAATTAGTGCGTTTTGTTCCAGTGAACTGCTCCATATTCGGGCGCAAGAAGAAGCAACCCAAAGACAAGTATTTGGCCAAGCACAACGCGGTGTTCGATCAACTAGACGTGGTCACCTACGAGGAGGTCGTCAAACTACCATGTTAGTACAAAATAATTCATTAAAATTAACATTACCATTACATACGAAGACGAAACGTGGATACTCACTGTAGGGCTGGCTCACAAATTTAAAGTCGCGCAGCGAGCTATGGAAAGGGCTATGCTCGAAGTTTCTCTGAGAGATCGGGTCCGGAACAAGGTGATCCGACAGAGAACTAAAGTCATCGACATAGCCCACCGGAGTAGCAAGCTGAAGTGGCTGTGGGCCGGCCATATTAGCCGTAGAACCGATGGCCGCTGGGGCAGACGAGTTCTTGAGTGGAGACCGCGTATCGGCAAACGTAGTGTGGGACGCCCTCAGACAAGGTGGAGCGATGATCTTCGCAAGGTGGCTGGCAAAAACTGGATGAGTATAGCCGCGGATCGTGCTCAGTGGCGTGCTCTCGGAAAGGCCTATGTTCAGCAGTGGACGATGATAGGCTGATGATGATGTTGATGAACATTACCATGGACCAAGAACATTACTTTTCATTTAGCCCATACGACTAACGGCCAGGCCCAATAATCAATCCACAGATAGGGGTAGGCCTAATCCAGATTAGTTGCTATGTAATGTAACGGTTTAGACGACCTGAGTGGTGCAGTGGTATACATGCCGCCTATCACGCAAGAGGTCCCGGGTTCGAATCCCGGCCGGGCAGAAATTGAAATGACGTATTTTAATTTCTGTAACTGGTCTGGGTGTTACTTACTATGTATAATAACCCCCTTACTAATAAAAATTGTATAGCAGATGTACAGTTACACAGTGTTTTGTCACTTTCTTTTCAATGTCAAAGTCAAATAGTTTGACAGAGAGTAACTATTGTGTAACTATACATCTGCTATACAATCTTTATTAGTAAGGGGGTAACATATTGCAAGCTTTGCTTAGTTTGGGGCTAGATGGCGCTGTGTAAAATTGTCCAAGCATTTATTTATTTATTATATTAATAAAAAAACCAACGACAGTTGCTTAGCAACTAATCTGGATTAGGCGTAATCAGGCGTATCCCGGATTGATTATTGGATCTAGGGGTTATTAAGCTTTTTATTGACAATCGCTTGTAAAATATAGAATCGCCACTTCATTGAAATTAGGTTTGCGATTCGATTTCACAAGCGATTGTGAATAAAAAGCCATATTTAACTTAAGTCACCAAGCATGTCGCCCGGAAATTCGACCCGAGTACATGCTCCATTTAATTTAAAGGACAAAATTGAACAATTTTTTTTTTCTTATACCTTTCAGCTTTCCAACGAAAAACGATAGTGCTTCTAGGCGCTCATGGTGTCGGACGCCGCCACATCAAGAACACCCTGATCTCCCGACACCCAGATCAGTACGCCTACCCCATACCACGTAAGTGACACTTTACACTTTATCCACACACGCCCTTTCCATCACGAGTGTCATAATGGTCCGTAAGCCCGCGACAATATTGCCTACGTCATTATGACATCACGATGAAATGCATGGCACACGGTCGGAAATGTTGTGCAGAGCGAGGATCGGAAGATTATCGCAAATAAAATTAGCCGGAAACTTGAGAAAATCCTTCACTTCCGGTCAAAATTTTTAGGTTATATACGTCATGTGACATCAGTACGAGACCCGTGGCGTGGCATCATTTACGGCCAAATGCTCAAACGAATCTTAAAGTTAAGGCCACCTTAAATTAAAGAAAGTTGTCAGATTTAACAGAAACTCTATGAAACTGACAGCTTCCTTAAAGTTAAGGAGACCTTAACTTAAGATTTTAGCTAAGAAGCCTTTGAGTTTTCGGCCGTTAGCCCTTCAATAGTTAAGTAGAGAGAGTTTACATAATTCGTAACATGAATCGCACGACGCTCACTGCTGGACAAAGATTTATTTATACTCTGCTCGGCAGACTCGCCGAAGTTCGAAAAGTTATCCGGTAGGGCCCCTGAACCATATCCAGCCATCTAATTGAATGGCTAGCCAAATGGTTTAATGCGTTTTAATGATGACATCATATATTTCCAGATACCACTCGACCACCAAGAGCGGACGAGGAGAATGGGAGGCACTATTATTTCGTATCCCACGAAGAGATGATGGCCGATATTGCTGCCAACGAATACTTGGAATATGGTGAGAGAATTTATAAACAACCAAAATCTTACTTGTTGTTTATGGAATCCACTTTATTAATAACAGGTTGCCTAAATGTAGCCACGCTTAAAAACTTATATCCGCCTCTATTTCTATTGCAATAGATTAAAAAAAAAAATTGAAATTTCACCGCTCAAGATCCATGCCCGGGCCTATGTACACAACGCCATCTTGTCAAACTTATTTGCCAGCCTAGCATATCCACCACGACTATTCGTCAACTTTCGTTTCAGGGTCTCGTGACCGACATCAACCTAAAAAATGACAATTAAATTTTGTCTTTGTCGTCTTGCTAAGCCGACGGAACTCAAATGGCACCAGCTCAAAATGGAAACGCGTTATGATATAGCGATTTATCACCTTTAACTGTCAATAGACAATGGATTTTGGATGTTGAGTGTCGATAAAACAGTTTCAGTGGTCATGCTAGGCGGGCAGAAGTACGATTTTGAATTCATGACGAATGAAAATTTACCTTTTGCTCCCATGCCGTTTAACGCTATGGATTTTTTTCAATGTGGACCTTTTTCTCAGAAAACTACCTGCTCCGAATTCACGGGTTCGATTCCCAAGGGGGGTACAATTTGTACTCGGTTTGGTTGGTGGTAGGGCTTATTTCAAGTCCGCCTGGCTAGCTACCACCATCTTACTTAAGTCTGACGCCATAGCAACAGTTTTAAAATTGTTGTGTTCCGGCAGTTAGAGGTAAGATAGCAAGTTCCACAGTGATAAGGATTCTGGGTGTAGTGCAATTCCACCTTCGGCCTTATCGTCACTTAACATCAGGTGAGGTGAAGGCCAAGCACTATCCCGTTGTGCATAAAAAAACCATTTAATCTTAACGTGGCAGGAACACACGAGGACGCGATGTACGGCACGAAGCTCGAGACCATCCGGCGCATCCACTCGGAGCGTCGCATCGCCATCCTGGACGTGGAGCCGCAAGCGCTCAAGATCCTGCGCACCGCGGAGTTCGCGCCGTACGTCGTGTTCATCGCCGCGCCGCCCCTCAACAACGTGGCGGACGTGAGTACTGCCGCCGCTATGTACAGCCGCCTCCCGAGATCCTGCGCACCGCGGGGTTCGCGCCGTACGTCGTGTTCATCGCCGCGCCGCCCCTCAACAACGTGGCGGACGTGAGTACAGCCGCCGCTATGTACAGCCGCCTCCCGAGATCCTGCGCACCGCGGAGTTCGCGCCGTACGTCGTGTTCATCGCCGCGCCGCCCCTCAACAACGTGGCGGACGTGAGTACTGCCGCCGCTATGTACAGCCGCCTCCCGAGATCCTGCGCACCGCGGAGTTCGCGCCGTACGTCGTGTTCATCGCCGCGCCGCCCCTCAACAACGTGGCGGACGTGAGTACTGCCGCCGCTATGTTGCAGGGACCCTGTAAATGCTGCACAAGCTATCTGACAGCGAGATTGGCGCTGATCCTTTCTAGTTATAGAGTGAATATCGATTGAGACACTGTCGTCATTTTGTGATGTGACTGTTATGTCTCTGTCTCTAGCAATTCGGCCATTATAACCACACGGTTGGCTATGGGAGGAAAACTTTGACGTAAAAACAATAAAACTTTTTTGCAATATGCATGTAAAAGTTTCGTCCTCAAAAAACCAATATTCGTTTTTCGTTCAAAATTTTAATCAGAGTAAACTTGGATCATGCTCTACTTTCATCCAAGCGTTGCTTGGCCCAAGTAGTTTTGATGACTACTTGGACGCTACTTGGATCATGTAAACGAGCAATCAAAGTAAACATTGACGTCTTCGCCGTCTAATCAAAGCTCCAAGTTGCTTGATCCAAGTATATCTTTGATTGTGTCAACGCGACTTTATCAGTGGTTCTGTCATCCTGCCAGTAGCGGTAAAGTTCCGGTATGGTTTGAACAGCGCGTTATCCGCATACCCATCGGGATATCGTTACCGCCACCGGTACAGGATGCCGGTCAGATTTGAGTAGGCGTTTTAATAATGTAAATTTCCATTGCAGTACGACGGCTCTCTAGAAGTGCTCGTCCGCGAGTCGGAACAGCTGCGGCGCACGTACGGGCACTACTTCGACCTGAACATCGTCAACAACGACATCGACGACACTTTAGCTCAACTCGAGGCGGCATTAGCTCGTCTACGATCCACTCCCCAGTGGGTGCCCGTCTCCTGGGTCTACTGACAAAATGATTATTACTTGTAAAATCGTTAATAAATAAATATCTCACATAACAACGATCAAATTAATTAAACATCAAGTGAAGATCACGCGGAAAGAAGCACTACTTCGACCTGAATATCGTCTACAACGACATCGACGACACTTTAGCTCAACTCGAGGCGGCATTAGCTCGTCTACGATCAACTCCCCAGTGGGTGCCCGTCTCCTGGGTCTACTGACAAAATGATTATTACTTGTAAAATCGTTTAATAAATAAATATTCTCACATAACAACGCTCAAATTACCTAATAAAACATCAAGTGAAAACCACGCGGGAAGAATAAAGAATGTCCATATTTTCAACTTTGAGTTACCAATGCCATCTTTAAAAACACGAACAGTTAATGACAATCCACTTTTTAAGTTTGAAAAGACTAACTAGGTAATTACAAGGAATGTCTGAGCGTAAAAATCATTTTTCCCACTTCTTCTTCTTATCGTATGAGGATTAGTGGCCACCTCAGGTGTTAGAGATTATTAAAGCCGCCTGGCTTACTTACTTGGCGTAACGACTGTCCACCAATGAGAATAGTCGGACTGACAGTTTAACGTGCCCTCCGAAGCACGAAAGCGCTCAGTTGTAATGCCACTTAACGGTCACCCTTCCGACACCTGAGCGGACCGAGCGTTGCTTAACAAACGTGATCGAGTACGATCAGACTATCAAGATCCGCCATGAGCGCTTTATTTTCCCACAAAATGCAATACTGACATTCCTCGTTCTTCCCGCGCGGTCTTCAAGTACATAATCTTTCCAGTGTCGTAATGAAACGATGTACATTACCAAATTCTGTTGAGTCGCGGCGTTGATACATCGTTTTTAAATAATGATTCTCTGCGATATTAGGTCCGGGACGTCTACTTTTAATACGCTTCATGCGTTTGTTACATTTCAAGGGCTCTAGGAGTGTAACGAAAGCATTTTTTTTTCTGTTTTGATCATTGTCGTCTAATTGCAATAAAATTGGGAATGTGCTTTGCATTCTTGCATTACTGAGCAGGATTTTCGCCTCTTAACACTGCTTCTACTTAGAGATGAAACATTCTCTTGTTTGTTATTGTGCTTTATAGTCCGTTTTTTTATGGGAACAGTATGACATTTTGGAGTAAAGCAATGCCACTTGGTACGAATGTTATACACGTCTACCTGAGCCCAAATCGCCCGGTAGCCACTTATAACTCCGTGGCAGGTGGGGGGGAGGGGGGTTCAAAGTACAGAGCTCCCGGCGCTTAGAAAAAAATATCTGGCGGATTAGTTTGAACCTTTAAGTCAAGTTTGGTGTCGTTATCGGGTAACTAGATGATGCCCAATTCATTCCCCATACCAGTTTTTTAGGGTTCCGTAGCAAAATATGACGCAATACTTAAAATAATAAATTTTTAGTAGTAACGAAATCCAAACAAACCCTCATATTTTCATATTTTTTGTATTAAACATGGTTTATAAAAAATACCGTCTGAAAGCCCATTTAATGCAGATTCTAAAAACATTAACAATAAATTTAAATTTAACTATTTTTAATGTAAAATAAATTATTGAAAGTACAGCAACGTTCGTCAGTGCAGCGTGGGGGACGGCAAAAAGACCCAAAAAACAAGCACTACTAACAAAAAAAACCCAGAAAAGTGCGAGTCTGACTCGGGCATCGAGCGTTCCGTACTTACTTATCCCATCCCATCTTAACTGGTCTGGTAGGACCCGGTTAAGTTAACACTCACAAACTTTTGCACTTATAATATTAATAATGTGCTATTTAATCATCTTCGATTCATAAAAGAAGTAAGGTAACATTGTTGAAAATAAAGACAAATAATAATATAACGTTTCTGTATTAATTTTATTTACAACCACCTCCACAGTTACATAACTCAGTACATTTAAGCTGGCGCTTGATACAATTGCACCTGGAACTGCAAGAATTCACGCACCGACATCTTATTAATTCAAGGCATGCTTGAGCAGCCATAGGATTTTGGGTCCACAGTGGCACCCAAGCTTCTTCTTCTTTCTGCCAACCCCATTCAGATGGGCAAGGAATACTTTGACTCTTCTTTAGGCACTGCCCCCAAATATAAACAGCCTGTAAAACTGCCCTTAAAGTTTGTTGTTTCAGGGCAGCTTCTGCTGTGGGAGGCAAATTTTCGATTTGCCTGTCCTTTTTTGTGAACAAATGCTTGCGACACTCATTTACTGCCACAGAGGGGCATGATCTAAAAAAATTAATGTACTAATAAAAAAATGCAAATTCTGGATAAGATTATCTTTTAAATATCGTTTCCTTACCTGTCATACATTGTAATCACCAATTTTTTATTTTCAGCGTCTGCATATTCCCCTTTGTAAAGTGCTTCGAACCCTCGTGTGACATTCGGATATGCCTTCCATGCCTCAAACGCGGTTGTTCCCCCCTTCCGTTAAAAGATGAGGTTGTGTCACATCCGGTAAAAGAATGGAATAAGGGCAAAACGTGTGATCTTTCAGGACCTGAAACAAGAAAGAAAACCATTTCTTTAGTATAATATTATTGTAAATGATATAAAGACTTATTAGGACTATTGATGAAGGACTTAGTACCCAAATTTATTTCTTTACATGATTTACAATAATATTATACTAAAGAAATGGTTTTCTTTCTTGTTTCAGGTCCTGAAAGATCACACGTTTTGCCCTTATTCCATTCTTTTACCGGATGTGACACAACCCCATCTTTTAACAGAAGGGGGGGAAAAAACGCGTTTGAGGCATGGAAGGCATATCCGAATGTCACACGAGGGTTCGAAGCACTTTACAAAGGGGAATATGCAGACGCTGAAATTCAAAAATTTGTGATTACAATGTATGACAGGTAAGGAAACGATATTTAAAAGATAATCTTATCCAGAATTTTGTATATTTTTTTATTAGTATATTTATTTTTCAGATCATGCCCCTCTGTGACAGTAAATGAGTGTCGCAAGCATTTGTTCACAAAAAAGGACAGGCAAAATGAAAATTTGCCTCCCACAGCAGAAGCTGCCCTGAAACAACATACTTTAAGGGCAGTTTTACAGGCTGTTTATATTTGGGGGCAGTGCCTAAAGAAGAGTCAAAGTATTCCTTGTCCATCTGAATGGGGTTGGCAGAAAGAAGAAGAAGCTTGGGTGCCACTGTGGACCCAAAATCCTATGGCTGCTCAAGCATGCCTTGAATTAATAAGATGTCGGTGCGTGAAATCTTGCAGTTCCAGGTGCAATTGTATAAAGCGCCAGCTCAAATGTACTGAGTTATGTAACTGTGGAGGTGGTTGTAAATAAAATTAATACAAAAACGTTATATTATTATTTATCTTTATTTTCAACAATGTTGCCTTACTTCTTTTATGAATCGAAGATGATTAAATAGCACATTAATATTATAAAGGCGAAAGTTTGTGAGTGTTAACTTAACCGGGTCCTACCAGACCAGTTAAGATGGGATGGGATAAGTAAGTACGGAACGCTCGATGCCCGAGTCAGACTCGCACTTTTCTGGGTTTTTTTGTTAGTAGTGCTTGTTTTTTGGGTCTTTTTGCCGTCCCCTACGCTGCACTGACGAACGTTGCTGTACTTTCAATAATTTATTTTACATTAAAAATAGTTAAATTTAAATTTATTGTTAATGTTTTTAGAATCTGCATTAAATGGGCTTTCAGATTGTATTTTTTATAAACCATGTTTAATACAAAAAATATGAAAATATGAGGGTTTGTTTGGATTTCGTTACTACTAAAAATTTATTATTTTAAGTATTGCGTCATATTTTGCTACGGAACCCTAAAAAACTGGTATGGGGAATGAATTGGGCACCATCTAGTTACCCGATAACGACACCAAACTTGACTCAAAGGTTCAAACTAATCTGCCAGATATTTTTTTCTAAGCGCCGGGAGCTCTGTACTTTGACCCCCCCTCCCCCCCACCTGCCACGGAGTTATAAGTGGCTACCGGGCGATTTGGGCTCAGGTGGACGTGTATAACATTCGTACCAAGTGGCATTGCTTTACTCAAAATTGTATACCTTTCCATACAAGCCTTCCCATAAAAAAACGGACTATTATAGATGTTCACATTACTGTTTGAGCTACTTTAGTTGAATTGTTTTTGGATATTACTCACTGTTCAAATTTTATGACTGTCATTATATCGTGTAATTAAGAGTAGAGTTCATAAAAGGACCTCAATATCACAAAGATAGTAGGTACCTACTTAAATGTCTTGAGAAAAGTGAGTCGGTTTACAAATTCATCAACTCATTTTTCTTAACTTTTATCGTAATTCACTTCATAAATTGTACAATTATCGTTAATAACATCATACTTAGTGGCCTTATAAGGCAACGATTGTTGTACAATTCGTAAGAAACCTGTTTAATGTTTAAATTTAGCTTTAACGGTCGCGGTTTTTGTATAATTTTGAACATTGGAACATGATTTGGATAAGTTCAATGTATATAAATTATTGCTCATTTAATTGTGTGCCAAAATTAATTGTAAATAATGCTAAAATATATCCAACTACTTTGCTACTAATAACAATACCCACCAGTTAGTGTGGACGTTTTTTTATTATACTCCTGTTTACTTAAAAGTTATATATACTTACCTATTTAAAAAAATGTAAGTGTCAATTAAGTAATTTAGTTCATTTTTTGTACATTCAAATTTATTATTTGTTATTACGTTTTGCGTTATATCATTGGATGGTTCACCTCCCTCGTGTAAATATTAATTTAATATGTTGATTTCGAGCCACACGTAGAGTGTAAGTAGTTGGAAAAATGGGTTCGGGTTTTTATTTTAATCTAAGTTATATATAACAAGTGCAGTTGAAAATATCTGAAATGACCTCTGAGAACTTCAATTTTAGCGGTAGGTATGCCAGATGCATGAAATTAAAGTTTTCAAAATGTTGCATTGACGAGGTTTTCTATTGTATTTTTTTATTATTTTCCAATGACGGTGGATTGTGATGTTTGTTTGCCATAGCTTTTCATTTTCGTTTCAAACACTGGGCGTTTTGTTTATGTGAGCGACTACCGTTTCGCTGACGTCATCATTATGAACAAAGTAAACGGAGTTGTGACGTCACAGTTACTGCTACGTCCACTAGCACTAACTCTTGAAACGGAATATCTCACTTCCCCGTGTTAGCAACGAACGAAAACATTGGTCACGATAAAATATCACCCATGTTTTGCTATCTGTAGCATCAAAACTACCATAGTCCGTTTTTTTATGGGAACAGTATGACATTTTGGAGTAAAGCAATGCCACTTGGTACGAATGTTATACACGTCCACCGAGCCCAAATCGCCCGGTAGCCACTTATAACTCCGTGGCAGGTGGGGGGGAGGGGGGGTCAAAGTACAGAGCTCCCGGCGCTTAGAAAAAAATATCTGGCGGATTAGTTTGAACCTTTGAGTCAAGTTTGGTGTCGTTATCGGGTAACTAGATGATGCCCAATTCATTCCCCATACCAGTTTTTTAGGGTTCCCTAGCAAAATATGACGCAATACTTAAAATAATAAATTTTTAGTAGTAACGAAATCCAAACAAACCCTCATATTTTCATATATTTTGTATTAAACTTGGTTTATAAAAAATACCGTCTGAAAGCCCATTTAATGCAGATTCTAAAAACATTAACAATAAATTTAAATATTTTTAATGTAAAATAAATTATTGAAAGTACAGCAACGTTCGTCAGTGCAGCGTAGGGGACGGCAAAAAGACCCAAAAAAACAAGCACTACTACCAAAAAAACCCAGAAAAGTGCGAGTCTGACTCGGGCATCGAGCGTTCCGTACTTACTTATCCCATCCCATCTTAACTGGTCTGGTAGGACCCGGTTAAGTTAACACTCACAAACTTTTGCCTTTATAATATTAATAATGTGCTATTTAATCATCTTCGATTCATAAAAGAAGTAAGGTAACATTGTTGAAAATAAAGACAAATAATAATATAACGTTTCTGTATTAATTTTATTTACAACCACCTCCACAGTTACATAACTCAGTACATTTGAGCTGGCGCTTGATACAATTGCACCTGGAACTGCAAGATTTCACGCACCGACATATTATTAATTCAAGGCATGCTTGAGCAGCCATAGGATTTTGGGTCCACAGTGGCACCCAAGCTTCTTCTTCTTTCTGCCAACCCCATTCAAATGGGCAAGGAATACTTTGACTCTTCTTTAGGCACTGCCCCCAAATATAAACAGCCTGTAAAACTGCCCTTAAAGTATGTTGTTTCAGGGCAGCTTCTGTGGGAGGCAAATTTTCGATTTGCCTGTCCTTTTTTGTGAACAAATGCTTGCGACACTCATTTACTGCCACAGATGGGCATGATCTGAAAAATTAATGTACTAATAAAAAAATGCAAATTCTGGATAAGATTATCTTTTAAATATCGTTTCCTTACCTGTCATACATTGTAATCACCAATTTTTGAATTTCAGCGTCTGTATATTCCCCTTTGTAAAGTGCTTCGAACCCTCGTGTGACATTCGGATATGCCATCCATGCCTCAAACGCGGTTTTTTTCCCCCTTCCGTTAAAAGATGAGGTTGTGTCACATCCGGTAAAAGAATGGAATAAGGGCAAAACGTGTGATCTTTCAGGACCTGAAACAAGAGAGAAAACCATTTCTTTAGTATAATATTATTGTAAATCATGTAAAGACTTATTAGGACTATTGATGAAGGACTTATTAGTACCCAAATTTATTTCTTTACATGATTTACAATAATATTATACTAAAGAAATTGTTTTCCTTCTTGTTTCAGGTCCTGAAAGATCACACGTTTTGCCCTTATTCCATTCTTTTACCGGATGTGACACAACCTCATCTTTTAACGGAAGGGGGGAAAAAACCACGTTTGAGGCATGGAAGGCATATCCGAATGTCACACGAGGGTTCGAAGCACTTTACAAAGGGGAATATGCAGACGCTGAAATTCAAAAATTTGTGATTACAATGTATGACAGGTAAGGAAACGATATTTAAAAGATAATCTTATCCAGAATTTGCATTTTTTTTATTAGTATATTTATTTTTCAGATCATGCCCCTCTGTGACAGTAAATGAGTGTCGCAAGCATTTGTTCACAAAAAAGGACAGGCAAATCGAAAATTTGCCTCCCACAGAAGCTGCCCTGAAACAACATACTTTAAGGGCAGTTTTACAGGCTGTTTATATTTGGGGGCAGTGCCTAAAGAAGAGTCAAAGTATTCCTTACCCATTTGAATGGGGTTGGCAGAAAGAAGAAGAAGCTTGGGTGCCACTGTGGACCCAAAATCCTATGGCTGCTCAAGCATGCCTTGAATTAATAATATGTCGGTGCGTGAAATCTTGCAGTTCCAGGTGCAATTGTATCAAGCGCCAGCTCAAATGTACTGAGTTATGTAACTGTGGAGGTGGTTGTAAATAAAATTAATACAGAAACGTTATATTATTATTTGTCTTTATTTTCAACAATGTTACCTTACTTCTTTTATGAATCGAAGATGATTAAATAGCACATTATCAATATTATAAAGGCAAAAGTTTGTGAGTGTTAACTTAACCGGGTCCTACCAGACCAGTTAAGATGGGATGGGATAAGTAAGTACGGAACGCTCGATGCCCGAGTCAGACTCGCACTTTTCTGGGTTTTTTTTGGTAGTAGTGCTTGTTTTTTTGGGTCTTTTTGCCGTCCCCTACGCTGCACTGACGAACGTTGCTGTACTTTCAATAATTTATTTTACATTAAAAATAGTTAAATTTAAATTTATTGTTAATGTTTTTAAAATCTGCATTAAATGGGCTTTCAGACGGTATTTTTTATAAACCAAGTGTAATACAAAAAATATGAAAATATGAGGGTTTGTTTGGATTTCGTTACTACTAAAAATTTATTATTTTAAGTATTGCGTCATATTTTGCTAGGGAACCCTAAAAAACTGGTATGGGGAATGAATTGGGCATCATCTAGTTACCCGATAACGACTCCAAACTTGACTCAAAGGTTCAAACTAATCCGCCAGATATTTTTTTCTAAGCGCCGGGAGCTCTGTACTTTGACCCCCCCCTCCCCCCCACCTGCCACGGAGTTATAAGTGGCTACCGGGCGATTTGGGCTCAGGTGGACGTGTATAACATTCGTACCAAGTGGCATTGCTTTACTCAAAATTGTATACCTTTCCATACAAGCCTTCCCATAAGAAAACGGACTACCACCTTTTTTAAGTACTTATTTGCTTTCAGCGCGACATGTAAATATTTGTAAATAATTAGAATCAATATAAGCACCTTAGACCATCAAGGGAACCATGGAGATTTGTAAGGGCAAACGTGAGTTAATCCTCATTCTTCTTTAGGAATTTCTATGTCGATTCTTCAAACAACCCATACAGTCATATTTATACCTACTGTGGGGTGTAGATACGTTTTCCCATGGGTTAATCCTATTACTAACTAACTCTTATTTGCGTGTGCAAACGTCTTTTGTTAGATTTAAGTTAAGGACACAAAGAACTTTATGTTAATAATATACTTAAATTAATAATATAATATTAAATTTAATACTAGTGTAGTACAGAACAAGGTGTGTTGGAAGTGCGGGTAGCACTAAATTCTTTATTAAAAAATATTTAACAGATGTTGCAAATTCATAAAGTTTAATTTACTTAATGAAATTATTTCATCGGTACATATATTATTATAAGTAGGCAATTTCGTTGCTGTTTTATAAATTCTATTGAACTAATAAGTATAATGTATTTATTCCGATAAGAATATGTATTACGTTACAGGATGATTTCTCTTTAATTGCACAGGGTTCTATGTACAACAGATTAGCGTGCAATTATAGAACCCCGTGCGATTTGGAGCGAAATTACATTCGATTAGATTTAATTATTGTTAAGCATACTTACATAATTTAAATAGAAGAAAGTAATTCGGCATTATTTAAGTTTAACAACTTTTGTGATTGATGTTAATTTAGCCATACTAGGGACATATTTATATAGTCATTATATGTGAATGTGAATAATAATTTATATCTAACGTGCAATTGTTTTAAAATTTTGTTTTTTATTAGTGCTGCTCCTAAAAGGACGTGTTTGCAAAGAGTCTTAATATACTAATACTAATTTTACTATTATATTATACCTATAAAAAGTATTCTAGTGTAATAAGTATCACAAACAAATTCCTGGCCGAAGACATTCCATGTTATAATACTTAATTTTAATAATATTTTATTATTATGTAGTATAATAAGTTTTAATTTATTGTTTTTATATGTGTGAGTCATTGTGATTTTTTGTTAAAATTTACATTTATAAGCAATGTTATGTTCTTTAGTCATAGGCCGTTTTCAGTTAGGCCGCGTACGCACCGACGACAGATGCTTGCTTAGCGCCTAGCACCTAGATTATGTTAGCAGGCGACTAGCCTAGCGAGTCGTCAAGCGCGCAGTACGGCCGCTGCCGCGGCGGTTGCGAACATTCGTGAACGTTCCATTTTAGCTCGATACATACCTATCTAGGCGCTAGGTGCTAAGCAAGCCACCTGTTGGTGGGTACGCAGCCTTAACGTTTTGATGTGTGTAACAGGTCATTAGGTATTAATCTTGTGGTTTTATGTTCAAACTCATTTAGGATTACAAATTATAATAAAAATAAAACGAATTTCAAGAAAAATTCTGTAGGAATGAAGTACATACTAATATTATACACAATTATAAATAGTTTAAATGTAAAATCACATGAAATCTAAACAATGATTAACTTTAATCTATAAATAACCTATCTACCTACTAATTTTACTCTAAATTATGTTGACAGTTCTACTTTGAAATGAAAAGAAATGTATGTTTATAATGAGAAATATAAATTTCTTTTTAAATCATATAAGTACTTAATTCGTATTATAGACGAATAAAATTGTAAGAAACGATCAAAAGAAAGTAAAAGGCAGTCGAATTGATTAACTTACGAATCAAGTGAAAAATAAATTTGACTGAATGAAGGTAAAATCTTATTATAACTGTTAAAATTGAATAAATCGCACAAAATAACAATGCATATTTTTTATTAATGTCCGTACGTACTATCCCCCTTAGCTTAGCTGTCCACTAGCCGTCAATCAAATCCTCAATACTTCAAAACCTTCAAACCGAAGTTCAAAATACTTCGGTCCTTTATGTAGAACATAGAAGCGCCCAACATAGCTTGGGCCCCTGACACGTCACGGCCCTTATGTGTAGATAATAGACCTTTAATTCGCAAAAGCGCTTCACATTTCACTTCCTAACAACGCACTTGGTATGCTCTTTTGGAATCAGAAAAATTTCAAACAGTAGTAGAAGGAAAATAAAAAATACGTTCCCCTAATTTTTGTCGTTGTAGGTAGTACCAGTAGTACAAAGAAAACTTGCCACTTATACAGGCTGCCCATCAACCCTCAGCAACTCGTTCGTATGTGGTCAGAATCAGGCAGGGCCCTTTCACAAAAGTCTGAAACGAAAGTAAAATAAAAAATATTGTAGGCCCGAGCACACTACCTTGGGGAACCGCAGATGTGACAGATCACTCATCGTTAGTAATAAATACCATTGATTGTATTTGTATGTAACACTTTGACTTCTGTCGTAGAGGCACAGAATACAATACTGCCGCGCTAACAATAAGAGCAGTAAGTCGGAAATGTCAAAGCTGAGATAATGGAGGGAAAAGTTTTCGATTAGATTTTTACTTACTACTACTTTAGCTTATAACTTTTAGTATGTCTGATTTTTTCAATATGTAGCTTAAATGTAGTTTTTTCATGATACATACTTAACAATTGCTATTTATTTATTATACTATATTTACTTAAATGGCGAAAACTCCTATTATGTCTAGTACGAGTTAAATTTATTTGTACTGATTGCTTAGAATAACCGCAGTAAGTACTCAGTTACTGCTTTAATGCTAAATATTCCATACATACGATATCTGTATTTTGAATGAAATGACGTGTCACTTTGGGGTCAAAAAAAACTAAGATGTTAGCAAAATAGTATAAATAACTATATATCATTTAAAAGATTTATAGTGAGAAATCTATATATATCTTGAAATTTAGTAAATTACGTATAGGTTTTTTTCTACAAGGCTCTGAAAGTATGTAATTAAAGTGAATACCATTTAATTCCTAAAGCATTATTGTTTTGGTTTCTCACTATTTTTTATGCCTTAAACTATTTATTTATTATTTTTGTTTGATATGAAGTGAAACATGAGTTAAATGAGTGTTTGTACTTGTTAAAATGGTAGCGATGAGTAATAAATAAAAGAGTATTTTAAACTTTTAGATTTTATGCATTCACGATGCTATTTTTATATTAAGATTAATAATATAATTGAAAAATATTAGAAAAAATCGACTCACCCGTAGCAGCTCAGACCCGTAATCGGCGCTTTCGACTTTGACAATCGTTCCCTCCTCTAGACGGTTCAACTCCTTTTCAACCGGTTCACGCAATGCCATAGGTAAGTTACGCGCTTTGTGGAATATCGGTTCATTGTCCTTTAATTAATTTCAACGAAAACCTTATTTTGCAAGTACCTAAGCCGTCTGCAAAAACATCGGGAAATTCCTTAGATAATCGGTCAACATTAATATGGGTGTCGTCAGCTGTGCCGGTATGGTTAAGTTGCAAATGATTCAACCTTATCGATATGTTACTAAGGTTCAATGCACGAAGCCACGCGCGGCCGAGTAGCGGCGGCCCCCCACCCGGGATAATGTATAGAGGGAGCGCGCGAGCGTCCCGCCCCGCGCCCGCGCAGCCTTCGTACCGAGCGCACACGCTGATGACGCCCAATGGCTCGATCCTACCTCCATTATAAGTACGCAAACGTAGGTTACTTTTCGTCAACTTATAGTTCTTAAAATACTTTTGAAATAATTGTTCGTTAATGGCTGATATTTTACTGCCAGTGTCCACTTCAAACGCAATACGAATGTCATCAACAAAAAGTGAAACTACATACGGTTTGTCCTCGCATCCGTCCACACAAATGTCATAGTAGAATCAAATTGAAATCGCTGTCCTCCTCGGAATCCATCTCAATGTAGAACTGATTACGTTTCGACGCACTTTTATTATATGCACGTACACTCTCACATTGGACCTTCAAATGTCCACGCATACCACAGGTGTCACAATTAAACTGCTTATAACGACATCTATCCGCCGAATGCGGCTTTCCGCATCTCCAACAAACGCGGGGATGCGGCGGCTGGTGGTCGCGCGGCCGGCGCCCTGCCGCCGCCGCTCCGATCCGATGCACAGCGCCGGCCCCGTCGGCCGCGCTGTCTGCGCCCGCGCCCGCCCCACCGGTCTCCCCGCCGCCCACGCTGGCGCTCGCCACAGCGTGCCGCTCGGCGGCCTCCAGGGCCAAGGCCAACTCCACCGCCTTCTTGTAATCCAGGTCCATCTCGGCAAACAAACGACTCCGCATCTCGTCACTATCGACATAGTAGATTCTACTATGCTATCGAGCCCCGACACAAACTGATCACGTAGATTCTCCTCGAGCTTCTCGACAAAATTACATGTACTAGCCAGATGCTTGAGGTGCTGTAGGTAGGTATTCAGCTCCTCGCCGGTCCGTTGACGACGTTGACGGAAAATATGTCGTTCCGCTATTTCCGAGCGCCTAGGTTCCAGATGATTCTTCACTATAGCTACCAATTCATCGAACGTTTTAGTTTCCGGGCTAGCCGGTGCACATAAATCACACCTTAAGGGTGATCCCAGACCTACCGGTTTATTTTCTTTGCTTTGCTGTTCTACTTTGCTGTTTAGACCGCCGGCCAACCAGGGTCATTTCAATTTATCGCATATTGGGACCAGACCAAATTGACAAGATATAGCCATTAGCTTGGTTGGTGTTATCAAATATCATCGTCTGGGTTGCGAAGTAGGAAGCTTATGGGAGATATGCCACACTGAACATGGTCTCCGATTGCTAAAAATAAATCGATCGCATATTTATATAAATTGTCAACAGGGTCGTGGGTGGCATCATTACCTACCTGAACTATTTTTTGTGTTTTTATAACGATCGTTTAAGGAACAAAGCTCACAAGAACATACATATAATGTGAAATGTACTTAGATTGAAAATATGCGATAGATTGAAAATGAGCCTCTTGGCCGGCAGTCCATTGCCGAACAACAAAGCAAAGAAAAGAAACCGGTAGGTCTGGGGGGACCCTAAATCGTAGGTAGCCTCTCCGACCACAGTGACATAGTAGAATCAGTGACCAACGTGGCCACGCGGAGCTCCTGCTTCACTTCATTTAACGCGATAAATTGTTTAACACGATTCACGTACGTTGTCAATTTTCGCGATGACAAATCGAAACTTTCAATTTTACCGATCGTCATTTTAATTTTTGGCGAAAACACGCGTGAAATCGAACAAACTCGTCGCTGTTAGGTACTAGCGTAAGGACACGTAATGAAAGCAAGGCGGCGGTTGCAAGACTGGCTTATTAGTTCGTCAAACGCATCGATGAAACAGTAATATTATAATACCCACAATATCCAACACTAACTACCTACCTACCAAAAGTTGACTTTTGTTATCTTTATGTCTCCCACATTTACGTACTAGGTAGGTACCTACTTAGATTATTAAATATCATAGTAATCTATATTTATAAAATCGTAAACTGAATGACTGACTGACTGACTGATCTATCAACGCACAGCCCAAACCGCTGGGTCTAGAGACTCCAAATTTGGCACGTAGGTTCCTTATGAGGTCTAGGGGTGCACTAAGAAAGGGTTTTTCAAAATTCACCCCCTAAGGGGGTAAAAAAGGGGATCAAAGTTTGTATGAAAGTCCCTCAGTTTTGAAGCTAGGATCTTCAAATTTTGTGTTTAGACTGACCATTGAAAATAAATAAATACGGGTCTCAGCGTTTTTCAAAATTCTACTCCCGAAGGGGTCAAAAGGGGGATGAAGTTGTGTATTGAAGAAAATCCTTCATTTTCGAAGTAAAAATCGCTAAATTTATAATTTAGGCTTATGGATAGAAATCTAACGCAACGTATATTGTTATTGTTAGTATTTAAACCCCTATTGGGATGAAATGGGGGTGAAAAGGGGTAAAAAACCCCAAAAATAGATATGGATGTCGTTATTGGGGTTTTCTGGGATGACGATTGCAAAAATGGCATTTATTTTGAAGTCCAACACGGTGGATATGATTTGACCCCTAAAGGGGTGAAAATGGGGTTCAAATTTTGTATGGAAAAATAATAAAATATAGACATTACAACTTTAAACTTCGTTGGAGCACATCTGAAAATAAATAGGCAAACATATTTTTTGAAAATCAACCACTTAGGGGTAAATGGGTGAGTAAACATAAAAATCAATATGGATGTCGTTCTTGAGGTTTTATGGGATGGTGATTGCGAAAATGAGATTTATTTTGAAGTTCAACACGGTGGACATGATTTAACCCCTAAAGGGGTGAAAATAGGGTTCAAATTTTGAATGGAAAAATAATATAAAATAGACATTACAACTTTAAAATTCGTAGGAGCATGTCTAAAAATAAATAGGCAAACACATTTTTGTTATTTTTAAAATCCTCACCTAAGGTGTAAATGGGGTAAGTAAACATGAAAATCGATGTGGATGTCGTTCTTGAGGTTTCATGGGATAGTGGTTGCGAAAATGACATTTATTTTGAAGTCCAACACGGTGGCCATGATTGGACCTGGACATGCACATCCAGGGGACGGGGACAGGGACGGGACACGGGGACGGGGACGAGGACGGAGACGGGGACGGGAACGGGAACGGGAACGGGAACGGGAACGGGAACGGGAACGGGAACGGGAACTGGAACGGGAAGCCACGTGCGAGGCCCACCACACGCGGCAAATGTCTTGCCTCGCCAGTTAGCGCCCTTGGTAGGAACCCGCCTAAATGCGTAAAAATGGCTGGTCAGATCCTGGTTGAAGTTTCCCTAAGGATTTTGAAGGTTCCCTAAGGATTTTCTCTAATATCCACGCGGACGAAGTCGCGGGCAGAAGCTAGTGTTCGAATATTATTGTAAGATTTTCTTTAATCATAGTACGTAAAATCGCTTTCCTTTTATGATAATGCTACGCAGTTCATTAATAAAAGATGACAACCCTAACGGCGTCAGAAGAGATGAGAGCTACGCGATAGAAAGAGAGAAAACTTCCAGGTGAATATAACTGTAGGCGCTGTAGCGGTGTGCGATCTGAATTGCGCCTTATTGAGTCGCAGCAAGAGTCGCTATTTAATTAAATGATGTTGCGGAATGATGCTTCTGTACTTGTGCTATTATGTATTCTGTGACTCGTTTCTGTGTTGCGCATAGAGGGCGCCTATTCTCAAAACGAACGTCGTCCGAATATCGTAGTACTACGATAATCGGACGATGTTCGTTCCGCTTCGTAAAATTATTAGTAGGTAATTATTAGCCACTCAAAAGTATATGCGATTTGTGATGATGAATGATGATAAGTTGTTAAAATAAAATAATGCTTTTTTATTTTTACCTACCTACTTACTTATTATGGCAAGTCATTGAATAATTATCGTATCAACTTAATTTCGATAAAATAAAACGAAGGTATGAATTTATCAAATGTATTTATTTACAATATTTTGTAGGTAGGCACAAAGTAAGAATTTCAAGTTTGCTTACACATTTTTTCCGTTACAACTTATATACTTACAAAACATCTTTGATTGGTAGGTACAGCGTAAGTACCTCTTTCGAGCGTAATTTCACCGTCATATTTATATTTATTAACAATGTTTGTAGGTTATTTACAATATAAAGAAAGAATTCCAAGGTTTATTTTCACATTTTTTTTACTTAGGTACAGTTTATATTATATACTTATAAATTATAAAACTAAATTTATTTATTTATTTATTTATTTATAGTTTATGGATAGCTAACAGCTTATAAACATACAAATAACAACAAATATATATAACTAAAAGCTATTGACAAGCTACCACATGTAGAATTCAAAGGAAATTGATCGTAAAGTAGGTAATCGTAGCCCAGAAAGGACAGGTGCGTAAAATAGTAACATTAAACTAAATTTTAAACAATAACTTAATAACAGTCGTGATGCTGTTGAAAAATAAATCAATATTGGCATCAGCGTTATATTAAATGTATGTACAATGATAGATAGGTAAGTAAGTTATTCGAGTGCACTTTTACTGATAATTTTATTTATTTTATTTTATTTCATAGGAGAACATACAGTGACTTAATAGCTTTTTAAGTAAACCGTGTAGGAGTCTATGCACCATTACAAGTTCTCGCATATAACATCTAATGCTTGCTAATTAATATGAAAAAACATGCATTCACACATAACAACAAAGCAAATAAGCAATAAAGGTCATTAATCAACATGAGCGCAGAAACAACACAAATTAAGAACGGACAGTCCGAGAACCATCGAACCACTTCCGCACCATAGGATTTTGAACACTTCGCGAACTAGAATTAAATAGATCTAAATCATTAAAGTCTACAATTTTATTATACTCTACAGCCGATCTAATGAAAAAAGAGTTACGACGATATTTAGTCGCGGACCACGGCACGGCAAGACATGCCGGTCGTCTTTATGTAGTTCTCGCTGGTACTTGGAGCTGAATATTGGAGAGGAGTTCCGATGAGTCTATTTCATTTTGAGCAATATTCAAGAGCGTTTTCAAATCTGAAATATTACGTCTTATTTTCAAGGGTAAGATATGGTGCCTACGACATCTATCTTCATAGCTAGGGTCATGGCTTCTACATTTATATTGTAAAAACTTAAGGAACCTGCGTTGGACTGATTCCAGTCTTTTGATTGCATAATCATACTGCGGGTTCCAGACTTGCGAACAATACTTAAGGACGCTGCGGACGAATGAACAGTAGAGTATCTTGATCACTTTAATGTTATTAAACTGCGAACTAGATCTAAGGACAAATCCTAGAGCCTTATTAGCTTTTTTGGCGACGCCATCAACGTGCTTCTCGTAAGTTAGTTTAGAGTCATGAATGATACCTAGGTCCCGGATTTCATCAACCTGTTTCAACCCTACATTACTGAGCTCATATTTGGTCAAGATATTTAACGGCTTACGACTCAAAGTTATGAAATAGCATTTATTAATTTTTAATTCCAATTTATTTAATTTACAGTATCGCTCAAATGATAATAAATCCCTTTGTAGAAGAAGGCCGTCATGAGCGTTAGTAATTTTCTTAAAAACTTTCATGTCATCTGCGTATAACAGAAAATTTGACGATTTAAAACAGGAAGCTATATCATTGATGAAAATATTAAAATTCAATGGAGCAAGCAAGGACCCCTGGGGAACACCTGAAGGGACGCTGTTCCAAATAGAAGAGAAGCCATTTATGACTACGGCTTGGGATCTATTTAGATCTTGTAATATTTCAGTTATTAACAGTTTCTAGGTAGGTGTAAAGCAAGAATTCCGAGTTTTTTACACATTTTTTCACTTACATTACAGGTTACTTATAAAAATAAATGTTTGTACAATGTTTGATAAGTAGGTATAAATTAAATATTTCGAGTACACTTTCAATGATAATATTTCAGTTATTTACAGTTTCTGTGGGTAGGTATAAAGCAAGTATTTTGAATATATTTTCAAATTTTTTCACTTACAGCTAAATACACTTGTTTATACATACACATTGTATTTACAATCATAAAAGTATTTGTAACTGTGGCTCAGTTGATTGCAATTGGCTCAGTGGTTAGAGCAGTTGCCCGGAAAGCGAAACGTCATGGGTTCGAGACAGAGGTGGTTAATATCACGTCTAGCGCAATATTCTAGCGCGCTATCTATGCATAGCGCACATCGCGCGCTATGTAAGTAGTCGTTATGACGCTAGAAATATAACGAGTAGCAACTAGCAGCGGGGCGTTGGCCGGCAGCGGGCGAGAGGCCGCGTTGGGCGCGCGCGTGCGGGCAGTCATCGCGTAAGCGCTATTGGTATCGGTCGCGTTATGAACGTTATTCTCGCAGCCAGTCGCAGCACGCTAGTCGCTAGGTCCTTATCGCGCGCGAACTTATTTGTCATAGTGACTTTGTGTATCTAACACGTTATTGACGTAATTGTTAAATAAATTAGGACTTTTGGGACACATAACTGTTGACTGGGTATAATATCGCGCGCGACCTTATATTGTGATAGTTCGATTAGGACTGTATGACACAACTAAGTCAATTAGTTATTATGTAAAAGCTATTTAGCTAAGCAAAGTTAGTGAACGAGAGATATGGAAAAAACAACCGAATTACAAACGTCAATAAGGTCGAAAACAGCTTGCACTTGTTTTTTTTAACTAGAAAACACTGTCTAGTGATCCTTAGTTAAAAAACTGAGTGCATGCGATTTTCGACTTTATTGACATTTATCAAAATAACGGTTTTTATTGAATCTTTAAGTTACTAAACGAGAATACGGCAAAAAAACAACCGAATTTCAAATGTCAATAAGGTCGAAAATTGCTTGCACCGGTTTTACTTAACTACAGATCACTAGACAAACTTTTCCTACCTTCACTTGTTTTTCCGACATACCTACGTTTGTTCTTCCGAAATCGTATAGTTCAATAATAGACAGTTCTAAGCCCGAAAAATATGAAAGAAAGTTCATTAGTTTACTGCTTTATTTTATTTAAGACTAAAATGCGACGTATTAATAAATAACATTTTTGTATAGCGCGCGATCTGTCTAACGAACGACGTGTGACGTAACGTGTAACGAGATCCAACGTGCTGCATCTTACGCGCCAGCCAGCCGCCCGCACGCTTCCTGATAAATAGCGCGTTATAACATAGCGTATTTAATAGCGCGCTAGAAATCAATAGCATATAGTCTGTAGCGTGCTGTTGCTTCATAGGCGTTTTGAACAACTCTTGAGACCCATCGGCGCTAGTTGTGAGACGGGTCGTTATATACAATGTTTGATAGGTAGGTATAAAGTTATTTCGAGTGTACTTTCATTGACATTCATTCAGCCGTTTTTGCGTGATTGAGTCACAATCATACCAAGGTCTAAACATTCACATTTATAATATATATTCGCGACATTATATACACATACATTTATATATATACTATGCGATCATACCCCCATGTACATATATATATACATAGGGTATCATCAAGAGGGGTCAAAAGTTTATTTTTTAAACGTTCACATTTATTATATTAGGCCACACATCACATGCAGCCGATTTGGCGTTATTGAGTAACAATCATCCAAACATTCTCATTTATTATACTAGGATATAATATAATGCACCCCACACATGGGACATCATCAGGAGCTGTTAGACCGGGTAAAGCCAAGCACAAGTTTCATCCAAATCCGTCCGTTTGATTGAGTAACAATCATCCAAACATTCTCATTTATTATACTAGGGTATATAATGCACCCCACACATGGGACATCATCAGGAGCTGTTAGACCGTGTAAAGCCAAGCACCGATACTAAATACTCAAAATACTGAACCCAAAATGCGGTTGTTGTGGACCAAAAGTCCCAGGTTCAATTCCTAGCAAATTAGAGCCCAACTATGCGGTTATTTTGGACCACAAGTTCCAGGTTCAAATCCTAGTGTAGTGTAGGCAGGATGCTTCGCCAGATATTCAGCGAAAAAGGAAGTACTTCCTCCGTGCTAGGTGACTGTGCTCTGGGACCACGGCCCAACTGTTAGTAGTTGAAAATTGTATTTATGCAACGCATCTGAGAAACTCTGTAAGCGCGATTTATGTTTCTATACAATTTTTCAGTTCTGTCTTGAAAGAAAGAAAGAAAGAAGAGCGCGTCGATGTTTACATTCATACTTTTCGCTGATCCTGCATTTCTTCGATACTCTGCGTTTTTGAGTGCGTCGCTACAATACCAAGCTAAATCCCAACTATGCGGTTATTTTGGACCAGAAGTCCCAGGTTCAAATCCTAGCAAACTAGAGCCCAACTATGCGGTTATTTTGGACCAGAAGTCCCAGGTTCAAATCCTAGCAAACTAGAGCCCAACTATGCGGTTATTTTGGACCAGAAGTCCCAGGTTCAAATCCTAGCAAACTAGACCCCAACTATGTGGATATTTTGGACCACAAGTCCCAGGTTCAAATCCTAGCAAAAAGAGCCCAACTGTGCGTTTGTAGACCATAGTCCCCGGGTTCAAATAACGGATGCCAAGCCAAGTTTGCGTCGCTCTATCATCATCATCATCATGTCAGCCGAACGACGCCCACTGCTGGGCATAAGCCTCCTCCAAGAATCTCCACAACGATCGGTCCTGCGCTGCCCGCATCCAGCGGCTTCCCGCGACCTTGCCTAGATCGTCGGTCAGAGACTCATAGTAAAAGACCACGTCTGACTTCCATAGGTCATTACTGGCAACACACACTGGTCAAAGACTTTCGTCTTGAAATATTGAGGTATTTCCGCGAATATATAACGGAGCTTTCCGAACGCTGGCCATCTAAGCTGGATTAGACGAGAGATCTTTTTCTCGAAGTTGGACTGACCGTCTGTCCAGGTAACCATAGTGGTCAACAACTGCGAGTGTAATGTTCCCAAAATTAACTGGAGCGGGTGCAACATGGGCATTGGTTATGATTTTCGTATTATGCATGTTCATCTTAAGACCCACTCTTTGAGAAGCATTATTGAGATCTTCGAGCATTGTGTTCAGGTCTTCCAAGGTCTCATTCATAAGAACTACATCATCGGCAAACCGTAGGTGTGTTAGGTACTCGCCATTGATGTTGATGCCGCATCTGTTCCAGTCCAGAAGCTTAAAAATATCCTCCAACGCAGCTGTGAACAGTTTCGGAGAGATGACGTCTCCCTGTCTCACACCTTGCTGTGGTTGGATAGAATTAGAGCTAAAGCGCTATAGAGCGATAACCTATATAAATGTTCAGAGTTTTTATATCATGGTATGCATGACGTGACTAGTACGTAGTAGGTACAAACAGCAAGAGAAAAACAACAGTGGAGCTACCTTGAGGTCCCAGGTTCGAATCCTAGCAAATGAGAGGAGTGCGAACTTGCCTTAAATTGAGTGCCTCAGGTTCTAGGTTCAATCCCTAACAAGGAAGCGGTTACAGAAATGGCGAGCTTGCCTAGCCTAGCAAGCGGTTACAGAAATGGCGAGCTTTCCTAAAATAGCAAGCGGTTACAGAAATGGCGAGCTTGCCTAAAATAGCAAGCGGTTACAGAAATGGCGAGCTTGCCTAAAATAGCAAGCTGTTACAGAAATGGCGAGCTTGCCTAAAATAGCCGCCAGGCTACGGCGCCAGCCGACAAAGTCGAAGTAAAGACACCTCGAGGTCCCAGGTTCGAATCCTAGCAAATTAAAGGAGTGCGAGCTTTCCTTAGGTTCTGGGTTCAATTCCTAACACGCAAACTTGCCTAAAATAGTGTGCCTAAGTTCCCGGGGTCGATTCCTGACAAATGAATTCTATTTTAGGCTCTGCAGTGTGTGGTAATCATTCCAGCAAGGACCGGGACACAGTGGTACCTTGCACAAACTACAAATCAAAGTTACTACTGTGCGACGTCCCGCCGCGGTACAGCGCACACACCGAAGCTGTTTGCGCTTATTCTTCCCCGGCATCAATTCGGTATGCTCGGGGAAGTGGTTTGCTGTACGTAAGCGCAGCATGTTCCTATCTATAGGCAACGCGGGTTCATTTAAAGGGGCCAAGGAGCGATTCTGATGGAATCGCTCTAAAAGGCCGTACGCGACCTTCGTGCGGAAGTCCCGGTGCGTCAGATACGAACTTGCAATAGGATTTCTTGTGTACAGTATGAAGGTATTCAAGAGGCTGGTGTTGAGCAACCTCTTGAACACCTTCATATACCATTTCCTACACCGCTTCCTTTCCATCAAAAACATTGATAGTTTTTGGTCTTTAGAGTCGACCCCTCCCATATACTTATTATACTCCACTATTACCTCTGGTTTTTGTATAGCTACCCCGGCCCTACGAGCAGGCAACTGACGGTCCGTATGGTAAGTGGAGACAGCAGTAACTAACTTAACATCCTTCCAGGCAATTACTGTTATGTCACCGCAATGCCTGGCAACTTGTTGCCCCCTAACCAAGCGCCTTACACTGGCACTTTTTACGTCCTCGGGGACGTGCACGCGATGAGGATTGATGGTGCCTATAACATCGGTTCCTCTGGATTTTAAAAACCTGGTCAGTGGTAACTGGTTGTACCAGTTATCCATCACCAATGTGTGGCCAACGTCTAGAAACCCATCCATCAGTTCGAGAACGACCTTCGCGGTACAGTTCTCGAACCCATGGATGGGTTCCGCCGACATTGATGACTGTTTCCCGGCGTATAGTAGACACCTCAGTAAGTATCCTGTCGTCCCCTCGCACAATTCGAAGGATTTTATGCCGAATCGGGCCGCCTTTGTACGGATACATTGTACCCAACTAAGGCGGCCGCCTTTCCACAGGAGTAACGACTCATCTAGACTGAGGTGTCTTGTGGGAGTATAGAGCGATGCAAACTTTTGGTTGCAATGATCAAGGATGGGACGAATCTTAGCAATTTTTTTTTCGTAAGAAGAGACAGTCGGGTCGTACGAAGTGTCTTCGTTGTCAATGAAGTGTAAAAATTTGGTTATCATGAGGAAGCGATTTCTGGGCATTATCTTCCTAAACTCTGGCATTTGAAGCATGTTGGTGGTCCAGTAATCCCTTATTCTAGACCTATAGCATAGGCTCATTAAAATTAAGACGCTAAAATATCGATACATTTCCGGTATTGTTGTCTCGTACCATGCATCGAAATATGCCTGAATTCCCGTGTCGGACTCTGACAATTGGCTAATAACTAGGCAAGCATATTTATTGGTTTGCAAAACAATTTCTGCCATTATGGCTTCGTCCCACACACTAAAAAAAATGTTAACTGGATCTTGACCTAATTCCACATTTGGGCCAGATGATCGAGTATAAGTTTCGGGCCGGCCGGAAAAAGAACTAAAATCTTCGGTCCATGCAAAGTTGGCCAGATCCTCACCCGGTCCTCGCACTCCACCTTCCATTTCTCCTTCCAACACACCTCTCATATTACCACCCACTTCCCCTTCTACCTGGCCTTCCATTCTACCCGCACTTTCACTTTCCACCACACGTCTCATACTACCACCCACTTCCCCTTCTACCTGGCCTTCCATTCTACCCGCACTTTCACCTTCCACCACACGTCTCATACTACCACCCACTTCCCCTTCCACCTCGCCTACTATTCCATCCTCACTTTCACCTACCACCACACCTCTCATACTACCACCCACTTCCCCTTCCACCTCGCCTACCATTCCACCCTCGCATTCATCTTCCATCACACCTCTCATACTACCATCCACTTCCCCTTCCACCTCGCCTACAGTTCCACTTTCCAATTCACTTTCCACTTCATCTCTCACATCTACACCTTCCTCAAGCATAATTTCTCGATTTCTTACAGAACGAGACATCATACGCTCAGTCCGCAGATTCACGGCCTCATCTTCATCTTCGTCTTCTTCCTCGTGCTCCGACTCACCTTCGTCACTGCCCGAGTCCATCATCAGGATCTGCTCGATGTTTAAATCTTTGAGAGGGCGGAGCCGGTTACGGCGAGCTTTTTTGGGACGGGGGATATTAGGGCGACGGCTACTCGTTGGTGTTCTCGGTGGTTTCCAGACCTTCAAAGAAATAGTAAAGTAACCGTTACCAATAAAGCACTACCACCAATAGGAATTCTTATGGGAAAAACCTTTCATTTAGTTGCAATGTTTAGGAATAAAAATAAATCAATGTTTTGAAAAAACCCACCACCAAAGCATTATCACCAATATCCAAAGCTCATAATGAAATTTTGAGATTACATTTCCAACATAATATTAAACACATCTAGGGCTTGCAATTCGAATATTCGAATACTTCGAATATTCGCCTTATTTTGCTATTCGAATACTCAAGCCGGTGATATTCGAATATTTTCTACTTTGTCAGATTTAAGCAAAAGTCGTTCATTAAATACCCGAATAGCTCTTGTGCGCATAGAATGAAGCGTTTAACGTTCACTTTCTAGTCTATTTATATTTTTACGTATGTTGTTTGTCCACAAATTGCAAAAGATTTTAATTTAGCTTCCCCATGCCATGAGCAAAAGACTTGAAACTTAAAACATGGGTCAGAACTGGAAGTCAATGAAATATCATAGTGTCATTGAGCTGATTTGATGATGAAAAGGGGAGAGGCCACAAGAAATCTGTAATAAAACCATGCAAACCCATCGAGTTTGGGCTCGTTTCATTCGTCTTGACAAGTATTATATTGTGAAATAGTGTCCAGGATGATGATGAATCCTAAAGACGGCCACAAGTACTCTGTAATAAAACCATGCAACCCCATCTAGTTTGGGCTCGTTTGATTTGTCTTGACTAGTACTCTAATAGAGATGGTTTCCAAGGTCTGATGATGGAGCCAGAAGAAGGCCACAGAAACTCTCTAATAAAACCATGCAACCCCATCGAGTTTATGCTCGTTTAATTTGTCTTGATGAGTACTCTGTTGGGAAATAGTGTCCAGGGTTTGATGATGGAGCTGGAAGAAAACCACAGGAACTTTATAATGAAACTTTACAAATCCATCGAGTTGGGCTCGTTTGATTCGTCTTGACAAGTAGGTCTGTTGGGAAATAGTGTCCAAGGTCTGATGATAGAGACAGAAGAAAACCACAGGAGCTCAATAAAACCATACAAATCTATCGAGTTTGGGCTCGTTTAATTCGTCTTGACAAGTACTCTGTTGTGAAAATAAATAGTGTCCAGGGTCTGATGATGAAGCCGGAAGAAGGCCACAAAAACTCTAATAAAACCATGCAACTCCATTTAATTTGGGCTCGTTTGATTCGTCTTGACTAGTACTCAGATGGGAGAGGTTTTCAGGGTCTGATGATGGAGTCGTAAGAAGGCCACAGGAACTCTGTTATAAAACCATAAAATCTATGGAGTTTGAGCTCGTTTGATTTGTCTTGACATGTAGAGTACATGTTGGGAAATAAAGTTCAGTGTCTGGTGATGGAGCCGGTAGAAGGGCCCAGGAACTAATATTTTATTAATAAATATAAGTGAGCATTTGTCCACAATAACACCGGTGTTAAGTGATAATGCGGACTACGATAGAGCATGCTCACTTAGATAACGGCCATTCACTCTAGCCTTGAAAAGGATCAAGATATAACTTTTGAGAAACACATCGGCAGGAAGCCAGTTCAACTCTTCTGAACTCTATAATGATACCATACAACCCCATCAAGTTTGGGCTCGTTTAATTCGTTTTGAAAAGTATTTTGATGGGAGATAGTGTTAGACTCTGATATTATGATGACGCCGGAAAGAAACCACGTAAAAAACTCAGTAAAGACTAAAAAGCAGAATATAAATATTTACGGACAAAAAACGAACCAAAGTTAAATGCTTTGTTTAATGGGCCCCATTAAACAAAGCATTTCACTTTAGTTTAACTTGGAAAATAACAATATTTAGTAATTACGACCATCTGTTTTACTTTTGACAAATATTCGAATATATTCGAATACCTCCTTAAAAAATATCGAATATTCGAATATTGAATTTCGTCGAATATTTGCAAGCCCTAAACACATCTTTCCTTATGCACTTATTCCATTTATTATTTATATTTATAAAAAGTACTCACTCTAAGATTTCGTCCAGTTGGAGTATGTTCCAACAGGACCGCCTCGTTGCTCCTGCTGCAGGTAAGTGTCCCGCCTGGGGACCTGTTTACCTCCAGAGCGGGCACCAAACTTCGCTTTCGTGACATGTCTGTGGACACAAGAGATATTGCTTGTCAGTACTACTATATACTGAACTATAAAACAATATAATATTATGTTATATTACGTTACATTACATTACATTATATTATATTATAATAATAATATTAATAATAAAACATTTATTTCAGACGTTAGACATCCATAGATGATATTATATTATATTATATTGTATTATATTACATTATATAATACTATAATACAATACATTATTATAATATATATATACTCAATAATTGTATAGATAATCGGCTTACTGGTCGTCATTATTTCTCTAAAAACATATACACCGAATTTTTTTTATCACCCCGGATATTTTTAGGGATTATTATACTCATGAAAACAAACTTTTATTAAGGGACCAATACTGATATCGCGAAAAAAATATCAGCTGTTCCATACATTTTGATTAAATATTTTTGCACTTTCCTATGGAACAGCTGAATTTTCTTTTCGCGATATCAGTATCGGTCCCTTAATAAAAGTTGTTTGTTTTCATGAGTAGAATAATCCCTAAAATTATCCGGGGTGATAAAAAAATTTGGTGTATAGTCACTTTACCTTACTAGTATACATGCCATGTTTTGGAACTGTAGATAAATATAGTTGTGATGATCAAATCAAATCAAATCATAGTATATACTTATAATACATAATACAAAACCTAAAATATAACAAGTTAACTATGTACAAATATCTGTAATATAATAATATACACCTCTAAATTTTAATTAGTACAAAGAATTTAAGGGATGATGGTGTCCATCAATACGAACAATTTATACAACGGGATCAACCACGGAATCGCGAAAAAGAAAAATCAGCTGTTCCATACACTTTAGTCGAGTCGATGTTGTACTTTTGTATGGAACCGCTGACTTTTCTTTCGAGATTCCGTGGTTGGCCCAATAATAAAAAAAAACATATTAATGGACACTATCATCCCCTAAAATCGTTGTACTAATTAAAATTTTGTGGTGTATATTTAGTTTTTGGTCGAGTCTATCGAATTTTTCAATATTATACAGTGGTGTCAGTATATACATATAATATATAATACAAAACCTAAAATATAACAAGTATATTATGTAAAAATATCGCTAATTATACTATATATAGCTCAATTACCACTCACTCACTGACTCATTGACATGATTGTTCTCCCAGAAGGAGGTGGAAAAGGGTATAGTGATGTTTGGGGAAAATGTGCAAAACCTCAATCGAACTGGGGAAAAATTATGACATTTGGGAAAAACAAGATGGCGGCTGTGACGAAGTTTGTAACTTTTTTGTTTTCCAACTGATTTTGCTCAAACTTACAAGAGTGGTAAAACTTGACATTTAAAATTTAGAAAATTATTAAAAGAACACAAAAACAAAATGGCGGCCGCGCCGGAGAGTTTTGAAAAAAACGGTTTTTGGACCCCAAACCGCGGGGCCACAGCTCTAAAGCGTTTTTTAGTTTGAGAATATTTTTTTTACTGTTTCACCACAATTACCCTCAATTTTTACCAATCGGGGAAACTTTTTAAAAAATCAAGATGGCGCCTGTTGTAGATGCCATTTTGTTTGAGGTACGAAAACACGCCAATTTTAAAGTCAATTTTCTTCCAGATGGCAACACTGGAGCGATTTGAGGTTCATAAAACGGCTGTAGGTATAGCTACAATGTATTGATTGGTAGAATATTTTTACCCCATTTCGGGGTAACTTTTGAGATTTACCCCAAAATGCAAAAAAGTGAAATAACCACTTTTTGGAAATTCCGAGTATGAGGGTTCGTGTGCAGTCTGTATACAAGTGACATTTTGGTATTTTGGTTGACAACGTCTGGCAACCCTGAAACCTGCAGAGGAAAAAGACATTTTCGAGATGCCCTTTTTTCAAGTCCTATTGCGGCGGCTGGGTACGAGTGAGATAGAAAATCGAAACGTCATTGCACGCAGTATATGCTGCTCAATATAGGAAAAATATGAACAATCGAAAAATCAATATGGCGGACGCGGTGGCGGCCATTTTGAAAATTTTATACATTTTTCAAATATTTAAAGGCTATTTTGAGGCAGTTTACGACACTTGAGAAAGTTGCCATGTATTGACGAATTATGCAACACATCAAGTAGTAGTGCCCTGTATAAAAAAATTACCCATTTTCAGGGTACTTTTTGAGATTTACCCCAAAAATGTGAAAAATAGAAATAGCGGCATTTTTAAATATTTTTTATCAAAAATCATTAGATTTTGCCAATACTAATGACATTTGACTATTTTTATATAGAAAAGATGGCAACACTGGAATTAAAAGTGAGGTAATTTCCAGGTAAAGCCACATTTTTATTACCAAAAAGGAGCAGTTGTAGAGGAGTGTGATGTACAGAAAAAGAATTCAAAATTTAGAAACCTATTAGAAAAAAAAATAAAAGTGGAAGTCCAGGTCAAGATCCTCATGACAGAGTACTGCCCGCCAAAATGGTACTACATAGGTAGATGGTGCCCAAACTAAAGTTGTAGAGGACTCCAAGCAGATCCTGAAGCGCGAAAAAAAATTCAAAATGGCGGAAAAACAAAATGGCCGCCATACAGAATTACAGAAAACCCAGCATATAGTCGATTTTCTTCCAGATGGAAACACTGAAGCGTTTTGAGGTTCATAGAACGGTTGTAGGTATAAGTACAATGTATTGATTGGTAGTATATTTTTACCCCATTTCAGGGTAACTTTTGAGATTTACCCCAAAATGCAAAAAAAATTAATAACCACTTGTTGCCTGCATGTATTGACGAATTATGCAACATATCAAGTAGTAGTGCCCTGTAAAAAAAAATACCCATTTTCAGGGTACTTTTCGAGATTTACCCCAAAAATGTAAAAAATAGAAATAGCGGCATTTTAAAATATTTTTTATCAAAAACCATTAGATTTTGCTAATACTAATGTCATTTGTCTATTTTTACATCGAAAAGATGGCAACACTGAAATTGAAAGTAGGTTTATTTTTCAAGTAGGTACCTTACATTTTTAATACTAAAAAGGAGCATTTGTAGATGGGTACAGTGTAGAGAAAAAGTATTAAGAATTTAGAAAACTATTAGACAAAAATTAAAAGTGGAGGTCCAGGTCAAGATCCTCATGACGGAGTACTGCCCGCCAAAATGGTACTACATAGGTAGATGGTGCTCAAACTAAAGTTGAAGAGGACTCTAAGCAGATTCTGAAGCGCAAAAAAAAAATTGAAAATGGCGGAAAAACAAAATGGCCGCCATACAGAATTACAGAAAACCCACCATACAGTCGATTTTCTTCCAGATGGAAACACTGGAGCGTTTTGAGGTTCATAGAACGGCTGTAGGTATAGGTACAGTGTATTGATTGGTAAAATATTTTTACCCCATTTCAGGGTAACTTTTGAGATTTACCCCAAAATGCAAAAAAAAATAACCACTTGTTGCCATGTATTGACGAATTATGCAAAATATCAAGTAGTAGTGCCCTGTAAAAAAAAATACCCATTTTCAGGGTACTTTTCGAGATTTACCCCAAAAATGTGAAAAATAGAAATAGCGGCATTTTAAAATATTTTTTATCAAAAACCATTAGATTCTGCTAATACTAATAACATTTGACTATTTTTATATCGAAAAGATGGTAACACTGAAATTGAAAGTAGGATTATTTTCCAAGTACCGCCACATTTTTATTACCAAAAAGGAGAATTTGTAGAGGGGTACAGTGTAGAGAAAAAGTATTAAGAATTTAGAAAACTATTAGACAAAAATTAAAAGTGGCGGTCCAGGTCAAGATCCTCATGACGGAGTACTGCCCGCCAAAATGGTACTACATAGGTAGATGGTGCTCAAACTAAAGTTGAAGAGGACTCTAAGCAGATTCTGAAGCGCAAAAAAAAAATTCAAAATGGCGGAAAAACAAAATGGCCGCCATACAGAATTACAGAAAACCCACCATACAGTCGATTTTCTTCCAGATGGAAACACTGGAGCGTTTTGAGGTTCATAGAACGGCTGTAGGTATAGATACAGTGTATTGATTGGTAGAATATTTTTACCCCATTTCAGGATAACTTTTGAGATTTACCCCAAAATGCAAAAAAAAATAACCACTTGTTGCCATGTATTGACGAATTATGCAAAATATCAAGTAGTAGTGCCCTGTAAAAAAAAATACCCATTTTCAGGGTACTTTTCGAGATTTACCCTAAAAATTTGTAGAATAGAAATAGCGGCATTTTTTATATTTTGTATCTAAAACCATTAGATTCTGCTAATACTAATAACATTTGACTATTTTTATATCGAAAAGATGGTAACACTGAAATTGAAAGTAGGATTATTTTCCAAGTACCGCCACATTTTTATTACCAAACAGGAGAATTTGTAGAGGGGTACAATGTATGGAAAATGTATTTACAATTTAGAAACCTATCAGAAAAAAAAATTGAAGTCCAGGTCAAGATCCTCATGACGGGGTAGTGCCCGCCAAAATGGTTCTACATAAGTAGATGGTGCTCAAACTAAAGTTGTAGAGTACTCTAAGCAGGAAATCTCCAGTACTCCTAATGGAAGGAAAAAACTTTCAAAATGGCGGAAAACCAAAATGGCCGCCATACAAAATTACTGAAAACCCGCAGGAAAATAAACGCTAAATCGTAAGACCCTATTGCTAAAAATAAAACGGATCCTTTCATCCCGCCTGCAATAACGAATCAATGAGCTCCGCTTGCGGACTCGGAAAGGCGGCATAGAACCACTACCACCGAAGTCCTCTAAATCAGTTACATACAAACGACAGATGCCCGATTAGGTAGTTTTGAGGAACAGCACGAAGGAACCCAAGCATAAAGCTAGGTGCGCTTTATGTGATAACACGGGCTATTAGATTACTGCCTGTGGCAGGTTTACAAAATTACAGAAAACCCAGCATTAATTATAGCTCGGTTACCAGGTACCACTCACTCACTGACTGATTGACATAATTGTTTCCGCAGAAGGAGGTGGAAAAGAGGGGTATTATGTATGAAAAAAGTATTTGGATTTAAAAAACTCCAGAAAAAATATTAAAAATTAAAGTCCAGGTTAAAATCCGTGATAAACGTGAAGGTTCCCGATCCTAAGTGGGTACCCACCCTTACGCCCCGCTTGCTAGAAATAAAACGGCGCCCAAATCGTTTCATCCCGCCTGTAATGACAAATCAATGCGCTCCGCTTGCGGGATCGGATAGGCGGCATAGAACCACAACCTCCGAAGTCCTTCAAATCAGTTACATACAAACGACCGATCTCGTCCGAAAAGATATAAAAGAAGGCAGGAAGGACGAGCTTGTCGTCTCTCTCACTGAACTTAGTTGGATTCTGCATGGAGTTTCATCGTCAATTTCGAGGAAGATTATGCCCGAGTTTGCTTGTCACTTCAGTCCGAAGAAGAGGATGAACTTCACCTTATATTAGAGAATTTAGACTTGATAGCATAGGCATCAATAATTCTAAGCTACCTAGATATTCTCCAGAAGAACGACGAGCACTTCGCATTTTCGATACTAAGTCGAAGAAAATCGACGGCCACTGGGAGTCTGCTTTGCTGTAGAGGAACGACGACATCAAGCTTCCCAACCCAACAAACTAGAAAAACGTCAAAAATAGATTACGCTTGATTAAGATGATGGATTTTGATCCGAGATGCGCAGTAGACTACACGAAGCAGAATTATGCATAACATCTTGGAAAAAGATTATGCCAAGAAAACTGCTCAGGCACCAGTTGGTCGAGTCTGGTATCTCCTACATTTTAGCGTTCGAAATATCAACAAAGTTGGAAAATACTCTCTGAATACCGAATAACTGCCTGGCCAAGATCTGTCGAATTCATTAGTTGATGTCCTGCTTAGGTTCCGAAAAAGTGAAGTAGCCGTTACTGCAGATATCAGGGAAATGTTCCTGCAGATTAAGTAAATGATCAGGATCAAAACGCCCAGTGCTTCCTTTGGAGGGTAATGGAAAGCAAGAAGCCCTCAGAAACTTATAAGATCACCTCGATGACCTTTGGTGCCACATCATCTCCATGCACGGCTACTTGTATTATTCGTTGTAATACGATACGTCGATTTTGTTTCATGTCATCTGTGGGATGGCACGTAAATGTGGACTGTAGATTCAATAAAAACTCACTGGTATGTTTGACTTGACTGAAGGCAGGGTTTATTTTGAAAGCAAAGGCACATACAAATTTGTATATTTTAACTCAATTAGTTATAAAAGTATGGAACACGAACTACACGCAATGTTGTCCGGAAACGAAGAGAGAGCGGGAAGCGCCCCTCCATAATGAAGCAGTGATGTACAATACAAATAGTGTTGGGTAACATGCCAACATCATCATCCACAAGCAGTCAAAGCCATTAAGAGAAGGCACTACGTTGATGACTATCTCGACTCCACGGATAACGAGAAGGAGATGAAGCAACTGGTGAAAGGCGTGATTGTGATTCATAAGGCAGGAGGTTTTGACTTAAAGTTGGGCCTCTAATAGACCCAACATTGTAAACCTGTAAGCTTTAAGAAGGTGGACAAAGAGATCACCGAAGTTTTGCGACCGCCAAGGAATCGCGAGTTGCTAAAAAATTTGTCACTGGGTATGTTTATGCCCCTTCCTGATTAATTAAAAGATATTGCTGCAGGAAGTTTGGCGATCTACGATCAAATGGGATGATCAAATCGTTGAGAAGATGAACAAAGATTGGTATTTATTTTCAGTACTCAGATGCTATGGTTTCTCACAGATGACTAGATTTAGATGACACATTTTCGTTGACGCCTCCGAGCAAGCATTATGCCGCTGTCGCTTACTGACTAATTATGACGATGTGGCCTTTGTAACTGGGAAATGTAGAGTTGGCCTGAAAACTGTAACGATCCCTAAGCTGGAGCTGCAGGCTGCTTAATTGGAAGCCCGTTTAGGTCACACACACACCATGAATTGTGCAACTCGAAATAGCAAAACGATTAAGTTAAATAGCAAGTGCTATTAATTTCCCAGGTGCAGTTTTCGTAATTGATGGTAGCCGAGCCGCACTCGGGGATTACCAGCACCCCCTGATTTGATTTGATGTTTCACATAGTAGTTTTATATTAGTTTCTCTATGATTTAAATATCAGCCTGCAAAGTTTTTAGAAAGATTAATAGAGCATTCATTTTTACCACGCATCACCGCACCGCCCTAAAACTTGCAGACAAAAGGCAATGTGATTTGATCGGATGGCAATATGGCTATTTGACAATTTGCAGTCCAACTCTTCAAAGTTCGCCACTTACAGTCCAACAGAGCGATGCCCGCGGGCTGCTTCAGCAGCCCGCGCACCAGGGCGAAATACTAGTTATTATTATACTATATATAGCTCGATTACCACTCACTCACTGACTCATTGACATGATTGTTCTCCCAGAAGTAGGTGGAAAAGGGTATAGTGGTGTTTGGGGAAAATGTGCAAAACCCCAATCGAACTGGGGAAAAATTATGACATTTGGGAAAAACAAGATGGCGGCTGTGGCGAAGTTTGTAACTTTTTTGTTTTCCAACCGATTTTGCTCAAACTTACAAGAGTGGTAAAACATGACATTTTAACTTTAGAAAAATATTAAAAAAACAAAAAAACAAAATGGCGGCCGCGCCGGAGAGTTTTGAAAAAATCGGTTTTTGGACCCCAAACCGCGGGGCCATAGCTGTAAAGTGTTTTTTAGTTTGAGAATATTTTTTTTACTGTTTCACCACAATTACCCTCAATTTTTACCAATCGGGGAAACTTTTTAAAAAATCAAGATGGCGCCTGTTGTAGATGCCATGTTGTTTGAGGTACGAAAACACGCCATTTTTTAAGTCAATTTTCTTCCAGATGGCAACACTGGAGCGATTTGAGGTTCATAGAACGGCTGTAGGTATAGCTACAATGTATTGATTGGTAGAATATTTTTACCCCATTTCGGGGTAACTTTTGAGATTTACCCCAAAATGCAAAAAAGTGAAATAACCACTTTTTGGAAATTCCGAGTATGAGGGTTCGTGTATAGTCTGTATACAAGTGACATTTTGGTATTTTGGTTGACAACGTCTGGCAACCCTGAAACCTGCAGAGGAAAAATACATTTTCGAGATGCCTTTTTTTCAAGTCCTATTGCGGCGGCTGGGTGCGAGTGAGATAGAAAATCGAAACGTCATTGCACGCAGTATATGCTGCTTAATATAGGAAAAATATGAACAATCGAAAAATCAATATGGCGGACGCGGTGGCGGCCATTTTGTAAATTTTATACATTTTTCAAATATTTTAAGGCTATTTTGAGGCAGTTTACGACACTTGAGAAAGTTGCCATGTATTGACGAATTATGCAACACATCAAGTAGTAGTGCCCTGTAAAAAAAATTACCCATTTTCAGGGTACTTTTTGAGATTTACCCCAAAAATGTGAAAAATAGAAATAGCGGCATTTTAAAATAATTTTTATCAAAAACCATTAGATTTTGCCAATATTAATGACATTTGACTATTTTTTTATCAAAAAGATGGCAACACTAGAATTTAAAGTGAGGTTAATTTCCAGGTAAAGCCACATTTTTATTACCAAAAAGGAGTAATTGTAGATGGGTACAATGTAGAAAAAAAGTATTGAGAATTTAAAAAAACTATAAGAAAAAAAATAAAAGTGGAAGTCCAGGTCAAGATCCTCATGACGGAGTACTGCCTGCCAAAATGGTACTACATAGATAGATGGTGCTCAAACTAAAGTTGTAGAGGACTCTAAGCAGATCCTGAAGCGCAAAAAAAAATTCAAAATGGCGAAAAAACAAAATGGCCGCCATACAGAATTACAGAAAACCCAGCATATAGTCGATTTTCTTCCAGATAAAAACACTGGAGCGTTTTGAGGTTTATAGAACGGCTGTAGGTATAGGTACAACGTATTGATTGGTAGAATATTTTTACCCCATTTCAGGGTAACTTTTGAGATTTACCCCAAAATGCAAAAAAAAAAAATAACCACTTGTTGCCTGCATGTATTGACGAATTATTATGCAATATATCAAGTAGTAGTGCCCTGTAAAAAAAAATACCCATTTTCAGGGTACTTTTCGAGATTTACCCCAAAAATGTGAAAAATAGAAATAGCGGCATTTTAAAATATTTTTTATCAAAAACCATTAGATTTTGCCAATACTAATGTCATTTGTCTATTTTTACATCGAAAAGATGGCAACACTGAAATTGAAAGTAGGTTTATTTTTCAAGTAGGTACCTTACATTTTTAATACTAAAAAGAAGCATTTGTAGATGGGTACAGTGTAGAGAAAAAGTATTAAGAATTTAGAAAACTATTAGACAAAAATTAAAAGTGGAGGTCCAGGTCAAGATCCTCATGACGGAGTACTGCCCGCCAAAATGGTACTACATAGGTAGATGGTGCTCAAACTAAAGTTGAAGAGGACTCTAAGCAGATTCTGAAGCGCAAAAAAAAAATTCAAAATGGCGGAAAAACAAAATGGCCACCATACAGAATTACAGAAAATTCAATAAACAAGTTGTTACAAATTGTTTATTTTCTGCTGTAGAACACTCCTATTGATCAGGCAAATTTCTCTATACTCTTTTGGCAGCAAAAAAGTAATAGATTTGAAAGATGCCTATTCAATAAACAAGTTGTTACAAATTGTTTATTCTCTTCTGTAGAGCACTCCTCTTGCTCAGGCAAACAACTTTCTCTTTACTTTTTTGGCAGCAAAAAAGTAATGGATTTGAAAGATGCCTATTCAATAAACAAGTTGTTACAAATTGTTTATTTTCTTCTGTAGAACACTCCTATTGATCAGGCAAATTTCTCTATACTCTTTTGGCAGCAAAAAAGTAATAGATTTGAAAGATGCCTTTTCAATAAACAAGTTGTAACAAATTGTTTATTCTCTTCTGTAGAGCAGGCAAATTTCTCTTTACTCTTTTGGCAGCAAAAAAGTAATAGATTTGAAAGATGCCTTTTCAATAAACAAGTTGTAACAAATTGTTTATTCTCTTCTGTAGAGCACTCCTCTTGCTCAGGCAAACAACTTTCTCTTTACTTTTTTGGCAGCAAAAAAGTAATGAATTTGAAAGATGCCTATTCAATAAACAAGTTGTTACAAATTGTTTATTTTCTTCTGTAGAACACTCCTATTGATCAGGCAAATTTCTCTTTACTCTTTTGGCAGCAAAAAAGTAATAGATTTGAAAGATGCCTTTTCAATAAACAAGTTGTAACAAATTGTTTATTCTCTTCTGTAGAGCACTCCTCTTGCTCAGGCAAACAACTTTCTCTTTACTTTTTTGGCAGCAAAAAAGTAATGAATTTGAAAGATGCCTATTCAATAAACAAGTTGTTACAAATTGTTTATTTTCTTCTGTAGAACACTCCTATTGATCAGGCAAATTTCTCTTTACTCTTTTGGCAGCAAAAAAGTAATAGATTTGAAAGATGCCTTTTCAATAAACAAGATGTAACAAATTGTTTATTCTCTTCTGTAGAGCACTCCTCTTGCTCAGGCAAACAACTTTCTCTATACTCTTTTGGCAGCAAAAAAGTAATAGATTTGAAAGATGCCTTTTCAATAAACAAGTTGTAACAAATTGTTTATTCTCTTCTGTTGAGCAGGCAAATTTCTCTTTACTCTTTTGGCAGCAAAAAAGTAATAGATTTGAAAGATGCCTATTCAATAAACAAGTTGTAACAAATTGTTTATTTTCTTCTGTAGAGCACTCCTCTTGCTCAGGCAAACAACTTTCTCTTTACTTTTTTGGCAGCAAAAAAGTAATGAATTTAAAAGATGCCTATTCAATAAACAAGTTGTTACAAATTGTTTATTTTCTTCTGTAGAACACTCCTATTGATCAGGCAAATTTCTCTTTACTTTTTTGGCAGCAAAAAAGTAATAGATTTGAAAGATGCCTATTCAATAAACAAGTTGTTACAAATTGTTTATTTTCTTCTGTAGAACACTCCTATTGATCAGGCAAATTTCTCTTTACTTTTTTGGCAGCAAAAAAGTAATAGATTTGAAAGATGCCTATTCAATAAACAAGTTGAAACAAATTGTTTATTTTCTTTTGTAGAGCACTCCTGATCAGGCAAATTTCTCTTTACTCTTTTGGCAGCCAAAAATAATAGATTTTAATTATGCCTATTCAATAAACAAGATTAAACAAATTGTATACACTCTTCTATAGAACACTCCTCTTGCTCAGGCAAACAACTTTCTCTTTACTTTTGTGGCATCAAAAAGTAATAGATTTGAAAGATGCCTATTCAATAAACAAGATGTTACTAATTGTACATTAACTTTTGTAGAGCACTCCTACTGATCAGACAAACAACTTTCTCTTTACTCTTTTGGTAGCAAAAAGATTTTTCTGGTAAGAAAAAGTAATTTCAAATTGAAAAATGCTAGCCAATAAAACTGTTTTACATTTAAAGTACCTTTCAAACTTCGCTTTTATATAAGTATCAAAGACAGTTTTAATTTATGTGAATGAGTTTGAATAAATCATAACAGAACCTACTTTTTTTTAATTATTAATGTTATTAAATAACATGTGGATATTTTGTTGATATATCACAATAAAATGCATTTAAAAATGGCATTGTTGACAATATCAAAGACAGTTTTAAGAATTGTCAAGCTTATGAACTGTAAATGAGTTTGAAAAATCATAACTGAACTTACAGGGTAAGTATATCCTATTAAATAGATGAGTTGTACCAAAATTACCACCAAATAGATTTGGAAGTCAGCAGTCAACGTAATAAGGGAGGCTGAGAAAACGACGGCGCAAAGAACGTGATGCTTTTAGGAATCGATGAATGTCAATCACACAAGATCAAAAACGGCTGAAATGAAATGAAGAAGTCTATATGCCTAGAGCAATGAGACAAGCCTTGCTAGGAACTGTTTATCTCACTAACTCGACTTTGATTCGCTAATCGTTGAAACTTGATGTACTTGAAGGCGTGCGTTGTTCAGTCGAAACAAACGTTGTAGAAAATCCTACACATACCTAACTGCAATTAGAACCTCTGTGATAAACTGACTAACAAAACATCCGTTTTGTTGGGTCTCTAACAATTCGAGGATAACTGGTGCGATCGTTCTAACTGCTTGCAACTTGCAGAGTTAATGAAAACCATAGTATCTAAGTACATGTTCGTGAATACAAAACACACATATACTTACGTTGTGTTAGTCCTGAATTCATCGACGATGAGGTCCTCGTCTTCTCAACTCCATCTTCCTCAAACTGTCTGTTCCTACGTCCTGCGAAGTGCCGATCACATCGTCTCACCTCGCTTTCCCTCATCCACATAACCATCCATCTTTCTTTCGGACCGGCTCAACAACAGGGCTATTCTTTCCTACTACTCAAATGAGGACGGTTTCGGTTGTTATACAATTATTCGTATAATGGTTTCTAACCTTCTGATTAGATTCATATTGAGGTTCTCTTATTCAATGCTTGTAATGATCCATCCTTGTCAATGATGGCACTAAATTTTTCATTTGTTTTCACTTATTCCATATAATGCATAAGATATCGCATTTTATCATCAATCGCTTGCCCAAATCAATATTATTTCATTTTCATACTCCACATACACATTATGCAAGACACTATATAAGTACTGAGTTAATTATTTATTTAAAGAAGTATAATTATATATTGATATATTATAGAACTTTTTGCTAAGACAATGTAACTAACAGACAGATTATTGACATACTTGTAAAATTTGAAGTTGTAAGATTTGATTTTGAAGTTGATTTTAGTTTTAGATAGGACATTTTAAATCACAGACTACCATTGACGTTATTGTAATATTAGATACCTAAGTTGTATTTTTGTGTTGACTTTTGACATACAGACATACTTTTGTTTGACGTTCTTGTAAAATTGATTTAGTTATATTTTTTCGATTACTTACATTTTAACTAACAGACAGACTCTTGACTTAATTAATTTAATTACTTGTAGTAAGTAGTATACTCTTTTTTCCTCTTTTATTTACTTATTTTGTTTATTATCTCAACGACACTACATCATACACTTTAGTTAGGTATTTATTTATTTATTTTATCGTCGAATTGTATGTGCATGCTTAGTTGTAGTTAGATGGGGAGTAAAAGAACCAACCTCACCTGCCCGTGGTGCTCCCTGCTTCAACAGACGAGGCTCTGGCATATTATACAAACCACAGCTTCTCATAAAACTGAACAACTATTCCCTGCAGCAACAAATAAGTAAAAGATCGGACAAGTGCGAGTCGGACTCGCCCACCGAGAGTTCCGTATAAATTTGTAGGTACCTTATAATTTTTTACATTTTATAATTTCATTACTAATATATACTTTCGTATTGTGCAGCTGATGATATAGTTTTCTGACTTTGCCCTGTACTTGTAGTATAAAACGATATTACCTACTTTCTAAATTTCATAGTTCTACTAGGTCAACGGGAAGTAAGTTGGTACCCTATGAAATTTGATTCCCTTGAAAGTGACCAAATATGCTATTTTTGCGACGTAAACGGCCGTATCTTTTTTTACGTTAACTTAGAAGTTTGTTTTTTTTACAGCTTCAAGGGACTATAGACTTGAGTATATGGTATTAATTTTAATTCGATACCTCCACGCATTTCCGAGATAAATGGCTTTGACAGACAGACAAACAACAAAGTGATCCTATAAGAGTTCAGTTTTTTTTTCTTTTGAGGTGCAAAACTTAGTTTTATTCCCACCTGCCCCCTTCGAGCTTTGCCACCGGGTGACGCTAAATAGGCGACATCCGGTGGCTAAACAACACCTATTAGTGGCAACCACCACCCCGGTGGCAAACGAAGGTGGCAGATGGGAATAAAAGCAAATAGATGGTTTGAAACACGAATAAAATAATAAAGTTACATTTAAAGTTTAAACTTAATGCATTGTTTCAATTTGTTTCAGATAAATTACAAAACAAATATGTTTTTTTTTTCAGATAAAAAAATGAGACTATGTGACATTAGAACTCAGAAATATCATCGAAAAGAAAAGTAGGTGACAATACACGTCGTCGTAACAAAAAAAAAACTTAATAAACAATGTAATCGACTCCACAAAACATAATAATTAAAAGTAAGTTAAATCATTTGTAACTTATAAGTAGGTAGGTTACCATTATGATTTCCTTACATATTTTTAAAAAAGGGTGCTCCCACACAACAATTATTTATACTTAGGAATAATGTTATATAACATTGTGTAACACGATAACATTCTATAACAATATTTAAAATTTTGATGCAAAATATAAAAGAAAATGTTGTTGCATAACATTTGTTATTTTTAACATTATGTACCTGCTGTGTGGGATCACCCTTATTTAAATTTACATAAACACCTTCAAACTTTGTTTTGTGTGTGTATGTGTTTTATAATTACCATCATAAAGTGTACCTTATAAATTGTTTTTTACAGGTTTGACAATTGAGCCGATATTTGTAATTATACCAAATAATTGCAAAAGTATAACATTTCAAGATCTAATTACGGCTATAAACGACATATTCAGGACGTTTGACTATAACTATAATAACAAAACTTCTTACAAAGGTAAGTGAATATTGACGCACGAACAATAAAAAAACTTTTTGTGAAATGACTTGATCACAAACAATTTTTATAAAATGTTTATCAACATTATTTTGGTATCCCAACTTATAGATTTTTTTTAAGTTATGTCGTCAATTTACAATCTCACCACACCGCAATGCAACTTGCAGACAAATTGCACTTAGATATAATAGGATGGCAATATGGCTATTCTACAATTCGCAGTTCGACTCTCCAAAGGCCGCCACCTACCAACCCAACAAAACAATGCTCGCGTGCTGCTTCAGCAGCCCGCGCACCAGGGCGAAATACTAGTAATAAAATATATATTTCGTTTTTTGGTCGAGTCTATCTTATTTATCAATTTTATACAAAATGGTCTAATACTCACTAAATTTACTTCACAAAGTAACGTAAACACCACGTAAGTAGGTAAATCTGAAAACCAAAAGAATGAAATAAATTTATATGACTGTAATCTTTTTTTGCTGAATCCCTTCCCAACAATAGGTACATACGACGGCATATCCGAAGTAACATGATGACCTTGAGACCGTTGAGACTATACCCTACATAATAAAAGCTGTTTTCACAATTCAACTGTTTACCTTGATTTGCTGTCGTGTTACATACAAAAAATTACGTTATCTATAATAATGAAGAGATGAGCAAATAATTTGAAAACTATCGTTACTAACTAACTAACGAAATCGTAACTTGAACGTGAACGCAAAACCACAGGAGGAATAATTACCTATGTATCTTGTTTTATTTATGCTAAAACTAAAACTAAATCGAACATAACAAAAAGTATTTATATAACAAAATTACAACTTTGGACTAGCTAAGTCAACCAGAAAAACACACTGTATAAAAAAGACACTATTATGCTTTCGTTAAGGCTGGAATACACATGCTACGTAGTAGCACATAAGCATGCTAGTTTCGAGCAGAGGTGGTTAATATAACGTCTAGCGCAATATTCTAGCGCGCTATCTATGCATAGCGCACATCGCGCGCTATGTAAGTAGTCGTTATGACGCTAGAAATATAACGAGTAGCAACTAGCAGCGGGGCGTTGGCCGGTAGCGTGCGAGAGGCCGCGTTGGGCGCGCGCGGGCGGGCAGTCGTCGCGTAAGCGCTATTGATATCTGTCGCGTTTGAACGTTATTCTCGCAGCCTGTCGCAGCACGCTAGTCGCTAGGTACTTATCGCGCGCGAACTTATTTGTCATAGTGACTTTGTGTATTTAACACGTTATTGTTAAATAAATTGGGACACATTACTGTTAATTTTCATTTTTATTTTTTATTTTTATTTATTAGGACAACCAACAATAAGTACACTGATACAAAAAAATATTATAACTAGTACATGATAATATAATTTTAGTGTCTTATCAATTATAGGCAGTCACATCATGCATCGAAAAGATTATACCTACCTAATAATTTTAAACATTTAAGGTATGAGATAGTTACTCTATATAAAGTTATAATTGCAAAAAATTTATTAATCATTATTTTTATTTATTACAGGCCTCATCAATCGTACAATGCTAGAGAATAGGAGAAAGTGATGTTCTGGTGACTCGCATGTTACTTTACAGTCAAATGACGTAGGAGGGCTTTTTTAAAACCTATTAGAGAGCTACACAATATATCCAAGTCCGAGCACAGAGACATATGAAGCTTCATCAATCTAACAAGAGGAGCGTGAGATCCAAACTTGCTCCTAGTAAACGGCTTTCTAAAAAATGGAACCCTACCACGAGGATATCGAGGATATAGATAGGGACATTAAAACTTAAGGTTAACTGGGTATAATATCGCGCGCGACCTAATATTGTGTTAGTTCGATTAGGAATGTTATGTTATGACATAACTAAGTCAATTAGTTATTATGTAAAAGCTATTTAGCTAAGCAAAGTTAGTGGACGAGAGATATGGGAAAAACAACCGAATTTCAAACGTGAATAAGGTCGAAAACCGCTTGCACTGGTTTTTTTTTAACTAGAAAACATTGTCTAGTGATCACAAGTTAAAAAAATGAGTGCAAGCGATTTTCGACCTTATTGACATTTATCAAAATAACGGGTTTTATGGAATCTTTAAGTTAGTAAACGAGAATACGGCAAAAAACAACCGAATTTCAAATGTCAATAAGGTCGAAAATCGCTTGCACCGGTTTTTTTTTTACTAGAAAACATTGTCTAGTGATCACAAGTAAAAAAAATGAGTGCAAGTGATTTTCAAACTTATTGACATTTATCAAAATAACGGTTTTTATTGTATCTTTAAGTTAGTAAACGAGAATACGGCAAAAAAACAACCGAATTTCAAATGTCAATAAAATCGCTTGCACCGGTTTTTCTTAATTACAGATCACTAGACAAACTTTTCCTACCTTCACTTGTTTTTCCGACATACGTTTGTTCTTCCGAAATCGTATAATTCAATAATAGACAGTTCAGTTCTAAGCCCGCAAAGTATGAAAGAAAGTTCATTAGTTTACTGCTTTATTTTATTTAAGACTAAAATGCGACGTATTAATAAATAACATTTTTGTATAGCGCGTGATCTGTCTAACGAACGACGTGTGACGTAACGTGTTACGAGATCCAACGTGCTGCATCTAACGCGCCAGCCAGCCGCCCGCACGCTTCCTGATAAATAGCGCGTTATAACATAGCGTATTTAATAGCGCGCTAGAAATCAATAGCATATAGTCTGTAGCGTGCTGTTGCTTTATAGGCGTTTTGAACAACTCTAGTTTCGAGCAGATGCTACTTAGTAGCATACAATTAGCACGTGTATACGAAAAGATTTTTCGTGCTAATTAAGCGCTTATTACACCATCCTGAATGTCGGACCCGGAATTTAGTGTCCGATTTAGGACGAGAAATTCAGTCGCCAATTAGACCGTCCTGAATGTCGTATCCGATATCACAGCTTTACGATCATACAGTAGTTAAACGAATGTTCTTGTAGCTGTAAAAATACAAAGCTAGGTAAATAGGAGGTATATGTAGGTAGCTAGGTAGGTACGTGTCATTTTCAACGCTAATCTGAACTAGTTTTTAACCGACTTCATCAATAGGAGGAGGTTCTCAATTCGATTGTATACTTTTTTTTTATCGTTATTCGCGCGTATCTTCGACATTTATGGACCGATTTTGATGATTATTTTGTTGTTCGATTGAGTTTTCTTGCGAGATGGTTCCAATTATTTTTTTTTCAAATCGGGTCAGTAGTTTTCAAGTAATCCCGAAAATACTATGACTTTACATCAACTACCTTGACGACTTTGTTATTTATGAACCGAATTAGATGATTGTTTTTGTTGGGAGAGGGATACCTTTGTGTAGTATTTTTAACAGACTTCAAAAAAAGGAGGTATTCAGTTTGTATATGTATGTACGTTTCTTCGCGATTATCTCACGTTTGGCTGAGCCGATTTTACTACCTAAATAATATACCTACACTACCTAATACGGAAGGTACTTATACTAAAAATAAAAAAAAAAAAAAATGTTTAAAAAACAAAAAAACCGACTTCAAAAAACCTGCCTCTAAAAAGCAAGAAATAATATATAAGGTGCGATGTAATTAGTGTCAAATATTTTCAGGGCTGAACATGCAAGTCATAATACATAGGTCAGCAAAAAATGGGGTACGATTTGCAAGTTAGTTTGCGAGATATTAAGGTAAACAACTTGGTCATCTAACCCCAAAAAACATCACCCCTTTACAGCTGAGCAACAACTACATTCAACGATTTACACACACTAGCCTACTGCACACATGCGCCGGGCCATCGACCGCGGACGCGCGCGGCGCTTTCAAAGACACCGCCATGCGCCAGCGCCACGCGCCTGTTGTCTACACACCACCCCACACACACAAACGTCGAAGCGCGGGTTATTCCTAACTCACAAAAATTTTATGTCGTAGGTATGTTAAAAAGTATTAAATTGGTATCAATAAATTTTGAGTTTACCTTGGATTTTGGATATCAAAAACTATGCCAATCTAAAACTAAGCCTATGTCTAGCTATGGACTTACTATGAGAAAAAGCGCCTTTGTTTAGAATAAAACTAGCTTTTTACAACATGGCTTAGTGGGCTTAAGATCAACAGTGGACTTAATAAATTTAGACTTTGCCCGACAGTGGATACGAAAAGCGCTTCCGTAATTGAGTATCATAAATCAGATATTAAAAATCTTAGGTACTACTCAATACTTGACCTCATGATCAGCAGTGGACTTACTTTTTAATAAATGTCTAACTCAATCATCTTTTAACAACTAAAACAAAAAGGAAGTTAAATAACTAGGTCTAGACTTATTAAATTTAAGCCTATGCCCAGCTATGGATTTAATGAGTGTACTTTTATGTAAAACATGAGCTGACCTGAACAACATCATGATCATAATTATGACATCATTTAGTGCATACTTCGTTTATCGAAACAAAAGTGTTAATAGGGAATAACCCTTCAAATTCGCCGATTGCCGCCGAAAGATGCCGCGGTCAATCAGCGCTCCGCGCGCCGCCCGCCGGCCGGCCGCACTGACTCAATGAAAAGCCGACCGATAGTGCTGTAATTATTGATATAAAGATTCTTGATTGATTAATATTAATAAAATCAAGTGCACATCAAGCGTATATTTTTAAGGTTAGCACTTTAGCAGCTTAGGATTGGTTGCAAAGGCAACACCTACTTGATGTACAGTATAGGATTGATTAAATTACCTCTTAGTAATATGCAACAGATAAAAAAATATTACCTACTATAATTTTTTCTGAGTTCATGGGAAACTTTCACATTTTTAGGCATAACACAATAAAATATTCAAAAGTAAACTGCGGGCGGTGTTGATCTTCGATCCTACTACTAATCGCGATCGTAGCGATGTTTCGACAACGCCAAACGTTTCCAAAAATCCATCAAAATTGTTTTCATGCATCAATCAACAACAGCTGGGACTGCCAAGCGTGTACCTTCTGAGTCATGGAAACACAACAATCGCTTCTTTATTCCAATTCTCTCAATTGATTTACTAGTTTCAATGTACGAATAAACTTAAAACTATCGGGCATTTACAGGGAAAACTATCACATTACAGAATTTTGTTTTTGTACAATAGTTTTTATAATCTGAAAGATTAGCTAATGGTTATTAGTTTGTCTCCCTTTAAGATAAAAATAAAATAAATTACTTAATGTAATCGTCGTTGAATCAATTAATCAATTGTGTACGTCATATCATGTCACATCTCTAGTATGTAGTAGTAGCACAGAATAACTACAAGTAGTAGCGTGCACTGTGTGCAGGGTTGCGTTCAGTGACTCAGAGTGCGGTTGTTTGGTTGTTTTTTAACTCACTCTAAGGTCCGGAACGACCAAGAACTTTAAATGTCATTAATATTACAAAGTCTTCGTTTTCTAGTTGTAATACGAATAATTTAAACTTTCCTTTATTCTAAATCAAATAAAATCCGTTTTTTGAGGATCTACCATTATCATTTTAAAAATTAGACACAAAAACATCATGACATTGTCATTTTTCTATAGACAAACGTAAGAGCGTTTTACAACCATCCATTTTGATGGTTAAAAAGTTGCAACGCTCTGACGTTTGGAACGGGAAGGTTATGTGAACCGAACGTCACGCTCTAATGTTTGGAACGCCGTTAGAGCGTTCGGTTGCACTCGGAGCGTAGGTTCGGAACGCAACCCAGCGCACACGCACACGCGCGCGCCGCGCGCTGCTTGTCCGTCAGTTGCGGAAATTCTTTCGTTCGGGTGCATTGTCGTGCGTGCGTGCGTAAAGCTGTAAGCCACAAAAGGCCGAACTATCGCTATAATAACGCGGATTATTTAAACATGGTGTTGTGCTGTGCTATCATGACGCCACCCCTGCTCTCAGCTTTCAGAGGATTTGGGGAAATGGGTGAAATGGTTCCGATCAAGGTGACTGACATGTGACTGATCACCCGTCCGGCTTCGCTGGCGCGATAAAATTGGCTATCTAAATAATAATCATGACGCCAACTACAGCCTACCAGAAGCCGTACCTAGGCTGTTTCGTGAGACTGAGGTTCATGAAATCCAAGTGTGTTTTATTGTGTGCATTGACTGACAGATTGTGCAATAACTGTCAGATACAATGGTATTTTGAAAGTTCAGTGTCATTCAGTGTCAGTTCAGTGTCATCATATCGTATCGCGGTGGTCGTGCAGGATGTGCAGTGCAGGGGCCAGCAGGAGTCAGGCAGTACGCAATGACCCATCCGATATTATCGCATCGGCCTATAAAAACGAGCCTGTCTGTGGGTGAGTGTCTTTAAGTTCATTCACGCACACCACGATAGTTGTGTGTTGCGTATGAATGCTATGCGTGCTATTAGATAGTGTGAGTGTACATGTACAGGATGGGCTTATTTTATAAAAATAAGGGTATTATTTTTTTGTTTGAAAAATTAAATTCTAAACTAGCGTGTAGAATTTCGAAATATTTTTTATATGTGATCCTTATGACTTATATGTTGAGCCCTGAAAATATTTGACACTAATTACAAGGCACCTTATATAAATCATTAGATACGCATTATCATATCATTGTTATAATAAAACACGTCTATTGAAGTCGGGTGGGGCTTTTAGAATAAAAAAGAAAGTTGTAGGTACTCCAGCCCCACCCGACTTTAATAGACGTGTTTTATTATAAAAATGATAATGCGTAGCTAATGATTTATATATTATTTCTTGCTTTTCAGAGGCAGGTTTTTTTGTTTTTTATATTGATGTAGGTCAAAAAAAAGCAAATCACAGAGTGACAACCCTTATATACTTTTAGTCGTTGCGCCAACTGTCTATCTAGACGAACGGCGCGGCGGATATTTTTTCGCCAACATAAAAGGCGTTGACTGACTGTACTATTTATGCTGTGGTACTACTGTGTCGGAGCCGAGCGTCCTGAATGCGATTACACTGTCCTAAGTGCTTCCGATTTAGCATCCGTTATGTCGGAGACAATTTATATCCTAACTAGGATCCTAAATCGGATCCTAGCTTCCTGAATGCAATTACACTGCTCTGAATTTAGGAGTGACGTCATATCGGGTCCGACATTCAGGATGATCTAATTAGCCCTTTAGCACACGGTGTGAGGTGCGGGTGAGAGGGGGGTGGCTCCAAAGCAAGTCTGAACGCGTTCTATCCGAGCATGCTACTAGATTGTTTTGCTACTTGATTTGTTTGTGTAGGTAGTTCGATGGGGCGATGTTTTTTTTTTTTTCTTTATTGGTTTTTGGGATTTTTGTCATAAGTTGACGATGCCAATCCCATCGTACTTATAATATTATAAGGCTAATCTCTAAAAACAGAATATAAAGACTTAGCTGCTATTGAGGTTGGTTCTGACAAAATTTTGTGAAACATTTCTATATCTAGTCTATTAAGTTTTAAATTGCTCATTAACTGCTGCCTCTTACTCGCAAAACGGGCACAATCCATCAAAATGTGTTGCAGATCATCAATTTTTCCACATTGGTCGCAGTAAGGAGAATCAGATTTTCTCATCATGTGTGCAAATGATTTTGTTGGATAATGTCCAGATCGCAGTCTATGTGCGGTAACAATTTGTTGTCTATTGAGCTCATTGGCTGCAAACCATGGGATATGAGGGGGTTCACTTTGTATGCTCTTGTACCAAATGCCTTTTTTCATTAAAAGTTTTTTTTTGTTAAATGCGTTGAAAGCGATAGTATAATTGAATTTAATTCATTCCGCACATGATTCCGCAAAGAAACGTCTATTTTGAATGCTCTAATCACAAAGAAAGCAAGGCAGATGAGAATGTGTATTTCAGACGTGCTAGAAAGAAGTATGCTCTTAATAAGGATGCTTCTGAGGTCGGTGTTTTCATGAGCAAATGTGCACGCTCGGAGAGCATGCTATAAATGAGCATACTATCAAGTAGCAAACAAGCATGTTTTTTTAGTAGCGTATGAATGTGTATTCCAGGCTTTATCAGTGTCATCAGTGTGTTTGAGTACACATTCAAACACACTGATGACACGTGTGGATACGTCGAAATAGGTACCACTTTCACAACAACGGGTGAAAAAGCCGTGCGCGAACAAAACTAAGCTCTAAGATCTTCGCTCTAAGATCGTTGAGATGCAAACGAGACTGCACTTATAAATTGGTAAAAGTATTTTTGATGAAATGAGAACGAAATAAAAAGATAAATCGAAAAATAAGGACATAACCAGCTTCCTTGATAATTTATCTTTGTAATGATGTGCGATTTTGATAGTTTTATTGCTGTTTTTTATAAAAATACCGTAAAAACCCGACCGTTTGGGCGTTGTCAATGTACGTGAATTTTAGGCGCGATTTTATTCATGTTAACTGAATAAAACCTATATGAAATCGAAAGTTACTTGCTTGATTGGATTTATAATCAAATTATCTTTGTTATTATGTGCAATTTCAACAGTTTTTGCTGTTTCAATAACTAATATTGACGTAAAGAACAAACCGTTCGCGCGCAAAACGGTACACATCACTTTGGAAGCTGATTTATGCACTAAAGCTAAGATAAAATACAATTGTTAGTATTTAAACCGACTAGAAAAACTGTAAAAAAGAGATTTACAGCAGTTTACTTACCTTTTTTAACGAAAAATCACAAGAAAAACACAATTTCACGGCACTCGACACACTGACAGCGACACATAACCTCCAACGAATAAGTACACTGAGGAGTAATATGGACTCTCTAATGGGCCCCCTAGACGATCAAAACTGCTTGTCAATCATTTACATTGCATTTACGTGCTTGACAGCAATGCTTGATCGTTTAGGAAGCGGCCTGAAACCATAGTAGAATCAAATAAGTAGGCCAACTCGAGCGAGCGATAATAGCCTAAACACGTAGCCCACGTAGGGCTGTCGCTAGTTTATTCAATCGTCAAAAATGCATAGTCAATCTCTATACAAAACATTTTTTTCCTTTTATGGTAAGCATCAGGGATCTATAATACAAAGTTTTTTAATTATTTTTTGTACATAGACCAGAAACTGCCTACAATGTTTTTATTACATACGTCATGTTATGTGATTTGAAAATCACGGTCGAAATAGGATTAATTAAAACGTAGCTTTACTCATGTATTTATTCAAATAAAATGAAATAATTTTGAAATTGTATTTTTTACACTATTCATTTATTCCTTTTACTTTTTTATTTACCTTCACTTATCAAAATAAAATTATAATCTTTAAATTCGGAAATTGAATATTTTACAATAACCTTAAATAATTTACATTAAAATACTTTTTCCTGTAGGAATTTGTGATTTTGTAAACAAAATTACACAATTGTTACTTACAGAAAAAACGGCTGTTTCGACAAGTACAAGATGCCTTATTATTTAAAGTTTAATATGTAAAATAAAACAAATCTCTTTTGCAAAAATATCTTTGGAAAGCATGGTAGGTATGTACTGTAGGTAGGTACACGTACAAATTATCACGAGCGGCAGCGCAGCGGCGCAGAGCGTGCGTGAGCGCGGGCGGGATCACGTACGGCGCAGCCACGACTGGCGCATCTTTATCATCTCTAAAGAGCTAATTAGATCATCCTAAATATCGGACCCGATATGAAGTCGCTCCTAAATTCAGAGCAGTGTAATTGCATTCAGGAAGCTAGGATCCGATTTAGGATCCTAGTTAGGATAGAAATTGTCTCCGACATAACGGATGCTAAATCGGAAGCACTTAGGACAGTGTAATCGCATTCAGGACGCTCGGCTCCGACACAGTAGTACCACAGCATAAAGAGTACAGTCAGTCAACGCCTTTTACGTTGGCGAAAAAAAATCCGCCGCGCCGTTCGTCTAGATAGACAGTTGGCGCGACGACTAAAAGTATATAAGGGTTGTCACTCTGTGATTTGCTTTTTATTTTGACCTACATCAATATAAAAACAAAAAAACCGACTTCAAAAAACCTGCCTCTAAAAAGCAAGAAATAATATAAATCATTAGCTACGCATTATCATTGTTATAATATTGCAATAAAACACGTCTATTGAAGTCGGGTGGGGCTTTTAGAATAAAAAAAGGCAGTTGTAGGTACTCCAGCCCCACCCGACTTCAATAGACGTGTTTTATTATAACAATGATATATTATGATAATGCGTATCTAATGATTTATATATTATTTCTTGCTATTTAGAGGCAGGTTTTTTGAAGTCGGGTTTTTTGTTTTTAAATATTTTTTTATTTTTTTTATTTTTAGTGTAAGTACCTTCTGTATTAGGTAATGTAGGTATATTATTTAGGTAGTAAAATCGGCTCAGCCAAACGTGAGATAATCGCGGAGAAACATACATACATATACAAACTGAATACCTCCTTTTTTTGAAGTCTGTTAAAAAGACTACACAAAGGTATCCCTTTCCCAACAAAAACAATCATCTAATTCGGTTCATAAATAACAAAGTCGTCAAGGTAGTTGATGTAAAGTCATAGTATTTTCGGGATTACTTGAAAACTACTGAACCGATTTGAAAAAAAAACCATCTCGCAAGAAAACTCAATCGAACAAAAAAAGAATCATCAAAATCAGTCCATAAATGTCGAAGATACGCGCGAACAACGATAAAAAAAAGTATACAATCGAATTGAGAACCTCCTCCTATTGATGAAGTCGGTTAAAAACTAGTTCAGATTAGCGTTGAAAATGACCTAGCTACCTACATATACCTCCTATTTACCTAGCTATGTATTTTTACGGCTACAAGAACATTCGTTTAACGACTGTATGATCGTAAAGCTGTGATATCGGATCCGACATTCAGGACGGTCTAATTGGCGACTGAATTTCTCGTCCTAAATCGGACACTTAATTCCGGATCCGACATTTAGGATGGTGTAATAAGCGCTTAAAATGAAGTGTCAATGTTTCACATCCTGAAAGCGATTGCGATTAGACAATAGATAGGCAGATTTTGAAATTAGACAATAGATAGGCAGAATTATCGTTCTGAGTTGGAGGAGTCTATTGCTAAGCAACCGAGACCATAGTCAACCTGTCACCTTAACAGACCAGATTTAGCAGAATTCTGCGATTTTAGCAGAATTTGACCCCCAATTTAGGGCTTAGCATTTATGTCGCAGAATAGAAAAAGTTGGCAGATTTTAGCAGAATCTAATAAAACCTTAAAAGGAATTTAGCAGAATTCAATTTGTCTGGGTTTTCTTGTTGAAGTGGCAACCCTTTAGTGTGTACTTACTCCATTTTTTTAGGGAAACTGAGGAATTTATTGTATGTAGAGGTAGAGTGCATTTTATTCAGTTCACAGTTGTTAGTAAGTACATAAAGTATCTAATATTAAATATTTTTTTAGGGAAAGCATGTAGGTATACCTAATATAAAAATATTTTTTTCATACATGCTTTACAAAAAGCATCATTACAGTAATCTTCGGCTCTCGATAGCCAGGACGAAAACATCGGATCCTCCTCCAACTCAGAACGATAATTCTGCCTATCTATTGTCTAATTTCAAAATCTGCCTATCTATTGTCTAATCGCAATCGCTTTCAGGATGTGAAACATTGACACTTCATTTTGGCACAATTAAAAACTTAGCAAAAAATTGTAGCAATGTGTCACATACATCTGTCAAATGAAAGCGATTGCGATAGATTTTGAAATTAAGAGGGTTAGTATCAAGTTTTACTGTTCTAAAAGATAATGGTAACTTCAACGAAACACAAAAAAAGTAGTTTTTTTATATACTTTCATACAAAATGTGTGTTAGTTTTTAGCAGAATTTTAGCATTCTGAAAAAAAAGTTTAGCAGAATTTAGCAGAATTTAACGGAGCTGCTAGCATAATGACAAATTTTAATCTGGTCACCCTGTCTGGAACCGCAAAGGTTAAAATACAGAAATAAATTTTGAATAAAATTGTAAACTGTATAAATTTAACTGTATTTTGCAATGATATTATATCATTGGTATTTTGCGAATAAAATGAAGCAAGAGTAATATTTCCTATCACTGAAATCACCAATAATGAGAATGGCGCAAAGAAGAGAAAGACGCTCGAACGCTGGTAATCGTATGGCCAAACTATTGGATGATGAAGAAGAAGACGATTTCTATAAAACAACTTATGGTGGTTTCCAAGACGTAGCGGAAGATAACGACTATGTGTGAGTTTAATACATAATAAGAGATCATTCTCTCTTGATGAGTATAAGACCCCGTTTACCATAGGTATTCCAGTAAAAACATTCAAGTATTGTCTGGCAAGCATCAGTATTGTATGGCTAAGAGATTGGGTCCGGAACGAAGTGATCCGACAGAGAACTATGGTTGTCGACATAGCCCACCGGATTAGCAAGCTGGAGTGGCAATAGGCTGGCCATATTAGCCGTAGAACCAATGGCCGCTGGGGCAGACGAGTTCTTGAGTGGAGACCGCGTATCGGCAAACGTAGTGTGGGACGCCCTCAGACTAGGTGGAGCGACGATCTTCGCAAGGTGGCTGCCAAAAGCTTGAGAGTACCTGTAGTTCGTGCTCGGTGGTGTGCACTTGGAGAGGCCTATGTTAAGCAGTGGACAATGATAGGCTTATGATGATGATGATTGGAACGTTCATTGATTTTAAAAGAACGTCAAACACACCATGTAATGTACTTCTACTGAAATGGTTTTACTGTAATAATGTAAACGGGGTCTTGTATAATGTCTTGTAATTGATAACTATAACTTGAATGAAGCTATCACTGTGAAACAGATTTTCCAAACTTCAGTAATTAATATCAACTATACGATGAGGGCAAGTAGGCAATATTAGACAAGAAAGTTAGGCCGGAGAGTCAGGTTCAGGTGGTTTTATCTACAGACTATTATTGTAATAACATAAAGAATGTTATAGATACCAGTTGTTAGAGAATTATTGTTAGAAAAATACAACCAAATTCTTTAATTCACCAATTTTCTTCTGTTGTAATTAATTAAGTATTTGTTGTTAAGTTAAAATTGTCTTTCTTACTAAAATACTACTTTCAGGCAAGAAAAGGAAGCTGAAGATGTGGTTGACTCAGATTTCGATATTGATGAGAATGACGAACCAGTTTCTGATCAAGAGGGAGAAGATAAACAGAAGAGAAGAGTGGGGACCAAAGCTTATAAGGTTAGTCTTGATTAATGTTACTTCTATAAACAGTAGTTGTTAGTTAAATAAAATATACATCCTAATACTCAAACACTTCTTCTTCTTCTGTTTAGGCTTTGGCTTTGGCTTTTCCCTTTTGGATTTTGCCAGTATCCAGTTGTTTGCTCAACAATTATTTGAAGAAAAGAAGACCATCTTTAATATTTTTTATGTTCAACTTACTTGCACGGGTATGAGTAGGAAAGTGGGCAGAATGAGTATGTAAACGCAAAACTGTCATGCTGCGTCCATTGCTACTCATACTGCCCTGCACTTAAACCAAATGAGTGGTTTTTTGTGTTCATTCCTGTTTACAGCAGTCCGTGTTTACATCTAGTTCTGTGGTTCACTTCCCGCCAAGCGTCTGTCCGATATGGATCGGATGTGAGTTGAGTACTTTGTTGAAAACAAGGATATACCTAGATGTTCTTTGAATAAGAGTATTAGTGAAGCTTTAGATTCTAAAGCTTTGAAGGTACACCAATAGAGGAGATTGAAATCCAAGAAAAAGTCATTTCAAGTCTTATTTGGACTGGATCAGGTGCAGGCGATGTATTTCTTACAATATGGTTTGCTTTCAATGTTCTATGAAGTGTTTTTTTGGGGAAAACCCGGACAACTTCTACTGTAGTGTAATATAGAAGACAATGGATATGGATACAGTACAGAAGAACAGGTAAGTACGTAATTTATTTTATTTTTATGTTCTAACTAGCGGCCGCCCGCAATTTCACCCGTGTGGTTCCCGTTCCCGTGGGAATATCGGGATAAAAAGTATCCTATGTTTTAATCTAGGCTATCTACTATCCGTGTGCCAAATTCCAACCAAATCCGTTCAGTAGTTTTTGCGTGATTGAGGAACAAACAAACATCCAAACATCTAAACATCCAAAGATCCATAGATCCAAACATCCAAACCCACAAACTTTCACATTTATAATATTAGTAGGATTGTTGTGTAGACTAGCTAGACTTTATCCCACTGCTATGCTTAGACCTCAAATAGGTACCTATTCACCAGAATGTCAGGACCTAGGGCAATTTATTGAATAAAATGATTATTTTTAAATATGTAGTGTAGGTGTTTATTGTTATTATTGTTTAGAAACCAAACACATGCAAATTAAAACTAAAGCACCTAATATAACTTACATTTTAAAAGTGTAAAGATTAAATACGTGTGCCTATTTACTGCATGCTTCATTTGCTGCCCCCTGTTGTTTTAGTAGCAACAAAATGCTGCTGAGCTCGGCAAAGACAGCTATGTAAAGCTTTTTTAGTCCAATGAATAGTGTTAATGCTGAGAATTTTGTAAAAGACCGAAGAAGACAGAGGTTAAAGGAAGAAAATGTAGACACTACTATAATTTTAGCCTTTTAAGTACCTTGTACCTACTTAAAATACTGTATTTTTCTTATCATTATTGATTCTTGCCAATAAATTCGAAATATTGGGTTTGTTTTTCTTTTTTATGCGATTTCTTTTATTTGCGAAATTACGTACTTACCCCTACTTAAATGCGTCGCTGCCCACTGATATCAAAGATACCAAAGCATTAGTACGATGCTGTAGTACCCTTATAGTTATAATACTTTGAGCTGCTGTGTGATGGACATTTCATTATGATGTGTCCTCGCATCAAGAGCTCCACCATTTTGTGGGAATTTTCTTCTAAATCCCTCTTCGTTTGTTAGCCATTCCTCTGGTGTTTTTAGTAACTGGTGTATTGTTTCAGCTTCTCCGGAGTGATAGTACAACATCAACCCAAAGTTCCAGCGAGAATGATGAAATGTCTCCAGGGTCACCACAATCAGAAGAGACCAAAGGAGCTGACAATACAGCTACTAAAACTAATGATAAAAAAAGACATATATACCATGATATCAGTGAAGCAGAAAAAATATTCAATGACAGTTTTGTAACTTTAAACCACTTATTAAAGAGAAAAAAGGAAGAGGAAGACAATAAACTAAAAGAAGACAAGTGTGATATTTATGCTAAATTATTAGCAATAAAGTTAAGGAGATATCCAGAAAGAATGTGGGACAGAATCATGTACAAAATTGACGGTCTTCTTCTGAATAACCCGTACCCTGACGAACGACCATCAAGTGCATCAAATTCAATATCATCTCCCTATGCTCATCCACCATCTCCATCTCCACATGCCCCGTCGGCGTATCTGCAATATGCCACAAATTCTCCGCTATACGTCACAAATCCTTCTCCACAATACGCCCCAAAGTCTCCACAATATGTCCCGAATCCGTCTCCACAATATGCTTCAAAATCTCTACACTATGCCCCAAAGTCTCCACAATATATCCCACTTTCGTCTCCGCAATATGTCCGAAATCCGTCTCCGCAGTATGCCCTAAAGTCTCCGGAATATGCCCCAAAGTCTCCACAATATGCCCTAAAGTCTCCGGAATATGCCCCAAAGTCTCCACAATATGCCCTAAAGTCTCCGGAATATGCCACAAAGTCTCCGCAATATGCCGTAAAGTCTCCGCAATATACCTTAAAGTCTCCGCAATATGTTCCAAATTCGTCTCCGCAATACACCCCAAAGTCTCCGCAATATGTCCCAAAGCCGTCTCCGCAATATAACTCAAAGTCTCCGCAATATAACTCAAAGTCTCCGCAATGTACCCCAAAGTCTCCGCAATATACCCCAAAGTCTCCGCAATATGTTCCAAATTCGTCTCCGCAATACACCCCAAAGTCTCCGCAATATGTCCCAAAGCCGTCTCCGCAATATAACTCAAAGTCTCCGCAATATACCCCAAAGTCTCCGCAATATACCCCAAAGTCTCCACAATATGTTCCAAATTCGTCTCCTCAATATACCCTAAATCTGTCTCCACAATACACCTCCAAGTCTCCGCAATATGTCCCAAAGCCGTCTCCACAATATACCCCAAAGTCTCCGCAATATACCCCAAAATCTCCGCAATATGTCCCGAATTCTTCTCCGCAATACACCCCAAAGTCTCCGCAATATACCCCAAAGTCTCCGCAATATGTCCCAAATTCGTCTCCGCAATCCACCCCACAGTCTCCGCAATATACCCCAAAGTCTCCGCAATATGTCCCAAAACCGTCTCCACAATATACCCCAAATCTGTCTCCGCAATATACCCCAAAGTCTCCTCAATATGTCTCAATTTCGTCTCCACCATATGTCCCAATTCCGTCTCCATCATATGCCCCAAATCTATCTCCGTAATATGCATCAACTTCGTCTCCACAATATGCCTGTAATCCTTCTCCATAATATGTCTCAAGTACTTAAACTCGGACTCCAGTCTGTACATTTCCCAGAATAAAATATACAGAATTCGCAAATATTGCAGAAGACGAGGGAAGAAATTAAGTATCATACAAGAATAACTACAATACGAAGTCAAATACGTATTTTTAATCTTCAGAAGTAAATTGTGCCTGCTAAAATTAACGATTGTATTAAATATGCTTATTTAAGAGAATAATAATAATGCTGAATGTTTACATTAATAACTAAGTATTACTAGTAATAATTGAAATGAATGAATACTATTATTATTAGTTTGTAATTTCTTTCTTTAATAAACACATGGTGTTTTTTATTATTAATAAATAAAATAAAAAAAAAAAATATATATAAAATGCTTGGACAATTTCACACAGCGCCATCTAGCCCCAAACTAAGCAAAGCTTGTAATATGGGTGCCAGACAACTGATATACTACTTATATACTTTTTTAAATATATACTTATTATACATAGTAATAAGTATTTTCATACCTTTATTTCATCCTTTTGCGTAATTCGGGGAGTACCTAATGTAGACTTCGATTTAGCTCCGCCTCTCCTTTTGCCAGATATCTAGGATTATTGCTAGGCTAGGCTCGGTCGCTAGGGGTTTGTTAGGTGGCAACGGTATTCTTACCTGCACATTTAGGCACGTTATGTAGGTATAAAACTATTATTTATTCCGTGATATAACTAGTAGAATGAAAAGTTTAATAAGTATCTCCTTTGTAATTTTAAAATCCTGGGGCTCTATTTTTGAATCGCTCGTATGGCATTATGTTGTCGCATGCGACTTAAGTCACTCGCCTTCCAAGTCGCATGACGCCGATTTTCCGTATTTTTAATTCGTTCGTTTTCGGAATACGAAATGTTGGATTTTATCAGTTCCTTGCAGAATTTAGAGAAAACCGATCACTACCGCAACGAAAACGGAACGTAATATCAAAGTACTTAAATAAGTTTTTTCAAACAGTATAGGTTCTCCATGGAAACGGTCGAATTTGACGGCTGACGTCACTCTAAGAGCTCTAAGCAAAGTTCGCAGTACTTTAGTCGGGGTTGTCACATCGCGTGGATTAGTTCACCGAGACTATTGTTACTTACTTTTATTGATTCGCCAAAATGATTCGTCAGAGTAAACGATATTGTGCTGTATACGGATGTTTAAACTCAACTGAATTTTCATTATTTAAACTTCCTGCCGATGTTGAAAGGTAAAATGTTTAAAATGTATCATCGATTGGGTTTGTGTGCTCGACTTGTGCTCGATTAAAAATCTCAACTATTTACTTATAAAGTAATAAAATAATAAAAAATTGAACCTAATCATTACAATATTATTCATAGATAATTTTACAAACTGACATCAATGTTTATCAACAAATGTTGCTATGCAACCCGTTGTCCTTGAACTTCTACAAATCTTCAACAAATCTTTGAACTACACCGGCACTGGGGCGGGCCACAGTATGGTATCTTAAGCCACCATCAAAATTGGAAACAGTGCCCGTCGTCATTGCTCCGATGGATACGTGGCCCCGTAAATACGAATATGTAGTACTTACTTACCTATTCTTTTTGCTTGCCAGAAACATCGTTCGCTTTAGTGTAAATACCTACTATTCGACGAGACGGCCGGAGAATGCCAACCCTAGCGATCCGACGGAGTGCAATGACAAAAGGTCCTAAGTGACATTAGCTCTTCTACTGTTTGAAAAAACTTATATAATGTACTGTGGTAATCCATGTTTCTATTGGCTGCTAAAAAAATCTTTACTTTTTAGTAGAAAACAAAATCGCTCGCCGTAGTGAGTGAGTGGGTGAGGGCACTCGTTGCGGTCGAGCTATTCAAAAATATGAAAACTATGGAAAGTCAAATGTCGAACGAAATTTAGTAGAAATCAAGCGCTCGACTAGTGTCGAGCGATTCAAAAATAGGGCCCCTGGTACTTCTTGCGTATATCTTCCTCGTATTTCCAAAATTCATCTAGCCACTTTCATCATCATGGGTGAATTAAGTGCACCTAATATTAATATTTTTAACGAATGAATAATAAATATTAATCACGGTATAAAATTTTGTTTATAGGATCCCAACAGGAAAAGAAAAGCACCTACAGAGAAAGTAAAAAAGGTTGTTCATAAGAAACCAAAAGAATCAAAACCGAAGGAAGATAAGGATGATAAGACTGACAGGCTTGATAGATCTATTGATATTTCTATAGGTAAATATGAGATTTGTAATTTTTACATTAATTTTAAAAGCTACTAATAATCAGGACCCTGCGCTACTATTGTCTAATTTTAAAAATCTATCGCAATCGCTTTCATTTGACAGATAGATGTGACACATTGCTGCATTACTTTGGTAAGTTTTTATTTGTGCCAAAAAGATGCTTCAATGTACCACACCCTGAAAGCGATTGCGATTGATTTTGAAATTAGACAATTAGCCCCCTGATAGCGTGTGCTAGGGTTAGTTATCTGATGAACAAAAATTTGTGGTCCACTGGTTAGCCCACCCGTGTAAGACGCAGAGGTCCCATTTGTATTCGGTTTGGTTGGTGGTAGGGTTTCAACTTCAAGTCCGCCTGGCTAGCTACCACCATCTTACCTAAGTCTGACGCTATAACAGCAATATAAAAATTGTTGTGTTCCAGCAGTTAGAGGTAAGATAGCCAGTTCCTCAGTGATGAGGATACCGGGTGTAGAACATCAGGTGTTGTGAACGCCAAGCACTATCCCGTTGTGCATAAAAAAACTCGAGCTTTTACCAAAGAAATTGTGCTTAATAAGCTGCTAAAGTACTGCTAAGTGCTTAATAAATAAAAAATAAAAATAATAAAAACAAAGCATGGCAGGCACATTAAGCTTTTGGTCCCAGCTGCAAGTTTACAGTCCTTTACACCCATCTATCTGTAGCGGGAATATTAAATAGTAACTATTAATATATACATATATACATAGTTAGCAAGGCAGCAATATCTAGTTAAAACTAAATAGCGGTAAAACAATATATTTGTTTTCAAGGAAGCATTTTTACTACAAACTTATTAAATAAAACAATGAAGCACATTAGCAGATTGTATACAAAGTTGCTATTATTGAAAAATTGGTTTCTTTGTTTCTTAGTATGTACCTATATATGACTAAGAAATAAAAATGAATTTTTCGATTACTTATAATGATCATTTTCAGAGCGTAAATCCATAAGACAAAGTACAGCCGTTAAATCAGCTGAAACACAAGAAAGAATCAAAATAAGATCAGAGTTGAAGAAGAAGAAGCCGAAAAAAGTGGAAGAAGAGATGCCGACACAGGAAGAACTCCTTGAAGAAGCTCTCATTACGGAGGAAGAAAATTTGAAAAGTTTAGGTATGTTTTAAGGTGGTTATACCACCGAAATGTAGTGGCTCGCGAGCATCGGACTCGGCTCTGTGGGTAGGCCCCCGACAAGGTGGACTGACGATCTGGTGCTTGTCGCGGCGCGCCGCTGGATGCGGGCCAAGCAGTTCCGAGCGTCGTCGTGGGGGAGGCCTATACCCAGCAGTAGGTGTCGTGCTCGTGCGGCTGATATGATGATATAGTTCTTGCAACTCAGGAATGTGCGTGAATTTAAGAGCCCGTAGCGATTATGCCGCTGACTGCAGCTCTCTCGATCGCATATTTAATTGAAAAATGTGTGTGAAAAGGTTACAAACATTTTAAAATATGTTTCAGTTTTTTGTTGCTAAAGTACAAAAGTTATCGTTTCTAACAGTTATTTGAACTGGCAAATACAATAATTTTTTGTACTTCAGCAACTCGAAATTGAAATAATATGTTCAAATGTCCGTAACCTTATATTGCGAAAAGTGGCCGAGACACATTTTTCATCTACGCACTCAGATTTAAAAAATCTTGAGAAAACATGAAATGTACAAACGAGAGAGCGGCAGTCAGCGGCAAAATGGCTAAGGAGCCTTAACGAGTTTCAATCTTATTGCATTGCCTTAAGAGTATTGACGCGCGCATTCGTGAGATTCAAGAACTATAGAACTATACTACCGAAAGTGGCGCACTCAGATGTTTTCATTTAATCATTTGTTAATAGAAAATGATTTTAATAAAACTTTACGTGGAATTTTTAGGGCCCATAGTCTTGTATTTTTAGAAGGTATTACTATATTCCCTTGTGGAAATAGATAGCAAATGTGTCAAAAACAGCCACTTTTAGCAGTTTTGCTATCTACTTCTAGCAGTGACTAGGTACGAGGCACTCCCACTCAATGCAAGCATGCCGAACAGCTGGCGCACGTCGATCATTTGGATTGACCTATTTACAGTCGCACTTAAATAAATTGATACGGGTGGCCCGTTCGCTACGAGATATTGACGCGATCGACCGAGCGTGTGTGAACAGGAGCCCAATCGCGGTAATTCTGAACGATGAAACTAAAAACGATCGGCCCGATCGTGGCATTCACGAGCAGGAGCACTGGTGCGTGCACAAACAGCCCGTTCACATGCTTGTGCTCGTGTTTGCGCCCGTCAAATGTCGCTTTGAACGCGAGCGTCTGAACGCAGCAAAAAGTTTTTGCTTGTTAAGTTTGTGATGTTATGGCAACCCATATAAGTACCCTCAGACATAGTGGCCAAATAATTCAGTATTTGATTTTGAATTTGACTGATGACTTTAATATTGATGACTTTAATATTGATGTACTCAAAAACACAAAAATATCCAGAGATTTCAAACAGCTACTATGTAAGTATAACACAAAATGCCAATTTCATGAACCCACCAGACCTCGCAGTAAAACATGTCTAGATAACATGATTCATAATATTCGTGGTGCAAAAGGAGAAGTTATAGAGCTAGCATTTTCAGACCACTCTGCTCAAACTCTTAAAATACCTATTAGGAAAACATGTCGGCTAAAACACTGGTATACTTATCGTCGAGATTTTTCTTTAGACAATATAAGGAAATTTATAAACTGCATAAAAAACCTGCGTTTTACAGAAGTATATAATACAAACTGTCCAAATAAAGCATTTAATTCATTTCACGAGCTTTTTACACTTTTTTATGAGCTTTGTTTCCCACAAATCAAGGTTAAAGTCTCTACCTCAAACAAACCGAAATGGATTTCTAAAGGCATAAAATCCTGTAGTAAAAAACGTTGTCATCTCCTGTGGAAATATCACCTATGTCCAACATCATTAAATAAATCACTTTTTACCGATTATAGTAGACGATACAAAAGAATAATAAATCTAACTCAAAAAGCACAAAATGACTTTTATATAACACAATCAAAAAATAAGTCCCAAGCTACATGGAAAATAATTAATAAGTATAATAGTAACTTACCTAGGGAACACATTACCAGTGTTGTGAATGATGACGATAGTGAGATTAATGAACCAGTTGAAATAGCAAATGCATTTAACGAGTTTTTTACAAACACCCCAGAAATTGTTGACGATGTCAAGCCAAGAGCTCATTATATTACACATAGTCAACCTAATTCAATGTTTTTGACACCCATTATACCGTCAGATGTTTCAAAAGCTATAACTTCACTTAAAAACACTAACAGTGTGGGGTCTGATGATGTCTCTACTAAGATTATTAAAGCAGTAGGGAATTTAATAGCTCCGTTCTTGTGTCACATTATAAATTTATGTTTAGAACAAGGAATATTTCCAGATTTATTAAAATTATCTATCACTATTCCAATATTCAAAAAAGATGACAAAAAGCTTTTGAAAAACTATCGCCCTATTTCATTGATTTCAATATTTTCAAAAATAATAGAATACATTTTATGTGAAAAATTAAACAATTACTTTGAAACCAATGACTTATTTTCTAAACATCAATATGGCTTTCGGAAAAATAAATCAATTAATATGACTTTATACGAATTTTTGGAAAAGGTCGTGAAATACGTTGACAACCGAAAACCTACACTAGCGCTTTTTATGGACATGACTAAAGCATTTGTCAACATTCATCATAAAACATTATTCCATAAACTAGAGAAGTATGGTGTAAGAGGCAACGCTCTAAAACTTATTGAAAGTTACTTAAGTAATAGAAGGCAAATTACACAGATAACGAAAATTGACGTGAAAACAGGTGAAAACAAAACTTTTAGATCAAAAGAGAGACCAATATGCTATGGTGTACCACAAGGAAGTGTGCTAGGTCCTCTCCTTTTTATTATCTATATAAATGACTTTCCTGCCGTAACCAATCATCATAATGACAATTTTTGCTGACGATAGTACCGTTTTATTCACCTATGACAATTCTGAAAATATTCAATTAGACATAAATAATACTTTGACATCTTTAATAAAATGGCTGACATTAAATAATTTGACAATAAATTTGACGAAAACATATTTGATAAATTTTAAACAGAGAAATAACGATCCATTAAATTTTGACATCAACTATTTAGGAAACTTAATTAAAGAAGTAGATACAACTAAATTTCTTGGTTTGACTATAGATAATAAACTGACATGGAAACCTCATATTGACGCTTTAATTAAAAAAATATACCAATTTTCATATGCCCTTTATAAATTAAGGAAGGTTTCCAGTGTCAAAACGCTCTTGACAGCCTATCATGGATATGTTGCATCAGCACTGCGATATGGAATAATGTTTTGGGCTAACACGACTGACAAACAAAGTGCCTTCAAAGCGCAAAAAAAATGTCTTAGATCCATGTTCGGCCTAAAGCAGGATGATTCATGTGAACCGTACTTCCGCAAATATAAAATTCTCACTCTGCCATCTATGTACATAAGCGAAATTGCAAACTTTGTCCGAAATAATCCAATCCATTTTGAGATGAATTCTATTGGAAGTCGTCGTGAAGGCACACTAAAAGTAATTCATGGATGTACGACCCTTCTCCGAAGAATGAGTATAAATTGCATGGCACCTAAAGTCTATAATAAAATTCCGTTAAATATCAGATCGATTCAAAACAATAACAGGTTTAAAAGTGCACTCAATGGCTTTCTTGCAGAAAAAGCTTACTACGACATACGATCTTTTTTTGATGACAAAATATAATTAATAATTAAAAATTGTTACTTCAATACTGACATCTACTTGCCTTTTTATTCTCTTATATATATGTTCCTTAAAAAATGACTAAAATGATTTTTTAATGAATTTTATGAACTAGAATGACCAAGTAATAACATTAATTTAAATTTAATTTTTATCAATGTTCGTATACCTTAAGGTGAATCATGGCTGTACCTTTTTTATATGTGACATCTTGTAATACCCATGCTTATGAACTAATAAATGATTTGATTGATTGATTGAATAAAAAAAAATATCTTTCAGAGAGATATGAGCAGATTGAGATGGAAAGAAAGAAGATTCGGCCCATCAAAAAGACCATTACTGGTCCAGTCATAAGGTAATATTTAATTTACTCTTAATTTACTGTTATTTTGACTGCCATGCTTTTGACAAATGTTAACTTAAATTATCAAAGGCATATTATATTTATTTATATATTTGAGGACAACCAACAAAATATACACCAATACAATACTGTGATACATTCTCCGTTGATAGTTAAGTGCTATTTCAATTATATGTCGCCACCGCATGCATTTTATAAAATAGGCAAACTAAGGCATATAAGGTTTTCCCATTGGTATAGGCTTCTACATATATGGCACCATGAACCCTCCAATAAGGACACTATCGAAGCGCTCATGGCGGAACTTGACAGACTGATCGTACTCGATCACGTTTGTTAAGCAACGCTCAGTCTGGCCAGGTCTCGGATGGGTGACCATTAAAGTGGCATTACAACTGAGCGCTTCCGTGCTTTAGAGGGCACGTTAAACCGTCGGTCCCGGCTGTTGTCATCTGATGACAGTCGTTAAGCCAAGTTAGAGGCCTTAAAGGCGGCTTGATAAACTCTACCAGAGGTGGCCACTATTCCTCATTCGATAAGAAGAAGGACATTATCAGATAGTTTAGCATACTAATGCACAATTTACACCAAACGGCGCGCGTCAGAGCGCATTTTACATCTGCCAAAGGCAACTAAAGGGGGGGATTACAGGTTATTACTTAGAACATTTGCTCTAAAGGTATAATTACATTTAATATTATTTGCGCGCGGAGCCGACCGGCCGCCACGGCATGTGGCAGTCTGGCGGGTTTAAATTTTCGCGTATTGTGAACGACACCATTGTGCGACACCACTGGGGTGTCGTTTACAATATTTCTTTTGGTTACCACACCACTGCCGACTAGTGAACATGTCGTCATGTCGTGAACTTACGAATCATAAAATAATGTCGTTGACAATACACGTAAATTTTCATGCAAATATGAAAAACTACCTGTATACAACGTGTACATAAAAACCATCAAACTGAGCAACATTTACTATGGGACTAACTCTGAAATCGCGAAAAAATCTGCTGTTTCATACATTTTGATATTTTCGTTATTTTTTTTTGTATGATACAGCATACAGCTGATTTTTTTCGCGATTTCAGAGTTGGTCCCATATTAAAAGTTGTTCAGTTTGATGGTCCCTATATACCATATTCAGCATTAGGGGTTATTTTGTAACACGTAGTAGAAATTAGAATCCTTTCTTTTCTTTGGCCGAGTAAAATGCGCTCCAACGCGCGCCGTTTGGTGTTAATAGTACATAATTCAATATTTAATCTTTTTCCAGGTATCACTCCTTTGCTGTACCAGTTACGAACTCAAGTGGTGATAACAGGTCAAGTCTGACCCCAATAGCAGATATATCACTGAGCGACATCATCAAAAGTGAAGAAGGTACGTTGGACTTGAAACAAAAGTTTTTTTGCTATCCCTCGGGAACAATATTTTTTCGGGATGAAAGGTACCCTATGTCCTTCTCTGTACTCCTGACAACGTGTATGCAAAATTTCATGATAATCGGTTCAGTAGTTAAGACGTGAAGGCGTACCAAACAAACAAACGGACTTTCGCATTTATAATATTAAGTAAGGATCTCAAAACTGCACTTAATTTCTTAAGAGCCATATTACATCTCGACTGTGATTTTAGCGTAAAATGGGCAATTTTGGCGTTCTTGATCTCAGAAACAAAAATACATTAACAATTTTGAGTTATTGAGTAGTGTAGAATAGCTACTGGCATAGTTCGTAGTGGCCTCGCTTTTTGTAAATTTTTCTTAACTTTTTAATTAAACCCAAAATTGCAGAGAAAGATTTTCATAAAATCCGCGAAGGCACTTTTTTGAGCTCCTAGATTGAACTACTGTTCTAAACAAATGAAATAGAAAAAAATGAATGTTATCTCTTATATAGTCGAATAGTTCATAGCCGCCTCGGAATTTTGAAATTATGTATGGAATATGTGAAAAAAAAATCCCAATTAAAAACCATAAAACTACAAAAAACGCTCAGAATTAACTGTGAATTTCTCCTAGATACATTAATATTATTACGTAAATTTTATACCAGAATAATCTTTACTTCATAAGAAAATCCAATTTCATACTTTTATTTGTTGTTTTTACTTGTTTGTCTTTCTGTGTATGTTCAAAGTTGACTTTGAGAAATCGTTCACCAACATGCATTTTCATATCTAAGCTTATAACTTTCCAGTGAATCATCATATTACTTTTTGTCGCGGACACATACAAATGTATTTAGTAGACCCAAAGGTTTCTCTGGGTTGTATCGCTAAAATCCGTCAAAATTGAAGTTTCGACAAAAAAATGTCATAGGGCCCTTAAGTACCTAGTTACTACAACTACTACAAATATTTTAGAAAGTGTTAGGCTGAGTTGCACCATCTTAACTTAACCATAACTTTAACAGATTCAAACTTATCTGAGCCAGTGGTCAAAACTAAGGTGAACTAAGGTGTTATTACAAATTGTTACCTAGGTTACGCCATAGACGACAGCGACGCTGTCATCGAGTCAGATAAGTTTGTATCTGTTAAAGTTACAGTTAAGTCAAGTTGGTGCAACTCAGCTTTAGTGTCCTTAAAAACAATCAATTTTTTGTACGGCACTAACTCTGAACGAAACAGTTCCTTGTTTTTCTACGGAACTTTAAAAAACTCAATTTTTCCTTTCATTCTATTCGAGTAAGTATCTAAAAGAAATGTGTGGAAAAGCTGACTTTTTTCATAAGATTTCAGAGTTACTTGTGTTTTCATAGACACATAAAATGGCTAAATAGGTTTAGGTTAGGTTAAATTGGCGACCAATGCCTGCCAACTTATTATTTTTGCTACCTAACTAAGAATATTCAGTCGCTCGGTTAAATACCTGCCATTATGAATCTGCCGACCATAATGTTTGCCACTAATTATAAAATCATCAAACATAATAATAAAAAACCTGTTTGCAGCGTTTCTCACAAGTGAAAACGACGTGTCAATGACTGAGCCTAAACTGGAGAGTCCCGAGGAAGGCGCTGATAGAGATGGAAAACCACCCAAAGTGGATGTTGACGTCATCGGGGTGGACGAAGAGTTGGACATTGCTAAAGTCGCGTAAGTCTGGATATATTTTATGCTGAAGCCATTTTAATACCGGATATATAGATGGATAAGGCTGATGGGCCATGACACTCCACGCAGACAGGCCTCCTTCACTCGCTCAAGGTCGCGCGATAACCACCTACTGCTAGCCGTTCGTTCAAACAAACAAATGAGCGGAGGGCCGCCACACGCCCGCCGCCGTACGAGCGCGGCATCTTATAGTCCGTAAGCCCGCGACAATATTGCCTACGTCATATGACATCACGATGTCATATGACGTAGGCAAATGCATGGCTTACGGTCGGAAATGTTGTGTAGAGCGAGGATCAGATGATTATTGCAAATAAAATTGGCCGGAAGCTTGAGAAAATCTTTCACTTCCAATCAAAATTTTAAAATTATATTTACGTCATATGACATTAGTACGAGACCCGTGGCATCATTTAGACTTCAATAGTAAAGAGAGATAACATAAGTCTGTCACTTCTGAAATGGCCTGAAAGTACTTGACAGACTTCCGGCCATTTCAGAACTGACAGATTTATGTAAACTCTTTCTACTTAACTATTGAAGGGCTAAATGATGCCACACCACGGGTCTCGTACTGATGTCACATGACGTAAATATAATTTTAAAATTTTGACCGGAAGTGAAAGATTTTCTCATGCTTCCGGCCATTTTTATTTGCGATAATCATCTGATCCTCGCTCTGCACAACATTTCCGACCGTGTGCCATGCATTTCATCGTGATGTCATATGACGTAGGCAATATTGTCGCGGGCTTACGGACTATTACTGCACAAGTAGATATTGCCCCTTTATAATAGTAACAATGTGAAATCGACATTACTGTGCCGTGTACGGATGTCAAAATCAAAAAACCAATAAACAATTGTCGTTTTTCACATTATGATATACACGCAGTTCATTTTAAAGAAGACAACCTAGCGTTGCGTCGTCAGAAAAGGTAAGAGCACGCGATGGAAAAAGAGGCAACTATTCAATTCAATTCAATTCACTTTATTGCATTCCACAATGATAACAAGATGGTAGGTAGGTAGAAAAACAAAGTACATTGTAGACCCTGAATAGGGCACAGCACGACTTACTTTTTTTCAATTAAATGACAAACTACTAGGTAAACTGCGCGACCTGAATTGCACTTTATTGTGTCGGAGCAAAAGTCGCTATTTATTTAAATGACTTTGCCGAGTGCTGCTTCTGTACTTGTACTATTAGTTATGCTGTGACGCAGGACCAATGCGATTTTTTTATCTACATAGAAAACTGTGCATAACGTGGTGAAAATAGGGTCCATTATACCATGTGAAGTTTTATTATAGACTTTGTGATCCGATGCGTATGTGCGTCAGTAGGAGTTATTATTGGGTTTTGGAAATCGTAAACCAGAAAATAATAATTTATCACCTAAGCCTAAAGAGATAAAAAATAAGTATTTTGAATATGTAACTGTATTTAATTTAATTTTAATTTTAACCTTCTCTGTATTCTAGTGGTTCGCCCACCCATCCCGGTCCCGGTCCCGGGTTCGATTCCCAGGGGGTGTACAATTTGTACTCGGTTTGGTTGACGGTAGGGCTTATTCCAAACCCGCCTGGCTAGCTACCACCATCTTACCTAAGTCTGACGCCATATCAACAATTTAAAAATATTGTGTTCCGGCAGTTAGATGTAAGATAGCCAGTTCCTCAGTGATGAGGATTCCGGGAGTAGTGCGCTTCCACCTTCGGCCTTATCACTTAACATCTGGTGAGGTGAAGGCCAAGCACTATCCCGTTGTGAATAAAAAAAAACTATTGGAAATTTATTTAAAATTTTCAGGAAAGATGAGAAGCCTACCAAATTAAAAAAATGTAATACAGCCTATTATGAAAGGACCCTCCTTTCGTTCGAGAATGACATAAAGGATGAAGCTTTCAACGCTTGCTTCCCACAAAGAAAACCGAGAAGACGACGGGAAATGCTGTGTGCTGTCACAAAGTATGTACTAGTTTTTATTTAATTATCTTTTCCCTTCTCTTAACTAATAATGAATTATACCGGGTGTAACAAGACCCTCGACGAAGCCGAGGTCTACGTATTCTGCCCATCATCAGGACCATTTCTGTTCAAAATTATTGCTGGGAAACGATTTTAATTTTTGGTGTCAAAAAAGCATTGCGTACTTTACCACGCAATGTAACGCGTACAACAGACCGCGCCTGCGAGTGAATGCTACACAGCTGCGTGCGGCCGAGTTGAAAGACAAGGTTTATGTGCGTGCTCATGAGATACATTGAGTGATGACGTTTTGAAGTCATTGTTTGTTACGAAATACTAAAAATTTTGATAATGTTTCTTTGGACAAAAATTTTGAAATAGCGAATAATATAAGATTTCATAAAAAAAATTAAATAAAAATTTTGACTTTGACCTTCAATAACTTCGTAGCTATTGGTTTCCCAGGTATAGTCTTAGAGACAAAAATGATTCTGATGATGGGCGGAATGCGTGGACTTCGGCTTCGTCGAAGGTTTTGTTACACCCGTTATGCTACCTCGCAACAAATAATTACCGTGAAATACACAAATAATAAAAAATCCAAGCTGATGGTCCCCTCATAAAATATTAATTACTGTTATTTATAAACGCAAACTTACGGATAATTTATTGTGGTTTTTCTCGACGAAAAACTAAATAACGGTCGTTTTTAGCTTTTTTCGTCACTAAAACTACAAACAATGATTCGTCACTGGAGTTTGTGTGTTTATAAATAACAATGATATTTTTCGAGGGGACCATCAAATTGGATTTTTAATAAAATATGTATTTACACTACACGGTATTTTTTTTGTTGCGGGGGTGGGTGGCGCTAGTGTTGCATATAATGTCGCCTTAAGAGGATTGTCAACCACGTGGTCTCCATACAAACGGCGATAACGTTTCCCACCCTCTAAACCTTAACCTACAGTAATTAACTTTTGGTATTTTTTTGAAATGCCTAAATACTAGGGCTGTACGTTTTGATTTTTTAAATATGTATAATAGATTTCGAAATATTTGCATTTTAGTGATTTCATACAAAACACAGAAGTGCCAATCAAAACGTACAGCCCTAGTTTTTAGGCATTTCAAAAACATACCAAAATTTCATTGCTGTAGGTTAAGGTTTAGAGGGTGGGAAACGTTATCGCCCTTTGTATGGAGACCACGTGGTTGACAATCCTCTTAAGCGTTCAATTACAAATTATCTAAAAACTTCCCAGTTTTAAATCCTTATAGTATGTATTAAATATTATGTACTATGTATTTTTTATTATTTTTGTACCATATCAATTATTATCCTCAGTACGAACCTTTGTTATTACATTCTTAGCATTTACAATGCTATTTTTACAATATGTTAAATAATATACTAGAAAAAAATAACTTAACCAGCCTTTCTATTGTCTAATTTCAAAATCTATCGCAATCGCTTTTACATTGAAGCTTCCTTTTGGCACAAATAAAAATTTACCAAAGAAATGCAGCAATGTGTCACATCCATCTGTCAAACGAAAGCGATTGCGATAGATTTTTAAATTAGACAATTAGCCCCCTGATCTTCTCAAAAGATAATTTTGTTTTTTTATACCTTTCCTGGTTATCTTTGCAGGAGACCAGCTCGTTACATAGACCCAATCACCAAACTGCCGTATCGAAGCGTAGACGCTTTCAGAATAATAAGGGAAGCGTATTACCAGCAATTAGAAGCGAGAGGAGACAGAAACGACCCACAAACTGCCGCCTGGCTGCAATGGCGGAGGGCGGATACAGCGTCTACTTACGTTCAGATTCATATCAAGTGAAATTGAACTTTAATGCGTAGGAAATAGAGGTTGAATTGGACCGACGGTTTTTCTGAAGTGATCTGTTTTTTCATGACCAAAGTCTGATACAATTTAGTGATATTAAATCTGACCATTTCAATTTACTGGCATGAAAGTGTAAATAAAAGGTAGGTAATGCATGTTTTACCTACCTGAATATTAAACAAAAAACTGATGATTTTTAAATAAAGGCTGTAAATATTCAATAACTTAAATATCAATAAATACGACATGATGTAATATTAGTGTTATTATTTGACGAACTGCGTGGACAAGTGGTTTTGTACACCGGTTTTCAAGGTCTTTGAGAGCCCGGGTTCGATCCCCGGCTGGGTCAATTTAGAAAACTAAATTTTCTATATTGTCTTAGGTCTGGGTGTTTGTGATATCACCGTTTTCTCTGAATATTTATTTATTATTATTTCACATCATGTACGGTAGACGGCACGCTGGGCTTCTACAACCTGTCAAATTTCTTCAATCATTTTTAAACTTTAGTCGAGACGTTTAAGGTTCAAAATTCATTGTAGATTTTTGACAGTTTTGCATAGCTTGATATGCTGCTGACTGTACAGTCAAAGTAATAAAATAGGTCCAACTTTCTAATTTTCATACAAAAACATAGATAAATTAAAGATCGGATAGTGATAATTTATTTACTTTAAAATAAATAGTTACAATAAGAAATCGCTTACAATATAATTAGATTCAACTTCTGTACAATTGTACAAGAACTTAATTAAAATCTATTATGACAACACATGAAGAGAACAGACATGACCTAAATCTAATGCTTAGCTAGAAACCAACATATTCTAGACATGCTACAACGTCACAAGTTATATTTATGTAAGACATTAAAATACTTTCTGGTACTTAGACATTTATTAGGCAAACCTCTACGAAAACCTTGAGTATTAACTAAAACAATAACCACATAAAGAACAGCTAAAGTATGATATCTAAAGATTTACTGTAAATGATGTATTCAACCTTAGATCTGGCACACTATTTCTTCTGGGTTTCATGTTTATAACTTCTTTAAAGGATATAAGACCTGATGCTTTTGTATCTACTCTTGAATGGTATTTGGACGGATCTGTGGTTGGCAAATAAGGATATTCTGACAGGTAAGTCTGTGCATTTTTTATATGGTTCTCCTTGGCAAATTCGTTTAGTTGTGACACTGCGATCTCATAGGGGCTGAGTTTCTTATCAGTGAGGTTTTCCATGGATCTGAAAGCTTCAAGGACAGCTTTCTTATGTGGAATGCCTCTCAAGCTTCCTTGACGACTTAGTTTACCCTCCGTTACGTCCGTAAAAAGATCTTCCACATTAAATTTTTCTGATATCTTCACTAGCTTAGACGCACCTACTTCTGTATCAGCATTTTCTTGAAGCTGGTTCAAAATCTTTGCTATCTCACTCGACGGCATTGAATGTGATTTTCTTATGTTTTTTTTCACCCTTTTCTGTGGACGTATCTCTGTAGATTCTGTAGACGTCGATAATTTGCTCTGTAATAGCATTTCGCATTCATTCAGTTTATGGGATTTCTTTGGCTCCACCAGCTCTTCTAATGACTGGAAATATTGCTTCGCCAGTTTGAATCGAGATTTATAATCAGTTTCCACAGCCTGCACGTTTTCCGGTGTCAGTGATTTGGGAGATTTATCCGAAATGGTTTCCACAATCTCTAAATCGATATCAGATAAGCTTAAAAATGTACTTTCTTGATTTTCAATATTTTCTACCTCCATTGATTCGTTGTCTGTTTTAGTTTCTGTACCCGTACTATTAATACTTTCAAAGCTCTTGTTTATACAATGTATCTTTGAAGATAGTGATGATGGTGAAGTGGCTGTTGAATCTTGCTCAGAATTTGTCGACCGCGTTGGAGAATCAAGTTTTCTTACAGCTTCTGTGGACAACAATAGGATAGGAAAGTTAAGTAAAACCGACAATTTTTTTTAACTAATTTAATAAGTAAGACAAAACTTACCTAGAGTAGGACTGTTAACGTGCCATTGTTTACGAGATTCTGAACATTGTTTGTTGAGCTTTCTTGATGGCTTTGAATCAACAGATGTCTTCGATACGCTCTCATACATTGATATAAAATTTTTGACATTTATTTTTGGAAGTTCATCGCAAGATTTATGCTTTTCTAGATCGTCTTCAGTTTCTTTATTGGTGGTTTTATTGAAGATGTCCATTTCTGATTTACTAAAAGACTTACGACGGAGAACAATATTTGTATATTTTTGTGTACGCCGCTCTTTTTTGTTAAAATCTTGGATGGTATTTTGTACATAAGTATTTTCTTTAGATGATGAAGAGACTTGTAGTGTTCTTTGGTCCACTAGTGGCATTTGTAGGGGCTTCTGGTAAACGGTCTCATCAAAACTCTTGTTGAATGCCGTAAAACCTATCCGTGTTCTTTTCTCTTTCAATAATTCGTGTTTAGGAACGCCTTCTGGATCGCACTTTTCAAAGTCTGTCTTTTCTTCATCGGTTTGGTTATCATTCTTGTTTATAGTTGCATCTTCGAAGCCTTTTTCGAAAGACTTGAATTCTTTGTTACTATGTTTTCTTTCAAATATATTATGCATTGATTTACATTTACGTCGTACCCATGGTAATTCTTCAGTATGTGATATACTGTGGAATAAAGATATACGACTAGACACTAATCCACTGTCATGACTAACACCGGTAACATCTGATGATACATTATCTACGGTACTTGGTTTTCCTAAAAAAGTGTCAATTTTATTTAAAATTTGCTTCCTGGATGTGCCGAAAAATCTTTTTGGACTTGTTTCAAAAGCTTTATAGATTTCTTCTGTCAGTTCGTGTTTTACAGGCACCGGTGAAGATTGTGACTCTTTATTTAGAGTTTCTAAATTGTTCATTTGACTTAAGTTTAGTTGAGAATTACTGTTACTCTTAATGTTCGATGGTTTTATTTTATTGCAGGTTACTTCGGAGTCAGTACTTTCAGAATCTAGTTTCTCATCCCAATATTTTTTCCACTTATCTACCAGTTTGATATCTGATTTAACGTCGTCTGTTAATGCTTCTCCTGACTGCAATAACTGACTAGAATTTTGTTCAATATTAGTTTTAATATATTGATCGCTGTCGCCGGTGCTTAAGAAGTTCTTAACAATTTGCTTGCCACGCCGTTTTGTTAATGAGTCGTTGAGTCGTAGATGTTTCGAAGATAATCTTCTTTTCTTTTGTAAAGTCGTCGTTTCTTGGGATTTAGCTTCTATTTGTTTAATGCGCTCATCCCAATATTTTTTCCTCTCAAGAACTATATTAGTTTTGCCACGGTCACCAAATTGTACTTGGTCTGTATTTTGATTGTTATTAGTGTTGTATTGGTTGGGAAGGGTTTGACTTACTGAAACAGATTCAGTGACATTTGCCTGAACCTCAGAAATCTTTCCTTCAAAATCATTCGTTTGTCTTTTCACATCTGTTATCTTCTCAGACGCTGAATCGACAAATTCATTAGTTTTAACTTTGTAGTCCGCTTTCAAGCTCTGAAGCTTGTGTTCGTTCATCGTTAAAGCGGAATCGGTTTCAGACTTTGGGAAATAGTCGCGATAAATATCGTTTAGTTCGGCAAATGCCACTGTCACTGGGTCAGAATCTTTGATTTTGGTATGTGATATTTCAATTACGCACATATCTTTCATGCCCGATGAAAGGCTTCTATCGTTTTCCTCAATTATTGGCGTAAAAAACGGTCTTCGCTGCTCCCATTTCGATTGTTTTGCTTCATCAGAAATTTTCAATCCATTACTTAATTCGTCACAAGTTTGCCAAAGCTCTCTCTCAGCGGGACCCATATTCGACAACTCTTCGTGTTTTATTCCAAAAGTGTCGTTCTGTTTATTTAATGTTTCACACAATTGTGTGTTATCGTTATTATTAGTGTCGTGTGAACTGTTACTGTCATCGATACTTACATACGCTGAATCCCATATTTCTTTTTTCGGTATTTTATTTTGATTTAATTCCAGTGCTTTAATTTGAAATGGTTCAAGTATGTTGTCATCAGATGAACTGATAATTTCGATATTTTCTGTTAAATTAGAATCTAAACTATGGAAAGTTGAAGACGCTGTAGAATTAATATCAAATTTGTTTATTGCGGTTTTTACGCTAGAGTGCAATGGTGTTGAAAATACGGATTTAGATTCTTCGTTTGATGTAAATTCATGCATATCTTGCGATATATTTTTTGCGTCCTTATTTTCGTATTCTTTTGTTATAATTAAGGAATCCAGATTTGGCTCCGGAGTTGATGTTCTTATGATCGGTGGCAAAGATACTGGTGCCCCAATGATAAAGTCTGTTATAGGAAGAGATTCGTCAAGTGTGTTGGATTGCAAATGCTGGTGTATAAAAAATGGATTAATAAATTCGTTTGCGAGCATTTCTTCATTGATTTTTCCAATCATTGGATCTACATACACTGAGTCCTCGCGGTTATTTATATCACCAGTTATTATTTTGTAAACAGGAGTTTTAGGTCTTTCTAAATGTACAATGTCAGTGTCAATAAAAGGATTGCTATTGTGAGCAGGTGATGAGGTGGCATCTTCTTCGATAAGGACCTTGATAGGTGATTCAGGTATTTCTTCGTGTTGAGAATTATTCGTTTCGTATTCAGTTGCCACATAAGCACCTAAATCCTTTTCTGATACATAGTTTTGCACATATGTGTCAATCAAGAAAGGATTACTAGGCGTAGAAGTAATAACCATTACTTCATCTTCCTCATTATTTTGATAAATGTTTATTTCTTTCTCTTTCTCTAGTTTCGATTTGTGTATAGATCTATTGAATGCTTCAGCATTTTCTTCATAAATCTCTCTCTCACACGATTTTTCAGTTCTTAATGACACGTTAATATTTTCTGGAATTATGTATTTATTGCGCACTTCAGTTATAACAAAAGGATTTGTTTTTTGTTCCGTCAACGTTGAATTGACAATATCTGGTATATGTTGTTGATGTCTGGAATAAGAACTTCCCTTCTTTATCCTGTTTGTTACGTCGCGTTCAGCTAAAAGATCATTCCACAATTTACTGACTCGATTCATGATAATTACTTTATTCACAATACTGTTGAATTTTTTCTTCGTTTCTTGGTTTGCTAATATTTTTGTCATGGTTTGTTCTTTGATAAAACCAGTGGTATCATTGTTGTCTGTTGTCATTAAAACTTTTGCTTCATCATCACTTATTTTTTCTAAGCAGCCATTTTCTTTTAGTAACATTTTTTCAGTGACGAAATCGACTATTCTTAACACTACTTTTCGGTCTGTTTTTACATCAACAATGTCAATCTCTTCCCCATCTTCCAAACAAAAACTTTCCTTTTCCAAGATACTAAGGATATTCTTTGATCCAGTAACGCGAAATGGTGATCCGACGATGCTCTGACCCCTACTTGTTATAGAAATATCGTATTTACCATCAAAATTCACTATATAGCTGATCTTAGAGTGATCCGTTCGCGACTCCACTTCAATTTCTATATCGTATTTCGTTTTTGGTATGTGGTATGTTTTATTCATATCATTTTTGCCGTAAGCCCTTAAATATGTCGCTCCCTGTGTTATGGGTAAAACATTTTCTGTGTAATTTGGTTTTGAATTTAATCCCAACAACTGTTGCCGTATCAACTGTGCCTTTCCCAAAATGGGAGGGAGGACGATCATGCCGTAAGTGTCTTTAGGACCTCTTATCAGCACTGTGACTTCGCCAGGGTCCAAAGACTGTTGTGATGTTGGGTATATTCTGAAGTTGGCTTTGTTATTCACTTGTGCCGCTGTCAGACCTGAGCCTCTGGCGACATAATCCAGCGTGAATTGAATGGTTTCCGGTGACGTCCTCTGAGAAGTTGGCTTAGAAACAGGTGGTGTCAATTTTGCAAGAGATTGGCGTATGCGATCTAGGAAAGTGGCGAGCTTCCATTCCTGGTGTTTGCTTAGTGAGTCGTTAGAATCCAGCTCTTGTCTGGAAAATACCTAGAACAGAAAACGAAAGCGTAAAGCAAACCAGGTTTGGTTCATTTTTTGACATGAGTGTGAACGTTAAGCTTAGGGCGATCTGGTTTTATAAAGTAGAAAACAACTCACGGGTGGCCCGCGCAGGCGCCCCGTGGAGGGCGGCGTCTAGCACGATCCACCCGTGCCGCCATACTGTGTCCAGCCATTTGACTCCGACCGACCCGTCTTTTAGCCATTGGCGGACTAAGGGTTCTGGTACAATAAGGTAAAGAACAACTAACCGGTTCAACACCAAGGTAATGGTCAGCGATGGACTGGGCGTGCTTCAAGGAGAGCCTGGTGGGCGGGTGGCCCGCGCATGCGCCGGGCAGGGCGGCGTCGAGCACCCCACACACGATCCACCCGTGCCGCCATACTGTGTCCAGCCGCTCGACTCGGACTGGCCCGGCTTCTGCTACCCATTGGAGGACTGACTGCTTCTGTTCTTCGCTTGAGAATACTACTGGAAATAGACGATAAACGAAATTAATTTACATGCAACCATCGTCGTGTCGGTATGTACTAGCAAGGCAATCCTTTTCTAACATAAACTATTCGATTTCAGTGTTTACATTATTTCAATTGGTTACACGTTGCAAATTGATTTCAGGGTTTTACATTATTTCAATTACCTACACGTGTTACTGTAGGAAAATGCAGCAAAAGTATACCTACTTACTCGCAGATAGGTATACTTTTACTTTTTCTATTTAGTTAAAACTAGCGGCCGCCCGTGAGTTCGTCTGCGTGGAAAGATTTTATGCTATCCCTTTGGGACAATACTTTTTTTCAGAATGAAAGTTACCCTCTTATCTGTACCCCTGGAAACGTGTACCTACCTATGTAAAATTCCATGATGATCGGTTCAGATTCAGAAGTTAAGACGTGAAGGCGTAACAAGCAAACTAACAATCAATCAATCAAACAAACAAACGGACTTTCGCATTTATAATATTAGTAAGGAAGTAAGGATCTATGAAGTAACAGTAGGTACATTTTCTATAGAAGCGGATTCTTACATTTAAGTTCATAAAATTTTATTGTAGTCATGTTTCTTTTGTCTTAAACATTTTCAAATGTTTAAGTAAGTACCTACACCGCAGTTTAGTATAAAGACAAAAATAAACTATCAAAGATAAGACATACCTAGCGTCCAAAATTGTTCGTACGAGTATACATTCTTATAAAGCTTAACTAAGAACAATGTCAAAGGCGAAAGAATCTCAGCGATTTTATCGCACCACTTAGCTTTATAGCGGAGACCATGACCGTGAAATGGTTTAATTCTATTCAGAAAACAGCTGATAAAATCGTGGCTAATAGTAGCGGAGGCACTTTGACCACACTGAATGTCGAGGTCGGGATTATGGGTCACGATAAAGAACTACGACTTTTTAAAAATAAACATAGGGTATTATTATTGTCTGTGACTTAGGTAAAGTTAACGTAGCTACCTACCTCTTTTCAAGTGGTCGGCTGTTCTGTTATTAGATCTATATCTAAGGTAAATATTGAGACACAAAGTGTTTATCAGTTTAGTTTCCGGTCTAAAGATATCAATATGGGGCACTTTAAAGAACAGTACCTACACCTACCTATATAACTATACGATTTTTAGTATAATTCTTTTAGATCAATGTTCAAGTAAATATTACCTACTTGGTTTCTACCTACATTCCGCCCATGAAAAATCATTGATTTTTAATATCGAACTTAGGTAGGTAGGTACTTAATGTAGGTATGAATTACCAAACCATAATATCAATTCTTTTGTCAAATTCAGTTGTCTAGCACCCATATTACAAGCTTTGCTTAGTTTGGGGCTAGATGGCGCTGTGTGAAATTGTCCAAGCATTTATTTATTTATTTATTTATCAATGTCTAAATTAATCCAAAACTAAAACAGAGAGATTATTTTCCTGTCTTAATAAACCGTCTGTCGTCTGAGTGATGTCATTGATAAAAAAGTGGTAAACAATGATAGTCATAAAAGTAGAATTTCTGTGAAACATGACACACTTCAGTCACAGGCTTGCTTAACAGCCACAGAATAGATAATAGTACTAGCGTACCTGGTACAGCACTTTCTTTGACTTTCAGGGGCTATGAATGGACTGGAGGTCTTTCCAGCAGAATAAAACACTTTGCTGTTACCTACTTTTTTTAAACAGGGGTCAGGGTAATGATACTTTTTGTCGATTGGTTAGGTTTACAAGTTAAGATCTGCCAGCAGAGGCAGACTTGCCGATGTTGTTGAGGAATTTGAAGAGGAAACTCTGCTGGCCCCAGAAGAGCGTGAGCAGAGTGTGGCGGGTGCCAGGTAGCGCAGGGTCGTGAGGATGGCGTCGAGCGCCGCTGACCACACGCCTCGCTCTATAGCCATTCGAGGCGCTTTAGCGTGTGCTATTCGTGGTATTTACACTTACTAGCTCTGAACGCAGAGTCGATGTGCTTGAGGAGTTTGAAGAGGAAACTCTGCTGGCCCCAGAAGAGCGTGAGCAGAGTGGCGGGTGCCAGGTAGCGCAGGGTCGTGAGGATGGCGTCGAGCGCCGCTGACCACATTCCTCGCTTCGGCTCCAGCTCGGGGAACTCCGGTATCGGGAACAATCCTGGGACAAAAAAGATGAAGAAATAGTTTAGGTAAGTAAGTATGTTCTTTTTTTCATGACATTTGTGCTGTCGCCCAAAGAATAACTTCGAAGAAAAATAGATAAACCACTGAAAATATTTTACTTCTATTAGGTAGTGCTTTTGTTTCTTCGATCAAGAATACCTTAGATAAGATAACGCTTCATGAACACGAACAGTACGCAAAAATGGCACCTATTATTTTGTACAAACTCACATTTTATATCACTTATTTAGTACAAAATAGGCTTATTTTGTACAAAAACTCATCTTTTATCACTTACTTTGTGCAAAATAAGCGCCCAGTTTGTAAGTGGGACGCTATTTTAGGTGCCATTTTTGAGACTGACCGGACATCTAATCTAGGGTATTTTCGATCGTAGTTTTGTTTTCACGATAATTTTAAGCTGTCGCCCAAAGAACATTGTGACAGCTTCGTCAAGAGAATAGGTAGACTCAAAAATTATTTCCGTGAAAGGTGCTGTAGGTAGTTATGATGTGTTGAATTTACGTATGCCGATATAAAATTATACATGGTCCAATATGTTATGTACACACATGGTCCAATATCTTATACATGGTCTAAATGGACCTTAACAGGCATAGAAAAACAATTTAGCATTCCTAACCTAAGTTCATCTGAAAAATAGAAATCACTCTGCAATTAGTCGCAGCTATTACCAGCAAAACTCCTGAAGTACCTATTTGTAAACATTTAACATAGGTATGTATTTATTCAGTGGTTACCAATGTCACAGAAATGCAACGGTTTTCAAGCCCCAGATATCTTCCGCCACCTTGGATATTGACCGTGGGTTAAGTAAGTATTTGCTAAAAACAACAATACAACAACAATATGCAAATCTAAAGTTGTTTAAACACCTGTGAAGCTGAATAAATAAATTATATTTAATTTTCGTCAATGAAGAGGTCTTACTTTTAATATATATACCTTCGGAAAACGTTTACGTAAAAGATTCGTGAAAAGAAAAATGGGACAACATCACAAATATTTTTCTGATTCCATAGTAAGTATGTAGGTAGCTAAAGCATTTGTGTTATGGAAATCAGAGACAACGGTGGTTTCGGTCAACAAACACCCGTTTCGGTCAACTGAAACTTTTAGTTATAAAATTTACAACGTCACGATTTTGGTCCGAACTGTGGGTTTTTAAGATGTCGCCATCTCTGAGGTCCCGGGTTCGTTCCCCGCTGGGTCAATTTAGAAAACGAACTTTTCTAAGTATATACCTACTTGAGTCAATATAGAAAAGTTCGTTTCAACATTCGTAAAAGTCGTCGTTCGTAAAAGTTTCAGTTGACCGAAACTGTAAAAGGTGTAAAAGGTTTGAAAATACATTTTACAGGTACACCTACATAATGAGAAAGTAGTTTTTTTGCTAAATATAGGTACTAACCAATGCTTCGTGGATATCCATAATTGTGTACGTTTTCCTCGTAGTCTTTCAATAATTCCTCAAAGTTGTCCGACATTTTGTATTTACTTTCAGTTAAATTTTTACAGCAGCCATCGCTTCGCTTTAATTAAATTTTAATGTTTTGAGTTCAAATATGACCATGGTTGTGTCTAAAAATAGCTACTAGACTAGACAGCTAAGTACGCGAACTATTTTACTAATTAGGTTTAAGGCATAAAAAAGGCTGTTAAAAATAAGTAAAATAAAAAGAAATAGGTACTTTTCTTCACACACAAAGCAATAGGTCCAATATTCTACTAGGGTACCGTGTGTCATGTACAGGAAATCAATGATTTATTATCAGTTAAGTACTAGTAGATAAAGTTTATCATGAAATTCATGAAGAGAAATTAATATTGATATTCACATCAAGTGTCGATTATTTGGCATAGAGTAAGTTTATGTGTCCGGACTATGATAAAAAATAGTAAACATTTTGTAAGTTGTGAAAAATTCTCTAGCACGAGTACGGAATGATACCTAGGTACACAGATTATCATTATTTTGAAAATAGGTAATTATTTGCAGCTCTGAATTATCTAAGATTCACGTGGTTGGAGATTCTTTTGTATCTATGTAATGGTCCCTTTCTGGCTGAAGAATTCCTTTATGTGGCACTTTCCGTAGTAAATTTTCGATCTTTTTGTTTTTGTAATGTTGAGCAATTTTTTGAAAATAAAAAAAAAAACTTAATCCGCTTAACACTCACCAATTTTGGCTTACACCCGGAGAAAAGTCGCCGGTAAACTGTTACGAATAACAAAACATCATCCCGATAATCTTACAGATAACAAGCACATGCCGAGTAAACATTGCAAAGCGCTGCGATAAAAACTGATAATGCTTTCAATGAATCATTTTTAATATCGCTATTAATATCGCTCATAGTAAAGCCTGAGTATTCTCCCGTCGTGCTTTGTAACCAACATGTTAAAAAAAGCAAGGAGAAGGTTCTTTCAACTATTAACAGTGATATGCTTTACCAATCAGTTTGTTTTAGTACAAGGAAATGAGATTTTTCGCATTTCATAGTGCTTTGTTATTTTAATTGTGGAAAGAATAAGAAGGAAGTGCTTTATGGAATTTAATAAACTAGCTCGTGGACTAAGTATTTAAAGACTAATTAATTCATGTCTACCACGTCACGTCAAATAAATTTTTGATAGATTTTGTTTGTTTTTTTTCTACTTTACCTAGGTAGGTATCTAGTAGTAGTAGTAGTAGGTATCTACTTTAGAGAGGTAGGTACTTAAGTATCTATGTATACTACGTATTGAAGAAAAAATACGCAAACAAAATCGATTTAAACTTTCTACGGTTATTTACTTTTTTACACAACAATAAAAAAGTCTTGATGGTAGAAAAAATGGATTCAATTGTTATTTTCGCGAATAATTAGTTTTATTGGTAAGACAGCTAAAACCAAAATTCCCTTTAATTTTTATGGCAATTTTATTGGAAAGATAATTCCCAGGAGTACTAAAAGACTATGTGGTAGTCTAGTCTACCAGTGAGAAATGCAGGAAAAAAAATAGTAATTGTATGACTTACTATTTAATTACAAATTCATTAACTTTTAAATTCAAAACTAATTACCTACCTATAGGTAATTAGTTTTTAGCAAAATATTTTAAATCATAGCTATTTTAATTGGAAGGATATTTTTAAAAAGTCACATCAAAACTTCGAATAAGTATTATTTTTATACATTTTTTTTCAACGTAACATCCTTATTTTTATTCTCATAATTTTTAATTTGATTAATTTTAATATTTTAAAATTAATAAGTACAATTTTATTATAATTTCAATTTATTTCTAATGAATTTGTAATTAAATAGTAATTTTAATATGTATTTTTCTAAATTGGTGTAATTTGACTGAATAAATTAAAATTCTATATTCTAAAACTAGTTCTAAGCAAGCTTTATCTCAAATCTGTTGCCATGAGAATTTGAACTTGTGTTTTTTTTATCAGCTTTGTTCATTCATCAAACGTGTTTTTGATCTATCTTTCTGGCCTTGAGCATGATAGTCACAAGGTAAAGTAGATTTTGAATTTGTGTGATATTCATTTCAAGTTAATATACAGGGTTATTTGTAAAACACCATCAACCTCGCAGGAGTGAATTACAAACATCATAAACCACAACGTTTGTGCTACGACTTTCTGGAAAAGACAAAACAATATCGGGTTTTCATAATAAAGTCGATCAGCTGTTCGGTCATTAGAATATATAATAATGAAAAATCGATTGTTTTTTTTTTCGGAAAAGTTGTAGAAAAATTTACTGAAAGTTGCTGTTGGTTCTCTTAAAATTAACAAAGAAATATTTTTTATTATTTAAAACAAGGTCGACGAATTTGTCATTTCTTCTCATCTCGTCAGAATTTAGTAATCTCGTCGGACTTTAGTAGGTCACAAGTGCACCAGACACGTCATAAGATCTTTGTTGCCCCACAGAAGGGTCATTATCATTATGGCATTTTGGCTTAATGAATGTCTTTCTTATGTCTTACATAGCAAATGACAAGAGATTTAATTGTGGGAAATATTATTACAAAACATTTTAGTTTTTTGTGATATTTGGTTCAGGATTCTTTCAACCTAAAAGATTCCGGATTTCACTTGGGGTTTTATTTACAAATTTGGGGTTTTTGTGACATTTGGTTCAGTAAACTTAAAAGATTCCAGATTTTACTTGGGGTTTTATTTACAAATTTGGGGTTTTTGTTAATGCAAGTAAATGAGTGTTCTTTAAGCACTACCTGTATATGTTTATCAGCAATATAAAATACTCGAAACAGATTTAAGATAAGGTCAGGATATGAATGATTGTTTCAGAGTAAACGTCAGAATTCACAAGAGATCAAATACTCACATGATCTATAATGTTTGAGTTTTTGAAAAACTTATATGTACTGTGGTTATACTTATGTGTAACATTTTATTTTTTTATTTTATTTATTGAACGTTGTTACCACAGCATTTACAGAGCATTAACGCAGGTATATTTATACAATACATGAGCCAATTACGGAAACAACACTTTGTAAATAAAATATATAAATGGTTACAAAAAAAAAGATTTTACACAAATATTAAGTTTAACGGATTTGAAAAAGAAATTTAATAATGATGAGAATTTCGAACTAATTTATTATATTGTCTCATGATAGGTGTGTGTGAATGTGTGCGTGTGTGTGTGTAGGTTTGTGTGTGTTTGTGCGTGTTTGCCTCCTTCGTAAAAATAAATTCACTCGCACTGTACCTACCTATGTGGCTTACATGGCGTAGGTACAAAGGTGAAAAATAATTTAAAATATTGGAAATTGGAATTAAATCATATTAATGTCAGTGTCAACATAAGTGATAATAGTGATCATAAAAGTAAATTATGTAGTAATGGGTTACTTAGAGCCAGTTTCAGTAGGTATAGGCTCGGGTAAGTTGTAATTAAATTACTGGACCAATTATTAAATGACACAAAAATCTTGAAAAATTAGTGCTATCTTGCTTTCGAACCTGATAAATAAAAGTACTTAATAATATGCTTTTCAGCGTGTTAAAAATGTAAATCATACTTAGGTAGGTACTATCGATTTTTTTTATGTATTTAAAGAATAGTAATGGATAATATAAGTTGGGAAACGATACAAATAAGTAAAGAGAATACCTACCTAAGTAAAGCAAATGCTCTAATAATATATTTTTGAAAAACTTTTAAACAATTGCAGTTTAAGTTTTAATTTTAAATAAGTAGCGACATTTAACGCAAAAGTAAAGAGAACAGCTATACAACGGGAACTGATGAATGTAATTCAAATACTATCTTATCTAGATTTTTACCTAAAACTGTATAATACGGTTATAAAATACTTTTATGTAAACATGACCTACTTGTCTGTAGATAATAGTGAGAAATATAAATTCTCGGGTCAATGCACAACGCATTTCCCACAATTGTTAGATTATTAAAATAATTTTAACTTTTATTTTGAGCATTTACATTAATTTGAAATAAATTTAGCAGTATCTAGCATTCAAATAGTACTTATCTTTTATTCATTGGTAGGTAGGTACGTAGGTATAGCTTTGCAATTGTGAATCTAAGAAAACGCTATTCGTCTAGTTCGTAATAAATAAAGGATTGTAGTAACGAATGCATCGTTCGTGGTTCGACAAACCGGTAAGATTTTTTTTTAATGAATGTAGAGCTGTTGTCAATGTAAGTGGTGTATAAAACATATTCAAATATTATGTTTAGGGCCTGTTAGGTTTTAGTTAAGTTCGGAAAACTGATATACTTAAGGCGGTTGTATGACCGAAAGTGGCGCCCTCAGAGGTTTTAATTTAATAAGTTATTAATAGAAAAAGATTTCAATAATGTCTATCGTGGAGATTTTAGGGCCCATGGTCTAGTATTTTTAGAAGGTATCACTACATGCCCTCGTAGTCATTCGTAGAAGTAGATAGCAAATGTGTCAAAAACGGCCACTTTGAGCAGTTTTGCTATCTACTTCTAGCAGTGACTACGAGGGAATGTAATGATACCGGCTAAAAATACTAGACTGTGGGCCCTAAAATATCCACGATAAACATTTTTAAAATTGCGTATTAAAATTATGATATTAAATATAATTCACCGCGGCGCCACTTTCGCTCAGGGTATCCTAATAGAAAAATACTGTTTTTTTTATTAAACCTAAAAACAGGCCATTAAACTCCTATAAAAAATATTCAATTATATTTATTAGTGCGTTTTCATCCAACTGCCCTAATTCAGCATTTACAAATCTATTACGTATGAATATACGAATATATTTGAATAATAAAAACATTGGTATAAGCAACGATTGTCGCGCAAATTACCATAGAAATTTTAAAAATTATTAAGAGTTTGTTTACCAACATAACGATAAGTAATGCTATCAAAATAGTAAGTACAAATTGCCTCCTCCATGTGAGAATTTACCTACTTTTATATTAACTAAACTAGTTAGTAAATAATAAATCATTTTAATATTCGCACCGAGAGATCATTTTCATACTTTCACGGATATTTAGGTATCAACATTTTAGAAGCGGATTCACATCATAAGCACAACCATGGTCTAAATATGTGTTTTAATACAATTGTTTTAATTAATTTATCACTGTCACCATACATTAACTATTTTCACTATGGATTTTTCTAACCTAACCACAATGTTGCGACTTTCTTTTGTTTGATATAAGTAATCACTTTTTCACTTGTTTTTCAAGATTTTTTAGGGAAGATAACCTAAATTTTTTATAATTTTCTTTTTAACAAAAATATACAAATTTCATTTTAAAAACTGTATTTAAAATATACTTGTGATAAGGGAACGGCACGTTATCACTCGTTAAGAAGCACTCGGCACTTGTCTTAGATATTGGCCGTATCATTGTTTTATGACTTTATCAAGTTCTTGACCGTAATCACTATATTACACCTTTAACATGCGTGCATAACAAATATAAATATTTTCATTTTATTTTGATTTTTGAACTTGATCTAGGTACCAAGAGGTGTGAAAAATCGAGCGCATGAAGAAATACAGTCAAACATGAATTTGATATTATCAAAGAAGTGCGGCAATAATTAGGTACAATAATCTGAGAAATTGTGGTGCTTGATTGCGGCGGCTATACAATTTTCGCATGGGTTGGTCATCGGATGAGTGACCAATTTATTATCTCAAGCTTCAAAACTGCAGTCGTTCCCACCAATCCGCATTGGGCCCACGTGATGAGTAATGGAAAATTATAATTTTTCTCTTGAAAAATCTTATCCACTGTTATTCGAATATTTCAAAAATATTTTCTTTACAGATCTGTTGTTGATAAAAGTCCGCCGCAACGATGATAAGATAAGATAAGGCAGAGTAGGTGGTAAATTCTTTATGTTCTATTCCATAATTTTGCACATTGTAGGAGTCTGGTCAAAGATTAAACTAGGTACAGAATCGTTATCACATAGACTTAGGTATGGTTTATACTTTTACTAAATGTTACGGCAAAATTTTTGCATTCGTAGTTTTGATATAAGTATTAGGCAGATAACTTACAACGGCGTTAAATAATATTGTAAGTAGGTAGTTTTGCGAAAATCTTCAATAACTACGTACAGTAAAAACATCTTGTTACCGACTTCAATTAGATATAGTTTCGTGTTTCGCTTACCATCGGTAATGCCTAGCATTATGTTGGTATGTAGATGTTAATCTTGTACAAACATTGCTAATGTTTGGTATCTTGAATGTTGTGTTACATAAGTTTGACTAAAGATAAAGCAACAGAGTTGTAACATAATTTGCATCAGATAGTTACTTACATAATGACTAAGTAGATCGTTTAATTGAATAATCCAAGCTTGGACATCTCATCATAAGTGTGAAGCTTCTATGAATCATCTATGATTTACCTGAAATTCCATGCAGAGTGCTTTTTAACGTTCACCTTAATCTTTTGTTCACAAAGAATTTGGAACCTATTCCCTACAGCAAAAAACTCTGATTTTGGTTACAATTACTGTTGTATTTGACTTTGTTTATTGAAGTGTCAATCAGAATACAATATTAGGTAAAAGAAATATAAATTCAAATTTTGATTAGCCAGTAACATACAATAATTAGGTACAACTGTCTTGGAAAAAAAAACTAATTTAGTAAAATGCAATTGAAATCATTTTTCAAAAATTTCATAGGGATAATAGAGGGTTATTATTTTGTAAAACACCAACAACCTTGCAGGAGTAAATACCTAGTTTACTAACATCATAAATAATAACGTTCGTTCCTTACGACTTTTCCGATAAAAGTAAAAATATACGAGTTTTCATACAAATATTAGAACATGTGATTGAGTTTAGTATGACAAGTCAATTTTTTGTTGTCTTCTTCAGAAATTCTTAGAACAAACGTTGTTGTTTAATGTTAGTAATCTACTCAGACGTTGTTGGTGTTTTACAAATAACCTGTAAAATAGACAAAGTACAACTTAATTTCAACGTGCAAGATTTCGATTTAGGCAGAAAAGATGACAAGTTGCGGTTGCCTGTCTGCGTGGTACTTACTTCATCTTTGCAATGCACATTAAATTATACCACAGTATATATGTATAATAAGTGATTATACGGTATGGCCGTAGCACAATATGCTATAATTAAAATGGCGTTGGTAAAAGATTAAAACGCCCACAATTTTTCTTTCTCAACCGGAGCTGTAAGTATTTCTCTAACACTTTCTATGGTTAGTCTTATCTGGCACAAAACAATACTTACTCATTTTTATGAGTATTCCGTGAACGCTTTTATAGTTATTGTAATTAATAGTTAGGTAGGTAGGTAGGTAGGAGGTACTTCTTATATTTTATTAAGGCGGTTGTATGACCGAAAGTGGCGCCCTCAAAGGTTTTTATTTAATAAGTTATTAATAGAAAAAGATTTTAATAATGTTTATCGTGGAGATTTATGTAGGGGGCAGGCAGCAGCGCTCCAGTGGAACAGAAAAATAGGGTTTTCTTCGTCAACCGTTTATTATTTTAGCACAACATTTCTTCAGGTATTGTTAGGACAGGAGCCTTTGTGACAGTCAAAGCAACAGTCGCATTTGAATATTGTTGACATACAATGTTTCTTAAATCAATAGGCATATTACATGCGACCTATTTCCACACGCCCCCTTAATATGCATATTCATAGAAATTAAATACATCTTAAAAAATAAAAAGAAAGAATTACAAAGGAACAACAACTTTAGCAAAAATAAACAATTAACAGGTAATACCTAAACCAGACATGCACTTGTAGTGCTTAGCATTAGGCAAAGCCTTGGTTAAAATATCAGCAAGCATAGAATCAGTAGACAGGTACGACAATTCTATGCTCTTGTTGTCCTGTAAAATACTCCTTATAAAATGGTGCCTTATATCAATGTGCTTGCTACGAGAATGGAACATCGGATCATTTGCAAGACATATCGCCCCCTGATTGTCTACATGTAATGTAATCTGTGAAAACTTACCTAACCCAATTTCAGTTAATAAGCTATTGAGATAAACAGCTTCTTTCATGGCTGATGACAAGCTCACATACTCGGCCTCACACGTGGACGTCGCGACACACTTCTGTTTCTGCGATTTCCACGATATGCAGCTGCCTCCTAACACAAAAACATAACCAGAGTAAGAACGTCTATCTATTAAACATCCTCCCCAATCCGAATCAGAATACCCTTGCAATGACTTGCCTTTTTTCTTAAATACAAGTCCGTATTCTATCGTTCTTCTCAAATAACGCAGCACTCGTTTCGCGGCCTTCCAGCATTCTTCATTGGGACAATTCAGGAATTGTGCCAATTTTGCAACACTATTTGTGATATCGGGCCTTGTTCCTGTTGAAAGATACATCAAGGAACCTAAAACTTCTCTGTAAGGGTACTGTTCGCCCTCACTACATTTGTCTTGGGAAAATTTTACTTTGGTTTCCATAGGCGTAGAAACTGGACGACAGTTATCCATGCCATATTTTATCAACAAGTCTGAGATATATTTTCGCTGTGACAATCTAATGCCATCGTCACATTTGTCAAACTCTATTCCCAACATGTACTTGACAACTCCATAGTCTTTTAATGCTTTTAATTCAAACTCGGTGGCCAGTGACTTTTTAAAGTCCTCAATATAATCTCTTTTCTGACATGCGATTTGAATATCATCAACATAAACTAAAACAAAGAGTTTTATATCAGAATCTATGTCCTTAAAATAAAGACACGGTTCATTCAACGATTGCCTCAACCCCATACGTTTTAGTTGCTCGTCGAGTCGTATGTTCCACTGACGACCAGCTTGTTTGAGTCCGTATAACGACCTTTTCAGTCGGCATACGTCGCCTCCAGCCTTTAAATCGTCCAACATTTTCTTAGCTCGTTCATAAATATCAGAACCTTCTGTTTCTGTCTCTATCAGTTTAAGTAAACATTCCTCTAAAAGTTCTGGCACCTTCATGTAGATGTTTTCTTCTAAAAATCCATTCAAATAAGCCGTGTTAATGTCCAACTGATGAATCTCTAGGTCTAGCTCAACTGCAAGTGCAGCTAACAGTCTAACTGTATCAAGCCTGACGACAGGAGCAAAAGTATCGTGGTAGTCAATACCATACCGCTGGCTAAAGCCTCTCGCTACAAGTCTCGCCTTTTTCTTCTCAGTTTTGTCCACATTCAGCTTAGTTGTTAAAACATATCGACAGCCTACGACATCACGATTCATGGGTTTGTTTACTATTTCCCATGTGTCATTCTTGACTAGGCTTCTTACTTCCGATAAGATAGCATCTTTCCATCCTTTACATTCACTGCTTGACAAAGCCTGTTTTAATGTCACTTCCGCGACCCCAGCAAAGTCTTGACAGTCCGTAAACTCGTCAATGGATTCACTACTATCAGTTGTAATTGTTTCTGGTTGTAAGTTTGGTATCATCTGGTACACTTTTCTTGGACGCCCAACATGACCTCGCTCTATACGCGGTCGACCTGGACCTTTCCCTTTTTTTTTATTTTTGTTTCTAGAGTCAATTTTTTATTTAAAATTTATATAAAATTTTATTTTTATTTAAATTTTTTTTTTTTTTTTTTTTTTTTATATAAAATTTTATATAAATTTTAAATAAAAAATTGACTCTAGACAGCGCTCCAGTGGAACAGAAAAATAGGGTTTTCTTCGTCAACCGTTTATTATTTTAGCACAACATTTTCTTCAGGTATTGTTAGGACAGGAGCCTTTGTGACAGTCAAAGCAATAGTCGCATTTGAATATTGTTGACATACAATGTTTCTTAAATCAATAGGCATATTACATGCGACCTATTTCCACAATTTAAGGGCCCATGGTCTAGTATTTTTAGATGGTATCGCTGCATTCCCTCGTAGTCACTGCTAGAAGTAGATAGCAAAACTGCTAAAAGTGGCCGCTTTTGACACATTTGCTATCTACTTCTACGAATGACTACGAGGGCATGTAGTGATACCTTCTAAAAATACTAGACCATGGGCCCTAAAATCTCCACGATAAACATTTTTAAAATTGTGTATTAGAATTATAATATTAAATATAATTCACCGCGGCGCCACTTTCGCTCAGGGTACCACCTTAAGAGTAAAAAAGTAGCATAGGTTTATGCTAATTTCAACTAAGTAGGTATTAATATTATCTACTCTAGTCATGAAGTAATTTTATTTAAATAAGAATGGGTTTCGGTCATAAACGAAAATAATTTTAAGTGATAGATCACGCTTTCATTGCTATAAAATTTTCCGAGCAATGTAGACTAATACCTAACCTATATAATTATATTAATTCATAGTCTGTGCTAAGATGTTTATGTTTGATGATGTTTTATTCCAAACTTATTGTAGAAACTGACCACCTACTGAGTACTTGAACAAACACAAAGTTTTTCACTGATTTTGAAAACGTGTCTTTTCACTTTCTCCCGGCCTCATTTAGACCGTGACGAGGAAAACAAGTGATTGTTTTTGTTCGCGAACGCTACGTTTTGAACTTGCACTTTCGAAGAGCGTTCGCTCGGATCGATTAATAAATACCAATAATACTGATCGAAATACGTCTTTCATTGCTTTCTTGGAAAATACCTTACCGTGTTTATTGACTATTGTGCTTGGAACTTTTATGAGAATCGTACTTATCCATCACATTATGAAACCAATCAAGAATGGAAGTTTCAAGAGCCTCAAACCGTCTGAGCCTTACCAATTTAATTTAATTTTAATTTTCTTTATTAGACACATAACAGAATACAGTCATGAAAGCAAATGATTACAATAGTACAATGTCCAAGTACTAGACTGAACTCCAACAACATGCATCATTTAGTAAACAATGTTTTCTGTGAGTGAAAAAGAAACATAGATAGATACTTAAAATACTTATGTACTCAGTTAACTAAACTCTAATTTAGTACTTAATAATTATAAATCGTTATTGTATCGTATCAGTGTAACAAAAATATATAGTAGGATCAATATTAACATTAAACAAACTACAGTAGGTACATAGACAAAATCACTAATATAGGTAATGTGCAGAATAAAAAGCAAGCTAAATCGACTCATCTACTTACTTAAGTATATTGTGTATACACCTCTTGAAGGCATTTGGATTATCGTTCATGACATCAATGTTAGGGTGCTCCTGAGTCAGATCATTGTAGAGGCGACTTAAATTGATTCTTAAGTTACCCTATAGTAATTTAATCAATAAGTACTGAACAGATGGCCTACTAAAATAAAAATACTTAATCGTGATGATCAAACATAGTTTCGTCGTTAATAATAATAATCAATTCATTTATTCAAGCAACCAAGGGCTCACATTGTGTTAGTAATTTAAGACCTTATTATTGCCAAGCGATACGAACAGCTATCCTCTTGAAGGGCTTTTCAATAAAAATATAAGTACCTAGGTATAGTAACTATTTGCCTCACTATTACTAGATGGCGTTGATGGTCAAGTGAAGTGTCAAATTTGGCTCTGAAGAAAACGGCCTGTATCATTAGAAGGCTATGCCTGTATACGTTTTCTACAGTTGACACTTATCTTTTCATCAAAAACGCCATCCTTTTGGGCCTACGGTTTTTTGTCATTTTGAAAAGCCATCTCCACATGCAGCATTTTAACAAAAGCAGCAATGATTGACATACCACTACTTATTACTCGGGAAATAATGAAAATGCAGCGAAACGCACAGCTAGATAATTGATGTGTCAGCAGCAGCAGGAAATGCATCGTGGACGGAGGGCTTTATCAAGTCAACGCTGACTACACTGGAAGACATGGAAATAGGTATAAATCCATTATCCTTTATTTAGGTTATGTGCCCAGTTATATGTGTTAAGCTTTAAGTAAGTATAAAAAATAATAATTCGAGTGTGGTTGTATAAATTATGTATCTACATTATGTTACAGTACAGTATACATAGATATACTAACCCCCTTTTTTTTTTTTTTTTTTTTATTAGAGTGAGGTAAATACGCTTTTTACGTATACATGCTTTTATGCATGTATACTGGGCTCGGTCAGGCACAGGAAGCCACTCCTGTTCTGTCTCTCACCGCCCCCGGGTCTCCCGTCGAGCCTGAATAGTAGGCTTGGCGGTGGATCCGGGGGGTTCTAACCTCTCCCCAGGGGGGGGAGAGGGAGAGAGCCTCCTCCCGATCCCCCCATAAGGTTACCCACTCAAGTGGGCTGACCAGATGGGACGATCGAGAGCAGGCACCACTACCAGTTAAACCCCTCACTTCTTGCTCTCTCTCCGTCAATCGGTCACGGGGGATATGGTGATAGTCACCCCTTTGACCAGACGGGTGGCCTAGGCATCCTGGCCCCTACGCGGCGGGAGACGACCGAGCAAGTGTGATCGTCTTCCCAGACGGCGTGCACCGTGCAATGTCAACGACAGGGCGCTTCATCGCCGGCCGGTAACACTATGGAATAAGGCGGTCATATTGACGCCTTCTCCTCCCCAACCGTCTGCGGCGAATAAGGGCCGCATGGGCATCATCTTCGCGCACCCTCTCCGCTGTCTCCTTTTGGAGGACCACATCCTCGCAAAAAGAGACTGCCGCTTGCCAGCATCTGTCACTGTCCAGCATCCGGCTAACGATGCCGGGAAGTGAGAGATCCGGCCCTACCACCGCCACGAGATCCCGACGCTGCACCGACCACGCAGGACACACCTCCAGTGTGTGCTGCGCGGTGTCCAGCGCCTCGTCGCACTCGTGGCATTCCGGTGTTACCTCCCGTTGGATTCGGTGCAGATACTTACCGAAGCATCCGTGCCCGGTAAGAATCTGCACCAATCTGAACGTCAGCGTTCCATGGCGCCGCTCCATCCACTCCGCCAATAGCGGGCGCACTGCATCCACCGTCCGCGCACCCACCGTCGGAGACTCCAACTGGAGCCGCCACTCCACCAAGATATACTAACCCCCTTACTAATAAAGATTGTATAGCAGATGTATAGTTACACAGTGTTTTGTCACTTTCTTTTAAATGCCAAACTCAATTAGATTGACAGGGAAACCATTGTGTTACTATACATCTGCTATACAATCTTTATTAGTAAGGTGGTTAACGTATATCGAAGGGTTTTTTATGCATAACGGTATAGTACTTGGCCTTCACCCCACCTGATTTTAAGTGACGATAAGGCCGAGGTTGGAAGCGCACTACACCTGGAATCCTCATCACTGAGGAACTGGCTATCTTAACACATCATAAGTCGATTAACCACAATCAGCGTATTATCACTAAAAAACAATATTTTCCAGCCGAATAATTAAGAAAAATCTAAACAGAATTTTCCTCAATGGCAGAAGTCATTATGGATATCCAAATTACATTTAAACCCATTTTCCTTAAATGTATAGAGAATTTAATTTTTTGGTCTAAGAATAGTCGGAGTTATTTACTATCACTTTTAAAATGAGACTTTATTTTCTTCGAGTTACAGTTGTTTTACAAGAAATAATTAAATAAGGAATATATTTTCGATTACTCAGATAATTTGTTTCACTGAGATTCTGTTTAAGACAACCAATTAGACATTTGTAGAATTTTATAGCTTAATGATTAATGTTTACTATCTTACACTTTAATTACAATTTGTACAGATATGTCGTTTTTTAATTGGCGAAGCATTCGCGTGATGTTTCAGTTAAATTACAATTAAGATTCCGTTTTTTATTTTATTCCGTTGCATTTTTATTTGTTTTGTTATGTTTATTTGCACACGACAAACCGTTTGAATTTTTGGCTAAGAAAGCCACGTGTTTTAAAATGTTTAAAATTGTATCTTACTTTCTACCTTTCGTTTTCTACTGAATATCATGAGACCAGCACGTATTGGTTTATTTTTTATAAAATTGCAAAAAAATGCAAATATTCAACCATAGTTACAGGATTCTTTTAAGGCGGTTGTATGACCGAAAGTGGCGCCCTCAGAGGTTTTTATTTAATAAGTTATTAATAGAAAAAGATTTTAATAATGTTTATCGTGGAGATTTTAGGGTCCATGGTCTAGTTTTTTTAGAAGGTATCACTACATGCCCTCGTAGTCATTCGTAGAAGTAGATAGCAGATGTGTCAAAAACAGCCACTTTTAGCAGTTTTGCTATCTACTTCTAGCAGTGACTACGAGGGAATGCAACGATACCGTCTAAAAATACTAGACTGTGGGCCCTAAAATCTCCACGATAAACATTTCTAAAATTGTGTATTAGAACTATAATATTAAATATAATTCACCGCGGCGCCACTTTCGCTCAGGGTACCACCTTAATTTATTATTATATTTGGTCTTGAAATTAAGGTTGGTGTATAGGTTACTGGAATATATAAGTATATATTTTTTTAAACTTCGAGCATCGCGGCAGCGCGTCTTACTCTTAGTTTTTAAATAATTTCTTTAAAACAGAGTGTACCTACTTAAAGATTTTTCAGAGAAAAAGTTTTATTTTGCGTATATTTAAGTGTGGCCAACACTTGACAACTGCGCCAACTTGTGAATAGAAGTTAAACAGGCAAGGAACACATTCTGCCAAATAAAATAGGTTTTACTGATGTCGAAAACAGTTAAAAAGTAATGCTTGGCTTGTTTCAGTTTATACTTATTTTTAGTTTTAATTATTTCAGTTTTAATTTTAAAGTTGGAAAAATCGGCTGAAAAACTAACAAAATAAAATAAGGAGCTCTTGCTCTAAATATTATAAATTTAAAAAATTTCCTCTCCGCTTTTTGATCTCCAATAATAGGTAGGTGCAATAAATAGGAGCGAATGTCACCTATGTATAGAAATTGAAACATGTTTATAGCGATAAGTCTTGTGTCACTTTTCTACATAATAATTTACAAGTATATTTTCCAGTTTTTTAGATAAGTATTAGGTCTCCTTAACCCGCGGTTTCTGAGGTACTCTATCGGAGATGTCCACGTTATTTGGTTTAAAGTTAATTTTATTACTTTAAACCAGACAATGAGGAACCCTTCGATGAAGTTAAACTTTTGATAAACCACCGATAAGCTCAGAAACCGGGCATTAGTAGTTCTTTTGTTAAATAACACTGAATATCTTAGTGATTTATTCGTTTAACGATTGATACTGATCTTTCTTGTGGTATAATTCATTAATTGCTTTTAGTGAGAGCATAATATCTCATGTGGATAATCGTTTTAATAGGTCATAATTAATCCAATCATCGATAATTAAGATAGATTAATGATCGATCTACTGATAATCTCTATCTTTTACGTCACGAACAGAACTTCGGATTCGAGTATCTAGATTTATGTGTTTTTAATATGAGCAATGAGTTTTTCGGGATTATTGAATTGTTGTTGCAAAAAATATCGAGTAGTTGAAAATTGTAGTTGCGAAAAAATCGCAGAATGGATACTGTTGATAATTTACAAAAGTAGCTAGGTACCTAACTACAATTTTTATTTCCACCTCAGAGACTAAGTATTCCCATTTAAAAAAAACTTAATAAATTGAAGAGAGAAAGAGTTTAAGCGTTTATAGGCAATCGGTGAAAACAAATAACTCAAATAAAAACAATACATCTAGCATTTTCATCAAAAACATTAAAGCATTTTTATTGAATTGAGTCTACTCCACACTTACTCTTTAGTATTTTTTGTGTGAAAAATTATTAAGTATTGAATTTAAGTACCATTTAGAATTCTGTGTAATACCATGTTATCTTGTTTCTAAGAACCTTACTTTAAGTTGTTAAATACCTATTAAAACTTCTCTGTAAAAACTGCTTTCGTTTTTGTTCGCGTGTAGCGGTGTTGTTTGTGGTTTTTATTGAAAACGACGCACTGCTTACATCTACTGTAACTACAGCAGCCTATCGAGGACACAGTAAGTCGAGTTAACCCGTGTTATTACTAAAGATTTCTAAAGACTGTTTAACTAAACACCTGTTTAAATGTGATGCTGTCTCTGTCAAACAATATTGTCAAAAAAGTGACAGCATCACATTTAAACACGTGTTTAGTATCTTTATCTTTTTGATCGAGCGAGCACGAAGCGTCTCTTCTTCAGCTTCGGCAAAAAATCATTCGTGTATCCTTTCGGCTGTCCGTTTGTTCTCCTCTACGTCGCATTTCTCAACCGTTTCTCGTGAAATTTTGTGAGTAGTTTCGATAATTATATAGATTTTTTTATATTCACTTCTTTTAGATTATTTCAGTCAAACCAGTTTTTCGATTTTTTTTGAAATGGCGGAGAAATGTAAAACAAATCAAATTTCAGCCGTTCCGAAAAACTGATCAAGTGAATTGAACTGCCGGTGCAAGTTCATCATCTTCCAACTAAGTATTCTTGTGTTGATTGTTATTAAAAAACATACAATTTGATCTACTTTTTAACGCGATGTCTACAGCTCACGGAGCCACTAATTTAATACGTTTTTATTGGGTTGCTTTCTTGGTTGTCTGATGTCCACAAATTTTGCAAACGATCTTATACTATCTTCCCGATGAGCTAGAGACTTGAAACTTTGAACATAGGTTAGAACTGGAAGGCAATGCAATATTATGGTGTCATCCATCTGATGATGGAACCGGAAGAAGGCCACAGAAACTCTGTAATAAAAACCATACAACCGCATCGAGTTTTTCTGACTTTTACCTCCTAATTCCAAAAGTGGACTAAAATTAAACCGAGGGCTCAGACAAGTGGCAAACGCTTGGCTTTTCGATTATTCGAATATATAGGCATTAGACAATCACGGCGTTTTGAAATTTCAATTTCAAAATCATAGATAACAGCTATGATGGTTTTTCATTGACAAATTGGAGGGATCATTTTCTATTAGGCAAAACGGTTTTACGGCAAAATGAACCTATTTTGTGAAGGTAAGTTGAATGTAACCTACTGTGTTTGTCATAATGAGTTGTGGCGAGCGGTTTGTTTTGCTTTTGTCAGGTTATTTGCCGTTTGAAAAAGTTGTCTTAATTGTGTCGTGTGTAATCGCCGATGCATGTTACGTAAAAATTAAGTTGAAAATTGGGTAAGTAAGTTTTTGTTCTGAACACCACCTTTTGTGGAGCTATTAGTAAAAACCTGAAACAGTTAAATCTTGTATGTAATATGTTACGGCTAATATATCCGAAGTGCGGCTAAACCTAGTTTTAGCCGGCTAGAACTAGGTGTAGCTGATAGCTGTTGGCTAAAACTAGGTGTAACCGATCTGCTTTACTCCTGTAGGCACAGAATAGATATAAGTCTGTAGGTCCCGAATATAGGTTAGAAAAAGGCGAGCTCGAAGCGCAGCGGAGCGTGAGCCTTAACTTTCGAGGTTTATTTTTTTAACAGACAACAGAAGTACTTACCGTTCTTCATACCCTTTGCTAGACCTAGTTTTAGCCGGCTACTTTTAGTATAGCTGCGACAAAATCGGCTACACCACATCGCTTAGCCGTAACATATAGTATACTTACCTACGTAGAAAGTACTAAATAATAATATAGACACGGGAATAATGATGATACTGTAATACTGTAATAAGTAATTATTGAGGTATAAGTACAACTCAACGGTATGTTATCAAATGATTTAATGTGATAAATAAAGGGATTAAGGTGTGGTAAGTATCCAAAGCATGGAAACTTTGCAAGTTTAAAGGGCAAGTTGTTCCAGTTTTCCCTTGAACAGTAGATAAACAGGGCGACAAGTATTGTTTACCGACACCCGACCCTTGACAGTGGAAAACTGGCAAGGAAGAGGTGTTGGCTGGTGCAATGAACAAAAGGGAGCGCTATTGTAATTTTGTTCATAAACAACAAAACTTGTGCTTGATACGAATTCGATTCACACTCGATTGTTTTTCGTGCTAAACACATGCTGGCGTTTATATCTCATTTTTTTATCTTGCCTTAATACTCACGTGATGGTCACAGTCACAGACCACAGTTCAAAGGGGTGAAATAATGTTTTCGCGGAATCTTATAACTAGGTTACTCGACATCGACAAGCTTGTATATTATATCGGCTTCTTCTAGGGAGGAAACCCTAGGAATGACGCGATGACGTTGAAGTTTTATTGCATTGCATAACTCTTGTATAGCTGTTAAAACAGGCGTATTAATAAACCAATGAGCGACTTTATGTTCCGTTACTTAAAATTATCTTCAATGAAAACCTGTATTGTATTCAGATCTAAACGTGGGACTTAATTTAGGCCTGGCTTAAAACGGATGCCTTTACTTGAGTTTGCTGAAATGAAGACAAGATGCAGTATCAGTTTTAAATCCTGACCACGTTTTCCGCAGGCGGCGTGGCAATGATAGCGTGCAGTGGTTCTTGAATTCGCCTGCCGCGCCGCCCGCCGCTGCTGGCTGTGGCCGGGCCGTTAGAAGTTCTTTTCAAATAATGTATTTTATCCATATTTTCTCCCCGCTCACCTCTCATGTTTTAAGACAGACAGCAAGCATCCGTATCGTATGACAAACGGTACACAATATGCCTACGCAGAATCGTGATCGATGACCGCCATGTCAGTTCACAGGCGATATACCAAATATGTCACCGCTTGCATGGAGTGTGTCGTGTGAAACATCATCTAGGCACTTGTTACGCAAGAAGCAATGCAATATGAATATTCTGTAAAAACGGTAGAAATATATTTAAATGTTTGGTATCCTTGTATCCATGCTAGATAGGGTGCCACGCATACAACTGCGTAAAATGTTTATACCTAAGCCTGAAAACGACTACTTGACTGAATTTTTTTGTTCTTTTTTGCAATTCGAATTGAAAAGAATTTGGATAGTAATTCCACATATTAATTTAAAGAAACTACATAAATCAACTTATAACTACAGAATTTATTAAAAATGTGTAAATTAGTTTAATTTAAAAAACATGTTACTATGGTCTTTTGTTTTGGAACTTACGACGCATGCGCAACAATATTATTACAAGTGTATTGCACGTAATGTGTAGCTAAAATAAGACGAAAATAATGTTTACATTACAGTGTAGTAAAGTTAAAACTATGTTTGAAACAAATTAATAAGTTTCTATGAGAATAGAAACAAATTCCAATTCATCTATAAAAAGATAAAACAATGGTGTTATCTAGTTAATAACTTAATAGTAATTTATTTATTTATAAATACACTTGTAAGCTTACAGATAAAATCCAAAACGCAAACAAGTCAATTACAGAAAAAAAAATCGGAATCAAAAGAAAATAGATAAAATTTAAATTAATTGCATGCAAATTAGAAACAATAAGTTCAATTTACAATAATAATTATTGAGGCATGTCATATTAAAATTAAAATAAAAACATAGTAAAAACAAAATACCATTAATTTTAAAAAATGTCAAACATAAAACCTATGATTGTACTAAGTCGAACCCAATTTACATAATATATTGTCATTGATACTTTTAAAACGAGTCACAAGATGTTTCAAAGAATCTGCAAATATGTCAATATCATAGTGCTGTGTAAGTATGTCACCTATCAGTTTTAACGCGTGGTTCGTAGGCGCGTGGGCTGCCCGTACAATGCGTACAACAGGCCGAACCAGGAGACGATGATTACGGCGCGGAGCTATCGCACCTGCCTCACCCAGAGGCATTCTCCCGGCTACTCTGAGTCCAACCCTATCTAATACTGATGGACTGTCAACCTTATTTGTTTATTTGTTTATTTGTTTCACCACATTACAAGCTATCATTACAGGTGTTTACCCAATGCGATAGTGTAGATATATAATTTTATGTACATAGAATGATATAAGTCTAACTTAAGAATAATTATTTCCGTAAATAACTAATAACAAACAATGCTATCCTAGTGAATTCACTAAGAGAGCAACAGAACAGTATGAACTTATGATGTAATATAGATAAATAATGTCTAATCACTGCCATTATCCGCCTGAATTTAAGAGTTTCCTCTACCATACCCGAAACGAATACGGACGGATATAAGTACGGATAATAACCATAGCTTTTCTTATAAAGCCATCGAGCGAATTTACGTTGGATCCTCTCTATGAGTAGAATATATTTTTCTTCGTACGGATTCCAAACAACCGCAGCATATTCCAGTCTGCTACGAACGTATGCGTTATATAATGTTTTTGCCACTCTTACATCGTCAAAGTTCACGGCAGTTAAATGTCAATGTTAGTAAATAATTAATTCTTATAAAATGTAATATGTGAGCGTAAAGAGGCGAGTGTCAGTGTGCGGACAAACCAATAAGTACTGGTTTTTGTCATATTGTTAGCTTAAATATCTTAATTTTAAGACCTTTTTAATTTCTTAATAAATAAATAAAGTAGAAAGTGCATAAGTATAAATTGCTCAAATACAGATAATTTATCTAACCTATAAATAGTTTAAAAAAAAAGTGAGTAAAATTGTTGTTTTCCAACACAATGCAAACAAACTCGATTAGATTTAATTGAATAAATGCAACACGATTTGCAATAAACAATTGCAATCATTCAAGAATTAAGCTGATAGATAATTTGTGGTTTTTAAAGGATTTTAGGCCAATTTTTTGGGACTGATTGTGATTTTCACGCTTTAACTAAGTGAAATTCAATGTTTTTTGTGTTAAAAGACAGATAATTTTGTACTTTTTTTTTGATTGAGTTAAGTATTTTACTGTTATTTTTATTATTTTTTCTTTGGATGAAAATAATAATTTTCGGACATGAAAAATCTTTCATATTGGTAGAGACATAGTCAATATTGCATAGCTACCTTAGTAGCCACAATGTGTTTTTTTTACTGTTAAGTACTTTGCATTGGAATACAGTCTTGTTGCATTTATTGTTAGCTGCAAATTCCCATTTTATACGAATGCTATATGAAATTGTTAGTGTGTCCATTTCCATTGCAAAGTTTCCGAGTGAAGTTATAACTGTAGATAATCCTATCATTACTTCCTTTTGATTAGAAAGTATCTATAACGATATAACAGGCTTCTCCAGTAATATTATCATATTTGTCCTCCCACTAAGCATGAAATCGATTTATTTATCGATTATTATTGTCACGACAAATTACTTAATAACAATGTCAAATACTAAAAATAATTGCGATACTGATCATGATGCGATAGTTTCGCATAATAATAATGATAGTTAATTGTACAACATTTCAAATCTGAGGTAAATTATCTAGTTCCTTTATGGATCGACGTATTAATAGCTATTAGTTCGTAATGTTCGTATGGAATTGGACATTCGAAAAGAGTTTAATTATTTAAATTCCGGCTTTGCATTTTAACTATTAAACAAATGTTAATAAATCCAATACAAATAGCTGGTAATGTAGATTGGAGATATTGGCTTTTCTTTTGGAACATTTTGTACAGGTATTATTAATTAAACTATTTACCAGCGGAAAGTCAATTTGCCGCTCTATGTTATATAAATCAATCAACATATATAAATCTCTTAAATGAATACCAAACAATATTTTGTGACAGTGTTCGCTGAAACTAATAAACCTACTAAAAGTGCCAAAAGTGGCCACTTTGAGCTTTTATAACTACATCGCCTTAACTAGACTTCCGTGACGTGACGGAAGTCTAGTTAAGGCGATGTAGTTATAAAAGCTCAATGAGCTCAGTAGCGCCACCAATGGAAATAAATCATTTACGTTGTATCAAGGGCTTAGAATAAAAGTTTTGGATATTTTGCGCAAATAGAAGAGTAAAGTGCAATTTTTAAATATTTTTTCATGGCCTCAAATATAAACAATAAGTTATGAATGTCGATATTGCTAAATGTGGCCACTTTTGGCACTAGTGACATGCACGACTTATTGCTTAAGTTTGAGTTCTTAAACTTTTCGCGATAGAAAAACATCGTAAAGTTTTTCATTGATGTGCCAACCAATAATAAACCTTTAATCTTGAAGCTATAATAAAAAGAACCCTTAACTTGTTAGTACTCTCTAGTTTTGTGATAGTTTTCCAAAATAAGAAATACTTAGTTCAGTAGTTATTAATTAAAAACGATAAAACTGACCAATAATTTCGATAATTTTTACTATGAAAATTGCTTCCAGCGTTGTACGGCCCCTTAAGGTGATTGTACCTCAAGTGGCGCCTTCATCTTAATTAAATTTATTGCTCGCTAAGTACATAATGTATCAAAAATTCAAACGTTGAGATTAAAGCTAAGGTTTATTCTAAAGTTTATTTACTTAATAATAACCTCTGTAAGATATAGTTCGTTGTAGTAGTAGTAGGCAAATGTGCCAAAAGTGGCCACTTTTTGCTCTTTTGCCTATTACTACTACAACGAGCTATATTTTACTCAGATTATAGTTTGTAAATAAACTATAGAACCTTAGCTTCAATCTCAACGTTTGAATTTTCGATACATTATGTACTTAGCGAGCAATACATTTATTTAAGGTGAGGGCGCCACTGTGAGGAAGCTAATCGCCTTAATATTCTTACAAAACGTCGCTTCAATGTTTCCATTAGGTACTTCATCTTTTAGTAATGATAACAATTCATTGATTATTGTCGCTCATTTAAGCGATCGACCTGAATGCAATAATAACTCAATAAGGAGAGCAAAAAAATCACGTTTAGTATAACGAAACGAACTAATTGTATTTGCTAGACTAGAATTAATCGCCTCTTAATAAATTGCTTACGTTAAAATATTACTAAATGAATTTCCAACAGTAACAAATTAAAGTACCTAGATGTTAAAGGTTAATTAAATCATAGCTGTTAGTTATGTGTCCAGGAAAGTTATGCAAAAAATTGTGACAAAATTGTTTAAGTACCTAACTGTTTGCTCTACATTTTCAGATTTTCTTAACATACAGGATGTTTGGTAGTAGGGTTATAAAACCGAATATGGTAGATAGGGTACCATGCATATAACAGCAGTTTTCTATATATAAATAAAAAATAAAACTCAGCCATGTGGTAGTTTTCAGGGGTTACAATAATTTTCCGGGGTTGGCACTCTTCTTACCATATTCTGCTTAATAAGGGTATTACAAAAACATGCTGTATTTTACTTTTGTGAGTTTATTTTTTAGTTTTCATAAAAGTATGAAGGAAGATGATCTATGATATTCTATCTTTTATGACTTTTTTACTTTGCAAATCTGAATCTAAGAATTTAATGAGTTTTAACAGGAAAATTTGTTTGTTGCTTGAGTAATTTTAACAATATTATTTCTCTTAAAAGTAAATTACGAAAGTTATCGGGCAGACACGTCTTGTGATCTAACGCTAACTAGCTGAAAAAATATACAGTAAAGAACAGTTGGTGATTTCTTTTGCCATCATCTACGAAGCTTTGCCTAGATATACCTAGTACCTATGTACATACTTGTCCATCAGCCATTTTTGATGTCCCCACTGCTGGGGCGACGGCCTTCCTTATAGGTGGTAAGGAGGACGGACATACTTATATTAAAAATATTTTGAACTCAAACTTACTTTAAGTTGGTACCACCAATGGAAATACCATAGCGTAATTTTATTATTATTATTATAACACTTATTATTTAGCCTTATTGAATGAACCACTTTAATCAATAAGTGCTTTAAATTCATCCGACAACTGCATTTTTAAATGTTACGTTCATTCGAATTGGAAAGTATCAGAAGATTTTTTCCTCCCACTTTATAATGATCAAGGTTAATTGAACAGAAACAAAACAAAAAAGAAAAATTTAAAACTGTCCGCCTCATTACCGTTTTAAAAGCAAATGTCGTTTTAAAATAGGAATCTTTTGAACATTATCACCTCTTTCTAGCTCGTTTCATAACAAAAGAGGTCTTACTGTTCGCTGATCATCCATCACCAATATGAAACAATATCTACACATTCACTTAACGTGGTTAACCCACTTTCTATTATATTCACGGACGTCGAATACATAAAAAATATTGGTTGAAAAGTATGAAAAACTTTTTAGTGGGGCCTCGCGTGAGTTTTTGTCATTTTTATTAATAGCTCCAAAAAGTTCTCAATTAAAAATAAGGCTGCAGTTAGAAGGTTAACTATGTTTTTAAGTTTTCACCTGCAGTTTTTTATGGATCACCAATAAAATGGCGATTGATTTTAGAGTTGCGTGGAAATATGTTTTTAAAAATTATTAAGTAACTGTTTAAATAAAAGTTATAATGATTTTTAATATTATGTTCGATAAGAAAATAATACCTACCTAATGTTTTTTATATTATTTTATTAGGAATACACCAATCGGTTTCAATAACAGGTTAAACAAATCTTCGTTTATGGAAAATGCTAATTTGAATATGAAAACATAACCTCCATGTAAGGTTGCCAGGTGACCGGGACCCACCAGAATTGTCCCGGAATGCAGAAAAAGAGGCTCCAGCACCTCCCCCCCCCCACACTAGCTTTGTACTGGAAGTGACGTCAGCAAATCTAACAACCCTACCTCCATGGTTGGTTTTAAACTGATATGTAGGTAAGTAGTTTTTCTTATAAAAAATGTTTAATCATTATTTACCTAACTTGTAAGCCTTGAAAATAATGTTTTCCTTGAATTTGGAAAAAAATATGACCTGCTTCGTCTAAAGGTGAGTCCTGATTGTAAAACAAACATCGTTTTGGTTTAAATGTGACAAGTTTTTTTTTAGTCTTGTATTTTAGTCATGTTACATGCTATCAAGTTTTTGACAAATATTTACAGTACTGCTTTGCTAAATTCGAGATTCAAGTGGTTACTGTATACCGTTACACAAACTTCCTTATTTAGGAGTTGTTTGTTTCTTGATTCTAACGTGCTTCATTTAAAAACAGCTAAGTATTCTTGCCCACGGTTGTAACAGATAACTAGATGTGTTTATCATAATAGTTTTAATGCACTGAATCCCGGTTTCTGAGGTTCTTTATCGGAGGGTCCACATTATCTGGTTTAAACCAGATAGGTAATGTGATAACCAAAACAGATAACTCCGGATATCTGACTGGGTAAAAATTGATATTTTTTTTTCACGGGACGACGGGGGTCGTCTATTAACATTTCTATAAATATTTAGGAGGGGCTCCCATACAACAAACTTGGTTTTTTTTTTTCGACGTTTTTTGGTAGGTACCTACAGAGCCATTCGAGCGCGAGTCGAACTCGCAATTGGCCGGTATTTTTTCTTCTTCTTCTTCTTCAAGTGCCTCTCCATCTTCATCTACTGGAGGTTGGCCGTCAGCTTAAAGAACTTCTCTCTTTCCTGTGCCCAGCGAAACAGTAGTTCGACGCTGGCTAATACTCGTCCATACTCGGATGTTACGATTTTTCCTTCTTCCAGTGCGTCGTTTGCTTTTAATCTTGCCCATCATTATTAATTGGAGAACCTTTTTTATAAATGTTCAGCTTCAAAAATGTAATCTAATATCTAGGGCACTTATTCAAAGTCTAAACCAGACATTCGAGACGAAAAGCACAAGTGAAATTATTATTTATTACCTTCTCATTTATGATGAGAACCGACAGACCGAGACAGCCGTAGCCAGTACCTACATACTTAAGTAACGAACTGTGACCTCCTCAATGAATAACAATAAAAAAACTAATGAAAGAGGTTCATAGGGTTTTGGACAGTTTTTTTGTTTACTTCACAGACAAATGAACAAATGCGTAATTACACTGCATTCATCAGAGTAGATTTAGAAATGACTAATAAATATGGAAACATTACTTTCGTTGTCGATTAATAATAGTTGGTTACAAGATTAAAAATTCATGATAATTATTATTATAGTCAATAAAGTTATGGTTAGTAATAAGCAATATTTGATTATGGGTTATTACTCAGTAGAGCGTGAACATCAACTTGCTGGGTTTCGAACGGGTGACCCTAATTTTCTCTCACGGCGCGCCGCGCCGGCGAGAATTTGGTGATCTTATTATCTTTGCCAGTTTAGCACGAGTTTGGTAAGAAGGTACTTATTATCATACCTATATGGGTACCTACATTAAAAGTAAACTAACTTAATAGAAGAATTTGGACTTTATCATTAACCCAGTGCCAGTACGTAAAATTATGATATCAAAATTTTTATTTTTAGTTAAGTACAACAAACAAGAGGTAGGTATTATTAAAGGCAAATATGGGCGATTTTGTACGTTTATTTGAGGTAAGGATGAAAACAGTAGACTAGGTATTCTTCTACTTTATCTGATTCCTACGACAAATCTCTTAAGGCGCTGTAGGTAGTGAAACTAGCGCCGCCACTACATATTTTATTTTTATTACTCGTAAACCAAGTCAATATTTAAAAAAGCTCATATAATAATTTCTTAAGTTGTCTCTAATATTTTTTGAATAACTCTTCAATAGTTTTCATTCTTTCTGTAAGTTTTAAAATCCATTTTAGCTCAAAGTGGCCACTCTTGGCAATTATGGATTTTAAAACTTATAAGAATGAATGATAACTGTTGAAGAGTTATAGATTGAATGATAACTTTAAAGGTTTATGAGACACCGTCATTGCATAAAATTAAATTGTAAATGTGTTTTGTATAATAATAATAATAATAATATCAATAATAAAGTTATTTAAAAAATATTAGAGACAATTTAATAAATTATTACATGAGCTTTTTTTAAATATTGACTTGGTTTACGAGTAATAAAAATAAATGTAGGGCGGCGCTAGTTTCACTACCACCGCGCCATAAGTAGGTTTATGTTTAATGTACTTTATGTTTAATATAAAAAAATATATAGAATATAGTATTATTTTAGATAATATACAGAATTATTTAGTAATTGATTGGAATCTCTTGCTTTATTTTCCGATATCCAGACAAAACAACTTAAACGTAATCAAGGCGCGATTGTTTAAATAAGGTAATAAGATTTCACCTTGTTATAAATTATTATAAAAAAAAAAGTGGTACAGTCGTGATGAACTAGTGTTACAATCGATAACCTAAAGAGACTTGGCAAAGACCAATAGTGATTTGTAAACAATCGGGTTCATGGTACAAAAAGAGTAGGTAATTTTGATTAGAATAAAAAGAATACAAAAAAAGCCTTTGTGGTGTATTGGATTGTGCGCTTATGTGTACCATATTAACTTTAAATATTGAATAAGAGAAGGTTGCATTCGTAAAATTCATGATTTTTTTATATTAAGAACTTTATTATAAAAATTAAGAAAATAACCAATTAGAGAGCTACCAGTAAATGTGAAAATGGACGGATATTTATTAGTGTCTTATATTTATTGTTTACAAACATAATACTTGTATTATGTCAGGTAGTATGAAATCACGAGAAGACATCTTCTTCTTCTTATTTTTGTTATGGCAATCTACTCCTCTTCAGGGAGTAATTTTGCCAGTGTCAAATGTTAAATAATTCAGTGGTATTGTTTCAGTTTACATTAGAATGCGGGTGCATCGCAGTCCAATGCTGCTTGGAGCATTTGGCATCAAATATATCGATACAGATTACTCAGTAAGTTCTGCCGAGGTAGCCACCACTACAATAAAAGTCTCAGCTTCACACAACCAAGATTGCACCTATTTCAATTATCCCACATATTTGTTCAGATGCGTCGACACTTGTACTACAAAACTGCACCAATTTTAAGACACAATATCCACTATGAAACAATTTGCAAATAATTAAAATGGCCACCGAACTGAACTAGACAAAATGGCGCCAAAAAAAAACCGAAGACATCTTCACACGAGGGTACATTAAAATAATTATGTTATACTTATAGTATTATATTAACTGTGGTTATAGTAAATTAAATTCTTAACTAAATCAATTATTAGTTTAATATGTTCCTGGTTGAGGAATTCAAATATTTCGTAGGGAAAAATAAGTTAATGGAAATGTAATTAAAATGTATGAATGAAGGCTTTCTATGCGCATACCTAACGTAGTTAATTCAAATTGTATGTTACACCACAGAATAAATAATAGTACAAGTGTTACACGTTATAAAATTGGAATAACTATTACATGCATAGAAATTGACTGTTTACTTTAGGAAGACGTATAATTCCGTCATAAATACTAACAAAAACATTAAGTTTCACTAACAGAGGTGGTCGTAAAGAGTAATTAAACAAAAGAGTTGTGTTGTTACGAAAGAAGCACTTAAACGGACGTATTTTTTCTCATAAACAAGCCATTTGGCGAACGAAAAAGAAAAGAAAACAGAGCACAAAATACATCAAAACTTACCGCACGTTAATGGCACTCCATTATTCTTAACCCCACAGAATCACGTCACAGTAGTAAAACTAATTCTTATCGAGCGAAAACGATAACAAACTTTTTTCTGTATTCAAATGCGATTTTGCCGCTTATTATTTAAAATGGCCGACGCGCGCGCGTTCTCTTCATGTTAGAACGCAAGTGACTGCGGACGCCGCCCGTCGCCGGCGACGACGAAGAACCACAATCACCGTGACGTCAACATAAAATGAAATTAAAAAAGGAAAAAAAATCTGAAGAAGCTCTAATAGACGGTGAATCTATTCTATAGTATTTATTGGTATGCTGACAGTTGCAGGTGAAAGTAAGAACTGTTAATCTCGGATTTGAAAGTGCAAGTTCTTTTGGTGTTTGCTTGCAATCGATACTGTTCAGGTCACCTCTTTTTGCAGAAATAGCTGCTATCGGTTTCCTAGTTTTTCGCAAGTCGGCATTAATTTTAAAGTCGCACATTTCTATTGTCACAAGATTGCATAACGGACATTCTCGTCCACAAGGCGAGTTTGTTAGAGTTATTAAAGATTTGCATCAGTTTTTTCTTAGACTTTTGCCACAGATTGTTATCGTAAGGTTTCTTGTGTAAGAAGGTATGTTGCTGGCGTAAGATTTGATGGCTCGTGGTTAACAGAGTAGTAACAAAGCATGCAACAAATTACTTCTAACAATAGAGAGCTATTGATAAGAAATGTACTGAAAGTAATTACACCTGTAATCAATTGGATGAATTTTGAAATAAGAGATTTTCAACCATTTTCCTTGTTGACGTTGATATTGGGTAAGTATTAAAAATTTAACGTTACTTGTCATCCTTTTCTAGTTTATCAAGTTTTCAACAAAATTATAATATATAAACAATTCTTAAATTTAAATACAAACGATGCAGATAATATGATGATGATGTAAACAGAAGGTAGGTATTTTCCTAGTACAAAGCAAAAGTTGATAAATACTTCCAAACTTCCAAATTAGATTTAAGATAAATATTGTTTTCATTTCTCATATTCGGAAAGTGATGTATATTTGAACTGAGCAGCGGGTCCAAAACTCTTCGTTCCACCCTAGGGTGGAAAAGTAATTTAAAAATAGAACGGAATTTGGCAATGAAAAAGTTTACAATAGTTAAAAACAAATGGTTTAAAAAAAGTTGCAGCCTTGTAGGGCGCATTCACGAACAACAACAAAACATGGTATAAACAGCCAGTGCAAAATTAAAAACATTGGGCGGTGCGGCCGGCGACGCGGCGTGTTCCAAATTTAAAATAAGAAAAACTATAAAATATTGGAGGGAGATTTACCTAACTCTGTGACTTTGAGCTGTGTGTGCCGTATTAAAGTTTTGTGTTGATTTTGTATTTACTAAAAATGAGTTTAAAACTAAAACAAAAAGTTTAAATAAAATAAAAGAAACAATAAAACTACGCTGTAATTCGCCTACAGGAAACAACTACTTCAGGAGAGTCTCTGCCATGGACTTACCGTCTTATCAAAGACCAAAGAATATCTCCAACTTTTACAGGCATCCAACAAAGCCAAATCTGTCATCATAATAATTTATATCAAACTGTTTATATTCCAAGCAAGAATTTAACTTTAAATTTCACAAATTGTTCTAATTTTTCTAGGTTTTTAAAGGTAAGTTGATATAGGTAATAATTATAAGGTCTACCAATTTAGTAGTAAGTAGGTACATGATTTATTAATAAACACTTTGGAATATCTAAGACTTTTTTTACTTTCCTGAAATTCGAAATGAAAAGTAGAGTGTTTAACACGGGTAAAAGTCATCAATTCCATTCTCGTCGAATGGGAATTGCTTCATTTTGACCCTCGTATAACAATCTACTATTTTGGAAACAATTTAAAAGTAATGTTTATTGTTATTTAATACTATTAAATAAGTTGGCTTGTAGTTGTAGGTATGCATCTGTATTTTATAGGAATCATTATTTTTGTTTTCTTTCTTTCTTCCAAAGGATTATTAAAATATCCATTTCACTCACATCACATGTTGTAGAGAAACTAATCATTGTCCGAAGAACAATGATACAATGCGATTAATTAATCTGACAATGTTAACGAGATGTGACGTCATCTTAATAACCAATGACAGTTGTATAGTATTACACTATCATTGGTTATTAGGATGACATACTCTGTATACAGTTATTTTCGCAAGATGACGTCACACCTCGAATACAATTACAGAGAGCCAAAGTGCTTATATCAGATTATCTTTGATTATTAACACAATAGTGTTAATTGTGATAAACGTAAACGCATACAATCACCAAAACGTGGACATCGTATAAACATATAGCATTTTTTTCTGGGAATGACTATGATAGTATTTTTGTTTCATACAATTTTTTTATAAGTTTCAGTTACATGGAGAAATCTTCAGTTCACTTGTTGATAAGAGGTATCCTTAGCTACAGTAGAAGCTAGGTAGTGTGTTGGCTAAGGGGGTTAAGTAACTTTCGCTAGGATCGATAATAGGATGGGTGAACAAAATTTATTATCTCGAACTGTCTCTTGCTTTGAAAGCCGATGGTCCCATCCCAGCTGCATTAATTTGCATGTTGCGTTGTTGGCGTTGTTGCCATCCTCCTAATCACCAATCCATCCATAGGTCTGTGCCCAGGATTAACTGCAGTGACGAGTTTACAATAACCCGTAGTGGGGTAGTGGGGATATTAAAATAATTGTTGATGATGATTCATTTGGCGTTCATCCATCCGAGAATATCGGATCATAATTATGTTTTTAGAAATAATTTCGTGTATATTTGAAATGAAAATGAAAAATGAAAAAATGTTTATTTCTGCAACAAAAATAGTCTAACAGAGATTTAAAGGTGGGCTCCCATCTTTTAAGTGCCAAGGCACCTGTGCCAGAAGGAGTCACTCTTCCTTAACAAAGCATACATGTAGGTACAGAATTTCATAAACCAGTACAATTATAATTAAATGAATAACAAATTTATTTAAACTTAAGACTTAACTAATTAAAAATATAAGTACAAAATTGAGCTTGTTTTGTGTGTGTGTGTCTACTAGCTTTTGTTTACTAGCTTTTTATGTTTAAGAGTTTGGGGCTAATAGGGATGTTGACTATTTTTTTTATTTTATGTTACATAAATTACCTCTCAAAAAAAGAAACATTGGTAAAAGAATTAATTCGCTAGCATGAAAACTGCCCGAGATATCACAGTGTGAAATGCACACAAATGGACTCGATCAAAAACGCTCCATACTAATGGCTTGCACGTTATGACGTCACGCCTTGCAAGTTTGTATGCAACGCATAGGAAATTTGTTCAGCAGCTATATTAAATATTGTGTTTATCAAAATGGTTTCTTCGACAAATTTGCTATACATTTTACGGACAAATAAAAGGTATCATTTATTTTAATAAATTTTATACTTTTTAAATGGACTTTTATGACCCTTCAAAGTTGGGTGGACAACTTTGAAGGGTCATAAAACAAATAATATGCAATATATAAAACCAAGAGGTATACAAGCTACTCTAAAAGTTTAATATGTTTACGATTTTTATTAGTATTTCGTTATTTTATTCATTAGTCAACATCCCTATTAACTACGTAAGATTAATCTCTGTATAGGATTTATGTGTTAAATTCTGAATCTTCAGTATGTGGCATGTGCTGAAACAAACAAGTGTAGCTCTACTATTGCATAAAAACAGTACGTAGAGCGCCATATTTCGTTTGAAAATCTATCTTATTTCCAACACGTTTCTGTCTACATTTGCAAACCAAATGAATCCTACGTGCTAATCGTCCATATTAGCATGTTGACGTATTATTATCGATAACTTCACTTTTGAAACACTTCTTATTATTGAGCTACATCTTGTGACTATTCGTGCTAATCACCTCACGCCTATTATTAAGTCGGTAAGAACGAGTTACACAGTTTCTCGTTTATGTTACTAATTATCGTACAACTTCTGGCTCTGTCACTAAGTATGATTTTAGGCATTCTAAGTATTTGGGTATGTTTAGGCACAGTAAGTATTTTTTAAAACTAAACTTTAAGTTAGCAAGGCATATGAATAATATTTAATGTTTGCTTATGACGTTAGCTTGAATTACGAAATTTAATTTTTAAATTAAATTTGAAAATTGCGTAATGATACATACCTACGTATGTAGTTAAAAAAAGTTAGTATACTTGCAGACAAGTCCTTAAATAATATTTTCTTTAAAGAATTTATGCAATAACATAAAAAATAACACTAACATTTTTGAGATTCAATAGTAACACAACAATATTATGTTACGTATAAAATGTCTGTCTGGTACTAAAAAAATCACATTGTTCTCTCGACTTTTCCCGTCGTGTAACTATTAACATGCTATTAACTCTTTAATTGAAACTAATCGCCGGCAACGGAAGGTGCGCACGCGATGTATGTAGATCTATGCGTGATGAGGAGCGATGGTGGAAAATTCTATTAACTATAAGGCTGCCTACAGCTACAGAAAACAATTAGCTCGTACCTACCTTTACGAGTTTTAGGACGACATTATCAAAGATCGAGTACTTACGAATTAAATTGGTTTCCACTCCCAGCACAAACGTCAAATATTTTATAATCTTAGTTCCCTTTACCTAGGTACATAGCTTTTTCCTTTAGGTGGCGAATCTTGACATTTGTACTCGTTATTAACTTTTCGTGCTTTCGTGCTAATAATTGCATGAATCGAATGACGAAAATCGTCCGATTATATCGCATTTTTTTCAGTTTCTTTATTGCAGTCGTCGGTTTTTTATGTCTACCGTATTAATTTACATTCAACTAGCTTCCGCCCGCGACTTCCCCCGCGTGGATATTCTGAAAATCCCTACGGAAACTTTAATTAGGATAAAAAAGTGCCTACCCTATGTTTTTATCCAGGCTATAAACTATATGTTTCGCGGGTTCGATTCCCGTCTGAGTATTGATCTGGTGCGAGTCGTATTTTTTCTAGTATATTATTTAGTATTGTGTAAAAATAGCATTGTAAATGCAAAAATCTCAAATTTAAAAAAAAACTATATGTTTGCCAAATTTAGTACAAATCCGTTCAGCCATTTTTACGTCATTAAGTAACAAACATTCAAACATTTACTTTTATAGTATCAAGTAATATGTTTCAATTAATTTAGCTTTGCGAGAACAAACAAACAAACAAACTATTGTCAGACTCTTATCGCGAGAAAGTAAAGTGTGCATTTCTAAGTGTTGTACTGACAAACAGACCGACAAAATTTATCTACCATTTAATTAACAATGTTCCATAAAAACCATGGAGCACATAGACGTTTCTCTTGTGTCTTTAAAATAATAAAAAAAAAAGAATATAATTGAAAATTATTGAACTTTTAGATTTTAGGCATTTATAATGCTATTTTTATTTTTCTATTATATTTATTAAAATATAAGTTAAAGTAAAAGTTCAATAAAGTTAATAGAAGTTGTTAGTTTCTTAATTCCGTCAATTTCAGACTGATTTAGACAGCCATTCATAAAATAATTGGTATTTTTTTTTAACATAATAAGAATTACTCATAAATAAATAATTCTACATACAAGGTTATTTTTAGTAGGTATATACGTAACCTAAAAACTGTTTGTTCAGAATCAGTAATAGAATCGATTGCAATATTTTTTATATTGTTATTGTGTATTATATGACTAAATTATATATTTTTTATTTATTTATTTATTGTGAAGATATATAATTACAAAACCATAATTAACGCACACCCTACTAACGGGACAATTCAAAAAGCTTGTAACTTAGTGAGTTTTTAAGGTATCATTATAATTTGTTTGATACTGATTCTGAAAATGAAAATAATAATATGTGACCAGTGTTTCGGCTTTCGTATATACAAAAAGTAATGTTGTATAACTCTATAAGTAGGAACCTTTATATTTACTAACCAAAAAAAATATTAGTGATCTTATTGTGTCATCTTAATAGCGACAGAAAAAAGATTCAACTTTAACAACTTTCAAGTCTTTATTAATTACAGATGTAAATCGTTATTTATGTAATAAAAGCGAGTTCCGGATTATTCTTTTTTCTGTTTATTACTGTTTACTGGCAAAGGAGAGCTTTGTTAACATGCTATCTGTCAATAAGATCGCAGTTATTAGGCAAGTAACATTGTTTGATAGAGTCTAAGGCAAAGGAGATAGCGATTAAAATATTTTAATTTTCTCAATAAAAATACATCGGATTACTTCGATGGATGTTGATTCAAATAAAATACATTTTGAATCAAAACGTTATAATCGGCTTTATAAGGCTACTAACGGCCGTCCGTGACTTTGTCTGTCTTTTCTATACCCCTAACAACGTGTGAGTAAAATGAAAGACGTTAAGGCGTAATAAACAAAAAAACAAACGGACTTTCGCATTTATAATATTAGTAAGGAAGAAGGATTTCCAAAAACCCTATTTTTATGATTAGTCAAATTGATCTGACTCTAAATATCTTTTCACTTGGACCAAACAGTTGCCAGTCGTTCTCATTAATCAGTACGTTCTTGCTAATCGTGTTTTATCTTTTCATGTTTCTGATTTGATTCCGCCGAGTTAACACAGGGAGCGGACTTCTCCAGATTTACTTAGCGGAACTAAAGCTAAGTAAATATGTACAATAAACAAACTCGCGCAGAAAAGCAAACGTATTTTGCGATGTTTGTTTTGAACAAGCCTTTTTCTTGGTATGATTTTCCTTTAAGTATAAAGATACTTGGACTTAATAAAAAAAATGCAAAATGTGTAGGTATTTTTGTTTCAAAAACACTATTCCCCTGGTCATGAATTAGAAAAAAACCCAAATAACTAAAATCGCAGCAGTGCGATTCTTTAATGCGATTTCTCTGTCAATATTCGATTTATATAGTTTTTAATGCCATAATCTACCTACGTTACGTATAGCACGAACCATATAACAAAATAAAAGGTACGAGTCACTAGTCAATAGATAGGTACAGAAGGGTTTAACCAGTAACTGCTAAATGATATCTGCCAGACGACTGTCATATATCGAGGATCCGACCGACAGTGAAATTGTATCATACAGATGCAAAACTATAGTCTGTGTGTTGGTACCAAATCTATGGTACCAAAACAGCAAACGATAACATTACACTACCAAGAATTCCGGTATTTTTAATATACTATATCTATGCATAATACACTTACATTTTCACCTGTCAATAAAAGTACTATAATCTGCGAAATATAAAAATGATACAAACACCAATTAACCCTCCTTTACAGATACTGTCAAATCCTAAAAAGAAAGTATGTCTATGTTGTAACAACTTACAATGCTAAATCAGATTGTTAACTCTGACAGCAACCAAAATGCACTATCACTGATAAAGAGTTACAGGTTAAAAATAACATTAACGACTCGTGTATTCAAATTCGAGTTGTCCAACTTTCTTGTCTACAAAAAAATGATTCACATAGTACAGACACTTTTTTAATAGTCATTCACACTTTCCTCGTTCGATGCAACTTAAATAAACAGCTGTGATTTAGCAATAGTTCAATCAATTAGTCAACGAATTTCGAATTTTCTATTCTTATACAAACGAGCTTGTTAAATTTATTTGGATGATATAACTATTTTATTTAATTATAGTGTGTTGGTTATGTTATGATCAGCAGCATATTTGCATAAGAAAGATTATCTAGATAGAAAGTATATGGTACGGGTTAATAATGTGGTTACTTATCACGTAATAACGTGATATGCATATTCCATAGATTTTAGTTCGCTGCAAGGTACGGATGGTTTATTAACCATCCGTACCTTGCAGCGAACTAAAATCTGTCCGTACCTCGCAGCGAACTAAAATCTATGGAATAAGCATTCTGCTCAAAAAATGGCACCACACGAAAATTACAACTTAGTGGATAGAGCTAAAAATGCTGGAATTGAATGATGCAGCACAAAGCGTCTGAACACTGGTTGCTTATTATTATAAGCGACCATAATTTGTATACTCATAGATATTTTCTATACTTAAACGAAAAAATAAGATACGTTTTTTCTGCATATTTTTACTACCTTCTTTGCATCTTTTACACCATTTGACTATAAAGGACGTCATTTCTAATAAACTCTCTCTTACTATCTTTTCACTAAAATACAAACTGAAATTTATTGAAAAGAACACTTACGTCAGTCACCGGGTGCATGGCTGGCCCAACTAAAGCTAGTAGAGCGGGTTGTACTTTTTCGGCCCCGTGGTACCATTTTTAAGCATTTGCATTTACACTTCCATAGATTTTAGTTCGCTGGTACTTTGTATGAGGAGCATTACCTTTTTACGTAACATCAGGTTTACCTTTTTTAATTTTATTGCGACTTAGTAGTCGAGTGGTGATAATGGATTGGCTGTATCGGAATTTTTGACGTCGATTTTCAGTACTTATAGCAAATAGAAAACTGAACGATTTCAGCAGTCTTATATGGATGATTGTGATTTCATCATTCGGTAGGTAACAGTAATGTTAAAAGGTGGTCACAAAAAATAACCGATAAAGCAACTTTACTCTAAAAGTTTACTTACCTAAAAGTGTACAAAATCAGTGGTTTTGAAATTGCTTAAAGTCTATGTCAGGCGTTATATTTTCTTGCTTTCTGAAAAGTTATGTTTTAATTTTTTTGTTGTAGTCATGTTCTGTCTTCATTTTATCAAGTATAATAACAAAAAAACATGACTAGAAAAAAACATTAAATTATAATCATTTTCTAAGCACGCTGAGCTTTCCTTTGCAATTTCAAAAGTACTAACTAAACATCAAAATACTGTAATTCCACCAAACGACTGCAGATTCTCCAAACTTTATAAACCAGCTCATTTAAGAAAAAAACGTGCAAGTAACCTTGAAGAGATCATAAAATATTATAGAACCAGTTTGCTTTTTCACTTTTTTATACTCCAAGAAAGTAGCCTTGGCGCCATTTTTTTAATGGTTTTCAATTATTTTTATTTGTGGTTGGTAATTTGCAGATTATTTTCCGTGGTTGTAACATTAAGATATAAAACTGGTGAAATTGGAATCATTTAATAAGACCGATTTTATAGAGTCTTCGCCAATATAATTATATCGCTTCTCTATTGATATTCGATTCGATGTCATAATTCCATTCCGAGAAACATTCGATTGTGTTTTATTCACATTCTTTATGAACTAAAATATTCGCACGTAATATAATTTTCTTCGAAAATATAAGTAGGTATGATGAAAAACGAAAGGAAAAATACTAATCGCTAGATCTGTAAAAAAAATTGTCAAAGTCAAAGTCAAATAAGCTTTATTCAAATAAACTTAATTATTAAGTACTTTTGAATCGTCTATATTTTCCTACCACCCGTTCCAGACTTTTTTAACTGACAAGAAGAACGGGCGCAAGAAACTTATCAGCTGTGTTTATGTTGTGTTTATGAACCTATACCGTTCAGTTTTCAGCTAATAAATAATCTATTAATTCTATTCAAATAAAGTCATCTCTTCGTCTTGACGACTTTTTAACGATAGTTACTTAAGAACTGATATTAGCCAAGCGCAAGCCGTTCCTCTCATGTTTTATTTACGATCCAAGGTGGTCATTAATCTTAGGATCATCTTAGTTATCTAGTTTACTAATGAACCCGTATTATTCATAGGAGAGTGAACATGTTTGCAATTCAATGATGCCTAACGGTATTTTTACGTTTTTGTTGTAATTAGTATTAAAATTCGGTTGGTTCATTACGCTTTTTGGAATATCTGTAAGTTCGCGAGCTGTGTGGAAAGCATTACAACGATATTGGTACGTACACGGAACATACTTGCTGCAAAGAAAACTAAGCTTATAATGCCAACTGCAAAAATGTTTCTTTAGACCTATGCATTTTTAAGCGATCGTTCGCACGAGTGCTTTTTCGACATTTTATCGTGAAGAAAGCTGTTTACTTTAGTGCTTTAATAATGATTTAAAGCATGGGTGTAGATAAAAAGTTTTATATTCTATATCACTACAATCTACGAGTATAATTTCTATGTATTTTGATACCCGCTACAGTAGGTACAGCATTCAGCATAAATTATTAAATCCAAAAATTAAGTTTGTTTATTAGTTCTTTATCTTAACTCGCTTAAGGAAACAATCTGTTCGGATCTCTAACTTGATCCAAGATCTCCGATCTTGTGAAATCTATAGTAATTATTATCTAATTACAAGATATCTTCAAAATTCAATAACGTCTCGCTTAGTTTACGAGTTGTTGGCGAAGTTTACGTAAATAAGTAAGAGCTCCCGCAAGTTTTATAGTGATTAAGTATATAACATCATGATTAACGACTTCATAGGCGTTTGTGTTTTGTTTTGCCTACATAATTTCTTTTCCTTCCTACTCTAGGCTAGTTTCTTCTATATCTGTGTCTTATTTTTTTGTCAATCGTAATGCAATCAAATGGTAAAAGAAAAAAGATATTTTACATTTTATAAGTTATATTTTTGCATTCTATTGCTATCGAAAATCTAATAAATATTACTATCGACTTCAAACTTTAATTTTATTATTAATTTCGTTCGTTTGCATCCACGAAGAAAGTGTTTTATTTTTAACACTTTCCCATAGTGAACGTGTCTTATTATTCTAAAATATGTATCTAATATATAAATATATTCATGAACATGGCAATTGTCTGAATTACAATGATTATTTTGATGTTCCCGTATATTTTATTCATTCATGCAAACGCGGTCTATCTTTGAAGATGCTGAAATACATAAAATATTCATAATTTGCGTTAATTTATGCTAATTGTTCAATAGAGGTGTTCATGCATTAAGATAATGTGTGTGTGAATTGAATTAATACTTTATGAGCACGCTACTTGGTTTATTGGGGAGTAATTTTTGAAAATAATTTATGACAAGGAAGATACTTATACAATCCTAATTATTTTGGCAGGTTTTCCATATATGGGAAACCTGCCAAAATAATTAATGTCGATTATTATTACAAAATTATTACTCAGTTAATAATACATGTAATATTGCTTTCGTATAAACTTGATAACAAAATATTGATAAAATTCAACAGCGTAAAACAGATGTTACTTTTTATCTGTGTTACAATCTTTTTGCAATTAAAAACAAATTAATCTTGTTTTCTTAACGCTACTGACTTAATTTGCAAAAAGTAAATCTCTTTCATATCAGATTGAGAAATTTCTTGAAAGCGTCTACATTAACCTTTATTTCAATATTCAAGTTAATTTCTCTGGGTCGTCGTCGCTATATTGCCATTAATGATCTCTGTGATCACCTGCAAAAATAATTTGCTGTCAAACTTTTTATGTCAGGCAAGAATTATATTAATAGAATAATATGAATATAATATTCTTGATGTCAGGTAACGAACATAATTAGCTGACTGAGTATTTTAGAGAATGTTTATATATAATATTAAAGATTTTCTACAAGCTTGATTTTATTTCTTTAAAAAATGAATTTGGCATATTCGCCAATTTAAATCTGATCTTAATATATTGGTTTTTACGTATAGGTTTTTTTAGTGCATGAAATACTGTCATACCCCCTTATTTATTCCAGGAAAAAGAATTTAATTTTTAGGCGTATTTAATTGATTTTTATTTTTTCAAAAAGTGTTGTCAGTAGTCGGTTTAATTTTTTGTTTTCGCGTTTTCTCGACAATTGGTATCTATTCAAGGTCACTACTATACTTTCTAAATTTTCAGGAAAATTATTTATCTTATTGTGTTCACGATGTAAGTCATATTATTTTGTTTTAAATAATTTATGGACACACGTGTGTCCACTCTTGTGTGTCCAGTTGATGAATAACCCTAATCAACTTAAGTTAGAACTCAATAGTTATGCAAAAAAACTACGATATAGTGACATAAATATTCATTATACCTACACAACTTATAAGGTTTACGCTTGTAGCTAATGAAATTATAGCGGAATCTCTTTGGGCGCAGTTAGAAGCCTTAGTAATGCAGCACTGCAGTGCTATATTAGCGATAACTCATTTCTCACGTGTTCGTCATGGATTATGAATTGCAGTTCATGATGCAAAGGCAAGCCAGTCAACTTCTGGTTTGAACATATAAACAAACGGATTTAAGTATTTGATTGAATCAGGCGTCACTTGGCGGAAGTCCCAAACCATTTTGAAAAAAGAAATATATGTAGTTTGCGGAAGTAAGCTACATATATTTCATTTTTCAAAACGGATTTAACTTGAAATGGAAAAAACCTTTTAAAAGTTATGATGCATTTTTGATTGAGGAATGGTTATTCTGTAATAATGAACAGTAGAGCTTTTATTATAATATTAAGTTACATTTTTTTAGTCCTACTTATATTACAAATGTGAAAGTTTGTGGGTTTGGATGTTTGTTTCAATCACGCAAAAACGGCTGAACAGATTTGGATGAAATTTGACACACAGATAGTTTATATCCTGGATTGAAATAGGGTTTAGAATTGAATAGACAATAAGGCGTGCGATCTCTGAGTCACCTCTGAGTCCCCCAGGCAACGGCGGTGCTAGACAAGGTACGGACCTCGCGACCGTTGCCTCTGGGCAACGGCGGGCCTAGACAGGTAACAAAAAGGTGATGGCTTATAATATGTTTTTTCCGGAAAGTAATTTATTTTATTTTGATGTAGGGATTGGTTGGTATAGATCCGAAAATGACATAGTCAGATGGCTGATAAAATTATTGTGATAACTAGTGGTGATCTCATTACGACTTTGGTAATATAAAAAGTGAACCATATAAATATCGAAGGTGGCAATATCCACTCCATGTCAAAAATGAACCAAAAATTGGATTGTACTAATTTATGGACGTAGTTTATATAGGTAAATTACACATAAAATGTGACAATATTCTTTACAAAATACTGTTAAAAAAATTGAGTTCGTAACAAACCAGCATTCCAATCAAATCAATAATTTACCTCTTTTACGTATTCAATGCGTGTAGCTTTGTAAAAAAAGAAAACTTTGTTATATTTTTTTAAAAAAAAGCACCGAAATAAAACAGAATATAACTTTTCTAATTAAAATTTCGCCGACAACTGGCCACTGTGATGGGGAGGGAAAATAAGTTCGCTCTTTGTTTTTTTTTTCTGATGTACTAGGCGGCAGAATATAGTTAATTCCTTTGCTCGATGAAGCCGGGTCGTGGGGTCCCGTAATTACAATGTTTTCTTTTTTAAATTTCGGAGAAGGATATTTGATAAAAGGGTCCCAACTCCCACCCCAACGATTTACAATTTGAAGTCCTAATTTTCTCGTCTGTGATTAAAAAAAGTACAGTTGTTAAACGTATTTTCAACCTTTAACGTTCTTTTGATGTGTGGATTAAAGTAGCTGTCAAACAATTGTATAAATAACTGGTAAAACGGCTATAAATAATAGACTTTATTTTCTAGCAGAAGGGGTTTAAAATTATGCTGGTCACCCATACAAAGATTGGACTTTGCAAAAGTTTCTTGAGCTTCACAATTGCAAGAGATGGCTGCATAATCGAGTTCCTCATAATTAAGATAGTAAATATTTCATGTAATTACACAAATGCCTCCTTCCTCATCAAACCAAACACGCTATATTTGGTTTGAGGAAGATAATCTTCATAGAAGCTTTCTATCTACTTAAATTATCCGGATTAGATTAATCATTTTATTATTTTATTTCATTTTACAGGATTTATGCTATCTCCATGTTAATATTGGAGAATAGGGAAAGTTCAAAAGCTGGCTCATAAAATTCATTATTTTAGATCTTAATTTATTTTTGGACAACTGAAAATTACTATTAATGTTTAAACGGACAACTCATTTTAAATCGCTCGAAGATGACGTGATTCGTGCCTGCGGCTTTTCTTACCGTGTTATCATAAAAAAATAAACGCTTAAATCCCATTTTAGTTAAAAATTATGTTTTATCTTTTTCGGTTATAATTAAAAAATAAAAATAAAATAAAATCATTTATTCTCAGACTCAATTCATAATACAAATAAGACAAAACACATATTAACTAAAACAGGGTTGAATTTGCAATGAATAACACAGTAGCTTATACCTAAGCAGAGGAAAATGTAGTTTCTAAAAAGTAATCATTTTCAGTGCAAAACCGGATTATAGTTAATAATAAAAGAAAACAAAACCCATTTCCCAAGTAAAGTGTATTTAAAATAGGTTAAATCTTCTCTTAAAGATAATTTTCCTTTATTCAGTACGAAACCCGATTGTAGTTTCTGATGTTGGCTCCGGTGCATCCAACAAGATGAAAATAAAATTTAAGATAAAATTTTTGCAATCACCCCCCTTATTCTGAAGTTCACGTTTCATTTGACTTCAATTACCGCTGTGCTCGATCTCGGCAACAATTTTCATTATTCGTTTTATTCCTTCCTTTGTTACTGTTCAAATATTGCTCTCCTTTACTGATTTCTTTGCATTGTTCGAGAAAGAAAATTGCTTCCGTTTTAAAATTATCTTTTGGTTTCTCGGAAGTCTTCAAGGTTATGAAAAGTGGACAGCGTTATATACCTAGGTCAGCAATTTTGTAATTTATCAAAATACGAGATTGATAACATCTTCCATCTTTTTGCTTGATGATGTGTTAACTGATAACGATATTTTATTTACAATGATATGTATTTTAAAATTATTTTTGAAACTCAATCGCTTTCTTACAATAACTTGTACAAAAAATCTTACTACAGTAACTCTTGAGTTTTCCAACACAATGATTTTTTCAACACAATTAATTTACAAAATACTATCTTTAATAAATGTAATAAAATTTTATTGCAACTTAGTAGTTTTACAAATACAACCCGTCTATATGAGTGTACTGTTGTAGCAGTAAGTACTGGTATTGTAACTTGTAACTCAGTAGATACGACTGTTTACTGTCCCACAAACTCAATACTTACTGGAAAGTATCGATTCATACTTGACCGGATTTATTAAAAACTTGTGGCAAGATTTACTGCTGAAGTTTTTGAAGTGCTTGTGAGTTGTAGCAGTAATATTCTGTAAAGTCAGATGTTTTTCGGAATAACAAATATTTTTTTTCCTACCCAGAATAATGTCAGATGTTTTAAAGACGTTGAGAGCTATAAGTTAATACAAGGTATTGGCAAGAGGTTATGTATAATTGTAATAAAGGAGAGCAAATTTTTTGATTGGGATTTAGATCGATTTTTTGTACTAAATTTCTTATCTTTGTCTTTTGTTTGTCTTCTACATTGATGGTAGGTACTTACTTACTTACATGTTAGTACTGATTTACGTAATCTAGAATTTATAGTTCTACCAATATGAATATAAGATGAGTTCTAATAACTCGTTGACACGTAACAAGCAAAGTATTAAGCATTTTTTCTGTCAACTCATCACTCATTATTTGTAAAAAAACATTTTTTTTGGTTCAAAAACTTATTTAAGTACTTCATAATAATACGAGATAACTTTACGTAGGTAATGATGGTAGCAATGTATTATAATATGGCCGACATGTCCAGACCAAAATCGCCATAGAGTATAGTACCAATTATATTTTTTTAAAGACCACTTTACTTTATATTTATCAAAATTTTATTTAACTCTCTTATCAGAATACGCCCTCGGTAACAATATCACGAGTTCGCTACCGAGCCAGTGCTGTGACGGTAGTAAATCACAGTGGCTCATTAACTTAATTGAAATTTAGATTTTTAATTTAGATTGCCCTGCGTTTCTGTTATCATACACTGTAATAACTTTCGAATGATAAGTTGCTTCGTTATAACAACATTAAAAGTACCAAATGAGCTATAGAATTTGCAGCTAAGTAACACTATTTGATAATGTTTTAAATACTGAAGAACTATGTAATGTAAATGAAGATATGAGCACAGAATAAACAATAATAGGTTTAAGGCAACCCTGACTTTAAAACCCCATAATTGCGGGGTTTAAATTCCACAACGGTCAAATATGAACGATTAATTTAAGCCGTAGGTAAACAAAAATAAGTAATTTAATGAGCCTGATGACATTAAATTTTTAAGACGGTTGCCAGAATTATTAAGTTCATGGATAATTTTCTTAACATTAAAGTTTAATAGGCGTTCCTTATACTTTTCAAAACTTAATAATTTGAACTCTGATTTCCATTCCGTAAAACAATGAATCTACAATAGTTAAAATTGAAACACTATGTATTTTAGTGAGTCAGATTCCTTGCATCTTTCGATGCAAAAAATGACATTTTAACAATAGTAATTTTAAGCCAGCTCAAATAAAAACAAGACTTGCCTCATTAAGGATTCCGCTCAGGCCAAATAAACTGGGTCGTGGTAGAATACGTCCGGAAATATTTTTGTTGGAATTAAACGAGTGCTCGCGAATGCACCGGACAAGTTGGCTCATGCAAATACTACGCAATCGGATTACCTACTACTTGTACAGAACTTTGTACGATTTAAAGGACATGTTGCTTGCGAGGTCTCTTGTTCTTGGATATCGCCAATCAAAGTGAAGCCCCCTATGTAGAGGATGTCTGGGCGCAGAGGAAACAGCCGCCCACGTGACACGTGATCCTGGAGTGCGTGGGTTTGGCCGCACACCGGGCAGAAATCCTCAAAGACGTGAGGTCGCACCTAGAAGCCTGTGAACGCCTAGGAGGCTTCTGCGCTTCTGGAAAGAGCTGAGATGGCTTGACTAGCCATACTGATGCTATGTTCACGCATAACGGACCAAATGGGAGTCTAAATGCGGAGAAAAGAGCCCATCACCATCAAAGTCAAGTTTTATCGAGAATGCTTTCAAATACTTAGAATATGACAGAGAATCTGGACAAGTGCAAGGTTATTGTAATAAGTAATCTGTACCCTTAGCACGAACAGCTATCGAGAAAAAAAAACGCGCGTAAAATTACTCGATAGACAATTCTCTATGGAAAATTTAATATTTTTTATAATTTAATATCGGCGATAGATGGCGAAATTTCCAATACAAAATTTATCTAACGAATGATTTTACGCGCGTTATTTTTTTCGATAGCTTGATTTTTTTCCCTTTGTTTGCGCTATGAAACTGCTTCAAGCCTTTAATGGGTATATCCAAGAGCTTTTGATATATTGTTTTAAATTTCCATGGTTATTGACGTTATTAGAATAAACTAAGTCGGTATTAACGCCATGTACCTGTTTATTTTGGCGCAGTTGCATGCGCTGCGCCATAGTTACGGAAGAACTGTCGACACGACAGTTGCATGCGCCATGGTCACTTCCTAGCCTAGGTCCATGTTCCGTAAAGTAGTGGGGTAGTGAGTAGTAATAGTGAGTTTAGATAATTAGAATTTTAATATTTTAAATTTATTTAATGTCCAAGAAGCGTATTTCAGACTATTAGTATTTTGATATAAATTCTAATTTGATACTTCTATGCGTCCCTGAGAAAAAGGATCTTGACTTTGACTAACAGAAAACCAAACGATCCTGTAAGATTTTAAATTTTCCTTTTGAAATAGGGATACCTGAACATAATTTGCATTTAAATTCATTCTGAGAAAACATGTAGTTCCATTTTTTTAGTAACGAAGGCTAACGTAAAAGTACCTGCACAGGTGATCGTGAGGATTGAATAATTAGAAACGAGCAATAAAAATATTTTATTTAGGTCAAGTAATGATTTTGACCTACAGACAGTAATTAAAACGGAGAACAATTCGATATTGTTTATATTCAATGGTGAGATTGGGCAATAATTCACACGCGTGAGGAAAAACCGGATTGAGACTCATATTGATGACCAACCAATTTAATTATTATTGTTTTTAACACTTGAAGATAAAACACAAAAAGTTTGTACCTAATTATATACAATATTTTTAATGACTTCTTTCCCTTAGGCTGAGTTAGAAATTATTTTCAAACTACTATTGCGTTATTTTTTTTATTTTTTTATTTGCTCTTACATGTTTTGAAAATTTGAACAATCAATAGTAAAAAAAATAACTTTTTTAAATCTTTTTTTTTTGAGGGAGAAATATTTCGATGCTATCAAATCTGCTCTTGCGGTTAGTTCCACTCATGAAATAGCGAAAAAAAAATCAGCTGTTCCAACAGCTGATTTTTTTTCGCGATTTCAGAGTTGGCCCCATAGTAAAAGTTGCTTGTAATCATGAGTGGAACCATTCCCTTGAGGGAACCAAATGATTAAAATTTCAGCGTGTATGTATACCGAAGAAATATTTCAATGCTATCAAATCTGCTCATGCGGTTAGTTCCTCATCACTCATGATTACAAGCAACTTTTACTATAGGACAACTATCACGAAAAAAAACAGCTGTTATTGTGCTTTTGTATGGAACAGCTGATTTTTTTCGCGGTTTCAGAGTTGGCCCCATAGTAAAATTTGTAATCATGAGTGGAACCACCCCACTGCGGGAACTAAGTGGTTAAAATGTCACGCTGTATATCTACGTACCCAAATGAAAATTTTCTATAATTTAAAGCTTCATAGGCGATTACAATTACATACGGTCGTTCATATAGAAATTTCAATTCACTTTAGAGACAAAATCGTTCACGCTTGTCCGCAGACAGACAAAAGTTGGTATCGTGAATTCACTGTCAAAATTAATTTATTTATTGCTCTAATTTGGGTCGTAACATAAAGGAATAAAGGTCATTTGGAATGCAAAATACCAATGGAAAGTTTGTTATATATCCTCACAATAACTAGAATGCTGATATTCAAATTTCAATCTTATTTACATAGTTTAAGAGTTGTAAAGCATTGGCTGAGTTTCTGAAGCCACAGACCACAAGCACCTGCAAAGCCTGACACCAAAGTTGTATGAGAAATTGTTGTTATATAGGATTTCGTATGCCCTTTCCAACAATGCGGTACTATCTGCAGACATTGACGTGACAAATAATTGTGCCATTAGTAAGACTCTGCAAACTTTGTAACTTAAATTATTTATACAGGGTTATTTGTCAAAGACTAACAACCTCACAGGAGTAGATCACTAACATCATAAACAACAATATTTGTTTTACAACTTTTCCAAAAACAGACAAAAAAACTGACTTTTCACACAAAACCATGTATTCTGTGACAAAACTCGAACAGCTGTTCGGACATTTGTATGGAAAGTCGATTTTTTTGTCTGTTTTCGGAAAAGTCGTAGGACTGTAAAATCTGTGAATTTTATGTTCATTGTCACTACGAAATCGATAGTTCATTCACTTAGGTAAATGATTTTCATTTTCAGTTGATTGAATCTTTTTCTTTTCAATTCTTTCAGATAAAAAATAAAATCCCTAAAAAAAAAATTATAATAAATATTTTGTAAGTAAGTACCCGATAGAAGCTGTCGACATATCATAATTTGTCAGTTATGTTTTTCAAAAGTGTTACCAATACAGTAATATCCTTTTTTACACAAACTCAAAACTTAAAACAGGAGCTTGCAACTATAAGTAATCCCAACTATGTAGAAAAACTTTCGGGCGGTGTTAATTTCGAGTGGGCGGTCGTAGCAGAGAATAAATAATAGTAACTAACGCCGTAGTTTGGACAACTTTTACATGTGTAAATTATCTAGAGGCTGAACCCAACATAATGACATTACGCATTAACAAGTTAATTTATGTATGCTTTTGTTTTATGTTGTGTAGTTTGTGACAAGTAAAAACAAAAGAAAATATAGGGTAGGTGTTATTTACAAGCGACCACACTGCAAAAAGTCTCATCTAAATTATGCGCTGTGTGTACCTGTCCGGTGTTTGTCCGTCTAAGCCTGGCCGCACACAGGCGTTTTCCGCGCGCGGATTCCGCATTCGTTTTCCGCGTCGAGCCTAGCGCCATCTAGCGCACGCGTTTTATTTAGACCCAAATGCATCAAAACCAGTACAAAATACACTGACTGTTCACACACAAATTCAAAATAAAACGCGTGGCGCTAGGCTCGACGCGGAAAACGAATGCGGAATCCGCCGGTGGAAAACGCCTATGTGCGGCCAGGCTAAATCTTTTCAATAATTATGAGAGTCAATTGTTTTCAAAATTAAAGCGTAGATGTCATTTATTTAGTACCACCCCACATCTAGTAGTTATCAAAACTTTGACTAGATGTCACTAAAAGCTTTACTTTTTAGTTCGTTTTTACTAACTTCGTAGTAATTTTTTTATTAACGTGTATTTATTAAACGCTTTAAAAAAATAATAATTATATGTTACTTACTTGTTTTAGTGGTTTAAGAACTTTATTTTCTCATAAAGAATTACATTGATTCACTTACCGAGAAAATATTTTTTGCTTACAATAAAGAAAGCATAATGAGCGTACACAACAACTTATATAACTTAAAAAAAGACAAAAAACCTTATGTCGGGTATATCACGAAACTGTCGTCACTGTCGACGGGAATTGTATACCTCAACAAGCAACCACGGTTTTTAGGTATTTTACCCTACTTAATACTATCGATTGACAGTTCCAAAGTCTTGATGGCAGAAAAACATTTACATTTAATGACTCAATTTATATTAAAAACTTCGTTATTACAGTACAATAGAAACATTACCTTAACTTTTAGCTGAGGAAGTTCACCGAGATCGCATTAACACCGCAGCACCGCACCAACTACCGTTGGCCGTTATACAGTTTTTGCAAGCGCCGCCGATGACATATTATGCGCTTGCGCACCGTTACTGTTACGTTATGGGGGACACAGCTGTAATACGTGTTTTTTGGGGTACTCGTGGAAGTCACACGAGAAGTGATATTCGCATTTGCATAATTTTCACATTAGAGCCTACTGGATTTGATGATGAAAATGTAGGCTCACAGATAAAAAAACAGATTTCTCAGTCCCCGCAAGAATTGGAGCATTGAAAATGAATACAAAAATTTACGAAAAAACCAAATCAAATCAAATGCAAAATCCTATAATTTTTCTAAGATACTTACGGCCAAATACTCAAACGAATCTTAAAGTTAAGGCCACCTTAAATTCAAAGAAGTTGTCAGATTTGACAGAATCTCTATATATGTAACTGACAGCTTCCTTAAAGTTAAGGAGACCTTAATTTAAACTAAGAAGCCTTTGGGTATTCGGCCGTTAAGAACCTATTTATTTTTACAATGTTGGCTTTTCAAAGTGACATTTAAAAAAAAATAGTAACTATTTGCCTCATTAGATGGTGTTGATACTCTTCGAAGCTTAGTAAAAAAAATACACCCATTTTTATTATTAACGCCATCTATCGAGCCTACAGTTTTTTGTCATTGTGAAAAGCCCTCATTGTGACAGTCCTGTCCCCCCGCTGACTGCGTCAACGCGGCCGAAAAATTCAAAATTCCAACGAATGCTCGAAACTTCTCGTTTGCTTCAATAGTCGTAATCATAGAAGCTACATCACTTTTTATATACGGAAATACTTACCCGTTTTTCTACAATTCCAAAATTATCCGATTTCCAATTTTGTAGCTAGAGTACTTATTATAGGTATTCTGTGCCCTAGGACCCTATTTTATTTTTTAAGTCAGTTTTTTCCGATATACATATTTACAATTTAGTAAACAAACACCCCCCCACAAAAAACCAGTAATTTTTAATTTTCCTAATTTACGAATTAGGAAAATTAAAAAAAAAGTTTCCAGCTGATTTTCAAAACATGTCTCAATAAATTCCTCAACCTCTTGGTACTAGTCCCATCTCGATCCTCCCAAAATCCTCGGAGCTATGGCCAAAAATATGTCTCACTCAGGCGATTTGCATCTGATAACCATTTTCAATGGTAAGATTAGAACCAAGAATCTTATATTCTTTTGGTTAGAACATAATACTTACGGTTTTTACATTTCTCCGCCATTTTAAAAATTTAAAAAAACTGGCGTGACCTAAAAATTCTATATAATTTTCGAACCTGCTCACAAAATTTCACGAGAATCGGTTGAGAAATGCGATAGGAGAACATCCAGCGCCAGAAAGCCGGACTGAAATACATTTTTTTATATATCTAGTAATTAATTTAGAAAAACTGGCTCAACTAAAAAAAATCTATATTATTTTCATACCTGTCCACAAAATTTCACGGTAATCGGTTGAGAAATGTGACCTGTAAAGGAGAAATAACAGAGCCGGAAAGCTGTTTTTTTTTAAATATCTCCGCCATTTTGAAAAAAACTCGAAAAACTGGCTTGACAAAAAAAATCTATATAATTTTCAAACTACGAAAAAGAAATGCGACCTGTTGGTGAGAACAGACAGACAGACATACGAAAGAATTTTTGCCCAAGCTTAATGCTTCAGCTCTTGGCTCGCACTACGTGCTCGCTCGGTCAACTAGAGATTAGAAAAATGAAAGATGGTTAATTTCCTTGTTAAGTTCAATTTATTTTCAAGTTTCATTTCACGTTATTACCAATCGACTGTATTTAGGTTGTTAATTAATAACGAACAAATCTTATTACCGAATGTCTCGGCGTTATTAGTCTGTGAATTTCTAAGGGCTAGTGTACATCGCAGAGTGAGGTCCCCAGTGGTGGACGCACATGTCTGTGGTCAACGCTCCCGATTCGAATTTTAATATATATTTTTTTGGCAAATATATAAGTTTTCGCCTACCAGAACATTTGATTAAAAATTACCTTGAATCAAATTAAACTGTCTGGGGGTCCACTTAATTCTCGTTTAACTTTTTAAAATAGGTAGATCTAGGAAAAAGTTTTTCTAGTTAAATGTAGTTAGATGATGGTCGAAAACGTGAAAATGTATGTAAAATTGTAAAATCACTAATTATGGAACTAAAAACAATTCTAATTATTTAAATCAGATTAAACTTTTCGAAAGGTACAAGTATTTATATTTTTATGGTTTTATGGTATGGACCATACAAAGTTACCTACTTTAATCGAATTCCATACGAATTCTAAATCTTTTTCGAGCCAAGGGTGGATGAACACGTTGCGCGTCGTTCCACCAATAGGGGCCTTTTGGCAATTTGTAAGTTTGAAATTTAAAAATTGGTGCATTCGTCAATGTAGACGCACCCTATTGAGTAAGGGCTGTGATGAAATCGCTCGAGGAGTGGCTGGGATACGCCCTTCACAGATTAGTTTTTGAATTGGGTACTGTAAAGCATAGACCACATGTTTGAATTTATTTGGCGGACAAATCTTTGAGGCTATTCTTAAAATAGTACATTACTGCAGCGGCACGCAACACAGGCATTGAAGGACGAACGTGAAAATGTGGGCCGAGGCGAAGCCGAGACACACATACGTGAGTCCATCAATGCCCAGTTGCGGCCAAGGCTTGTATAGTACTTTTCTCAAATAATGCGCGGAAATTCAAACCAAGTAGTAACTTTTCTAACATTTAATTTTTATTTAAAATTACAGTAATTGAAAGTAACAAATCGCACCGTCTTGAGTTTCTAGGTCTTTTACATAAATACTGAATATATCGTTGCATCTTCATACACCGAAAATGGCAAAAATCAAATCTGAAACAAAAATTAAGAACGTGTTAAGTTGTGATGTTTGCTGTTTAACTAAAACAAAGTGGTAAATTAGTACCTATATAGGTAGGTAGGTACTTATCAATAAGTACGAAAACTTACTTTTTAGGATCCAAATACACACTGTCTGATGCTTCTGACAAGAAAATTTGCACGTTTGATGCAGACTTCCTACATTTATACCCTTGTGAATGTCTTTTGGGCATTGCAATTAGGTTTACATCTGGTTTACTTAATGTTTTTTGATTTTGGAGACAACAAGTATTCTATTACAGTTCTTGCCGCTTCTTGAATTTCAGGTGGCGTCAAAATATCACTTTCGTCACTTGAACTCATTTTTATATTAAATTAATTACTTAATTTAAATCGAAGATAAAAAATTTGACAATACAACAAACAATTTTAACAATAATAACTTCCCCCGCGCCAAGATCCATAGATAATACAATGATATTTTATGCCACCTGTCCGAATCGTATGTTACACTTAAGTTTTGTAACCAGGAATACAAATTAATAGGCGGGCGTTAGTGCGCTCATGACACTGTTACCGTCATTCGGAACTTTCCATTTGCAAAGCCAGTTCTAATTTTAAATATTGATGTGATCACAGACCTCATTGGCTGTCGTGTTTCTTTGAAAATTTGGTTCCATTTCTGAATTACACGTGTATAATGAGTTTCAATACTAACATTTACGGTCAGACGCAGGCAATGTTTCTATGAAAATCCATTGTTACACGTTAGTAATGGATTCTCATACAAAAATTGCCGGCGCGGTTTAGGTATGTCCGGAAACTCCGATTTAGCCCGAAGAAGGTTGTCAAAATAATGTTCGAATTTCCAAGCATGTTTGAGAAAAAGTCATTTGCAGTATCTTTTCGAGTGTTTTCTTTGTTTTCTTTTATGAATAATTTTTCAAATGAACCTGACAAACAGCTGAGTATAATTTCACATCATATCAAATAATATTGGGAAAAAATAATACGTAGTGGAATACTTGAAAAATAATACAAAGCTTCTTCAATTTCATAAAAATTGATTTTTTGCTTATTTTGGTTACACTTCCTAAACATTCGAAAGAAAAAATGCTAATCATTAATTATGCAATAGGTGTAAGTACTTACTGTATACTTAATAGACTTAATAAAAAAAAAAGATATTGATATTTTCCAGACCTTATATTTATTTATGTTTAACTAGCTAGTATTTTACACAGCTTTTTACACAAATCCTCACGAAATCAATGTAAAAAGGGTTGATCTCAACCGAGCAAACATTTTTCAAGTGCACTTCACATTTCGGATATCCGAAGGGAAGGATATATTTCCGTAAGCCCTCTATTTCGGCCTCAAGGAGAGGGACAAGTTTTTTTACCGAATGTACACAAGCTGAGGGGTTAAACCAATATTTAGATACCTACGAATCTTTTTAAAATCCTTGTATTGAAAGGAATGTCACGTGTTTGAATTTTTATTAAATTTTTTATATTCTTATTAACGTTTTTACGTTAAGAAAATACTGTCTCTAATTTTACAATATTTATAACTTGCTTTACATAGGTACTCAACTTATACTATTTCTGTTCTTATACGAATCAACTACAAAAATTAATTGATGATGAATTATGTGTCATTCAACATTTTAATCATCAAAATTTGTCGTCATTGATGTGAGAAAGGACTCAATTAATTAAGCTCAATGAAAATATTTTTCACCTGTAGGTAAATTGGTGAAAGTATTTTGTGTGAAATTTCGATTTATTTCCGAAACAAAATCTTTCGGAAAAGAAATCAAAATTTCACACCAAGGTATCTTTCGGAAAAAATAAAAGTAGATGACAAAGGTGACTGTACTTGTTTTGCATAGATTCTAATATGTACTATTGTTCTGTTCGACCCTCATGGCATTAAGGACCATGACGAAGCATAAAATTGAATAAATTAGTGATAAGCCACGGTAAATTCTTCTTGACACAAATTAAAAATAAAAAGTTATAATTAATTCATATTGTAATTTATGCAAATATATTCTATTGCCGACGGGCGTTGTATAAATTAGGGAAACCACGAAACAGGTTAAATAAACGAAAAACTAAATTAATTATGTTGTTTAATTTTACAGGAATGCTAATTATTAGGATAATTTCTACAAAGCTTTATGGCACTCGTAGATTATTGGGATAAGATTAAATACCATGAAAAGTATGTTTTTATATTTCTCAAAAAATAAGTCTACCAAACTTAAATTAATACCTACGAGTAAATTTTTATTTATTTAAAGACCTACTTATAATAGTCAATATAAGGAGCTGTTTTTTTGGGTTCTAGATATCACCTATTTTTGTTTTATATAAAAATAGATATTTTTTATGAAAAGTTTAAAAAGTTATCAAGAGGGTCTATTACAAAAAAAAAATACGATAGTCGGATGGTATTGCACCATGGTGTAAAGACGAGGACCTGGGTCTTCCCCGTAGTTACACTGGTGTAACGACTGGTGTAACCACGAGGAACGAGGGAATTTGTCGTTCAAATTATTGTTAACAATTATTATTAATTGACAGGCAAGCAGGGGGTCAAGTCTGCTAATGTAAACGTCAATATCGTGGTTCAATGGTGTTTGAATGGTAACGCTTTTTGACACTGTACTTGTTTCTGAAACCCAAAATCGAGACACAAATGTGCGTCCGTTTTAGGTTTAAGAAACACAATGTGTTTCGGTTTTAGGCTTAAGAAACAAGAACTGTGTCAAAAAGCATTACCATTCACACACCATTTAACCACGATTTCGACGTTAACATTAGTAGACTTGACCCCCTGTTGAGACAACTGATAAGAGCCTGTATCCAGTTATATCATGGGTTGAGTTTATCTATTATTGGTTTTTAAATATAATTGTCCAATCTATTCTTAAACTGATTCGTATTCTGTGCAGATATCACTTCTTCTAGCAACTTGTTCCAAGCTTCAACTACTCTATGTGGATTGTTTCCTAATAGTGCCTTTGATAATTTGAGATGATGGCCTCGTAGGTGTATGTTTCGTGAGTACCTACTGGAATAGTTGTTTATCAAAATTCTCTATGTCATAGTGTCCATGTAAGATTTTATATGTTTCTATTAAGTTCCCACGTGCCCTTCGTTCCTTTAAAGTTGTGAGTTTTAGCGATTCCAGTCTTTCCTCATATGGTTTATTCTTCAAGGCTTTTGTGACTTTTGAGAACCTACCTACGTTGACTTTTTTCTAGTACTAATACTACTAATTTACTTGATATTGAACCTTATTCAATAGTGCCACGGAGTGGGATGCTCACTTTAAACATTTCTGCGGTGGTGTCGTGTGGGGCGGGTCGTTACGTTCCCTCAAATATGGTTGAGCGAAGCGATGTCTGGTCCATGCGTCATGCTCGTGAACGGGTGCTGCCAGTGGGAATGGGTCTGCTTCTGTCTGCTTGTACTAAGGGCGTCGTATATTTCTATATTTATATTTTTTCTCTGTTTGATGTTATCAATATGTATGGCACTTCTTACTCAAAACATAAAACTAATAGGCAAGTAAACCTTGTTTTGATTTCTCTTTTTTTTATTGCAATCATTTTGCTTTCTATAGTCAGTAGTTTTTGTAAGTAAAGGCCTATGAAAAGCTTTTGGATATTAGTTTTCAATTCAGTGCCTTAGGATGGGTAGCCTAAGTATGTCATGCTCTCTTTAATCATTTCTGCGGTGGTGTCGTGTGGGGCGGGTCGTTACGTTCCCTCAAATATGGTTGAGCGAAGCAATGGCTGGTCCACGCGTCATGCTCGTGAACGGGTGCTGCCAGTGGGAATGGGTCTGCTTCTGAGTACCTATCTTAACGCATATTGAATTGTAAGAATTGCGTTTTTTTATTGTTATTTTTTATGTCTTGTATCAAGTGTTTTTTGGTAAATTATGCCTACTTAGGTGCACTTTCGAGTAGCAGACATAGTGATTACTGATTTCTCAACTAGTTGAAAGTTATTTACTCTCACAATTACCTATCCGATATGTAGTAGGTATTTAATTTCAACCTACCTACCCATTGTGTGCAAACTTTTGTTAATTATTGTGATGGAAAATGACCTCACTTTAAATGTGGAGCTCATTTTTCAATGTTGACGACTCTGTATGAAATATACAGGGAGAAAAAAGCAGCCCTTGACGAGTTTCTTGCCGGTTCTTCTCGTTACAAGGTCTCCCGCTCAGGGTTTGCGAACCGATGGCGTAGCTTCTTTGACATTCACAAGTGCTTGTAACAGCCTAGACTGAATAAATGATTTTTTGATTTTGATTTTTTGATGAACATCACGCTTATGGTGATGCTTTTTTGTAATAGGCCCTCAGGAATAAAACAATAAAACTGGCCCTAAGGGTAACTTGCACTTGCACCATAAGTAGTAAGTAAGTACCTATACTAAATCTTGTAGCCCAAAAGTCAGTTTGCTCTGAACTAAACTAAGAAATCTAAAATATAGGTAGTAAAGCTTTAAACACATGAATAACACAAACGGTTGCCGCCATTGACACTCGTGTACACTGACGCAAGCGATAATAATAAAGGAAACTTTACGAGTCTGGAGGCTGTGCCGGACGCCAATAAAACCTGAATCGCAGTATTACATAAATCATCCTTCTCCCTAATAAATGGGAAAAGGAATTCGGCATATTTAGACAGACACAAGGGAGAAGCGAGCGAAGCGTCGCGTCGGCCTTTTGCCAAATCTGTATGGTATTGTGAGAAAGATAATTTCAAAGCGACAGTTACGCATTAAGAATACCTACCTTGTACCTAAATTAAAATGTGTTTCTTATAATTATCGCTTGTTATTAGAATCTCAGTTACCTAATTAGGAAATCTTATGAATGTTGTTCATTATTTATCTTCTTTCAATTATTTCTAAAAATATCCAATACTGATAATAACCTTTACTCATTTTCGGTAAAAGGCTCAAGTTATAATTCTTAGCTTTAAGTAGGTACTCATCGTCCCAGCATACTTTTATATTTAAATATAGCTTTTGCTTAGTGTGCTTCATTCAGATAGAACAAATTTTCATCAGTTACCTAATATGGTATGCAATAAAATATTGAATTGAATTGAATTGAATATATATCTACAAATTAAAGTAAGATAGAGAGCAATAATTCTCTTCTGTTTACAAACAACTGTAACTTCGATTGAATGGACTCGATTGTTTAATTATTTAAGATCCATATTCTTTAAAAAAATAATTAAAAAAGCGCTCGCGATTATTGTTGATAGAGTAGATTTAAAAACAAAAAATATCACGATAAAACTAATAATATTGTTTTGTAGATGTAAGTCTCTATCTGAATTATTATCCAAGGGTTACCTGAAATTCTTGGAAGGTAGATCGGGATTTGGGGTCAAGTATCCCTTAATTATTATCGAAAAACATTTTTGACCTTGCCCAAAACTTCCATATTTAGGTCAAAAACATTTTTGTGCTTACCCACCAGTATTCTAATTACACTGCCTTTGTTGCTTTGTGTTTAATATTATACTTAAGATTTTCGTCACCATAACCACGGTAATTGCATAAAATCCCACCTTTTGTTAACACTAATGAAACAAACAAAAAATGGGTGTTTGGTTAAAGAAAATGATTATGAAAATGGATATAAGTATAGCTTTGCAATGCGATTAAATTAATTTATGTACAGTCAGCAATGAAAGTCGCTTAACGCTTTGGTACTTCGTCTAAATGAAACAAGCGGACTGTAGGTATTATGATGATGGATGTAATAATGTTCAATAGCAAACAAAGGAGACAGTAATTAAACAGACGTGTGCGTGGCCGTTCGATCGCGAAGAGTCAAGCTGGTTGCCGGACCCGCCGCCGCCCCCGCTCCCCGCTCCGCTAGGGTTGGGATGCCTGTTCTTGCGTTTGCGCGTGAACATTTTCTTCTTTTTTTAGGCCGCATAGTTTTCGACTTAAGATGAAAAATGTAAAAAAAAACCGTTCCCCCCCCTTATCTCCGAAGTTTGCAAAGAGAAAAATCTGAAATAATTCTATGTGATAGTAGTTTATACAAAGATTACAGGAAAAATAAAACAATGTCTCAATATAACACACTTTTTTAGAAATTCAAAAAACAAACAAAAAAAATATTTGTTCCTCTACCAGTCAACAGATGGCCCTGACCCAAGAAAAAATAATTTAGTTCCACTAACGGTCAAAAGATGGAGCTGGACTAAGAAAAAAAATAGTTCCACTATCGGCCAAGAGATGGTGCTGACCTAATACTGCAATCATAGCTGATATAGTATCTGCAATAATAATTTTATTATTCTACAGCAGGCTCTGCAGTGTAATTATTATGATGGTACGGAAACCCTCGGTGCGCGAGTCCGACTCGCTCTTGCTTGACCGGTTTTTTTATTATTCTACAGCTCTGCAGTGTATTTATTATGATAGTAGAGAAACCCTCGGTGCGCGAGTACGACTGGCTCTTGACCAGTTTTTTAACAGGTGTCTCACGGTTTGAAGCATTAGTCAAAAATGTTAATATGACAAAGTATTAAAGTGTTTAACAACTTTCGATGCTGACCGTACAACATGGACCAAAGTCAGAGCGCTTGCGGTACAAAACGCTGTATTTTATTTAATCTGTAAAATTTTCTGTTTGCGATACATTCTCGAGTGAACTTGCCGTTTCTGTTGTACATTAAATTAATCGCATTGTACACATTTTTGAAAATATTTCAGTAGGTAGTCTTATAAATATTTGATAAACAATTATTATCAGTAATAAATATATTATTATGGTCGTTTTAAAGAAATCATAGTACGCTCTAATGTTATATTTTGTTTTCACTTAGCTCAAACGATCTATGATCTTACCGTCACAAAATGTAGATAAACAAAGGATTCTATTACGCTTTTTTATTTGGCGCAAATTCATAAAATATTATCATGAATTGGGACTTAAGCTTTTCTCTTGAGCCTTTCCTAATAAGGTCAACGGCTATACCGTTGCAATAGGAAATGTAATTTGACATAAATCCTGGACTCAAGACACGCCTGCTTCTTTAGACATATTGCCACTATCGACGAAAATATGTAGGTATTTATCTACTAAGTAAATTAGGTCAGACGAAAATCCAAAATGCAAGAAGAAAAAGATCTTGGAATATCTTTCTTCACTAAATTAACTTCACACTTCAACTGAATTTCGGCACATCGACTTCAAACACATCGGCATATTTTCTTGCTTTTTTGTAAAAATATACTGTTTTGAGATATGTACTCATAATTATAACTTTGGAATAATGTATGATAATAATTATTGTGAATCGTTAATAAGATTTTTTTGAATTTGAAAGTTTGTAATTTTTTGGGAACTATGTGTTTATTAACAGTATTAATAATAGTACTGTGGTATATTGTAATTCAATATTAAAGAGTCTACTTCTTTAATAATTTTTAAAGTGTAGGCAAATTTTGTTAGTTGCAGTGCAAAAAATATAGAAGCACCTGGGGTGGTTGAAATTGAAAAAACTTATATTGATTATAAAACTTTTGATCAAAGATCATTACATATAATTATGTAAGTTAGAAATCTATGTTCAAAATATTTTTTTTGAGATTTTAATTTAAATTCATCCTAACTAATGCAAAAACTGCTAGGTAATAAAAATATCTCTAAAGATTATTTGTTATGTGTAATGTAGGAAACCTACCGTCGAAAGGAAAACCCTGCATATTCTGCATAAGTCATTTTACAACACGAAAACATTATTTATCCAAAAATATACTTTAATTCACTCCTAAAAGGTTCAAGGTCGCAGACAGCTCCTTAAACAATTATGAGACAATGTACCTACTTAACAAGGTTGTTCTTAGTAAATCTTTTTTTCAAAAGCCCTTTCAAGGGCTTTTTGTTTGATCTTTTCGCTCTTATTATCTAAGGATGGTTGCCCCTTTCCGATTTAGTCGACAGGAACATGTAAAAAAGCTTGCAGAAGGGACGTCTCAGACGGTATTGTTTTTTTAGGGTACAAAAAAATTCTTCATCATCATCATCATCATATCAGCCGCACGACACCCACTGCTGGGTATAGGCCTCCCCTAAGGATCTCCACGACGATCGGTCCTGCGCTGCCCGCATCCAGCGGCTTCCCGCGACCTTCTAAAAAATTGCCTGCGACCTGCGAAAAAATTCTTACATTAGGCTATTTTAAGATTTGACAGCACAAAGAAAATAAATTCTCTTTTTCTTTATCGTTTCTACTATTCTGTTTTAACAGATAAGTAGGTACTTAGGTACTTTTTTAATGCCACTTAGATTAATTTAATGGCTTAGATATAAAAGGCAATCCTGAAATTGTCCAAAACTTCAACACCAGGACAATTATAAATTCTAGTTAATTGCCAACCCTGACCACGTTCCTTTTGCTTTGGGGATCCGCAACCCCTCTCGCAGACGAAAAAAAACAAAGTTTTTAGGCTGTGGTCTACTCTAATTGGTGATGTTTCCCAAATTATTATTATTATTATGATTTAATTTTAGAAGAATTTTGTTAATAGTTTTAATTTCATTGAGCTTTGTATAAAAATATAGTTATCTGTTGTTTTTTCCCCTTAGTTTATAAGTAATACCTTTATATCTCAATACCTTGAAAAGGTGAATTTATAATAAACAAAACATCTTTAACAACTAACATTGTATGTTATGCACTACTATTGTAAATTTGTGGAGATTAAATAAATATGAAATATGAAATCCGAGTTTTATTTTTGTTCAGTTAGTAGATGGATTGAGTTTTCAACGCAAAACATTTTGAATTGTTTTCATTGAAACACTTTTTCTGAAAGTAACCATCACCATGAATATTTTTTGGGCTTAAATTAAGTGAGTTGCTAGAGCTTTTAGTGTAACTTTATGGTAAAGGTTGGGCAATGGCGACCGTTTTATGTGAGGCAGGCCATCTGTATTCCCATCTGAAAAATATTAATAAAAAAACGAACGAATTCATTAGCTAGGCAATCATACCGTCTCCAGAAAATACTTTCAATATGGCTGCCGTGTAGATATTATGGAAACGTATTTCCCCTATCACGAGAATAAAACAACGCCTAAAGGCTACGGAAGGCAATTTACCATAAATCTAACTGAAGATGGAAATCGTTCCAGGCGTTTTTTAACTACGCCATTGTTTTCCGAATGTGCGTTATCCTTATAAAAATAACCTTTTCAGGAATATGGATTTTGAAAGGTTTTCGAAAAATCTTGGTTTGTAGTATTAGGTCTGAGTAAAAACAAGTTAATGTAATATTGAAATGAAATGTTGCATTTAGCATTAATATCTAAATTGGAAAGTTACTTTTAAGGTTTTAAGTTTCTTAGGAATTCATATCAGACTTTGGTAAAGAGTTAGTTTTGTCCTTATAGAAAGATGTAGGGTAAGACTCTTAACATCTGAATCAAAATTTTGGGGAAAAATACCTTTCCCAAATCAAATTCTACAGAAAACGAAATTCTACGCGGACGAATTTACGGGTAAAGCTGTGGTAAAGAGATTGGTAGCTTTCCCTGAGCATTTTAATTAAAATAATATTTATTTCAGGCAACTACTTAAACCTTTACAAGATATACCTTACAGACAACGTGCTTATGTATCCGGCTATGATTCAGTTTTATAAATATTACAATCTTTTAAACCTATGGAGATAAAACCAAAATAACTAAAATTCCGTATCTATCAGCACCAAAATACTTTAAAATAATGCAAGTCCGTTATTTTCCCGACGACAGCTGCGCCGGCCAGTGGTAACCACACAAACCCTGTACATACATCCCGAGGAACAACACGCCGGGCCTACTATTACGAACTCACTCCGATAAATCGGTCGATATCCGTTCCGATTCGTAACGAACACAATAAAAAAGTCAGTATGTCATAAATGCCCCGTTGTATTTGCAATATTCGAAAACCTTTCAATGCTTTGTTTTCACTTTATTTATTGCGCTATTAGGAGTTGCAACAATACCTGGCTAACGTGCTGACTATTAATGACTCCTTCAGGGAACCTTCAGGGCCAACCGGCAGCATATGAGGGCAAGTACCGGGTTTTTAGTGGGTATTCCCCCCTCCCGGGGTCCCATCTAGTGGAGGGAGCCGCAACGTTGAATGTTGCGGTCCCCTCTTGGCGAGCCCTACATACGAACCCCTGTACACCTGGAGGGGATGGCGATGCGTAAATGCATTTTTTATCGGTATGAAAAAAGGTAGGTACTACTGAACTGCCTGTAGATACGTAATGTCTTTGTGTGCTTCCATGGAAAACTGTTCTGATCGGATCTTCGTTTTACTCTATATTTTGTGTTATTGGTTCCAAGATTAAGGTAATCGATCGACGAAGATCGTCCGATAATCGCGATTCCTTTTTCGTGGTAGGCCCTTAGGTCGGTGGCTCCAAGAGAAATACGTTTCAATTAAATATGCGAAAGGGCGAAGGGGCCACTGTCGTCGCCATGTGTTAGCTCTAAATTGGGATTTTGTGTTAATTAATTATATGGCCGGGCTTTTGTTCTTTAACTTAACAGGCGAGAGGTTTATACGAACTCTTGTATTTTTTAATAATACTTAGTATAAAAGAGCTAAATATGTATACAGCCAGCTTGAAAGAGAGATCATCGTGGTTAGTAATATAATATACACTGTTAACATTAACACTGTCCGATCTAAGACGTTTCTTTTGGTTACGTAGATCAACAATAATTATTGTATTGGATTCCTGGGCTTACAACAATTTCACCAAAGCTATAAGGCAAAATGTAGAATTAGTTTTAGAAACTGAAATTACTGTATTACAAGCTCACAGAATAAATAATACTTCCTAGCGAAATAAATACGAAAGTGGGAAGCAGGAAAGTGTGCGCAGTATGAAGTTTTCGGATTTTCTTGAATGAACCTTTTCATTATAAATTCGGAGTGCTTGTAATAATAATAATAAAATAAAATAAATTGCTTAATATTTATATTCTGTATAATGAAAAAAAACTTCTTAAGGTGGTACCCTGAGCGAAAGTGGCGCCGCGGTGAATTATATTTAATATTATAATTCTAATACACAATATTAAAAATGTTTATCGTAGAGATTTTAGGGCCCACAGTCTAGTATTTTTAGACGGTATCGTTACATTCCCTCGTAGTCACTGCTAGAAGTAGATAGCAAAACTGCTAAAAGTGGTCGTTTTTGACACATTTGCTATCCCTACTTCTACGAATGACTACGAGGGCATGTAGTGATACCTTCTAAAAATACTAGACCATGGCCCCTAAAATCTCCACAATAAACATTATTAAAATCTTTTTCGATTAATAACTTATTAAATAAAAACGTCTGAGGGCGCCACTTTCGGTCATACAACCGCCTTAAAGTTTTCCATTGACGAAGAAATGTTCGTTTTATTCGTTTAAAAATTAATTCTACATAATTTAAAATTTTCCACATTTCAAAAATGTTAAACTACTCTAAAAACTAAAACGCCTAAATACAAAACAGTTAATAATACTTCAAATGCCAAACTAGAACCTAAAGATATGTTGCACCATTTTGTTTCCATCTTCCCCGGGCAATTCCCTATTAGGCAAGAAGAATGGGATCCGTTCTTCCTCGTAAATAAACGCATCTCTCGGCACACCATGTTTTAGGGGTCATTAATTCTAGTAATGGGGTACTCTTTGTATGATATAAATGTGTAACTTTAATATTGCTTCTACATTTTTCGAGAAAATAGGGATGTTGACTATTTTTTTTATTTTATGTTACATAAATTACCTCTCAAAAAAAGAAACATTGGTAAAAGAATTAATTCGCTAGCATGAAAACTGCCCGAGATATCACAGTGTGAAATGCACACAAATGGACTCGATCAAAAACGCTCCATACTAATGGCTTGCACGTTATGACGTCACGCCTTGCAAGTTTGTATGCAACGCATAGGAAATTTGTTCGGCAGCTATATCAAATATTGTGTTTATCAAAATGGTTTCTTCGACAAATTTGCTATACATTTTACAGACTAATTAAAGGTATCATTTATTTTAATAAATTTTATACTTTTTAAATGGACTTGTCCACCCAACTTTGAAGGGTCATAAAACAAATAATATGCAATATATAAAACCAAGAGGTATACAAGCTACTCTAAAAGTTTAATATGTTTACGATTTTTATTAGTATTTCGTTATTTTATTCATTAGTCAACATCCCTATTGTGGCAACTTATTTATGTGACTTTAGATGGAATGTATATGCCTCTAGGAGTCTTTTTTGGGTAGAAATCATTTGATTTCAGCCATGCATTGTGACATGAGGTTAGCTGGAATCTCCAATAGTGGAATTTCAATTTAGTTATTATTTTCGATCAGTGTCAAAATAAATACAAAATAAACTAAACAATAGTGCGGGTCATTAAATTCCACCATTGTGAAAATTTATGCAACTTTCTAAAAATGTTAACTATTTTAGTTTTGTCAGCGTATGCTAATAATAACAGTTAGTTATTTCCAACGCGGGTTTATAAATTAGCACAGTACAGTCCCGGGTGAACACGCCTGTACAATTTATTTCAACTGTAATTTCGCGAACAAATTTTCAAACAGTATTGTTCAGCTTTCAAGCAAAAAGAGAGTTTGGAAAAGCTATGTGTGAAAATGTTGCAAATTAAAAATAAGGTTTGAATGTGCAATGCAGATTATTATATTCTATATATTTCAGTCGAGGAGCTCGGTGGCGCAGTGGCTTAGTGCCAGGTGAGGTTAAGCAACTTTCGCAAGGGTCGGTCGTGGGATGGGTGATCAAAAATTTATTATCTCAAGCTCCTCCGTGCTTCGGAAGGTATGTTAAGAGTGTTAAGACGTTGGTCCCGGGTGTATTTGCTGTCGTTAACGTGTGGTGGGTTATATGGCCCATCCTCCTTATTCACCCATAAGGAAGGCCTGTGTCCCAGCAGAGGGGATATTAAAAATGGCTGATGATTTAGTTATTTAGATTTAGTTTATTGTGCAAAGACTGCATAGTTGGTAAGTTCGGCTTATTTTGGAAGTGAAATGATGAAGTTTGAGTTGATGAAAACTATTTTCCCTATCGAAAACTATCGTTTCCTCTCTTTTAATCGCATTGACTATGAGCAGTACTTCCGATAGTTTTCGTTAGGGAAAACAGTTTGCATAAATTTCATGGTGGGGCTAATATATACTAGAAAAAATCTTCTCGTCACTAGGATCTGAGCTATCGAGTCACTATGGTTACGCTTAGTTGGTGAGAGCATTGGACCGGACTTTTAAAAAATTCGTAATGTTATTTAATAGGAAAATCTCGCGTCTGGTCTCGTGAGTTTGCATTACACTTTTACTCCTTCACAAAACCAACGACCTCAAAAAACAAAGTCACCTCTAAAAAAAGTAACGCACAATTGTCTCCCCTTTTCACGCTTGGAGTGACCACCCTTCAGTCCCATACGACGTGTCCTTTCAGCGAGTATTTTCTGTCACCCTACGTTTGCGGTTGAAAGAACATTATCGATACCTACCATCATATTGTGTTTTTAACGAAAAAAGTGATTCGAAGAATAACCGAATTCTTTGGTTTTCAATACACTAATGGTTAACTTTTAAAGTTTGCCGTTGCAGTTCTTTTAAAAGACGCAATGTAGGGATTACAGAACGAAGATTTGGAGTTACTTGTAGATAGAGGGGTGAAGGTTAAAAGGGAATAGATGGTGTAAGATAAGGTGGCTTAGGGTGCATATTTGATCGCTGGATGTTTTGTCGTCTTGTGATGTTTTTTTGCAAAGAATTTTTGCATACGTGTTGTTCGACGTGAATGAGTTTAATGTAGTAAAAAGAGACAACGCTTTATTGTTATGTTTCAAATTATAAGAAAATGCCGAAAATCCTTAGATAATAAAAATAAATAAATACAATAAATTGGTTTTTAGAGTTTTTTTTACTAAAAGTGTATTTCTAGATAAAACGCCTTACATTAAAGATTTCGGACGAAGGGTTTAAGCAGCTACGTTACGTGTTACAGTGGACTGCTAGTCTGGTGAATTAATTGATCTTAAGTGGCAAAATTAAATATTGGTTTATTAGTATTAAATTGGGTAAGTAACACTTAAAATAATTTCTAACTTGATCATAAACTACTAAATTTTAATAATTTATTATCCCCCACACAGCTGTTTAATTATGAATAGATCTGAGAGTGTTGGAAAAGCAAATACTATTACACAATATTCTGAAATTACCAAAAGTTGAGCATTTATTTTATGTGAAGCTCTCAGCCTTTTATACTATGATTAAAATAATGTCTATAAAATTAATCGTGTCGTGACTACGGTACTGAATAAACCATGAGGAAAGTTTGCGAATTTTCAAGCGGACTTAATCACTTTCAACAATAACGTAAAAGTTACGTAGGTGTCTGTTGAATATTCAATTTTGATAAGCCCTCGTTTGTTAGTGTAATTACAAAAAAGCACTCGAAAAAATCCTTTCGACGCATAGTGCCAGAAACGCAAATTACCGTACACGCTAACGACCATGTTTTCAACAGCAAACTACCAGATATGCCAACGACCAGATTTTTTTTCGCGATGAGCAGTATTTAATTTAAACGCATAGTGCCAGTAACGCAAATTACCATAAAACTACCAGATCTTAAAAAAAGCTGTTAAATTCAGTGTCACTAGAGCCGATACATTATTTCCCGTACATATGTATTTAAATTTCGAACACTTTTGAAAAAAAAAAATGCAATACCAAATAGTCAAATCTTGGTATCTACTTACACCACTTAAAATGAAAATGACCGTTTGGTTTTGCTCTTTCAGTCAACTTGCATCTGTTTTGAATTTTAGTAGTTTGCTGTTGTTTTCTGTATGCCTACCTACTAGGAAAAATAATTCAGTATCGGATGACATGCGTCGTGCGATTTACTTAGTTTTGGACTTCCTAAAGAAATTATTCAATTACTTAAAGAAATTTAAATTATGCCACGAAACGAAACGAATGATCGTCCGATTATCGTAGTTAAGTTTATGGAATAGATAGACCCACTGTTCCTTCGATTTGTTCACATAGATTTTGCCCTACCTCTATTTCCTGAAGATATGACTATTCTGAGATAGTATAGTTATTTCGCAACTACATACCGATGATTACACAATAATGACTCAGTGATTTAGTATTGTTAAAATATTGAAGATATGGTCAACAAGATAATAAAATATTTAGTTAGGTCACCAAATAAATATTCTAGATTAGTATCTAATTTGTTAAGAATTATTTTGAGTAAAGTTTAAAGCTTTAAGAAACAGATCTACATATTAGGAAAGAAATACTTAAAGTTGGAATCTTACAAACCCAAAAAACCATCACAGAAACCTTTAATTGTTATGTAACTATGGTGAGCATATAAACTATTTGCATTTACTCCAAAACTTTTATTTTTTTACAGCTCAATGAGACTAAAATTAAGAAATTTAACGCGATAACTTCTAGACACGTATTTCTTGTCTACGCACTACGGATTTCCTTTCGGATATTCTTTTTTTCTGAGGACCCTAAAAACCAAGAATATATCGCAAAGCCGAGAATCTTTTGTTAACATCCCGAGTTACAAACAACATAGTAAATCCATCTCAATAGAAATGCGTACAAAAAGTTTTTGTAACTATTACTAATGAATGAATCTGTACCGAATTTTGTTATGTGGAAAAGTTTATGTCAGAAGTTTTCCTCGCAGATTCTTATAGCTCCTTGGGGTCCGTTGTTAAGTTTTTCATTCGATTTATAATAATAAATGTTTTGGGATTGGTAGAGGTTTTTGCTGACCATCGATTATGTGACTTCGTCTACAGAAACGTTTCTGGGGGACGATTCTCATGCGATAGTCAAAATGTCGAGATATTTCGAAATAAAATGGCGGATCTGTCACTTTGGCTATTCTTCTTCTTCTTATTTTTATTATGGCAATCTACTTCTCTTCAGGGAGTAATTTTTGCCAGTGTCAAGTGTTAAATAATTCAGTGGTATTGTTTCAGTTTACATTAGAATGCCGGTGCATCGCCTTCCAATGCTGCTTGGAACATTTGGCATTAAATATATAGATACAGTTTACTCGGTAAGTTCTGCCGAGGTAGCCACCACTACAATAAAAGTCTCAGCTTCACACTTAGAGTAAGACGGGGTTCTGTTCGTAGAAGCCGCGATGCTCGAAGGCTTCACACAACCAAGATCGCGCCTATTTCAATTATACATATTGTTCAGTTGCGTAGACACTTGTACCACAAAACTGCAACGATTTTAAGACACAATATCCACTATAAACAATTTGCAAATAATTAAAATTGTTTAAAAAACAAAAAACCGACTTCAAAAAACCTGCCTCTAAAAAAAGGAAGAAATAATATACAAATCATTAGATACGCATTATCATTGTTATAATAAAACACGTCAATTGAAGTCGGGTGGGGCTTTTAGAATAAAAAAGGAAGATGTTCTCCAGCAGGCAGGCAGGTTTTTTGAAGTCGGTTTTTTGTTTTTTAAACAATTTTTTTTATTTTTTTATTTTTAGTGTAAGTACCTTCTGCATTAGGTAGTGTAGCTCAGCCAAACGTGAGATGATCGCGGAGAAACATACATACATAGAAACTGAAACTTACCTCCTTTTTTTGAAGTCGGTTAAAAAGACTACACAACGGTATCCCTTCCCCAACAAAAAAAATCATCTAATTCGGTTCATAAATAACAAAGTTGTCAAGTTAGTTGATTTAATTGTTAGCTATCCATAAACGATAAATAAATAAATAAATAAATATCATAGTATTTTCAGGATTACTTGTAAACTACTGAACCGATTTGAAAAAAAATTAAATGGGACCATCTCGCAAGAAAACTCAATCGAACAAAAAAAAAATTATCGAAATCGGTCCATAAATGTCGAAGATACGCGCGAACAACGATAAAAAAAAAAAAAAAAAACTTACAATCGAATTGAGAACCTCCTCCTTTTGATGAAGTCGGTTAAAAATAGCCACCGAACTGAACTCGATGAAATGGCGCCAAAAAAACCCTTAGGCTATTGAATGAAATCTGGTTTTGGTATTCTCGAAATGTCACCATAGAGATTATGTCGATGGCTAGTGTGAAAAGCTCACCTGGGCTATTAAGATCTAAGATCCTAGTGAAAGGTACCCATTGTAAACTCCACTTACTTCTACCATCGTTTAATATCTATGGTAATATAATCCTCAATTGATTACAGCTATAGGTAACTGAAACCTCATGAAGACTTAGTATTGGCCAAATTTGATCGTCTAATTATAAAAGGACCTACGTTGTGATTTTAAGTAGTAGTAACCCGGACTCTTTTGGTATGTCTGGCTCGAGTCTAGATGTTTCATTATCAAGTGCACATGTACTAATTCTATCCTATAACTAAAAAGCCTTATTCTGATCTTAAATTTAATAAGCATTATAATATATTAATATTTGACATAGCATAAATTATATTGATGATTTGGATAAATTAAAGATAAATAAATAAGGATGAAGATAATGGAGCCAAGGCTATAAGCCTTGGAAGGTCTCTACCACCAGCCCCCGACCTTAATTCCAAACGCACACCAGCATAACTAGATGCTTTCCCGGTAACTATGTACTGCGCAACTGTGGCGCTATTCAAAATCGACATGAAAGAGGAAGGTACACCGATTTAACCATACTGGAATAGATGTAAATGTTCCTAGTAGTATTCCATGTCATTGCGTCACCATGCAACATACACAGCCAGGAGTTGGGTAAGCATTGGGATAGTTCCGTAGAATCTATACCAAGTGATTACATAAGTTGGTGATGGTACCGACCACTAGGGAGGCACAATGTGGTGTTCCCAGGTACAATTAGGTGAGCGAATCAGCCTGCATGTCCATAGGTTTGTGTAGTATAAGTTCCCATAGAGGTCAGCTGGTACGGAAACCTACCGTCAACGCTTTCGGTGGATGGCATTGAGCAGATCCAGTTACTGGCGTATATTCGCGGCTCCGCATATTTCCAGACTAAGCTCTATCAGGGGATTAAAATTTGTGATTATAGTAACAGCCAACGGCTGCCATTGTATAGTTGTGTTCTGTATAAAATCCATGTATGTTACAAGGCTATTGCATTGACATGGAAAAAAACAGCATATCGCTGAACCAATTTGAACAGTTCAAGATGACATTGAATGTATTGTTAAATCATAGTATGATTAAATCAGGTACTGATGTGGGTCAGTATGATTATAAAATAGACAAATAATTCTGTCTTGTAATGTATAATATAAGTCTGTATAGAGTATACCAAACCAGCAACCTTTACCGGCTAAGCTCCCAACTTTAAGTTATTTCTAAAGTCTATCAAGCTTTGGTTTTAGTTCACCAGACGGTCATAAAAATAGGTACACAGGGAGGTGGATGTACTATGCCTTGTATATCAATAGCCGAATGGAGATTTGTCCACAACCACTGATATCACAAGGACAAAGTTTAGTTTTGAAGTAATTGCATCAGGAAACCAATGGACATCTGATCAAGCCTCATAATTAACAGTAATCTCATCAGAATATGATATGACTGCACACACAGATTCTCCACTGGCAGGTCCGCCTAACATGGCTTAAGGTGTTCAGTCATAACATCACATTCTAACAAATCACTATTAACTATGGTGTTAGAGTTTCAAGGCACAAGGCCAAGGAACTGCCCAAGCCCTCAACATTTTTCAAACAAGCCTATTTTAGCCGCTTGATAAATGAGATTGAATGTCGTAACTAGACTTGTAATTACCTCGGGGAAAGCCCTAAAATAAAACTCTAAGGGTTTATGATCGTCTGCTGAAAACTACCAATAGACTCAACAATTATTGTTAAAATCCAGGGTCGCTCAACTTTACCTTTATACCTCATTTAAAATATCTGGAGATTAAATCCACAGACATTTCAAACTACAATTTGATTGTTTGTGTATAGGTGTATGCATATATAAGTACATACAAGCAGCTTTTATCATATAGATAATAACTATTGTTTGGATGAAGTAGTTTATATGAAGTACTTATTTCAGCTCTCATTATTCTCTGAGCTCAATTAGTAGGTATTTGACTTATTTCATCCAAGCAGTAGAAAAACACATGTAAATATTGGATTTTGTCATTTTCAATAAGGGTCCTTTTGCTCACTACTATTGCTTATTGAGGCAATTAAATAAGTGTTTAAGTGCAAGGAACACCTTCTGAAAATACACCATCCAAATCACACATAACAAATGTATGGTTCACGCAGGTATTCATTATATAATATTATGGTCTCAATTGACCAGCGTTGTCAATTTTAATATTGTTCTGAAACCTGCATGAGTCATAAGGATTATAACTGTGAAAACAATGATATTTTGTTCGCATATTAATTAATAAACTTTATTATTAAGTTTATTAATTTTGAGCTAGATTTATTTTGGTAAAACCTTAAATCATGAAATAAATGATTGGATTAGTATAGTATTACTGATATTAGAAGTTAAAGTATGTAGGTATTTTTAGTCCTACAAATAAAGCCAGAAGTATTAGATGTGAACAAAATACCTAATTAAACGCAAAGCACATGACATCCTAACCCTAGATCTGCCAGATTCCTAAAAACAGTACAGGCAATAAATTAATAAACTTTAGGTTCAATTTAAAGCCTAGATTTGCTAAGAAATTATGTTGTATGAGTGATAGCTGGGTCAACACAGAATACTTTTGATCCTAAATGTACCTAGGTCGTCTAATAACACTAAACCACACAAAAACATAGTATTCCTGAAAAAAAACACTGATTAATTACCCTAACATGAACTGAAGGAGATTTTAGAAAACATGCTTACTTACCTGAAATCTATTTGTTTATTCCTCGTAAATAGATCCTCCTCACCTTAGTTTACCACAAATCACTCACTTTACACACAACTTAAGCACATTTCACTAAAACACAAAGACACTGATTACTACATACACTCATCACTAAGACACTCCCGTCGCGGATCTTTGCTTAGCTCAGAGGCGGCGACCTAGAGCTTTACGCGAGCAAAGATATCCCTAAGTCCTAACTGTGACCTACCTGTTGGAACAGTAAGCAAGTCTCCCTTCCCCTATCTTAGACACGGCCACACACAACAACACGATTTCATACAAAAAGAATCGCATCTGGATGCGCTTACGATGTCAAAAGTTCCATGAATTCAGAAGTTCTTCAGACTTCTTGGAAAATCAACAATGAAACTCTACCTTAATCCTTGCAACAATCAGCACAAGCAGGGCCCTGTGCCCGTACCAACTATTCCAAGAACTGTCCCAAACGAGGGTTTATAAAACACAGTATTCTAGAAGACCAGATGAGACCTGCTTACCAGTTACGAACCAACATGCCTAGCTATTTATGCAAAATCTACGATGTATTCTTCACAGCAAACTAACACTATTTAACTTTTAATTAACACAAAAGACAATAAATTTACACTTAAAACTTTGACTGGCTTCTTGGACTTTTTCGGCAGAGTTCCGACTCCTGCTAGATATACGCAAAAACTATCCCCGAAGGTCTCAATCTTCGTCTTTTAAAGTCTCTCAAACCCCCACTTGATCCTCGAAAAAACCGTTGAATCCTTATGTATCATGCCATATATGGTCTGATACATAAGAAACCATGTCCGACTGTAACGTTTCCACAGCCAAGTGTCAAGTGGTTTTTAAAAGGTCAATAAATCATTATATGAACATAAAAACAAGAAAAGAAATGTGAATTCCTCAAGCATTTAGGTTTCAACATCAGTTAGATGACTTATTTGTAAGCTTTTCAGCTGTTTTCTATAATTAATAAATAGCTAATAAATACTAAAAATTGCCAGCTTTTTCTCAATTCTCCCATTATAAATATTCCAGTTTTTTATTCGATAATAACTTTATTTGTAGATTTCTTATATTAATCACCAACCAAAGTAATTTAATTTATACTTCTTTCAATTCTAAGAATAATTTGCTAACTTTTTTAGCCTTTCAAACTTCTGGTGACATAGTAATATCCATTTATAACACTTGGAAAACCTTATTAATTAATTAAACAACATACATAATTAACTACATAACACATTTAATAGGTAAAACCTACTAATAAGATAGTAGCTTATTAATTTCAAATATTCTATAAAATTTTCAAAGTATTTTATCTCCAGACAATTTATACATTTGCATGAATTTACTTTATTTCCACGCATTATTAGCCCTTTATTACTTGTTTTGCATGTAAACAACCTATATTTTAGTTAGATTATTTAGGTTTTGTAATTTCGAACAACTTAAGTTAAAACACCGTAGTCGAAAAATCTCCCGATGATCGGGGAAAATGTGACTTGCCACACTAATTTTCCCCTAGACCTCAGACTAGCTATCAGCTTATGTACTGTGTTAAAAACAACGACAACTTCATTTTAGGACCCGATTACATTATACAAGCAACCAAGCGGCCTGTATAAATGTCAGCGTTTTTAAAACCGCCAAAGTGAATATGTTTCCATACAGTTTATAATTTGTTGCGCTGTGTTCATAATGACGATTTTGATGTAAAGCCGGCCACAGACGTACACTTATAGTGTAGCTGTTACAAAACTGTCCCTGTCTTAATGACAACGTAGTGAAAACATAATAGTTAAGAAAATCAGACGCGGATTAAATTGATAACTGTAGTAAGGTACTTTATCCCGCATACAAACATCAACAAACAGCCAAACCATGGTTGAAATACACACCCCTTGTTTACCCGGTAGGCAATCCTATTCTTATCTTATATAACTAGATAATTTCATCACATATTCGGCCTAACGAATGTTCCCCTTAACATTTGCAAATAACGAGTAGTAATATTAATCTTTGAAATGCATAAAACACGTGCATGACGTACATCAATTGGTTTGCGCACCCCAATCTCACATTTGGAAGATATTTGTGGCGTGTTTGTAGCATTCGTGAATCTGGCCGCCCCTTAACAGCTAGTGTTTGAACGCATCCGTTGAAACGCATCACTGACCTCGGAACGCATCTCATAGAACGTAATCACTGAGAAAAAAAATAACTTGAAGGTAGATAATATAATGTAATAATGTTTTTAAATGTGGTCTTTTGTTAACTTACAGCTTTCAGCTGTAGAGAGGTTTCATTTTCAGGAGTTCTAACCATCAGCCAAAGTTAAAAGGTATTTATAATAGCGCAATTTGTCATATTTTGGTATTTTTCACATATCCAAAAAGTAATATTTCCCTAAATTTCTTGACATTATTTATATTAAATTATAATAAGAACAATCTGAATTTATCAAATTTACTTCAACCTTGTGAATCTATTATCAAACACAAAAGTTATTAGCATTCTTAAATTAGCTTAATTTTGGAATTCTTTTTCATCAAAGAATCTGCTTTTTTGCTCCTATTTAAAATCTATATGACTTAAGAAGGTAGTTTTTATTTTAATATGTTAGGCTAATTTAGTAGCAATAATAAATGATAAATTTCCCATAAAGAACATAACAATATTGATTTTCTGATGAAAATCCAAATTTTGTCTACGACAAAATTTTATCCACTTTAGTTTTCATTACTGTTAGTTAGTTATACTATAAGTACTGGTTAAGTTTATTAATTCCTTATCAACACTGGTTCTATTTAGCAGTAATATCAGAAAATACCTAGATTTATGTATATTTCTATATCTTAATGAAATATTAAGAAGATGCAAATTTCTATATTTTGACATTTGGTACTTTTCAGGTTTACCAATGTTTCATGTCTCATGATGATAATTTAACTCACTGGAAACATGATAGCACCTCCACCCGTTTGCTAACAATAAACAGAATGAAACAGGACATAGAAGACAAGTTTTTCAGAAGAAAACACATTATTAATTTGACCAGTCTGAAAACTAATGCTTCCTTTTGATTCTACCAGACAAGCTTTTATAATTTATTGTAGTAATAATAATGTATGTTTCTTTTTGTCCCTGCAGCTTGTAATGTACGAGTAAATAAACTATTTCGACTTTATTGATTCAGATAGTTTTTTTTTAATTATCTTATTTTAACAGCGCCATCTAACGAATGTTGGCCGTACTTCTTATCATATATTCTTTAAAGCAACAGACAAGCACGACTTAGCTCCTCTTTTGTCAATCGCATTAATAGTTTTTAGGTCTCACCGTAAGATGGCGTTGACTTGTTATTTGTAATATCTTCACAAAACTAACATCCTCATTTATTCATCTCCAAAGAATAAATATCCATAAAAGATTAGAATAATAAATTGCTTCAGTGAAAAGAATCGTTAATTCTCCTTAAAAACAATTCTTAACAGCTGAAACAATTTATATGAAATCTTTACTCATTCTGTAAGACTCAAAACAAGAAAAATAATAATAATAAAGATTTAAGTTAGTAAATGTTAGTAATAATGTATAAAAATACTAAAAAGTAAGAAAGAAAGAAAAAGAAAAGAGAAAAAAATATCAAGTCGTCTGAATAATAATAGGCAATTAGTTTGGTTTGGTACATCCGGCCCCTGATTAATAATGAAAAATAATTTGAGTTATAAATCATCTAAACAATACAAAACATAATAATTGCCGCAATAATAATATATAAAAAATTTGGAGGAAGATTGGAAAATAAAAAACCATTTTTTTTTTTTTTTTTTTTTTTTTTTTTCTTTTTTTCGCAAGGTGTGAGTAGCCCCCTACCCCCTGAAATGACCTCCCTACACCCCACCGAGTATGATTGTTATTATAACGCTTGATAGTTTACCTTTTAACCAATTTAAAATGATATTAAGACAGTAGACCGATTGAGGTCGTCGATTTGAATGTAAAACGCATAATTAAGGTTATTCATCCTTTCAAGCGTTCTGACAGTCGTACTCGAGTCATTTCCCTGACCCAGCGATTCCCCAAAATCTATTATTAAATATAAATTAGTATATAGATTTGTTGAATCAACACTGTTCAAATAACAATAATTGCAGCTTTCCAAAAGCGATTCATTATAATCGTGTAGTTATGAAATAATTTACATGATAATATTTGCACTCTATTTTTAGTATAACATCAATTTACAAATGATATCGTTAAATATTCATAGGATCATAATCGGAATAAAATCAGTCCCCCCTTTTTTTTTATAGTAAGAATTATTCAATAGCTAGCCATTAATCTTAAGATTAATATGTTTAACTTGCTCTTACCACAAAATCAAAGATAAATTCTATCAAAAACTTCGCAAGTCAAATTATGACATAGTAAAAGAATGATATTATTCACAATATTAGCTATGGTAATTATCCAAGTACACAAGTAACTTAAATAACGTAACGACCCTAAAATAATTGAACTCCAACATATTTGCAACATTAAAAGACACAAATAAAACGATTAAACTTAACTAAAACATTTACAACACTAAAACCCACAAATAAAATGAATGAACTTAACTAACATAATAATATTTACAACATTAAATCCCACAAATAAAATGAATGAATTTAATTAACATAATAATATTTACAAACCACAAACAAATTTAACAAACCTAATTGGCTCGATTACACGGTATGTCATTATAAAACCAGGATTCTTAGTCAAAAATGAAAATAAATGAAAATAATAAAATAAAAAGAAAAAAAAACAAAACAAAACTAACTCTAAAATGTATGGTTATACCAAGTGAAACCTAACTTAACTGTACATAATATTTTAATGATTTGTTCATCATAATCAATTTTCCTTAACCTATTATAAGCAACTTGTGATTGAATGTTTACACATAATATCTATTTAAATGAATGGCATTAAAGTTGCCCCTAATCTGCTTGGTCTTAGGGTCCATTAACGTGTAAACATTTGCAAAAGGCACGGCGCTAACTACATAAGGACCTTCGTAAAGTAATTGAAATTTTCTTTGTAAGTTTTTTCTGAGCCTCTGACTTGTTAACCTTACGGATCTTTACATAATCACCAATATGAAATTCGATCAACCGATGAGATCTATTGAACCTAGTTTGTCGTTTTACACTGTTATCTTTTAGATTTTGCCTAGCCTTTGCCCTGACATCATTAATGTCTTTAATTTTGTTTAGTTGTGGCAGACAATTGTCAAATGACATGCTGTTACACGAGCCATATAATATTTCGTTAGGAGTAAAACCGGTACTTTCATGGAAGGTGTTATTGTACAACTGCTCTATATTGTTTAATATCGTTGCCCACCCCTTATGATTTTTATGACAGTATGTTCTAAATAGTCGTCCTAACTCTTTATTCACCCTTTCCGTGGTGTTAGGTCTAGGGTTTCTAACAGTTGTGTATATTGGTTTAATTTCGATGTCTTTTAAAGCTTGTTTCCAGCTATCAGATTAGAATTGACTGCCATTATCTGTCATGACTACCTTAGGCTTGATTATTTTAGCGAATTGTTTTAATTTAGAAATTACTGATCGTGAAGTAGCCTTTGCTAAATCATATAACTTAACAAATTTGCTAAATGAATCCTGGATTACAAGTATATAAGCAACTCCAAATCTACCTTTAGGTAAAGGCCCATACAAATCTGCCATTACAATGTCTCCTACTTGTTCTGTTACAATAGACTTACATTCGCCTACATACTTTATATTATCACTTTTAGAGACCTGGCAAATATGACAAGTTCGTAATAAGGCTTTTACTGTTTTGTTCATCCCAAGCCAATAAAATCTATCTTTGAGATATTTAAGTACTTTATACGCCCCTTGGTGACCCATTTCTTTATGGACTTGAAGTATTATTTCCTCTCTCAAGCTAGTAGGCAAATAGATTACATGTTTATCCGAATCAATCTTGAAATACACTACTCTATCCTTAATATAACATCGTTGAGCTATTTTACCTAATTTACCAACTAGATTATTATTAGTTTTATTTACAACACTCATAATTAACTGAACCTCGTTATCGTTAGCTTGAAAATTAGCTATGTTTTTCAAATCAGCTATCAGAGTTTTGTTTTTAGTGGCCTCCATATAATGAATCTCAGGACAATACACCTTATCATCCTGTATTAATGCTGAATCAGGTGGAAACCTAGACAGCACATCAACAGCGACATTGTCTTTACCCTTTATGTGTTCAATGGTATAATCAAACTGTTCAAGGAAAAGGATCCATCTTATTATTCGGCTATTGTATAATTTCCAAGTTCTAACAAACGTCAATGCTTTATGGTCAGTCCTAATTATTAATTTCGCGCCTCTCAAATACGTCTCGAACTTTCGCAAACAATAAATTATTGCCCAAAATTCTTGTTCTGTGACTGTCCATCTTAGTTCAGCGCCTCTCAAAGCTCTACTACAGTATCCTAATATTTTCATTTCACCCTTATCATCGTACTGAAATAGAACTCCAGCTAAACCTACTCCAGAACTATCAGTCTGCAGATAATAAGGCCTAGACATATCCGGATGATGCAACATTATTGAATTCAAAAACTTGCCTTTTAGTTCCTCAAAGGCTACCTGAGCTTCTGAAGTCCAGGTCCAACCTTTACTTTTCTTTAATAATTGACATAAGGGTTGAATAGTACTATTGTAGTCAGGAATGAAACGCCTATAGTAATTACATAGTCCTAAAAATGCCCTTAAATGTTTTATCTTTTTAGGAATCGGAAAATTCTTTATGGATTCTATTTTCTCTGGATCTGTTCTAATTCCTTCCGTAGAAATAATATGACCTAGCATTTTTACCTCCTTACAAATGAATTTACATTTTTCAAGATTACAGGTAAGTCCTGCTGACTTTAATTTGTTTAATATAATGTCGATATGTTCTAGATGTTCTTCTAAACTACCTTGCGTTAGAATCGCGATATCATCCAAGTACTTGACACAAAAATGACTAACTTCAGGCCCTAATATCTGATCTATTGCCCGGCTGAAGCTTCCAACAGATGTCTTAAGTCCTTGTGGTAAAACATTGTACATGTAAGATTTTCCATTAAATGTGAACCCCGTATACTTTCTACTATCCTCTGAGATGGCAACCTGGAAGTACGCATTATTAAGGTCTATAATGCTGATGTAATTAACCCCATGAAACGAATTCAAAACGTCTATTTGCATAGGTGGAGCTTCAGCTTCAGCTACCATATATTTGTTAATTTCCCGTGCATCTAACAGAACCCTAATTGAACCGTCGGGCTTTAATGTGAATGTTAACGGACTACAATATGGAGTAGAACCTCTAGATATTATACCCATTTCTACCATTTCAGCTAGTTTTTCCTCCATTCGTTGTCTATACGCATATGGAACGGGATAAGAGCGTCTTATAACTGGACTATGATCCGTCATTTTTATTACGTGCTCATAGCTATTTGCACGTCCTAATCTCTTAGTAAAAACATCACTGTGTTTTCTTAACACTTGTCTCAATTTATTAGTCTGTGTCCCTTTAAGAGGTATCCCTGTTTTGATTTCCTGTAAATACTTTTCAAAGTCAAAATTACTATCTACCTTCGCAATTTCTGAAACTTGACCCTCAAATACATACTCGATGAAAGGAATTAACACTCTTTGGCTATTGTGACTAATTATTAACCCTACTGGAGGGGTTTGTAACCTGATATTAGTTTTATTTGCTACAAGCCAATCAAACCCTAGTATCACGGAGTGAACTAATTTTGGTACTATTAGAAATCGGATTTCTAGATCAATATTCCCTAACCTTACAGGCAATAAGACCATTTGTTGTATTTTAGCGCTCTTTTGTCCTACGGCCCCACGAATCTGAATCGGCTTAACGGGTAGCATATTTAATTTATTTCCACCCTGTGACTTGAGAGTTTCCCAAAATGACTCGGAAATACACGTGATGTCACTACCAGTATCAACAAGACATATAACACGATGATTAAATATTTCTACCTCAACTTCAGACTTGACCATTTCGAGTTTATCAACAGAAATGTTATCTTCTTCCTCAAATAGTGACGAAACTACCTCAGTTTGAACTGATGAACTATTACCTAACTCTGATTGTGCTTTAAGAGTATCTACCACTTGCAACTCAAAGTTACTTAAGTTAGTTTCTTTTATACCTGACCCTAAACCTGCCTTATTGCATTGACCTTTGATGACTATGGGTTTAAGAATCCCTTCATCGCGCGTTCCTAATGTCTGTCCAGGCTTCCACCCGAGATCTAGCATAATTTTTAAAGCTACTGGAGTTAAATCGGCCCCTCCTAATGTCGATGTAACGGAGCGACTTACATCAACACCTACTCGTTTAAATTATTTGTGGGTTCATTAGAAGAATTGTTAGAATCATTAACAATATTTACAACATTAGTTTTTGCTATTCTATTTGATGTTGCTTGACGTGCCGGTCGGTCATTGAACTGCCTCTTCCGGTTGAAATTGTTTCTGTTTTCTGATTGATGTTGTTCGGCTGCCGCAGGCTTTTGTACAACGTTCGTTCGGGTATTCTTTTGTTTGAGGTCTGTTCGCTTGTTCACATTGTCTAATTTGCGTAAAAATTCTGTAGCTTGTAGTATGGTGGTGTAATTAGACGCATTCCATGCGTATTGGATATTTCTGGGGAAATGTCCGATGATGTCGCTTACTAACTGTTGTTCTTGTATAGGGTATGTCAACATCTTCGCTTGACCACATAGCGATATGAAATGGCTTAACATTGATTGTGTCCCATCCCATGTGTTTTGTACAATTTTCCTCCTCAATTCTCCTTGTTCTGCTTCTCCCCAAAAATTTTCCAAGAAGTCCCTCTTGAAGTCCTCAAACTGTGTCCATCTACTCCTATATAACCTTCCCCATTCTCGTACTTCACCGTCAAGGGATTCCAGGACCATATCAACAATATCAGTAGTTCCAGGATACTTCTTCAGATATGCTGTCAAATCTTCAATGAAGGTCACAGGGTGCTTGTATTTTGACGGATACTTGGGCTTCTCAGCAGACATTTGGGGTACTGGATAATACACCGTAGAAGGTCCAGGCTGTACTAAAGCTTGAATATTAGTGTCGCTTCCTTGTATAGATGTATCTGATGCTTCGACAGGTGTTGAGGGGGTTGAAATCTTGTTTTCTAATTCAGCTATTTTATTATTGATGGTATTTACAGCTCGCTGTACCATACGTGACATATACTGCACTGAAGTGACCCTTCTCGGCTCTGGAGGGGGGTCTGCTATGGCGGCCCCTCGAGTCACAATATTGGACCTTCTTGTAGCAGCGGCTTTAGGTTGTGCTCTTTGTTTCGGCATCTTGAAGGTTTTATTGGATTACGTTCACCTTTAGACTCACTTTTAAGTTCACTTATACACTCAAGGTTCACTTACTATTTAACCACCATAAATTAAGTTCACATTAACATAAAAATCCACTCAGTAATAAATTTAAAAGAAAAGAAAAATATAAACACAAAAAAAAAACACTCAATAATAAAGTCAGAAGAATAAAAAATAGTAGTTCACCTTAACACTAAAAATCACTCAATAATAAAGTCAAAAGAATAAAAAAATTGTAGTTCACTTTAACACTAAAAAAAAATCACTTAGCTACTAATAAAGTCAAAAGAAAAAAATAGTAGTTCACTTTAACACTAAAAAAAAAAAACACTCGCTAATAAAGTCAAAGAATAAAAAAATAGTAGGTAGTTCACTTTAACACTAGAGATTGTTCACTCGTAATTAATTATAATGCACTCTGGATAAGTTCACTTTCACTTTTCACTTTCTAAAGCACCCCGAAATCCGATAATGCACTCTGGAACAAACGTGTCTACGTTAAACTGGTAATACCGCACTGATGTCCAAGATTGAAAAAAAATTTTCTCTAATTTATATTCTATTAATAATTAATGAAAAGTTAAAAGCCTAAATGAACAATGTCATATTCGAATAAGAATGTAGTTCGTTGTATTTGTCATCTTAAAGTTATTAAAACCTAATAATAATAGCAGAAACGTTTAACTAAACGCAAGCAGGAACGCTATTGAATCGAAATTGTAACCCGAAACGCAAAAGAAATAATAATAAACGCGAAAAAAAAATGCCGAGCAATACCGCGAAATCATAATCAAAATAAATCAAAACCAGAAAAAAATATTCGTACTTATACAAATAAAATTAGTGTTACTACTGTGAATCCAAAACATACAGCATCACGTACTGGGTGGCGCTGTAACTAAACGTAGGTATTGTTTAAATATTTTATTATTATTATTATTCAAAGAGTAAAAAAAATATTTATAATATTTTAATAAGTAGGTAACTGTATTTTTTTCAAAAGGAAAAAAAAAGAATACAAAAGAAATTTAATGAAAGCCGAAAATGAAAATTTATCAAAGTGGTAAACATCCTACTAGCGCCATCTCTTTAACTCTCAGTGAACTATACATCTAAATTAATTTAATCACGTTTCATCTAAATACACCACGTATTTGGTTTTAATAAAATCCACTAGACTGTGTTTGTAACACTAAACTATACCGAATAGTTTTAGAATAACTGATGGTCTATAAACAACTAACGCCATCTATGTAAATTGGCGCGAACTAATTGTCTAGACTAGACTATTTAAATAGACAATACCATAAATAGTTTACCGAAATTAGTGTTAGTTTTATTCTATGTGTGTGCTAAATTGATAAAGAAGTCAAGAAAAATTTAGAGTTATTGGTCTAAAATAGTTACATAAGTATCAAAACATTTTATCTCCTGTCTTTCATACGAGACTTACTTATTTAAACCCTTAAAAAGGAACCTCCTAGTAATTTATTCTAAAACCGCATCAACATCATTGGTTAAGCTACTCTTGACAAATCTAATAGTAATATTTCTACTACAGCGCCCCCCAGCGATCAAACATTGTAACACCCACTTACAACCCATTGCCGTCAAACCGCAATCACATACATAAAAACCCGCATCTTATTCGATCAGACAAGACTGTACATAGAATAGTTAACAACGCGCGTTTATATGTACTCGAATAATTAATCAAACAACTACACACATGAAAAAAAAAAACCCGCCAACTACCCGTAACATCTATTATTCCATTGTTGTTAAAATAAAAAGCTTTACCTAAGTCCTAAGTAATAACAACCTAACCCTAAATTATTTACTTAACAAATGGCGCGGCCCCACTTAAACATAACAAGAGATAATTTATCATTCCCATGGTAGGTATAAACTAGTAAGGTATACTCGTTAAATCTATTTATAATAGTAGATTTCTATCATGAGCCTTAACTGCCCTTTAGTAAAAGAAATCGTTAACCCTCAAGTGAAAATTATGCACTAGGGAATCAGCAAGTCGTCAGTTACCTAAGGCATCCGTATACCTACACAAATTTTTTTTTATAAATAAATAAACCAAACCGCATTTTGTACTAAGTAAAAGAAGATGATTAGAAAGGGAAAAAATAAAATCCATTGGTGTTAGGTAGGTATACATAAACCATTTATTATTTTAACAACTCACAATATGTTAACAATACATCAATTATAAACTCCTGGACATAGCATGCAACTTGTTGTATGGGCGGTGAACACGCAGGTACTTATGCAGGTGATTACTGATGATGACGTTTCACTACGTAGCCGTTAAAATGTTTCCACGTCACTAATGGTTACCATTCATTTCTTCCATAAGAGGTAATAGCTAGTACTCTTCCCCGGACTTCTTGTTGATAAGATGAAGAAAAAAAATAATATTTTATTGTAAACATTTTTCACTTGTTTCACTTCACAATATTCTTCAAACACCAATACTGACACTTTAAATCACTGCACTATCACTTGATAACACTTAAAACACTGTACACTTAATATCTTAATAACACTTCTAACACAAATAAGTATTTCACACAGCACTCACTTAGTGAACTTAGTTTTCACTATTAATTAAATCACAAGTCCGTCCGTAGGGCAATAAAAATAAATTTACATTAACACAAAACACAAAAGATATTCACTTAACCATAAACTTTAGTGCAGATACCCTGGTGGTACACGAGGTGTACACAGTAGTACGTTTGTGTCACACGTATTTATGCACTAAAATCAGTACATAAGTTTGTTTGTTTGTTACTCCTTCGTAATATTCGTAACTAAATAGCGCAATTGATACCTGTAGTGACCTACTGTATTTAGTGATTTTTATTATCATGTAAACATTTCCAAAATTTAATTATTTAATTTATTTTATATTAAAAGTTAACTTTATAGCACGAGCGAGAACGGGGCGCACGCTTGTATAGCAAAGCAACTCGCTCTTGACCGCTGTGACGGAGTGCGCCAGTCTGAGCTCGAGCGATGCACCGAAGTGCGCTTCAGTGCTATTCACGTTCCCCAAGGCGAGTGCACGCACTTTTTCGCTCCCGCCCTACCTAAATCTTTTACGTAAACTGATTTCTGCTAGCGACAATAATTCGTTTAAAAATTAAAATTAAATATGTTGAAGAATTAAAATAGACAAGTTACCCTTTTTTATAGATATTAGTTCGCTTTACGCAAAACAACCAGTACAGATAATAAAAATATGTTCACATGTACACACAACAGCGCATCGGTTTCGTCAGCCGAATTATCGTAAATTCTTATCACCACGTCCAAAGTTAACAAGTACAGTTCGACGCACCGCTGAATGTACAACGTAAATAAAAGTAAATAGATACTAACCCCGTACTTTTTCGTATAAAATCCTTAGCTACATGTAGTTTAAAGTGATAACTATACTCGAAAAGTTGCTAAGTTAGTTTTTATTAAATTACTCGAAAACCAAATAAACTAATCAGTTGAACTATGAAAACAGTCCGACGCGACGTGACGCGAACTGTACCTTTTCTAAGTTAAGTTTTTATTAAATTACTCGAAAACCAAATAAACTAATCAGTTGAACTATGAAAACAGTCCGACGCGACGTGACGCGAACTGTACCTATCGCGTAATGATCGCGTAGTGGATTTCTATTCATTTACCTATGTGTCGTGTGACATGTGTTACGTAATAAATGACTTTATTTACATGATAACCTAGACTGTTAGTAGGTCACTATTACTAGTCTACGTACCTAGTCTACTAAAACGTAATCAAAATGTTGTCCTACAAGACTATTAAAGAAATTGTCTATGGATTAAGGCCTTTTTTCAAAATTATCTAAGCCCCAAAATGCTATAGTATTTAAATCCTGCCACAATTTGCCACATAATAAAACTTTAATAAATTTTTATAAAATTTAGTATAGAAAAAAAATTTAAAGTTCGCCCTAGACCGTTTTTTTGATAGCTTATCAGGTGCTATTAACCTACTACGGGGTTTCTAAAAGGGGGTCAAAATTCGACTATTTTTCCTATCAGACCCACCGTTTTCGAGATAATTGAATTTTTGTAAAAATTTCAAACTAAATTTAGTATAATGACATTTCTAGCAAAATAACTCAAAAGTACAAAACTAAATAACACACTAAGAAGAATCTAATCTGTACCATCCAAACTCCGAACAGGATTCGAACCCGTGAGCTAACCACTAGGTCACCGAGTCACATTTCTCTTTTTTTTTTTTTTTCTAAAAAACTGCTAAGCTGTGACATCTTTGAACGTACTAAGAAGGAAAACTGACTCGCATCAGATCAACCCCCCCCGAACAGGAATCGAACCCGTAACTAACCACTAAGCCACCGAGTCACTATTTTTTTCTACAGTACCGTGAACTATTTCGTTAAAATAATTGACGACAGATTTACCTACTGAATGAAATGAACGCACATTAACTACTCCCTAAAATGTACAAAAGTCTGGTGACATTTTTTTTTATGATCGTGTCTGTGAATATAAGCTACTATCTTATCAGGGTATAATGAGCCTAAAATTTTGACGTGTCAACAAAAAATTTCCGTAATTTTCCATATGTAAACAGTAAATAATAAGCCGTACGATCACATCATACCTTTACCTATTTTTAAAGAATGAATAAAAAGATGTCAAAAGTTACCAACTTAACAAAAAAATATCCGAAACTTTGCGAATTTTCGTAATGAATATGTGAAAAATAATATTATGATAATAATATTCTTGTAGGCTTTATGATTTAAAATTACCAACCGCAGTAACCAAAACTTATTCTTTCGTGATAAATCAACATTACTATTACCCGTTAACTAGACTTTTATCATTTGAACCCGAATAATTATAAATTCTTACGAAATACGTTTTTAAATTCTGATATTTTGTACTATTTTTAAAACCTTCTGCTGGCAATACTTTGGCTTGACACTTCAAGATACGTATTATGATAAGGGATGTGACAGAAAAATCGATATCCACGCTATTCAATCACTATGAATGAATCGATTCTACTTTTGAATGAACTAATAATCGAACTATTTCTATTCGTGTTTCTCAACTTTAAATGTTAAAAAGTATTTACATAAAACAATAGAATACAAGAAATAAATTTATTTCGAAGATTTTTCGGCCCCAGCATACTACTATTAAATTTAACTATTTAGCTATTGTTATCGTTTAAATAAATAATTAATGAATTTATCAGTAATCTTATCGATTTTTCCGTCACTAAAAAGCTGTTTAGTAATATATTAGTAAAATTCTGTTAAGTTTAGTTGGAATCGATTAACTCGATAATCGGTTCGGTGAGTTTACGATAATACGATTACGGCACTAGTCATGTCAAAGTAATAATTGTCAAACATGAAAATAAATCAATACGGCGAACACAAATTATTATAAAAAAATATGAAAAGCACTGAAAAAGTAATAGCTATACGCAATAATAAAAAGATCTGAAATAAAGCCGATACGAAGTAACATACTATGAAACCCCAGGTATCACTCTTTTTGTCATTTTGTTGTTAATGGGTTGCGATTTTATGCTAACTAATGTTTGTTTTCATGCTTCTAACGCTATTGTTTTTATTTCAGTTTGCCTGTACTGTTCTTTTGGTGAAGACTATGAATGCTTGAACACTTATTACGCAATGCCGCATGGCATAACTGCACTGAAAAATAACCTAATCGCCAAGCCAAACAGAACTATTAAATGGTTTAGAGCAAGTTTTTATTTTTATTTTGCCCTCATGCTTTTATAACTTCGCTAGGCACACAGACATTTTCGCTTTGCACTCAATTAATATAAAGACAAATTGCACTTTGAAACATCTAGCCTAACCAGACATTTTTAAAACCAAACATCCGCTGGTCACGGCAACAATTGTGAAAAGCTCACCTGGGCTATTAAGATCTAAGATCCTAGTGAAAGGTACCCATTGTAAACTCCACTTACTTCTACCATCGTTTAATATCTATGGTAATATAATCCTCAATTGATTACAGCTATAGGTAACTGAAACCTCATGAAGACTTAGTATTGGCCAAATTTGATCGTCTAATTATAAAAGGACCTACGTTGTGATTTTAAGTAGTAGTAACCCGGACTCTTTTGGTATGTCTGGCTCGAGTCTAGATGTTTCATTATCAAGTGCACATGTACTAATTCTATCCTATAACTAAAAAGCCTTATTCTGATCTTAAATTTAATAAGCATTATAATATATTAATATTTGACATAGCATAAATTATATTGATGATTTGGATAAATTAAAGATAAATAAATAAGGATGAAGATAATGGAGCCAAGGCTATAAGCCTTGGAAGGTCTCTACCACCAGCCCCCGACCTTAATTCCAAACGCACACCAGCATAACTAGATGCTTTCCCGGTAACTATGTACTGCGCAACTGTGGCGCTATTCAAAATCGACATGAAAGAGGAAGGTACACCGATTTAACCATACTGGAATAGATGTAAATGTTCCTAGTAGTATTCCATGTCATTGCGTCACCATGCAACATACACAGCCAGGAGTTGGGTAAGCATTGGGATAGTTCCGTAGAATCTATACCAAGTGATTACATAAGTTGGTGATGGTACCGACCACTAGGGAGGCACAATGTGGTGTTCCCAGGTACAATTAGGTGAGCGAATCAGCCTGCATGTCCATAGGTTTGTGTAGTATAAGTTCCCATAGAGGTCAGCTGGTACGGAAACCTACCGTCAACGCTTTCGGTGGATGGCATTGAGCAGATCCAGTTACTGGCGTATATTCGCGGCTCCGCATATTTCCAGACTAAGCTCTATCAGGGGATTAAAATTTGTGATTATAGTAACAGCCAACGGCTGCCATTGTATAGTTGTGTTCTGTATAAAATCCATGTATGTTACAAGGCTATTGCATTGACATGGAAAAAAACAGCATATCGCTGAACCAATTTGAACAGTTCAAGATGACATTGAATGTATTGTTAAATCATAGTATGATTAAATCAGGTACTGATGTGGGTCAGTATGATTATAAAATAGACAAATAATTCTGTCTTGTAATGTATAATATAAGTCTGTATAGAGTATACCAAACCAGCAACCTTTACCGGCTAAGCTCCCAACTTTAAGTTATTTCTAAAGTCTATCAAGCTTTGGTTTTAGTTCACCAGACGGTCATAAAAATAGGTACACAGGGAGGTGGATGTACTATGCCTTGTATATCAATAGCCGAATGGAGATTTGTCCACAACCACTGATATCACAAGGACAAAGTTTAGTTTTGAAGTAATTGCATCAGGAAACCAATGGACATCTGATCAAGCCTCATAATTAACAGTAATCTCATCAGAATATGATATGACTGCACACACAGATTCTCCACTGGCAGGTCCGCCTAACATGGCTTAAGGTGTTCAGTCATAACATCACATTCTAACAAATCACTATTAACTATGGTGTTAGAGTTTCAAGGCACAAGGCCAAGGAACTGCCCAAGCCCTCAACATTTTTCAAACAAGCCTATTTTAGCCGCTTGATAAATGAGATTGAATGTCGTAACTAGACTTGTAATTACCTCGGGGAAAGCCCTAAAATAAAACTCTAAGGGTTTATGATCGTCTGCTGAAAACTACCAATAGACTCAACAATTATTGTTAAAATCCAGGGTCGCTCAACTTTACCTTTATACCTCATTTAAAATATCTGGAGATTAAATCCACAGACATTTCAAACTACAATTTGATTGTTTGTGTATAGGTGTATGCATATATAAGTACATACAAGCAGCTTTTATCATATAGATAATAACTATTGTTTGGATGAAGTAGTTTATATGAAGTACTTATTTCAGCTCTCATTATTCTCTGAGCTCAATTAGTAGGTATTTGACTTATTTCATCCAAGCAGTAGAAAAACACATGTAAATATTGGATTTTGTCATTTTCAATAAGGGTCCTTTTGCTCACTACTATTGCTTATTGAGGCAATTAAATAAGTGTTTAAGTGCAAGGAACACCTTCTGAAAATACACCATCCAAATCACACATAACAAATGTATGGTTCACGCAGGTATTCATTATATAATATTATGGTCTCAATTGACCAGCGTTGTCAATTTTAATATTGTTCTGAAACCTGCATGAGTCATAAGGATTATAACTGTGAAAACAATGATATTTTGTTCGCATATTAATTAATAAACTTTATTATTAAGTTTATTAATTTTGAGCTAGATTTATTTTGGTAAAACCTTAAATCATGAAATAAATGATTGGATTAGTATAGTATTACTGATATTAGAAGTTAAAGTATGTAGGTATTTTTAGTCCTACAAATAAAGCCAGAAGTATTAGATGTGAACAAAATACCTAATTAAACGCAAAGCACATGACATCCTAACCCTAGATCTGCCAGATTCCTAAAAACAGTACAGGCAATAAATTAATAAACTTTAGGTTCAATTTAAAGCCTAGATTTGCTAAGAAATTATGTTGTATGAGTGATAGCTGGGTCAACACAGAATACTTTTGATCCTAAATGTACCTAGGTCGTCTAATAACACTAAACCACACAAAAACATAGTATTCCTGAAAAAAAACACTGATTAATTACCCTAACATGAACTGAAGGAGATTTTAGAAAACATGCTTACTTACCTGAAATCTATTTGTTTATTCCTCGTAAATAGATCCTCCTCACCTTAGTTTACCACAAATCACTCACTTTACACACAACTTAAGCACATTTCACTAAAACACAAAGACACTGATTACTACATACACTCATCACTAAGACACTCCCGTCGCGGATCTTTGCTTAGCTCAGAGGCGGCGACCTAGAGCTTTACGCGAGCAAAGATATCCCTAAGTCCTAACTGTGACCTACCTGTTGGAACAGTAAGCAAGTCTCCCTTCCCCTATCTTAGACACGGCCACACACAACAACACGATTTCATACAAAAAGAATCGCATCTGGATGCGCTTACGATGTCAAAAGTTCCATGAATTCAGAAGTTCTTCAGACTTCTTGGAAAATCAACAATGAAACTCTACCTTAATCCTTGCAACAATCAGCACAAGCAGGGCCCTGTGCCCGTACCAACTATTCCAAGAACTGTCCCAAACGAGGGTTTATAAAACACAGTATTCTAGAAGACCAGATGAGACCTGCTTACCAGTTACGAACCAACATGCCTAGCTATTTATGCAAAATCTACGATGTATTCTTCACAGCAAACTAACACTATTTAACTTTTAATTAACACAAAAGACAATAAATTTACACTTAAAACTTTGACTGGCTTCTTGGACTTTTTCGGCAGAGTTCCGACTCCTGCTAGATATACGCAAAAACTATCCCCGAAGGTCTCAATCTTCGTCTTTTAAAGTCTCTCAAACCCCCACTTGATCCTCGAAAAAACCGTTGAATCCTTATGTATCATGCCATATATGGTCTGATACATAAGAAACCATGTCCGACTGTAACGTTTCCACAGCCAAGTGTCAAGTGGTTTTTAAAAGGTCAATAAATCATTATATGAACATAAAAACAAGAAAAGAAATGTGAATTCCTCAAGCATTTAGGTTTCAACATCAGTTAGATGACTTATTTGTAAGCTTTTCAGCTGTTTTCTATAATTAATAAATAGCTAATAAATACTAAAAATTGCCAGCTTTTTCTCAATTCTCCCATTATAAATATTCCAGTTTTTTATTCGATAATAACTTTATTTGTAGATTTCTTATATTAATCACCAACCAAAGTAATTTAATTTATACTTCTTTCAATTCTAAGAATAATTTGCTAACTTTTTTAGCCTTTCAAACTTCTGGTGACATAGTAATATCCATTTATAACACTTGGAAAACCTTATTAATTAATTAAACAACATACATAATTAACTACATAACACATTTAATAGGTAAAACCTACTAATAAGATAGTAGCTTATTAATTTCAAATATTCTATAAAATTTTCAAAGTATTTTATCTCCAGACAATTTATACATTTGCATGAATTTACTTTATTTCCACGCATTATTAGCCCTTTATTACTTGTTTTGCATGTAAACAACCTATATTTTAGTTAGATTATTTAGGTTTTGTAATTTCGAACAACTTAAGTTAAAACACCGTAGTCGAAAAATCTCCCGATGATCGGGGAAAATGTGACTTGCCACACTAATTTTCCCCTAGACCTCAGACTAGCTATCAGCTTATGTACTGTGTTAAAAACAACGACAACTTCATTTTAGGACCCGATTACATTATACAAGCAACCAAGCGGCCTGTATAAATGTCAGCGTTTTTAAAACCGCCAAAGTGAATATGTTTCCATACAGTTTATAATTTGTTGCGCTGTGTTCATAATGACGATTTTGATGTAAAGCCGGCCACAGACGTACACTTATAGTGTAGCTGTTACAAAACTGTCCCTGTCTTAATGACAACGTAGTGAAAACATAATAGTTAAGAAAATCAGACGCGGATTAAATTGATAACTGTAGTAAGGTACTTTATCCCGCATACAAACATCAACAAACAGCCAAACCATGGTTGAAATACACACCCCTTGTTTACCCGGTAGGCAATCCTATTCTTATCTTATATAACTAGATAATTTCATCACATATTCGGCCTAACGAATGTTCCCCTTAACATTTGCAAATAACGAGTAGTAATATTAATCTTTGAAATGCATAAAACACGTGCATGACGTACATCAATTGGTTTGCGCACCCCAATCTCACATTTGGAAGATATTTGTGGCGTGTTTGTAGCATTCGTGAATCTGGCCGCCCCTTAACAGCTAGTGTTTGAACGCATCCGTTGAAACGCATCACTGACCTCGGAACGCATCTCATAGAACGTAATCACTGAGAAAAAAAATAACTTGAAGGTAGATAATATAATGTAATAATGTTTTTAAATGTGGTCTTTTGTTAACTTACAGCTTTCAGCTGTAGAGAGGTTTCATTTTCAGGAGTTCTAACCATCAGCCAAAGTTAAAAGGTATTTATAATAGCGCAATTTGTCATATTTTGGTATTTTTCACATATCCAAAAAGTAATATTTCCCTAAATTTCTTGACATTATTTATATTAAATTATAATAAGAACAATCTGAATTTATCAAATTTACTTCAACCTTGTGAATCTATTATCAAACACAAAAGTTATTAGCATTCTTAAATTAGCTTAATTTTGGAATTCTTTTTCATCAAAGAATCTGCTTTTTTGCTCCTATTTAAAATCTATATGACTTAAGAAGGTAGTTTTTATTTTAATATGTTAGGCTAATTTAGTAGCAATAATAAATGATAAATTTCCCATAAAGAACATAACAATATTGATTTTCTGATGAAAATCCAAATTTTGTCTACGACAAAATTTTATCCACTTTAGTTTTCATTACTGTTAGTTAGTTATACTATAAGTACTGGTTAAGTTTATTAATTCCTTATCAACACTGGTTCTATTTAGCAGTAATATCAGAAAATACCTAGATTTATGTATATTTCTATATCTTAATGAAATATTAAGAAGATGCAAATTTCTATATTTTGACATTTGGTACTTTTCAGGTTTACCAATGTTTCATGTCTCATGATGATAATTTAACTCACTGGAAACATGATAGCACCTCCACCCGTTTGCTAACAATAAACAGAATGAAACAGGACATAGAAGACAAGTTTTTCAGAAGAAAACACATTATTAATTTGACCAGTCTGAAAACTAATGCTTCCTTTTGATTCTACCAGACAAGCTTTTATAATTTATTGTAGTAATAATAATGTATGTTTCTTTTTGTCCCTGCAGCTTGTAATGTACGAGTAAATAAACTATTTCGACTTTATTGATTCAGATAGTTTTTTTTTAATTATCTTATTTTAACAGCGCCATCTAACGAATGTTGGCCGTACTTCTTATCATATATTCTTTAAAGCAACAGACAAGCACGACTTAGCTCCTCTTTTGTCAATCGCATTAATAGTTTTTAGGTCTCACCGTAAGATGGCGTTGACTTGTTATTTGTAATATCTTCACAAAACTAACATCCTCATTTATTCATCTCCAAAGAATAAATATCCATAAAAGATTAGAATAATAAATTGCTTCAGTGAAAAGAATCGTTAATTCTCCTTAAAAACAATTCTTAACAGCTGAAACAATTTATATGAAATCTTTACTCATTCTGTAAGACTCAAAACAAGAAAAATAATAATAATAAAGATTTAAGTTAGTAAATGTTAGTAATAATGTATAAAAATACTAAAAAGTAAGAAAGAAAGAAAAAGAAAAGAGAAAAAAATATCAAGTCGTCTGAATAATAATAGGCAATTAGTTTGGTTTGGTACACTAGCCGTCGAAAATACCTGAAAATAAGTTTTTTGGCTGCAATAGAGATTTTAGTGACATTTTAAATAGGGATTTGTGAAAAGAGATAGGTACCTAATGTCAAATTCGAGATGTCTCGCAGTGCGCGAGAATCGGCCCCTGCCTCACGTGAGTTCACGGCGCGAGCTTTCGCCTCGGATCCCGAGCCTCCGAGGGCATAGTAGGGAGTTTAGTAGGTATGCCACTAATCGGGGTGAGCCCCACATAACCCCGTTGCTTGCCAGGCACGGGGTATGCGTAAAAAACATTCTCCATACTCAAAAAAAGAGCCTGACGTCTCAATTCAAAGATAGAGTGCGTGGTTAATCAAAGAAAATCAAATTAAACTATTACAATGTGCATCAGCCATTTTTGATGTCCCCACTGCTGGGGCACAGGCCTTCCTTATTGGTGGTAAGGAGGATGGGCCATAACCCACCACGCAGGCCCAATGCGGATTGGTGGGTGTTAACGACTGCAAATGCAGCCGGGACCAACGGCTTAACGTGCCTTCCGAAGCACGGAGGAGCTCGAGATAATAAATTTTTGGTCACCCATTCCTTGACCGACCCTTGCGAACGTTGCTTAACTTCCGCAATCGCTGGGCCAGGCGCTAAACCACTGCGTCACCGAGCTCCTCAATTACTATTACAATAACTTTAGATTATTACAACTTAGTGACGTAACTTACATTCAACTTGGTAATAAAATACCAATTAGTCTAGTCTAGACGAGGTCATTTTATGGGGTGCAAAATATGAGTCATTCATTACGTGTTAAGGTTATTACGGCATTTTATTGCGGGATTTCGGCCTAACTGCTAAAATTCAGATTATTATGAATTCCAAACATGCGACGACGTGTCATACTTACGAAATACGAAAATGTCATACTTTGAGAAAAACTATAAATATGCACCTCACTTACAAAGTATGTGAACACTTACACCATTATTTGTTTTGTTTGTTATTTAAACTAATAATAACGAGTAGCTACGTATAATAGCTCATATTATTATGAGCTGCTACAGTACTGAATAAAGTCCAGCTGCTAAAGATTCCATGTACGCAATATGTCTACTAGTATGTGTGTATGCATGCATGGACGAAAATTGTAACAGGATGCTTTAAAAACAAGACAAGTATAAATTTGAGTGAAATGGATTATTATCCAGTAGATAGGACCATATTGTACTTAAATGGGAATATAATTCTATGCTTTAAGCTAAGCGATATCTAATTTAATAGCATGGGAGCCTATTCTATAAACAGAAACCCGTACATTACGGGTTGAGGCACGGGATACCTAATATGCTCTTTAAAACTCAAATTATAATGATAAAAAAGGTAAAAATATCTTTAAACAATACTTGAGCAAATAGCAATGCTAGAAAAAGCCTAAGACCAAAAACTACTAAGTATTGGAGTGACCAAGAAACTTATATTAATATTACAGAATATTAATATAAGATTCTTGGGAGTGACTAAGTATTTTTACCGCTTTGGTTATTTAATTTTTTATCCAAAATTGTCTTTTCAAGCTAGGTGAAGTATTTTTTTAATGCAACTGTGCGAATAAAACTACATAATGTATCTAATATACCACATAATAATATAATACATGACATTTATTCTATGGTGCAAAGTGCTAACATAGAACTTGATAAAAAGGCAGTTTCATTTAAATTATAGCGCTTTTTCTGAAATAAAGTAGCTTTGAGCAATTTAAATACTATTTCACTTGGGATGTGTGCCGTGCCGTGCGTACTAAAATATTCAGAAGCTTAATTTCTGGAAAACTAAAGTTTGGCTAAAGCAAAGCACGGCCGGCCGTAACTTAGTTTAAAGTTTCAGTTTTTATGTTTGCACTTTAAATGGAGGACAAAGCAGTGTGTTGTAGGAGAAAATGTTAGTACCAGCTGTGATGTTATACTTATTATATGTCCACAGTATATGTTTATTGAGCCAGAATTTTGAAGTTTTACTTTTTCGGAAAAGCGCCAAATCACCAAGTATGACATAGTTACCTACGCATGTTTGAGCAGTAGAGTATGTACACCTAAAATAAAAAGAATGACAGCTATCTCAATGATATTGACTATGTTTTATCAGTAGTAAATAATGAAAAAAGGGCTTTGTTTTCCTTACCTACTGAGACACTTGTTTAAGTCCATTTGCAAGATTTTGGGATTGCCAATTAATAATGAAGCTTTCATTATAATTGACGTCTCTGTGTAGCTGTGATGCATGGTGAACATAAATAATCCCTTGGTTAGACTTTTTAAAACGCTAGAATAAAGCAATTTTAACACTACTGCTAGTACTTGGTCTTGATATTTTGAATTAGCCCCAGTGCTCCTCACCCTTTGGTGTACTCCAACTCCTCCAACTCCTATAGAGTCTGTCTACACGGGCCACAAACGTAGCCAGAAAGCTGGGATAAACTTTATTGGACCACGTATTTTCTGTAGGTAACTAGTATTTTCAATTCAATTCAATACCATTACATTGCACATTATGTTGAATATTCTTATACTTGCAGCGCTAAAACCCATCATGAATTCACCAGATCAAGTAGGTACGGCGACTGGCTGATAAAGTTTTCATTTATTGACACATAAATACAATTAATGGTGTAGGCACAGTCTGATTCATAATCTAATCATAACTGTCTTTTACAATACCTCTATAATTTGCTGGCTAAACAATAATACTGCTGATTTTTTTTTTACCATTTACAATGGTACGCAATTAAAATAAGGCGTTTCTCTTCGCGGGGTGGGAGCTGTGGCCAAGAGGTGACCTATATATAGTACAGGTTAAACCTATTTTAGGCCCCATAACGTTATGTAATTTGCATATTTCTGAAAATTGTTCTGCTGCGTAAGTAATCCCCCATAATATTATCAAAATCCATACAAAATCCATGTAAGCATAATGTGAATATTTTCTATAGGTGTGAATAACTTTTATTTTAGGCACTTTTAAGCCATATTGTTGACAAATAAATGGGTGGCCAAATTCAAAAAAATGACGGCGGTGGTTTTATGCCCAAATTTACTGCCCAAGCAGCAGTGCCTATTAATGCTGACCCTTACGCACATACCACGCCTCTGTACGCCGAACCACACCCTGCAATCATTGCCAAACCACCTTTGTGGCCACTACCGGTCTGTGTGAACGGACCCTTCGAATAAATAAACTACAGACCACATAAAGTTTGCTGCCCCGAGCTCGCACATTCCAGCTACATAATAAAGTGTTTCCTTAGGCGCAACAAACTACGAACCGTAAATTAGTGGGGTTTCTGCGTTGTCGCCACAACACCGTGTGGTGGCAGTGGCAGCGGATGTTGTACACCAGGGATTCCCAAACTATTTTGGACAAGAGACCCCTTTTCCAAAATGAACTGATTCCCCAGATCCCCAAATTACTTTTAATCAAAATCAAATAATTATAATTATTCGTTAATGTCAACCCCCGGGATTTCGAGCCCAAGGGGTATCGACCACTTTGGGAATCCCTAGTAAACGATGCGGCGGGTTTTTCGGTTAAAGTAGAAGTAGGCCAACTGTGACAAATGAACTTAGTAGGTACCTAATATAGTTTGAGCTCAGCACTTCTCCATAAGTAGTTCTTTCTCTTGCGCCGCTCAGAACTAGGTATCGTTTGCTAGAGAGGAATACCGCTCAGCGACGACCGGCTGACTGATGCCGAATCTGAAATACACCAAAATACTTATTGAATTTTTATATTTTAGGCATTCACAAATCGACTTACCCGTAGCAGCTCAGACGGAATCCCGTCTGAGCTGCTACGGGTGAGTCGATTTTTTCTAGTATTTTTCTAATATTAATTATCTTAAATACACCAAAATAAATTATCACAAAAAGGTCAACATTTTGAGAAGTTCTTTCGTATTTCTAGCGTACCGATATACTCATACTCATAAAAACTTGCAAAAAATTATCTTCACAAGAAATAAAGTTTTGATGATCATCATTTTTGGGTTCAAGACCATGACGCCCACTGCTGGTTGTGACCTTCTTGTGACAGCCAACATGTAGCTAAAAATAATAAATATGCCATCTCAATCTTCATAAACGAAGCAATCGCTGAAACTGAGACCATTCATCAAAACTCTTTCCCTGCTCAACCTTTAAGTATGGGCGCAATAAAAGGTTGCCGTTTACACGTCTCCTTACATCCATAAACATAACACCCTAAGTAATTGCTGGACACCACCTGCACAATCGCATTACACCTACAGAGTAGGTACATAGATTTCGATATAACCCCTTAAAATGATTTTGATAAAAAAGATAAAAAAATATAAAAAAAGTACACACAACCTGCTGGAGGTTCACATTTCGAATCTTTTGATTTTTTTGCCATGTTTTAAAACCACGTTATCCTTATAATAAAGATAGTGAAAATTTGGATGTTTGGATGTTTGTTAATCAATCACGCAAAAACGGATGTTTGGCACACAAATATAGTTTAAAGTCTGGATTAAAACAAAGGATACTTTTTATCCCGGTCAAGGTTCCCTAGGGGCGAAGTCGCGTTCGGAAGCTACAAAATTTTCATCAACTGATTTTCTTTCTTTTTGATACTGATGAAAAATAATGCAAAGTCATGTAACGCTTTCTCAATCTTTTAACCATTGGGCGGGCGTGACAAGTGAGTTGATGCAAACTGTTTACGTTACCGAAAACTATCGTTTTGTCACTTTCACTCGCACTGACTGTGAGCAGTATATCCGATAGTTTACGGTAACGTAAACAGTTTGCATCAACTCATGGTAGGGCCAAAGGTCACAAGGTTGTAAATGTGCATTGATTATGATACTCAGGTTTACTGCATATTAGATTTTTGTATATTTTTTACATATAGGTACAGTAGGCACATGTATACCAAACATAGCTCTATCAACAATTTCAGAAACCCGACTATTTATAAGGGTACGAAAGGCGGACCATGTTTGATTAGTTTTCTAATTAATTCAGGGGCTAATTGTTCCGGAACGGATATTGATTGGAGTACACCCACATCCGGTTGTTAGGGTCGCGTAATGACGTCACCATGGCAATTTGTTCTCTAAAGCTCGATGTCATTATCGCCTGGTTTCAATTACAGGTAACCTGGAGGGTTATATTAAGGTTAAGTATCACTGCATAACGATACTTAGGTACTCTACAGTACCTTAGATTATGTAGGACACTGGCACTTTTACCCAATCCTTTGGTGGGAATGAAAATAAAGTTTCATAATTTTGACAATTCAATTTTGAACAAAAGTAATAGGTAGGGGTTAGAGTATGACATTGTCGATTTTTTCCCATACACAGAGAGGCTTTCATAATATATCTACTATGATGTTCTAAATATCACTTAAATATGCTTATGCGTATGCTACTTCGAGCATCGCGGCTTCGTACAAGCCCGTCTTACTCTAAGCGTATGCTATGTTACTTGTTATTATTTCGAATTATGATCATAACGGCCCACTATATAAACAATTGAAATATTTACTTTTAAACTTTCGCGTTGCATTTTATTAGATTAGGGACACAGGTTTTAAACGCTATTTAAAACTAAACATAGGTGTTGGACACCTTATCCCGACGTTTCGATCGAGATGCATCGGCCGTGGTCACGGTCAGCCCGTGACTGTTTTTTTATTCCAGATCGTTAAAAAAGTATCTTAAAAGTGACTCCTTTTTTCGTTACCAGAAATTTTAACTTAGCCGATACTATATATATTTTTCACTTAACACGTGTGATAGTAGTTAGCTGAGTGTTTAATTAAACATTTTTCCATAAAAGCGTGGTTGGTTGTTAAATAAATCAAAAAAAAATTAGTATAGAAAATATGCGAATCCTTTAAAATTCTCCATACAAAACAGCCATTTCATACTTAAACTCTAAATATTTGGGGAAGTCATTTACGACAAGATTAGGTACAAGGCTCTTTATAACTAAGGCACCATCTAACTTTAACAATAACAAGCTTGTTAAAGTACCGGTTAAGAGGGTTAAGAAGCACAAGTTAGCCAAAAAAAGAAGTTGCCAGCCAGCATGATGTCCTTTGACAAGTTTTACGTGACAAATAGGTAGCATTATCATTTGACGATAACTATAACTTTGGTTTTTCTCAAGGTCACAGATAAAACATTTATTAATCAAACACCATCTCATTGATTAATGCCCTAATACGTTGATATAAAAGCGAGTCCACAACGAAAAACTCTAGTCATTCATTATAGAGCGATCAGTGTGTGCTATGGCTAAGACGTTACATTATTTTAATCTAAATGGGCTCGCGGAATCGATCCGCTACATGCTTCACTATGGAGGCTATAAGTTTGAAGATGTGAAGTACGAACTTTCGGACTGGTCAGTTCAAAAAATTAAAGAAAGTAAGTACTCTGAAACATTTGATGTTTATTTTAGACATTTTTGCATTTCACAATGCTATTTAAGATAAATAAATACTGGAAAAAAAATCAACTCGTAGCACCTCAGACCTCGCCACGATCCCGTCTGAGACGCTACGGGTGAGTCGATTTTTTCTAGTATTTATTTATGGTTATCTTGATGGTTTTTTCAGTTCTACCGTACGGTCAGCTGCCTCTTTACGTGGAGGGAGACAAGACTCTGAACCAGTCTGTGGCCATCGCGCGCTATGTGGGCAGCAAGTCTGGTCTGGTACCCTCAGACCCATGGCAGCAGGCGGTTTTGGACGCGGTGGTGCATAACATCTATGACTTCTGGACTAAGAATAGTAGTTTCATTTATATTAGGATTACATGAGGACATTTTTTGAAGCCGTAGAGGCCTATTGCAAAAGAGCATCGCAATAAGCGTACGATGTTCGTCACACACCATGGCACTATTAACTCGTCAATAAGGTTCAATATCAAGTAAATTGAACTATTGCGTTCGATTATCGTTATTCTTTTTTGTAATAGGCCCTCAGAATACCCATGACAGTAAGCAAACCAGTAACTCTGGCTTCACGCAAACAGTACTAAGGGGAAGCTAGGGGTTTTCCAACCTTTTAAAACTTGACAGTTGTCTGAATTCTCTTTTATTTGCTATACAGCGAGATTGATAGCCATTCAGAAAACTGACATGTTTTTAGAAGTTGTAATACCCCCCTGTCTTCATCTTAGCTAGTTAAGCGAGAGAGAACTGGCTTAATCTCTAGGCTAGCAAGCGAAAGAGCAAGCATGTTCCAAACTAGAACATAAAGGCAGGGCAGTAGGCTTGTGACTTACTGAAACTGGCTTAAACACATTTATGCGTTCACTTGAGCATTTTGATCTATATCCGCGATAAAAAGGAATAAGTAGAGTAACAGAGAAATGGCCAAAGGGCGCGCATAATATTGTGTTCACTAACCGATCACGTACCAAGGGGCACAGTATACATAGGGGCACTGTCCTTATTTATATTATAAGGTACAAATACAAGAGTATAATTTATTAAAACCTGTTTAAGGGGCTTCGGAGTTCCTCTATGGGGGCGCAGAGAAGAGAGCCGCCATGAAAAAGGAAGTCTTTAAAGATATCATCCCCTATTTCTTCTCTAGATTTGAAAGCGAACTCAAATCGAACAACGGATACTTTATTGGAAAGGTAAAGAATATTTTATGAGTTACGAAAGTAATACTAACCTTGTAAATCGAAAATCACAAGTAGGTAAATACTTATAGGGTATTTAGACGGGTCGATTTCCCGGGCGACTTTCTAGGCGACTTTAGTCGAAAAGGGCTTTTTATCGACATTTGTTTGTAAAATTGAATCGCCACTTCATTAAAATTAAGTTTTACAAGCGATTGTGAATAAAAGCGTTAATTGACTAAAACCGACCAGCAAGTCGCCTGCCAAGTCAACTCTTGTAAATATCATATATTATTAGCATTCAATTAAATCTCTATCATGGAAATGCCAATCAATACTCGTATTTTAACCCTTAAATGAGTACATAGCGTACTTTATTATTATAACATGTTTCTCTTACATAATTTTTCAAAGCTTCTTGCCAAATTGATCGTTTATTTGGTAACCTTTTTTTTGTGACTGAAATTATACACTTTTGTCCTTATTTTTTTCAGCTGAGTTGGGCTGATTTCTTTCTAGTTGGAGTTGTTGAGACTGCCAATGTTTTCTACGATGATAATGTTGAAAATAACTACCCCACCATCGCAGCTCTTGTGAAGACTGTGCAAAACCTTCCAAAGATCAAAGAATACATAGCTATTAGGAAACCATATCACTTCATATTATAAAACAAAGTCCTCCGCTGCGTCTGTCTGTCGTCATGTCTGTCTGTTAGCGATAAACTCAAAAACTACTAAACGAATTTTCATGCGATTTTCACTAAATGATAGAGTGATTCCTGAGGAAGGTTTAGGTGCATAATAAGTTGAGGTTTTTATGTAAATTGGTAGAAATATGACGATAATTGTTGGAGAGGTCGGCAAAAATTAAGCCGACTGGGAATTGCATTTCAACACCGCTGCTTTAACCTTTTAAGCTATAAAAAAATAATGTATGGAGGAATTGTTTTTCTTTTATAGATCTACAAAAAAGTCCACGATGGCATATATCTATCTTTTAAGAATAGCTTCCTATAACCATTATATCTTAAAAAAAACATGTACAATGTACAATGCGGTAATTTAGAAAGCTATTTAGAAGGATACAGATCCTTATCAAATTAAATACATTGGTTACCTTAAGCATTTATGTACATTGTTTTAACCATTTACACCATACTATTTAAATGAATAGGTGTTGTGGCAAAAAATAACGCGCGCGAAAATAAATTCAAGTGCGTTTCGTACACCGATGTCGGGACGTGACTCGAACGGAACGGAAACAGACTTTTGGAGCGAATATGTGACGACTGTAAGGTATTTGTTTTCTTTTTGGGTGTTGTTGGAATGTTGCATTTGGCAAAAAAAAGAAGGAACCGAAGCGAAGCGAGGGCGGGTCGCTAGTAAAGTATAAATAAACAATTTGAAAAGTTTGTTGTAGTTTTTATTGGATAACATTTTTTTTTTATTTATTAATTTATAATCAGGCAACAATGGCCCATAGATACCGTAATATATGTATAAACATTATAGTGCACAAGTATCATAAACTCGAGCATAGTAGATAATATCACATTTTGTATTGTCCAAGGACAGGTTGGATAATACAAAATGTGATACCTATTATGTGTGATGTGACTGATTGAAAACTTATCTGTTGAGGGTTGAGGCTAGTACCTACTTTCTTTATGTATAGCTGTATTATCCCCTCCTCCCCCCAAATAACGCTTATAAAATAATATACCTACTGATAACCACCAACGATCCGAAAACGTCCAAGTCATCTCAAATAACTCTGCATATAGGTACCTATTCGGAAGCAGTTCAATGTCAAACAAACATGAAACACAAGTACGGTACAGATTTTTATTTATTTATGTCATAGCTCCGTTCTTGTTGGTAATAGTTTTAGTAGGTTAGTACCCATGCAAAAACTAACCTTTGCCATAGCTAATATGACTTCTCATATAAATGAATATGACTTCTCATATTGATTCCATTGCTGATAAGGCTTATCGATGTCTTGGATTTGTAATGCGTACGTGCCAACCCTTTAATAATCTAATTAGTTATAAAAGTGTTTATTATGCTTATGTAAGGTGTATCTTGGAATATGCGAGCCCTATCTGGTCACCCAACTATGCAATACATATCAATCGTTTGGAGCGCATCCAAAAAAAATTCATAAAACATCTTAACTACAAATTTCGCAAAAGCGCAATTTCATATATTGATAATTGTCGTATGTATGGTCTTCTTACTTTAGAAGAAAGGCGGAAGTTGCTTGATGCGAGTTTGCTGTTTGACGTGATACGTGGTCGCCTCAATTGCCCCGATCTCCTCTCTTGCATATCATTGTGCACTCCGATGCGTCGAACGCGACACACGCCGCTGTTCCATGTACCCTTTCACTCAACTAATTACGGCCAAAATTCAATACTCACACGCTTAGTCAGAACGTATAATGAAGTGTTTAGCGATGTTGATCCTTTCACAGGTTCGAAACAGACCTTTAAGAAGCATGTCCAATCCGTTATACTAGATAGCTAAATAACTTATCTTTCTTATTTTTTTTTTTTTTTTTTTTTTTTTATTTCATTACATACGGAGTGCTGCAGTAATCTTATATTTTTTTTTTGTTGTTAAAGATTATCTATCTTTGAAGGTAATGTGACGCAGTTTACACACAAAAAGTAAAAAAAAAAAAAAAGAAAAAAAAAAAAAAAAAAAAAAAAAAAACATCTATGTGTACGTTTGTTGCATAGTTTTTGCGCATGGATGGCGGGTTCGGCATAGCACCTAGTACACACTACCTGCTGAGTGTAGTGCTGGACTTGTTATCTATGTAGGTATGTATATATCTATATTTATATATATATATATATATATATAATTATATATAGTTTTTTATTTATTTATTTAATCTATTAATATATTGATTTTAGTAAGTACCTGTATATATTTATATAAGTTCCGTAATAATATCACCAACCTCACCAATATTATTATTCTTTTTTTTGTAGATTAAATGTTGATTGTTTTTGTTAATGTGAAACTTCTATCTCAAACCTAAAAATGTCTGCTTTTAACTAAATTTTTATCATGTAATATCACGGATAACTATAATTGGCCTTTCGAATTTTGTAAGTTACCTCATAGTTAATTTTATTATGATTGTGCTGTTGTTGTCCTTAATAAATAAAAATAAAAATAAAATAAATAGCTACGACTCTACGAGTAGGTAAATTTTCATAATCATAATCCCTAGCTAAATATCTGTTTTTTTAGATAGCTAGCAAAGATACGGACATAATATTACGCTGGGTTACAAAACACTTTTTTGTTATGCGACCGTGTTATGTTAGAGCAGCTGATGACCTTCATAGTCGAATCGGCTTCACAGCTATAATAACGCCAAATGATCTTATCATAACCATAACTGAGTAACTGACAATTTCAATTTTGTTTATTTAGATTCAATGATGTCTTTATAAGAGTAATAAGTACTTCGTTCACTAGTAATGTCAAATATTATTCAATTATCAAAAAACTGACATTACTCATTTTCATTATAAATTCAAATGGTTATATATAACAAAATATAGCCTACATACATAAAAATACAGTTACAACCATACAACAGCTGATTTACAGTTGATTTGATAATGTTTGAATATAATATTAAATTATTCCGAAAATACTTAATTATAAAGTTAAATGTTTTAAGATAAATAGTACTTACTACTATATTAGAAAAATTATAAATATTTTATTATTTTTTTACAAGGTAAAAAACCCATTAATTGACTGGAAAGAAGAGGTTGTTTTTCTTCTTTAGAAGAAAACAACCTCTTGCATGCGAATGAGTATGACTCAGATTGTAAAAACACTTTTATTTACTGTAAATACAGTACAGCAGTCGACAACGAGAGATTCTATAAGATTCTAATTCTATCTTATTTGCCGTTGCCGACTGCTGCATTTGTACAGTAAATATAAGTGTTTTTACAATCTGAGCCATATTCATTCGCTCGTGAGCATTCCGCGTGTGTACTGTGCAATAGTGCAAAATGGCGAAAAAGTTACATTATTTCAATATCAACGGGCTCGCAGAGTCCATCAGGTACATGCTTCACTATGGGGGCCATAAGTTTGAAGATGTGAGACACAATATTAAGGAATGGCCGATTGAAAGTGTTAAAAATTGTAAGTACGCTATGTTTTTTTATGACACTACGGTCTTACTGTTGTTTTTAAATTAAATTCCGTGTCATTTTACTTAGGTACCGGGTAACTTTGATCTTAGGGGATAACTTTAACACAAACTTGCAAATTGTTCCGACCTATATTTATACTGGTATGGACTATTTATCATGTCGGTACACTTGAAGATAAAATCTCGATCGACCGGAACTAAAACAATGCATACATTTAAAATTGAACTGTTATATTTAGACTAGGCGATTAGATAAGAGTCAATATGGATGGAAATTTTATTTTTATGCCCATTTGCACTAAACTTCGGTTAGGCTAGTCCTTGTAAGGATACACCTAAGCTTAAGAGCAGCCTAACTAAAAGTTTGGTTTGCACTAACAGTTCTGTCTCAACTTGGGAATTGCCTAGTAAAGCGAATGATTAACGAATAGATTGTTTATGATCTATTATTTTAAAAAACAAAATCTGTTTTAATTTGTCAAAACTAAAATTACTCCCTAAAGAGGACAGTAGATCCCCTTTTAATATACTATATCTATGCAGTAGATTGACAAACCAAAAATAAGAAGAATAATGTATTTGACAAATGACAGAAAATGACATAAATATATTTTTTTATTTTGCTGTTTGTCAAGCAAAGTTGGACAGGCTAAGGAAACCTCCATGCTGTAACACAAAATATACTACATAGGTATCGCCTAACGCGTTGGGCGCTTCCTATTCGAGGTCATAAAGTTAGGAATGTCCTAAGTGGATTTAGGAATGGCTTCAGGTTAGTGCAACCAATTTTTTTGCTAGGAGTAGCCTAAACAAATTAGGCAAGAACTTAGGCGATTCTTAAGTTTAGTGCAAATGGGCATTAGTCACCTATCTTCTGCATCTATAATTCTTATTCCAATTATACCTAGAATCTAAAATTAATATTGAGAGCTCAACAATTTTACTACCATAATCATTGGTGTAGCTGCTCAAGTGACATTTATTAGTATTCAAGAGTCAATTGGATGACAATCTTATTGTCCACTTAAATATTTTATCGCACGTAAAAGGTTTGGACTTACGTACAGATTATCTTAAGGTCTATATCTGTCTATGATTCTTTCAGCTCTTCCTTATGGTCAGTTTCCCCTTTATGAAGAAGGGGAGAAGAAACTGACCCAGTCTTTAGCCATCGCCCGATATGTAGCGGGCCAGTCTGGTCTGCTGCCATCAGACCCTTGGGACCAGGCCGTTTTGGACGCTGCGGTGCACAACATTTATGACTTCTGGGCTAAGAATAGTAAGATATCATATCATCCTTGTTTTTACGTGTGGATATAAAAAATGCAATAGTTAAATGAATGGGAAAGATGTAAACTTGTCCCAGATTTTGATTTACTTTTTGAGTGACTATTGAATTTTCAAGAATTAAATGTCATGACGAAGAACGTTGATTATATAATTATTAGGATACATAATTATGAGTCAAGTTCTTTAAATCTGCTAGTCATCACTCATCATGTTAAGCAACAGACTATATGACAGAGCACGATGATACGAGCAAAACATAGCAAAATAATGGATTCACTATATTTATATTTTTTGTAAGTAAACATGTTAGGTTAAGACAACCGGCACCCGGATGTTAAATTTTAAATTACTATCTCGATCAGAGTTAAATTTTTGGCAACATTAAAAACACAAGAGAATAAGTTGTCTAACCAAAAAACATGAAATTAACTTCTTTCTTTCTAGTAGAAAATATATAAGTATACTAGCTTCCACCTACATCTGCGTGGAAATTCGAGAAAAGCCTTCAAAAATCCTTCCTTAGTGGGTGCCTACATTAATAAATTATCTATAGGTGGAGCAAAATTATCTATCTATACTGAAACAGGTGATAGTGATGCCCTAACTGAACAACTGAAAAAAAAAACAAAAAAAACATACTCCTATTCAAAAGGTATTGTTAAGCTGATCAACTTACTATGACGATAGGCAAAAAAAAAATAGTTTTTCGACTTGTTTCTTGGAGAAAGTTGTTGATAAAGCAACTCTATCACGATTTTACTATTGTTTAATAATTTTGTTCCCCCTTATACATATAGTGCAAAATTTCAAGTCTCTAGGTCCAGCGGTTTGGGCTGTGCGTTGATAATATCAACAGTCAGTTTACCATTAGATAGTAGATAGATACCAACAGAACCAAATAAAAACTGAAAACATTGTTTTACAGAGGCTGCGGAATATCTACAGGCTGATCCTGAAAAGAAAGCTGCCATGAAAAAGCACGTGCATGAAGAGATAATACCATTTTATTTCTCCAGGTTTGAAAAAGAACTCAAATCAAACAACGGACACTTTGGAGGAAAGGTACCTATAATAGTGTTATACAATATGAAATACGTGCTAGGCAATCAAATTAAAATCATTCACAAACCTTAAAAATTCGATCACGAGTCATTGATGTTTATAGGTATTAGTAGCTACTACTAATTATGTATTTTGTTCATTATTTAGTAAAAGTTGTAAAACCTCTGCTTAGTTAGGTACAGGCATGCTTATCTTAGTTTGTGATTAGGGTAAATTTTCAGTTAAGGTTGACATACTGTTTTTTTATGTTTTACTGAATAATTTTAACTAATTTTTCAGTTGAGCTGGGCTGACTTCGTCCTAGTCGGTATCATTGAAACCGGTAACCTGTTATACAATGACACTATTGAGGCAAACTACCCAACCATCGTTGCCCTCGTCAAGACTGTTCGCAATTTGCCCGGGGTTAAAGAATACATTGCCAAGCGGAAACCTTACACTCTGTGAATAAAATGACTTTGAAATTATTGTTATATTATTATTTTATTTTGTAAATAAAGATGGTTTAAGTAACCAGTATTTTGTGTTTCAACATACTATGCCTGCTTGATAGGTAGGTATAGTAAACAATTATGAAAATGTGTTACCTACTAAATAGAAAGAAAGTGACAAAACACTGTCCGTGTAATTTCAACAGATTTTTAAACACTGTTTAACTTAGACACGTTTAAATGAAGAAGGGAAAGGGAAGCCGCTGGATGCGGGCAGCGCAGGACCGATCGTCGTGGAGATCCTTACCCTTAAGGCCTCCCTAGGCCTATACCCAGCAGTGGGTGTCGTGCGGCTGATATGATGATGATGACGTTTAAATGTGATGCTGCCACTTTTTTGACAATATTGTTTGTAAGAAACAGCATCATATTATATTTTTAAATTTTGAGATTTTTGCATTCACATTGCTATTTTTTACAATACTAAATAATATTCTAAAAAAAATATGACTTGCACCAGATCAATTCTCGGACAGGAATCGAACCCGCTACCTTTGGATGTCCGGTCTAATGCTCTGACCTAAACATGTATCTAAGTTATTATTTGCCGATGACAACTCATAATACAATGTGGAGAAATTGATTAAGAAATAGAATAGAATAATCACGTTTATGTGAAATTGCTAAATATAAAATCAAAGGACATTATATAGGTATCCTCGCATTATTTAGAACGAAAAGTGGGAAGTGTTTATCTATTTCACGATAAAAGTCAAAGTCAAGATTAAGCTATCTATTGAATATTGAAAATACAAAATATTTTTCGCAGCAAAACTGAATAAAGGTCAATTCTATAGAATTTGAATCACAAAAAAAATATTGTTTTTAGTCAATGAAAAACATGAATCTTATTTGACTTAGGTTTGAGTCCTTGAGGACTCGTTGTGCAAAAGTTCCCGTCATAAGATATCAAGTGTGTTTTAGATAGATAGAAGCGCCACTTCAGCCGTATTTGAATACTCTACCGTCATTTGTTTTGTTGCGCCAGTAACTCGTTGGTAGAAATCAGCTGAGATTGCCTGTAAGATATGTCTATGTGTGCGTGTAAGGAAAACCACGATTGGTTCCGACAGGGTCTTCGGTCTATTTTATTACATTTTAGTGGTTCCCGTTACAAACATAAGAACTCTTTGTTGGCACGACAAGCGGTGAAGTCCCGAAAATTAGTTTTGTTCTAATTACTTTCTGAAAGTTCACTCGTTTGCTTTGAGTTTCGCAAAGGCTCGATTGGACCAGAGTATTGCTTACAGATCGTTATAGAAAAGAGCGGATAATCCATACTAATGTTATCGGGCCAACTTTTAATGGCGAATGTTTTTTTTTGTCAAAGCCCTTTTGACGAAGTTTGATCGTTTATTTTAATGAGGCTCATGAACTCAAACATGAAGTATCGGCACTTTAAAAGCCTTTAACTATATTGGATTAAAAAAACAAAAAAACCGACTTCAAAAAACCTGCCTCTAAAAAAAGCAAGAAATAATATACAAATCATTAGATACGCATTATCATTGTTATAATAAAACACGTCAATTGAATTCGGGTGGGGCTGGAGTACATCTTCCTTTTTTTATTCTACAAGCCCCACCCGACTTCAATTGACGTGTTTTATTATAACAATGATAATGCGTATCTAATGATTTGTATATTATTTCTTGCTTTTTTTAGAGGCAGGTTTTTTGAAGTCGGTTTTTTGTTTTTTAAACAATTTTTTTATTTCTTTATTTTTAGTGTAAGTACCTTCTGTATTAGGTAGTGTAGGTATATTATTTAGGTAGAAAAATCGGCTCAGCCAAACGTGAGATAATTCGCGGAGAAACATACATACATACAAACTGAATACCTCCTTTTTTTGAAGTCGGTTAAAAAGACTACACAAAGGTCCCTTCCCCAACAAAAAAAATCATCTAATTCGGTTCATAAATAACAAAATTGTCAAGTTAGTTGATTTAATATCATAGTATTTTCAGGATTACTTGTAAACTACTAAACCGATTACTTGTAAACTACTAACCGATAAATGGGACCATCTCGCAAGAAAACTCAATCGAACAAAAAAAGAATTATCTAAATCGGTCCATAAATGTCGAAAATACGCGCGAACAACGATAAAAAAAAAAACATACAGTCGAATTGAGAACCTCCTCCTTTTGATGAAGTCGGTTAAAAAATTAAATGGGACCATCTCGCAAGAAAACTCAATCGAACAAAAAAATAATTATCTAAATCGGTCCATAAATGTCGAAGATACGCGCGAACAACGATAAAAAAAAAAACATACAATCGAATTGAGAACCTCCTCCTTTTGATGAAGTCGGTTAAAAATAAAGAGGGGAATAATTGGTTTCTTGGTCAATAAAAATATACAATACTTATTGTATAGGTAGGTACCTCGATATCATCTAAAATCTGTGTTCAATTGAAGTGAAAGTGAAAGTGAAATAAGCTTTATTCAAATAAACTTAATTATGTGTATGATTAATTTAATGTATTTATTTTATTATTACTTTTAATCCAAATTTCCAATCAATTTATTGATTATCAACCGCCCGCAACTTCGTCTGCGTGGAAAGTTTTTTACTATCCCTCGGGAAAAATACTTTTTTTTCTGGATAAAAGGTAGGTACCCCATGTCCTTCTCTGTAACATAGACTCAATAATAACTAAAATTGAATGATGATCGGTTCTGTAGTTATGACGTGAAGGCGTAACCAACAATCAAATAAAAAAACGGAAAATAGACAGAATTAATATGAAATTAGGTACTCGTCTTAATTTGAACTTAATCGGACTTTGTGAAGCAGGCCCACTCTAATAAATGATAACTAAGACTTTTTGCCAACGAAATAAGCCATGGAATCTTTAATTAAAATCCTGTTATATTAGACAGGACATTTTTAATTATAGGAAAGTAAAAATATTATATTAAAACTTCAAAGATAAAACTTACCTTTATAAAATCAACTTGATATTTTTCATAATTTTATAATAACAAATCGAGCATATGAAACGGTTGTAATAATAACGTAATTTGAATTTTGTTAGCTTTAGAGTACTTTGCCTTTATGAAAAATAATAATATTATCTTGTACGATGTCTACGTACTTTAATAAGCTACTTTGTTAAGGTCAATATTCAGTTTGTCCATTACTTAGTTGTATTGCCATGTCGTACGCACTGGTACTGACAACCTGGAACGTCTGATGGTAACAGGGAAGATCGAGGGCAAAAGACTTAGAGGAAGTAGTCCTAACGATAGACCAACCAAGTATCAAGCACCTCGAGATACCCTGTCAGCCCCAATCTTCACCAGGCGACTGAGCGCAGCCAATGGAAACAGATGATAGAATGAAGAGAGTCACAATCACGATCCCCAGCAGTCAACTAATATTGAGGAAACGAATAGGAAAAGAAGAGAATCTTTAATTCAGATATGGATTACTTTTTAGGGTTCCGTAGCCTAAATGTGAAAATGTGTCCTCTAACTTTTGAAATAACAGGGTGAAAAATCGAAAAATAGACCTTAATAAACGCTTTCAACGAAAAAACACTGTGAAAAATAAAGTTATTTTTGCAGCCGAATAAAAATAGTGGTAAAAGGTAACTACGGAACGGCGCGTGGCCCGACACGCATTTGGCCGGTTTTTTATTGAAGCAACGACGCATGGCAAATGGTTAATGGTTATTTCAACGATTGTTATAATAAATAATTGCATAATACTAGCGGCTGACCGCGACTTCGTCTGCGTGTTAAGTTTTTTTGTTATCCCTCGGGAACAGTACTTTTTCTGGATGAAAGGTACCTACCCTATGTCTTTCTTTGTACCCCTGACAACTTGTATGTAAAATTTCATGATAATCGGTTCAGTAGTTAAGACGTGAAGGCGTAACAAACAAACGAACAAACAGACTTTCGCATTTATAGTAAGTATAGTAAGGAGGTAAGGATTGTAACTATCGAAAATGATACATAATAGAAGCAACTCTCTGGGATAGTCCTAATGCAATTTGTATTAAATTATTGAGAAATAAACCTATTTTATTTAGATTGCAACCTTGCGCTACAATTTTGTAGTTTTTAATCAGTCTTCTTAGAACTAAGTAATTATAAAATTATATAAAACATGAAATTATATCATTTGTTACTAGTAAGTATATTTTTTTAAATATAAGGTCTTGACCTTAACAGTCTCCTTATTAAAAGAACAGCGGTCGCAATAAGGGATGCAATATTTCAGACCCCCGGCGGAGATTATCAACAGGTGTGCCTGCTAAGTCTCTTAGTCATAACTACTGGGGAGAATAAATGTAACAGGACCTTCATATTTCAAGTTCATTAAGTTTTATCAGGTTTTTTAGACGGCAAATGGAGAGTGAGAAAGTTGTAAGTCTGAGACAGAGTCGCCATCGCCAGAGGCTGATCGCGCTATTTCGAATGACAAAATCAAAATTAAACGTTGGCGTTTTGGTTTATATATGTACACTATGTACCTATATGTAAAATAATTTGTTGAAATATTAACATAAGTTTCCTTCAAGCGAAAATTTTATTTACGAAATTTGGTCTATAATAAAAATGTGCCAGTTTACCTTCACTGATATGCATGTACCAGTTCGCATTGGGCCTGCGAGGTGGATTATATGGCCCATCCGTAAGGAAGGCCTGTGTCCCAGCAGTAGGGATATTAAAAAAATGCTGATGTCGATATATGGGTATTTGCTTAATATCTTTGTCCTTTTATGTGTCACGGGTATATATTTTTAGAATCGTATCTATAAACAGAACTCGCTAGATATTAAGAATTTGATAAGATGATTTCTGCGTAGCCCGGGAACTATTAAAAACTTTTTAAAAGCAAACTTTTTGTGATCAGCTCCCTGAGGATCCGTGAAAAATATTCCAGAAATGTTAATGTTGGCCCCAGTGAACTAGTTCAAAACTTCTGGAACAGTTTACAGGGAGTTCATTAAGAGCCTCGTTACTTTATTGTGTGGTGCAATTAGGTAAGCGTCTTATTATTATTTTTAGTTTGATAACAACTGCTATCAAATGCAAAAGGAAAGTGTAACACCCGGGAAATCGCGAAGCAGTAAGAATAAGTCTATTGTTGTAAACATTGGCTCATTTTATAACGACTCCTTACCAACGAGCTATAATTATATATAGTGAGTAAATTGGGAGTGCGTTGATCGGTGATTCCAAGTGTTATAAATTGTGAATGGGAAAATCCGCGAGAAGACTTAATTGTTTGAAGAATTGCTCTGCTGAAGTGGAAGTCTGGGCGCGGCACAAAGCGAGACAAAACCGATTGCCTACCGATTGCAGTTCGGGAAAATAGCGCACCAGACGACGACGTTCCGAGTGGCTGACGACTAGCGAAGGTTGCGGGAAGCCGCTGGATGCAGGCAGCCGTAGGACCGTCTCGTGGAGATCTTTTGGGCAGATCTAAACTACCTATACAGTCTGTTTTTTCTAACTTGTCTTATTTAGTAAACTGTCTTTTTACTTTCATATTTATTTGTTGTCATATTAAATCAAAAATCAAACGATACTGTTAATCATTCAAGACATGATTAACAGTATCGTTTGTATTCTTGTGTGGAAAACCATGTTGTTTTTTTATGATTATTTCAATAAACAGTTGGGTGAAGATTTCTATCAAATAGGATAAGTATCGATAATAAACAGACTGTATAGAGGGTGTAGTGCGGCTGTAGATATGATGATGATGTCTTACCAGTCTCCCGCTTAGTAATACAGAACATAATAAAATATTACTATTATTAGCCCTGGATCCAGGCCCAATATTCTGGATTGCGGCGATCCTATAGATTGAGATCGGTATTCTCCGCTCGTCGCTTTAACTTAGAGCATCTGCGCTGCGGAAGAAATACTTCACTTTCTATAAGTAAGAAAATGAAGTTCCACCCTCTCGAGACTCGTTTAGACTCAGCTGTAATTGGACTAAACTCGGCATTGTTTGACGCTGGTTCTGAGTATACTCATTTAAATTGGGACAGTTTATAACTGAGAGACTTTGAGAGCGTGATTTAGCTAAATAGGGATTAATGGAAAGTGAAGGTGTCACTAATGTGACGCGAGGTAATGAAATGACTTATTATTTTTCAAAGTTGCTTAGTTACATTTAAATAAGTTTAAAAGTATAAGTATACTATAGCGGCCGCCCGCGGTTTTACCCGCGTGGTTCCCGTTCCCGTGGGAATATCGGGATGAAAAGTATCCTATGTTTTAATCTAAGGTATCTACTATCTATGTGCCAAATTTCAAGCAAATCCGTTCAGCAGCTTTTGCGTGATTGAGAAACAAACATCCAAATATAATCCAAACCCACAAACTTACACATTTATAATATTAGTAGGAAGTAGGATTTAAAATTCTAAATAATTCGGTTTTGTTGGAAATAAATTATTTCAATTTCTGACACAATTTCCGAGTCTTTTCGAGAGCTTTAACTTCTAAAGTGGTAACAAAATATAATTTGTAAGTTTATCGATTTATGAACACGAATGTAAAGTTTTGTTACCTACTTGAAAACACAATAGTAGATTGTTATACAAGACGCTAAAAGGACCCATTGCATACGAGGTAGTTTTATTCCCGAGCTTTAGCGAGGGAATAAATAGAAACCGAGTTACAATGGGTTTAGCGTCGTGTGTTACACTATACTTTTCACTACGATTGCGAGAAAATAAAATACAATATTAAATAGTATACCTACTTCCGTAAAAGAAACCACTCGTTTTTCTATCCTCCACTTCATAAACTTTTTGTACAATGTTTAAATAAATGATTTGTTGACGGCAAAGGATTAAAATTATTTCTTACCTATTACAGTCACTTCAATTCAATCAGTATGTAATTAAAGAAAAAATATGGTACCTATTTTAATTTCTGCTGTAGCAGCTAAGCAACACAAACACGCATTCTACGATTCACTCTGTGCACAGAGTATAAATAAGTCTATGATTTCACCGAAGAGATGCTTTTAGTTCCATTTTCAAAAATAAGAATGAGAAACAGGGGGCCTATTACGAAAATAACGTACTCAATCACTTGGTCACGATAATCGTCTGCAGATCGTCGGTTGTGGCTATTAAACACATTTTCAATTTGGTTATCGTAGCCCAAAGACTATTGAATGAATGATGTTGGATACGCTAGAGAAAAACTGTCAAACTTACGCAATCACTTTGCGATATCACATACGCAAGTGCTTTGTAATAGGAAACAATCATAACGAAGCACGGACGCAGTTGCGTGTATCGCATGAAACTTTTCGTAATAGACCCCCAGTATTAAGTCGAGCGAGTTTTTATTCGTGATTATGGATAAATACTTTTTCGTTTTAGTAGGCTCATTGGTAATAGACAAACATTAAAAAAGAAAAAACTTTAACCCCTAGGGGTAATTATGCTATTTTATCTCGGCTCTTGTACGTTACAATGACAGACTTTTTGAGCAAGAGGAGTGAAAATAATATTATCTTGAAAAACAAAAAACCATTTAACATAGTCCTAATAGTTATAGTTAACGTTCACTATGCTTGCTTGTTATTCTTCATTTTTCCAAATTGTTGCAAACTGATTTGTTTATTTTTAAGTCTGGTAACTCATAGCTTTTAAAAATACAGTATTAGAATCGCGTGGAATATCCAAAATAGAGAATTATTAAACTTTCGTGTTGCATTTTATTTGATTAAAATCACAGGTTATACTCGTACTAGTGATAGGCATTTTCACGCCTACTTAAATTCCTATAACTAGTATGTTGCATTTAATACCTGTGATTTTAAACTAAAAGTGAGAACTGTTCAGTTGATTGCAATAAAAATAACTATCTTGCTCCGAGAAATTAATTGGCCTTGGCCATTGGCCATAGAAATCAATTTAAAATCTCATTTGGCGTACATAACTTTGACAAATTGAATGACATGCTAAACTTTAGTTAGAAATGTTGAGAATGTGTCGTTTAGTTTTCGTTTGTTGGTTTTCATTGGTTACTTTTATCAATGCAGGCAAGTTATTTTCATATTACATTTAAATAAATACTTAATATCCTAATTCAGGGTTGAATTTTTGTTTACAACAGCAACTTATGTCGTTGACTACTTGTTCAAATGTGGTAGCAAAAATGAGAGATTAGCAAACAATCAGTAATGGTAATTTAACGTTACTCCTGTTTGTGTTAATTTATTGTTTTGTGATAAATACCTACTTATAGTCACGCATAGTAATGAAATAATAATAATATCAGTGTTATGCAAAAATTATACCTATACAAAAAGTTCTGAAAATGAACTTCTGTTTTCAGTACAGTGGTCAGGTAGGTTTGTTCTACACTATACCTGGAAATTATTCAAGGAGTTTTGATTTCATGTACGTCAGGTAGCCCTTAGTCATACACTAAATTTGCGACCTCGAAAACTGTGTGGAAGTTAAAAAACCGAAAATGTGATTGAGCCCTTGAATTTTTGATAATATCTGAACTTTGAAAATAATAATGTCTAAAAGAAAAATATTTATTAAGAAATCAAAGGGGACTACGTTTGCAACCATTTATTATACCTACTACAACTTTTGATACAAGAGTGACAACATAAGAAACATGATTAACTGTGCAAACATCAGTAACAATTTCATAATGTTGATTATGTTGTCACTCTTTAATTATAGTATCAAAATGTTGCAAATGTGCCTTTTGGTTTCCTAACATTTATTTTTCTTTTGAGACATTTTTTTTAATGTTCCTGATATTATCTAAAATACTTATTACAAGGGCTAGAACACAATTTTGTTTTTTTTAACTTCCACACAGTTTTTGAAGTAGCAAATTTAATATATGATTAACAGCTCTCAGGGCTACCTGACGCTCGAGAAATCAAAACTCCCTAGTAATATAATAAGTCTATGAAACTCCTTAAATTATTTCCAGGCAAAATTACCTGACTAAAAGTATCCTTAGACTGTTTCCAAATAGAAGAAATTAATTGAATAATATACTATAGGTACGTGATTTATTTCTCCAGATGAATACGACGTTGGGGATGACTTTAGTAAGTGCAAATTTATATTTACATCTACCTATTTATTGACCATACTAATTTTTCTTTTTGTTGTGAAAAAAAAAACATGGGAATCAGTCATGGGTGATAACTTTATTCATAAATGACACATCGTAAATGAAATTAATTAGTGATTGATGGCTAACCAATGATGATTGATGACTGATAGTCAAAGTCAAAATGTCTTTATTCAAATAAACTTAATAATTAAGAACTTTTGAATCGTTTATAAGTATATTTATAAGTATATTTTCCTACCACCATTATGAGCTAACATCTACATCTTTCATATAAGATACATTTATAGTAATATATATATAGTAGAGTTTATTATTTTTCTTGTGCAATCAAGCATTGGAACAGAAATATTGGCAGGATTTTTAACCACCCCTCTCCGTAAGGGCCAAACTACAATAGAAGAACCCGCGAGCACAGAAAGAGTTCAGCCGTTGGAGTTCTGCGTTCCGCGTTCTCAAGAGCCTGCGCAGACAAAGGCGGTCTGGAGTCCCGTGTTCGGCTGCGTTCAAACGATAACATAACACACGACCCGACCTCAAACCGAACTCAACTCAAACTCGCCTCAACCGCAGCCCACCTTGAAATACATCGCTTACAATTTTGAGTCTTATGACACATTGAGGTCGGTTCGTGCGTTACCGTCTGATCGCAGCCTTCCGCGTTTAGAGTTCTGCGTTCTTTCGAATGTACTGAAGTCCTTACGATAACGCACACAGCAGGCAGTCAGACCGCGGCGGCGGTCTTTGAGTTCGAGTCGAGGTCTAGAGTTCTTTTGGAGTGTAACAGGCAAAAAAAAGTGAAAAACACCATCCATTACCTTTGTTTTCCATGTTTTTTTACAGAGATTGATTTAGATTATTACTTTGGAACATCCGTACTCCGCACAGAACATAAACAGGAATCGTGTATGAGAAACGTACCCCCATTTATATGCCATCTGCAATGCTTTGAAAATCACATATGCGTTGACGGGCAATGCAGATGTCTTGACCGAGAGACAAAGGAAGTTCTACCGAAAGGTAAATCAATATATATATATTTTTATTTATTATCTACAACTCTTATTCACCCATAAGGAAGCTTGCCCATGCATGTACTACTTTTTGTTGCTTCAATAATCTAAGGCGTATAGCGATTTTTTCAACGATATTGTGAGCAACTCTCTTAGGCGTGAAATACATTGATGAGATGCGGCGGAGATAAGGGCGCAGATACGGCGGCGACACGTGTATTTCCTTTGCCGACCGTCTAAACAGTGCAAGGGAAATACACGTATCGCCGCTGTATCTGCGCCTTATCTCCGCCGCATCTCTTCTGTGTATTTCACGCCTTAGCGATCGTGGGAAAGTCATCCGATTGCCAGTGACCAGCGTGCCTTAGCAAGTCATTTTCCGAACGTCCCATTTCAGCTACAATCGCGTCAACCGGGATGCCGCGATTTTGTTTATGAGCGACTTCTTGTAGCACTGTCTGAACTCTGAATGTTCTTTACAAGACAACAAAATAATCACTCAGCGATTATCGCTCGTGGGCGAGCTGCCTTAAGATTTTAGGAAGCACTGGGTCTGTGTGTGAAAAAACCGGAGATATTATTGTGTCCCGGGAGCTCGGGAGGTTAACCATTATTACCGGAGTCCCCGGGGCATTGCGGGAGGGTTGGGAACCCTACCTGGGCCCCACCCAGCAGTTTTTTTTTCAAGTGTCTCTCTTTAACTATCCCGTCAGCTTTTAATTATTTCTAAAATACCTAATTCTCAGTTTTGTAATATTAGCCTCTACTTGGAAGTTTTAAACGTTAGGACACAAATCCAATTTACCAGTATAGTTCAAGTAACATATTAATAATATTATGTATTTATGGGAAACAGGCGTGAGTGTATGTATATATATATATATAACTAATATTTGATTTCAGTTCCTCAGGAATTCGTCGATTATACTAGGTTGCAGTTAAAAGGTCAAGTATCTATCAATATTATAATAACTGACGTACTTAAGGCGCCTACAGCTTTTGAGATTTTTGGCTTGAATACAAAACGCTTGAATACAAATATATAAAAAAACAAATGTTAATATTTTTAAAATTGCTTGCTTTCCTTGAGGTTAGATATGAAAATATTACGTATCATTTGAGGTATATTTTACGAAAAATAATTCAACCGTATCGAATCTGGAGGAGCCCAAACTTGGTCCGTGTTATTACAAAATATTTTTAAACACTGTTTAACTAAACACATGTTTAAATGTGATGCTGTCACTTTTTTGACAACATTGTTTGAAAGAGACAGCATCACATTTAAACATGTGTTTAGTTAAACAGTGTAATTTTTTTTATATGGTTTAATTTAAAACAAGTACTTAGCTGAAATGTAATGATGTCGTATCGATAGGATTGAGAACAAAAATTTTCCCCCATACAAAAAAGGTGACGTAATAATTCATCTCATGAGGGAGTTTTTTTAAGAACTACAGCTCAAAGAAAAATGTTTTGACCTCAAGTATGTGTGCCAAACTGCTATCATGTAAATCAATTTGCGGTTTTTTTGTGTATACGATTGTCGGTAGAGTGCTAACTATACCGACACATTGACTATAATGATTTAAGTGTCCGATAATTTGACAATTTTTTTTTTAGAAAGTTCACATCCTATTCAACTCAGCTTACAACTTCCCCAGCGTCCTACAAGAACAAGGCCTATAAAAGGTAAAATCGAAATCAATCATCAAAAATCATTAATTAGCATTGCTAAGGAAAAACACTTAGGGCATGTTTTACAATGTAACTTCTGTACCCTTAGCACGAACAGCTATCGAAAAAAATAACGCGCGTAAAATCATTCGATAGATAAATTTTGTATTGGAAATTTGTACAGCGCCATCTATCGCCGATAAGCGAAATGAAATTTTCCATAGAGAATTGTCTATCGAGTAATTTTTTCGCGCGTTTTTTTTCTCGATAGCTGTTCGTGCTAAGGGTACTGAGTAGCTTTCATGACAGATGATTTGACATAATTTTGATACCTATGATACCTGTCAAATTATCTGTCAAGTAAGCTACTTAGTACCCTTAGCACGAACAGCTATCGAGAAAAAAACCGCGCGTAAAATTACTCGATAGAGAATTATCTATGGAAATTTTAATTTCGCTTTTCGGCGGTAGATGGCGTTGTACTAATTTTCCATATTAAACTGCACTATCGAATGATTTTACGCGCGTTATTTTTTCGATAGCTGTTCGTGCTAAGGGTACTGACTGAACTTACTTTTGCACTGTGAAAACTAGGTACTAACAACATTTTTCCCAACGAGATATTTTTACAAGACAAAAATATTTAAACGTATTTCTTAGGGTTAAACTATATAGCGAGATACCGCTCGACGAAGATTGGTTGTGTGCGTTTTCACAGAAGGTCCGTATTTAAAGGATCGTTTTCAACAGTTTTTAACGGATTCGTCGCTACTGAAGGTTATGTTCACACTGTCTTTTACTTTAACAGCATACAATAAATACCGCATGGTAGCGCATCAGATTGTATGTTTACTGGATCCGGAATACGGTGGTGTGCGTGGACTCGCTCATACAAACTACAATCACCCATTAAAAACGTATACAATAAAACGGACCGCTATGTGAACGCGCACTTACCGTAGGCGCGTACCGTAGCGTACCGTACAGTCAGCAATGAAAGTCGCTTAACGCTTTGGTTCTTTGTCATAGCAACTTTTTTGACAGATGTCTCGCGGTTTGAAACATTAGTCAAAAGTAGAGTAAAACAACTTTCGTTGCTGACTGTACCGTAGCGCGGAAGCAGCTTATTGATTTTATTGCTGATGTAGGTTTTTGTATAAAGAAAAATTTGGAGCTATTACGAAATGTGATGCCGAGTGTACAGTAAACGGCACGCTAGGCTTCTACAAAGTGTCAATTTTTTTCAATCAATTTTAAACTTAAAAACAAGTTTTAAAATAATTTGAAGATTTTTGACAGTTTTGTATAGCTTGTTGTGCTGCTGACTGTACATAAAGATTAGGTAATCCTAATATGAAGTTCAAACCCTTCGACTATGTACCTAAGGACTTAAATATTGTTATATACTTACTCGTATTCCTAAGACAACTTATCACCTCAAAAGAAGTTGACGATGATAAAAAATTTTTGAATGCTGAAGAAAATCTTTTAAATTGTCTCAGATTTTTTTCACAATAACAGAGTGTTCTTCAATTATAAATATTGAAGTTATAAATTATATTTATATTTATCTTACAGAGTACTTACCACGTCCCGTTTTGCGTCACCATATCGCTCATTTCTGCCCAAACCTGGATGTCGCCAGAGTTTGCATCAGGAAATGTATGAAGGCCGGGAAACCAGCGTTCTGCGGCAAAGACCACGTGTGTTACTGCGGCCATAAATACGCGGACCCTGTCAGAGACCGGGAGGCTGATTCTGAAGCTATTTACGCGGAATTCAAGGATATGTACGAGAAGTATTTTGGAAAAGACTATAGACCATATTAATAGTGAAAACATAAAACTGAAAAAGAAACTAAAGTTTTGTTATTACAAGTTGTTGTTTTATTTTGCGTGAATCATAATGGCAACAAAACCTTACAATAATCAGCTCAGAAGAGAAAACAAAATATGCTTGACTATCTGTTGTTGTCTGTCTGTTTCATGGACACCCTTTGAATTAAAAAAACATAAATGCGAAACGCTTTTACACACCATTTTCAGGATTTCCACGAGCATTTTCCTCCTCATAGTACGATGTCTTAATTAGACTCTAAAATTAACAGTAAAAACAAACATTACTAAACAAATATTTCATTACACTGTGCAGGCAGGGGTGCCAAACCGAGTCTTGATCAGGGCTGGTTCGTCCTGATTTATATGCCGTGAACAGTCCCGCAGCCCGGCTGAATTTTAATTATACACAACCCTTCGAAAGCTTACGATAAAATAGTTTCCGATTTGATTTATATACGGCCAACATTTACATAAAATGGTGAAGCAATTCAACAGAGTTATTTTTAGCTCATTGTTTGGAATAAGAAAATATAAAGGTTTGAGCAATATCGTATTACGACTGCCATCTTAAGTGGTGTGTGAAGAGCTGGCTTTCGTATTTTTAGAAGGTCACTACATATCACTACATACCCTCGTAGTCATTCGTAGAAGTAGATAGCAAATGTGTTAAAAACGGCCACTTTTAGCAGCTTTGCTATCTACTTCTAGCAGTGACTAAGAGGGAATGTAATGATACCGTCTAAAAATACTTAACTGTGGGCCCTAAAAATTCCACGTAAAACATAATTAAAATTGTGTATTGGATTATTATATTGAATCAAATTCACCGCGGCGCCACTTTCGCTCAGAGTGCCACCTTAATAAAAAATACTCTAGGCATAGTAAGTATGTACTTGTAGCTAATATTAAAGCCTAAATATTGCCCAATGAAAAATTAGTCAATTTATTATTCTGTACGTGTAATTTTTTAAAACTTTTATATCCATCCCATTTCGGCGCAGATGCGTGTGCGAGCCTCAAATTAATTTAGGAGTTCCTATGACTGATTAGTTCCCATTACTCTGCGGAATTTGCGAATGAGATGGGTACTCCAAGTTTAACTAGTTTTTAGCTTTTAAGTAGGCTTTGAGTGATTCATTGTTTTAAGCTATTGTTTGGTTTTGAATAAAATATGCCTTATTAAGGTCAAATAAGTAAGATTGTACAAAAACCACCGTAAATTTTGTATCAAATAAAAGTTCATTATGAAACAATACTTTTAATGGGTTTCTCATTTAGAGGTTCATTATTTGAGACAATCTTTGAGAACGGTTATGTGGTATTTACATGGGTGACTAAAGCCGCACGGCGAAAATTGACCGAGTAAATGACAATTCGGCCTAGGCCGCAGGTGACTGAACAAAATTATCTGATCCGGTGGCCAAAACTGGAACTACGTTATTACGAGTGTCATCTAGGTTACGCTTAAGTTAAAGGGCAAAGTTTATAAGTCCATAATAAGGCCAGTAGTCATGTATGGATCAGTATGTTGGGCTATGAAGAAGATGGATGAAAGGAAATGTTGAGGTGGATGTGTGGTGGTGTGACGTAAATGGATAAAATTAGGAATGAGTATGTCAGAGGAAGTCTGAAAGTAGCACCAGTAACAGAGAAGTTGAAAGGGAATCGTCTGGCTTGGTTTGGGCATGTTATGAGAAGAGATGAAAGGCATGTTACTAGAAGAGTAATGGATATGGATGTTGAGGGTTGGAAAGTACGAGGAAGACCGCAGAAAAGATGGATGTATTGTGTGCGGAATAAGGGAGTGGATGAGGAAATGACGAGTGACAGGAAGGAATGGAAGAGAAGGACGCACTGCACCGACCCCAAATAAATTGGGATAAGGGTAGGGGGATGATGATCTAGGTTACGCCATCAACTAAAAGACGACAGTGACGCCATCACCTGCGATTCAATTTTGGCAGCGACTTGCTAGGTGACTACAGATGACCGTCGCAGGTGACTAAAACCGACTCATGTAAATAGCCCATTACAGTTGTCCGGAGTGAGTTAATAAATTAAAAAAAATAGCTACTTACAAAACAAAATGGTTTCTAGACTTTCTGCAAAGCCACAATCAATTTTATTGTTCTATTCAAAGACAAGTTTATTTTACTAGTGCTTTCATTACATACCGGTCTGACAATAGCTCGCACCCTTCGAATTAGCATTATCATTGTGTTCAACAGCTCTACACGTCTATTGTTCTAGAAATATGAGCATAAACTATTTTGCGAATCCAAACATCCCTCTTTGTCTTCTCACTAATAAGGTCCAGTTTTGCATAATAAGCAGCTTATTTCTGTTCCTTCGACACTGAGAATGGGCGCTAGTTGATTTGATTACACATTCTGCATGAATTTTGAGGTCTATTGTTACTTCGGAGCGTGTGCGCGGATGGTTTTCGAAATTTTTTGTACCTAACTTAGAATATTATAATTGTTTTTAACCATGCGCCTGAAATACATTTTGCATTCACGCGCGTTTTGTTTTGGAAACGTTAATTGAAAGGGCTACAATATTGTAACAATTTTACACGTTTGTTTGTTCAGTTAAAAAAAGATGTAACATTGTATTTTATAATGAGAAGCTTAATAAAATTTTGAACAGTAGTGCTCGTACTGAGTCGTGAAAAGTTGCTTTATTTAGAGGGAACAAAATCGCAGTTGCGCTAATGAGTTTATCATACAGCAAATTTATCTAAAAGAACTTCATTTAGTTTAAAGGCTTTCTATAAAAGCGACTAATAAATTGTTGAATGATTAATATTTACATTTATGTTAGGACTATTTTTTTCGAAAAAGATTGTAGGTGTACCTGCCTAAAATAAAAAACAAAACACTACATCATAACTTAAGTATTCCATAATAGCGTAATAATACTATAAGCGTTCCATAATTTGGTTTGGTTACTATTGAAAACAAAACACTGCAGAAAAAGATTATACCCCAAAGTTCTTTCCGTCATTCAATAGTTTCCTACTAATTGTACAGGAAGAAAGCTTACAGGAAAGAGGGTCCGGATGAAAGCTGTAATTCCACACCATACGTCATACGGAACTAAAATAATAGTTGACAAGCCTCCGTGTGTCCCAGGGGGCCGAATGTCAGGTACAGGCTTGTTCGTCTTTTAGGGGAACAAATTGTTGGGCTTTCTATTGCATTTTTTCAAGGTAAGGTGCACCCTTATTTATTTAGTTAGTATTTTTTTCTCAAAAGTATAAGTCACGTCTATAAATATACATATACAGTTTAGAACTTTGTCACTCTAAATGCTATTACTTTTTTAAAGCTAAGGATTTTCTAATGTCATATTGTTGACTTAAAACATTTCATAAGTTAAAATAGCAAACGATTCTAAACAATATTAAGTTCAATACCAAACAGTTTCTGATCTATCTCTAGATTTGCCTTAAATTCTAGTCGTTAAACTCTGTTATATCTTATATTTTACAAAACAGCATTTAAATAAATAGGTACCGAGCAAAGATTCCATAATAGAAAATTATTACAACCACGGTAGGTAAACATCAAAGCATTTTCCGTTTTCTGTAACTCATTAAATAATCATGATACTTGTAATTAGCAAAAACAACGAATGCTACGAAATATGTAATGAGATTTAATTCAATTTGATAAAGAAAGGCGAAAACAGTATCTAACTGTGATCTCAGAAAGGTTGAAGATATGCATTTTTTAATTTAAATTTTTATTAAATTATGGATAATGTTTAGTAGAACCTTATTATTGATTTGATCCTTAATTGTTTTTCTTTTATTTTGTGATTAGTGTAAATTGATAAATTTACACAGTAACTCCTTAACAACTTTAAAAGACAAACAACAAAGTCCAAACTTTATTTTACAATTCTTACTCAAGAATTTACTTCCAATGCGATATTAAAACCGGCTTCCTAATAAATTACCTCTTAATCAGCGTCATCGAAAGTCCGAATTTTATAGAACCTCCATCGACTTCTGAAGCAAAGTAACTTAATTAATGCGTTATATAATTTTGAATGAATTATCAGGTCGTGAGCAGAGTCAATTAGCAAAATAAAACATAATTCATTTCAATAATTCACAGAAGAAACTTTGCCCTTTCGCGCTCTCCTTTTCTGTCTTATTTGTCTCTTTCAAACGCGTGCGTAGCGACGCAGTGTTGTCATCTCTGTCACACATACAAGCCGAATTGCCCAACTTCGAATGTTATCTCCTTTCCGAGCATCTACTGTGATTCGATAAGGAATGTTGCTCTATCAAAAGCTCTATTAATAGCGGCAACAACCCAGGAAAAAGAATTTTCTGCTTAGGACAGTTTGAGACATTAATTGACAAAAAAAATCCTAAATAATTATCAAATTTTGAAATTATAAATATTAGAAATTATGTCAAAATTGTATCTTTTTCTGATGAAAATAATATAATTTAAATATTTTGATACTATAAGTAGTATCAATATCAATAATGATAAGTATACTTTTATTTATTGTTCATATGTTTTAAGTTTAACATTAAAAGCTATTGCTTAGAAGGCAAAATGATAATCAGTTTTTCAGAACACTGATAGAAAAAAATACCAAATACCTTGATGATTTTCCGTAACAGTAAATAACTGGCAAAACAACTTTTTGACTATCGACATCGAAGTAGAGCACTCTTTCCTGCCGCGCAGCTTCAGTTCGATTGGCTACGGATCTCCCTCGTAGCTCGTAGCAACGCGAGGCTGCTGTCGTGCGGGTGATCCGCTACGGAGCGCACGTCTACGGTACAGTGCTACGGTCGGGGACCTTGACACGATTCAGCCCCGCCTGCGAACCCGAAATATATTCGAATTTTGAACCGTAATCTGTGAGTGACCACTGATGGCGTAAACTTTTGTGTTTTGTTTCTGTGGTGTGGTGTAAAGACTCTCTGGTGATACGAGGTAAGTGGTAAACACCATAAAATAAATGACATCGGAAAGAATACGTTAGATGCAACGTGACTTCCAAATACATCGTAGCACGGCGTGTACAGAACACGCTGAGAGAGCTTTTATATTAAAAATAATATTGTATTTGATTTTCTGAGGGTGGTCTATTGACTCTTTAACTATCGGTTGCTGTGTAACGATGATTACGTACTTTAAAAAAATACTAAATGAAAATATGATTGCTGCATTAAAAATAATATTGTAAGCATGTTTGTATTATAGTTCCACATAACAGAAAAAATGGATTTTGAATTAATATCTGTTTTCTTATTTGAAATTAGTTGTCTCATTTGCATTCCTTTAACGACATTTTATTGTAATATTCAAAATGTATAATATAAAGTTTTCTTTGTAAACATTATTTTCGGACTGTTTGTGTAATGTGACTTATGTGTTACAATTTTTGCATGTTACAAGCAACTATAATGATTAGGTTTTTTTTGATAAATTATCAAGTACCTAGTCTCTGGTTTGTTCAGGTTGGATTGTTTCCCGCTTTTTTAAACCAGATACAAGAAGATTAAAACTAACAGAGTTTAACTTACTCAAAATTTTGGGAGTCGTCAGAATTTTAATCAAGTTCTGAAATTAACTTGTGATAATAATCTTTTAATAAAACAAAATATATAATTTTGCTTTAAGTTTCCGAGTTAATTAGCTCCAGAGAAAAATGTAGATGAACTGACAGATTGGACTTTTTCCTTAGTTGATACAGAACCCTAAAGCGTAGTGGAGGGTTAATTTAATAATTATAATCTTATTTAAATAAAAATCAAACTATAACAAAAACACAATAACATACATGTAACCGTGTTTTTAGTGCAATAAAGAGTACCTATAATCAAACTTTCTGATGTTCCTCAGATGTCGTATCTTATTAAGATAATTATTGCTTTTGTGCGATTTACAAGGGTCGATTTTACATGCGACTTACTGCTCGATTCAAAACGACTAGAGCTTTTTATCTACAATCGCTTAGAAAATCGAATCGCCACCTCATTGAAATTAGATTTGCGATTAGATTTTACAAGCGATTGTCGATTACTTAACAAAATATTAAATAAATAAGCAAGTCCTTAAAAGAATTTTAGGCATTAGTAATAAAAAAAAAAAATAATAAAGAAAATTTGCTTTTCAACCACAACAACTTTTACGCTCTTTGCAATAAGATACATTATGTCAATTAATCGTATCATTTTACTAAAAATATAAAACTTTGGAATTATTTAAATCACGAATTTTAAGGTTAGTAAGCTAAATATTATAAACGTTTCACTATTAATGTTGGGTTTTATATAAAATGAAAGAGAAAATACAAATTATGTAAGCATCAAAGGGGTTAAGACCATTAGCACAGTACATCTAATATTATACCACATTATACTGTGCCATTAGCTTATATTTCGAACGTCGCAAAACAAGGAAGTTCCAAGAATGTGACCTCTTTTAAGAAAAGAAATTGTTTTTGTTTCATTCCCGGGACGTTGCTCGTTACATGTGTGAGCTGTCAGCCTTATAATATATTAGAGCATCAATAAAGAAAGGAACATATCTTAAGAAACCCTTTCAATGTTGTAAAGATACTATGTATGTGTGAAGCATCGCTATATTTTTGTTTCTAGGTACGATGTAATTTATGATCGAAAGCCGAACATAAGTTTAAAAAAAACTGTCAAGCAATTATATTTATTTATACCCATCCACGCGCTACATTCTTTTGTAGTTATAGTACTTAGAGTTTTATCAAACACAAACGCACCAATTTAACTGTTTATTTCCTAATGTAATCTCAGTAAAAGCTGTTTTTACACGCGTTGTAGTTACACTAAATAGTTTCATTGAGGCTTTAATTATTTCATATTTAATTCACTAAAAATCAAACCCTATATAAAAAGTTTTTAATGATTTCCTAACAATAAAAATCTAACGAGAAGAAAAAAAAAGACATTTTTGCGACTCTTACAATCGTCAACTTCGATCTACTAACTCTCTTTCTCTCTTTACTCCTCTCTTTCATTCCGGTTATATGACGTCTGATTCTTTTACAATGCTAGCTCTGCGTCTCTGGAATAGTCTCTCTGAATCTATCAGAATTTCTCTCAGTAAAGTCTCCTTCAAAAAATGTAGATTATTATTTATATATATTGTATATCCAAGTTTTTATATGTATTATAAATGTATTAAATTATATGTTATGTTGTATATTACTATTTTACCCTATGTACCGCTTTCATTGATATCTGTTTCCTAAAGGTTGACTAGGAGAGAATGCTTTTAGCATTTAGTTCGCCTTTTGTAAATTTTGTTTGAAATGTACAATAAAGTTTGTGAAAATAAAAATAAATAAAATAATGTGATCACATTTTCAAACTTAATTTCAACATACAATAAGTCCTACGCGTATTTCTAATTTCAGAACAAAAAAGGCTTTTGCTAAGTTTAAATGAGCGTCCGGCCTTTGTGTAATCAGATACATTTTTCATTCCACTGCGAGACTGAAAAGAGAGTTTAAAAAATTCAAAGGGTCCTTTAGACCCCTTAGTTAGGACTTGGCCACAGCAGAGTAATCAAAAATATTCTGTGAACACCAGAGAAAAAGTTTCTTTACAGCGTTGCCCAAAGATGGCCGTAATTTAATAAAAAAAGCTTACTTTTATATGTGTGAATCTGTGATATGGTTTTTTGTTTTATACTTAGATTGCTGAAACCTAAGTGGAGATTCACATGTGACTATAATATACAAAATAAAATATATTAAACTCGCACCCCAACGTGATAGTTCGCACCCCAACGTGACATTTCGCACTCGAATTGTGAAAAATAAATAAAATATGATTGATATAGTACATTACTGCAGCGGCACGCAAGACAGGCATTGAAGGACGAACGTGAAAATACCTAGTTTTAGCCGGCTAAAACTAGGTGTAGCCAAATAGCTGTTGGTTAAAACCAGGTGTAACCGATCTGCTTTATTCATGTAGGTCCCGAATATAGGTTAAAAATTTAATGCGAGTGCGAAGCGTGTGCCTTCAATTTCCAGGTTATTTTTTTAACAGACAACAGAAATAACTTTCTTAATACCCCATGCTGGAACTAGTTTTAACCGGCTACACCTAGTATTAGCCGCGAGCAAATCGGCTACACCTAGATTTATCCAACAGCTAGCGGCCACACCTAGTTTTACCTGGCGAAAACTAGGTTTAGCCGCACTTCGGGTATTAGCCGTAACATATAAATAAATATAATAAAGTAAGTTCTTACAGATTACCTCTTCTTCTTCTTTTTATGCTTTGTTGAGTGGTTTGCTCAGTTATTTGTTCCTACGGACTCCGTCTAACAGATTATCCTCAAGCTAAAACGTAACACGAGCAAGAAACAACAAGAAAATGTCAAGGAAATTATATCTGACATAGCCGAATAACGTAGGGAATGAAAGATAAACACGTGATTACGACAAGGCCTTACAAAGCATCTTTTATATTAGGTACTCGAATCACTGAATTAGTAAATAATCATACAAAAATAGTAAATTAACCAACTTTCATAGATATAGAGGAGCTCGGTGGCACAGTGGTTTAGCGCTTGACCCAGCGATTGCTGAAGTTAAGCAACGTTCGCAAGGGTCGGTCATGGGATGGGTGACCAAAAATTTATTATCTCGAGCTTCTCCGTGCTTCGGATGGCACGTTAAGCCGTTGGTCCCGGCTGCATTTGCAGTCGTTAATACCCAATCACACCAATCCGCATTGGGCCCGCGTGGTGGGTTAAGGCCCAATCTCCTTACCACCCATAAGGAAGGCCTGTGCACCAGCAGTGGGGACATCAAAAATGGCTGATGGACATAAATATGGTGGTACAAAATGATGTGATGATACTGAAACAGGTGATAGTGTTGCTTAAACTAAACAACTTTCTCCATGGAATATCCAAAACGAAAAAAAAAATTTATACTCACATAGAAAATACATAGGTCAGCTGACCGGCTTATTATGGAAAGGCGAAATAAGAAATCGTTTTTCGACCTAAGTTCCTTGGGGAATGTTGTTCAGTTTTAACAACACTATTACCTACTTCAGTATCATCACATCTTCTGGTACCACCTTATATGTAATAATAAATATATAAAATACTCTATACAGAGACAAGGGTTGTGCATATTTTTAATAGGTCACAGCTCAACGGCATCCCTAATAATTTTATTTTAACCCTTAAGTGCACGTGGTTCATCACACAGCAGAACTTTGATCGTCGTCGTCCCATCCGACCTCAGTCAGGTCGCGACCCCACACGTAAAAAATTCAAAAGCCACCATGAATATAAACTCGCTACTGGAGATAAAACTGGGTGTGTTTGGGTCGATCTAACACCTCGACCCTGAGGAGAGCGATAGCGAACACAAAGGAATCGCCTGGAATATTTTTGCATGTGCCGATGCTTTACGATTTCCATTACGCATAGCCAAAGAATAAGTGAATCAAGTTCTTTTATATTTTATTCTACGGTGTAATTAAAGTGGTTAAGATTTTTATAGCCTTTTTTTGAGAGTGTTGTGTCGTCGACGTTTAAAAAAACATAAGATACAAAAAAAGATTTGATTGTTAAGCCTCGACGATATAAAGGCATCATAAAGGGTTTTCAAGATGTCTTCCAATAATTCAACACGTTAAAAATACTATTTCAAAAGCAGCTCAATCTATTTTGATAATTATAAGTCGGTGTTTGTTGCAGACACTCACCGCTCGCTTGTTACCGACACTTGGGCCAAAATCCCTGAGGACTAGAAGGTCCACGTGGTCGTAAGATTTCCTAAATCACCCCTGGGGCAGCTTTAGGGTTATTATCGAAGGGTTTCCTGTTTGAAGTAACACCGTATCGGAAACCCAATTTTTTTACAGTAAGAAGTGTTGGTCAGTTGTATTTATTTTTACATTTACTTGATTGGGTAAGGTAAGGTTACTAGCAATTAATTTACTTATAATAATATTATATCATCGAATATAGTGTGACCGGACATCCTAATAAAAACAATGGCAAATACAAAGATTTTTTTGTTTATATAAGTTTATCACGTAAAAACCTTATAGGACAACTCCTGAAGAAGATTCAGTAGTTCTCAGAATTATTGTAAAAAAGTTTGTCTAATAAGTTGGTGTAGATCGTTCTCCTGTCCATGCAAAAAAAAACAAATGACAATATCAAAAAAAATGCGTCATCCTATCGTACGTGTGATACCTCACGCGTATTCACAATATACCCAGTATACTTGGCATGCGAACCAACGGTGACAGGGTGAAAAAGCTATTGTGTTATACAAAAAATGCATGAAACATTGTGATGTCAGATATGCCCGTGTATTATAAAAACGGGTATAAAAGTAGCAAAAGCTTTTACGTGACGGAGTAACCTTTGAAACCGTTATTGTAGCTAAAGTATAAAGTAATATCTATTTTACATGTTCTTCGTCTTTGTGAAAATCAAAATTACAGTGCTAATATATAAAAGCGTAAATCATTTTAACGGCATTTTGTTGGATTTAAAGATCTCTTTGATTTTCCGATTTTTCATTGCAATAATGTATTGTTATGTATAATTTTTTTGTTAAAGTATTAAACTAGCGGCTCAGTGAGCTGCAAACCTCGATCAAATTGTATTTGTTTAAAATATAATCTAATAGATGTCGCCACGACGCGACAATGACACTGCTTTTGAAAAACAATACTATGAGCTATTTGGTAGGTTAGGTATTCTTTTAGTACCTATACCTATCTATTCTAAGCTAGATGGCGCTTTGAACATTTTTCGAAAGGGTGAATGAATGTTTTTTCGTAAAATCGTCGTCGCATTTCTTAACCGATTCACGTGAAATTTTGTGAGCAGGTTTTATAATTGTTTGGAATATTTCGGCGAGCAAATTTTAGAAATTTAACGAAAAAATTATCACCCATTCGAAAAATTTTCAAATTATAAGCGCCATCTAACTTCAAATAGATATATGAAATAATACCTAACCTGCTATGTTTAGCAGGTTAGGTACTATGCGTTGTTACGCATAGTACTTTTCAAATGCAGGGTCAACCTCGTGGCGACATCCAGCCCCCCTACCATGACTGTCAAAAGTAATATCGAAGCAATGTTGTAAATGAGATGGTGCTATACGCGATGATAGGTCTGTCCCTATAACAACATTACTTTAAGGTTGCTGTAAGAGCTAAGAGTACGGCCTCTGTACCCTTAGCACGAACAGCTATCGAAAAAAATAACTCGCGTAAAATCATTCTTTCTTCTTTGTCCGTCCCTGTTCCCTTTATTTGGGGTCGGGTCTCCTCACACTTCTTCGCCAGGATAATCTATCCTGGGTTGTCATCTCTGGCAATTGGGCTTCCTTGAGGTCTCTCTCTATCTTGGACCACCAGGTCAGTGGCGGGCGTCCTCTGCCTCTCTTATGTTCTGGCAATTTAAGTGCGATCCGAACTACATGGTCTTCACTCCTTCTTTTGACATGTCCGTACCATCGGAGACGATTTTCGGTCAGTTTTTCGGCGATTGGTGCGACTTTAAAGCTGCCCCTTATATGTATATTCATTGCGCACTTTATCTAGTCATTCAAATTCATTCAAAAGATTCAAAATCATTCGATAGTTAAATTTTGTATTGGAAATTTGTACAACGCCATCTATCGCCGATAAGCGAAATGAAATTTTCCATAGAGAATTGTCTATCGAGTAATTTTACGTGCGTTTTTTTTCTCGATAGCTGTTCGTACTAAGGGTACTGGTGTTAGATAAATTTTTAAACAACATACAATTTGAAAGAGGTTATTATTTAGTCTCGACAATACAAGCTTTGCTTAGTTTTTTCTAAATGATTTTCTTGTCCATCATAGTTATTTATAGTTATACATTAAACAAAATACTTACACCGATTCTATTTTACGATTACAAAAGGGATGTGCGTATTAGAACATCAATACCCGTTATTATAGTTCGAAACTGTTCTAAAATAACTCTGAAACCGGGTCGTCTATCATTAATATTCATAATCAAACCATTCGTTATCGATACTAATTATTTGGACTATATTTAGCGATTGAGGACTCGTTAAAATATTCGGCATCACGTTTCGGAGATCGATTCGTATTCGAATGCAATTTGAACAGCTTCGTTTGTACGAATAATGATTATTTTGGTACAGATTTCCAATAACAACCTTCTCTTGACACGGGTCAAGAGAAGGTTTTTTGATTGTTTAGTTGACTTCTATTTTGTCAATGGTATTTTGCATTGTACGCATTCTTATACGGACAATGAATTAATCCTAGAAGGAATAACGATCTATATTTATCTCTATCGGGGTGGTTGTAGTTAAGTAGTGTATATGTTACGGCTAATACCCGTAGTGCGGCTAAATCTAGTTTGAGCCGGCTAAAACTAGGTGTAGCCGGTAATTATTGGTTAAATCTGAGTGTAGCCGATTTGCTCGCGGCTAATACTAGGTGTAGCCGGTTAAAACTAAACTAGGCTTCTATACTGAGGGGAGTAATTTATAGGGTATTAAGAAAGTAATTCTATTGTCTGTAAAAAATAACCTCGAAATTTAAATTTTTAACCTATATTCGGGACCTAAAGGAGTAAAGCAGATCGGTTACACTCGGTTTTAACCATCAGCTATCGGCTACACCTAGTTTTAGCCGGCTAAAACTAAGTTTAGCCGCACTTCGGGAATTAGCAGTAACGTATTTTTTTTTAAATAAAATACAAAAATTTAAATAATATGAGACATAAAGGTTTTCATAACTTTTCATCTAAAACAGATTAATATTTCCGGCAGCCACCACTTGTATCTGACACATTTAAACAAACAAAACCGACCACGGCGCTTACAAAACGGCACTCAAACAAACAATAGCACTTAATTAATTTTCTTTCAGGGCAACATAAAAGAGGATAGTAAAGAGAGGACAACAAATAGGAAAAAGAGGATTTGGCCCCCAGACAGTTCATTTTTGTGGCAAAACAAATTGAACTTAAAAGCCTTCGGATAAAGTTCAAGTGGCGGAAAATGTTAATTAGGTGACAGGCGGTGAGATTTAGCGCTAAGCTGTTGTGCACTCGGCTGGTGGTGTTGCGGAGGCAGCTGATTAAGGAGCTAATAATGATTAAGATAAATAGTGATTTTTAATTTTTAATAGCAAAGTAGCTATAAAAAAATGTCCAGTAATGAAGACTTTGTTATAACTATACAGCTTTTCTAAAGAAGTCCAATGCAAAGCAGAAAAAATGGCTAAAAGAAAAAATTGTCTAGGGAGTATTCTGTGTCTAAACTTCATGATAATTTTCTGTTTCCTTAAAATAATACTGATAACAATAAAATTATAATACAATAATATAATTAAATTATATAGTTATTAGACTATCTATTAAGAATTTGATTGTTGTCAGTATATGATAACCGCATCGGTTGGATTTGGATAAGTATACTTATTAAAACCATAGTTATTGCCCAAATTTTTGCATATTTGGCGTAAGTAGAGTGACCCTATTCTTTTTATTTTTTTTAGTTTTTTTTTAAGTTGTTAAAAAAAGAAAAAAGGTTGATTTCCTTTCAAAATATTCAATTTCAAAGAATGTTTACCATTTCAATTTTCAAACTGGAGCCAAGTGAAAATTTCCATTTTATTACCAATCTCAGTGCGGAGATCAGAGTTTTCCCTTTGCATTTTCTTGTATAGGAAACAAATCAAAGTTTTAAATCTCTATAGCTGGTGGCGCGGTACGTAACAAATGCTGAAAGTTACGAACGAGAGCGACACCGTTTCATTTCGAGTGTAACTTGGGATGGTGCTGCGTTCAAACGCCTTCCTGGAAAGAAAAAAAAAAGACCTATGTTCTCCTTTGGAAGTGAGATTTGCCGCATTATAGGCGTTTGAGACTGTAGTTTCTGTTATGGTCTGTCTGTAAATAAAGAGCAGAGAGTGGTATTTTCAAAGTATATTTGGTACTATTGAATTATTAGATTTTAGGCATTCACAATGCTATTTTTATGGATTTTTATGATTTTTGATATTTTTATGGAAAAAATACTAGAAAAAATCGACTCACCCGTCTGAGGTGCTTATACAGGGTTATTTATAAAACACCAACAACCTCACAGGAGGAGATTACCAACATCATAAACAACAACATTTGTTCTACGACTTTTGATAATTCGTTTGATTTTACTTTCTTCCAAAAAAAATATCATTTTAATTTACCGTTCGTATGTTCATAACTCTACGCCATCCATAGAAAAACTTGAAAATTAATTTTTGGTGAATGTATCGAGTTATGATAAAAGTCGTAGAACAAATTTAATGTTGTTGTTTATGATGTGAGTAATCTACTCCTGCGAGGTTGTCGGTGTTTTACAAATAACCCTGTATATTTCTCATACCTATTTAATATTAAGATTATTAATATAATTGAAAAATATTAGAAAAAAATCGACTCAAGCTCGCTAGCGACTCGGTAGCATAAATGGTTAGTGCATTGGGCCGGAATCCTAAGGGTGCGGGTTCGAGTCCCGTCTGAGCTGCTACGGGTGAGTCGATTTTTTCTAATATTTTTCAATTATATTAATAATCTTAATATAAAAATAGCATTGTGAATGCATAAAAAAAAAAAAATTAAAAGTTTAAAAAATTATATGGCTATTTCATCTTAATCGATTTGTCTAGCACCTGTAAAGGTGTTGCTTTCGAATGTCGAAGTAATTCTCTTCACATTGATGAGATGGCGCTGGCCTACAGCGTAAAAACGTGAAAAGTATTAGAAAATTTCGCCAAGCTCGCTAGCGACTCGGTAGCATAAATGGTTAGTGCATTGGGCCGGAATCCTAAGGGTGCGGGTTCGAGTCCCGTCTGAGCTGCTACGGGTGAGTCGATTTTTTCTAATATTTTTCAATTATATTAATAATCTTAATATAAAAATAGCATTGTGAATGCATAAAAAAAAAAAAATTAAAAGTTTAAAAAACTATTTAATATTAATTAAGTATAGGTAATATATTATGATTGTCATGAATAACTGCCACCTCATCTACACCTCGACTGATGCATACTACCTCCGTCCACACATTAGCGGACGGCATCCGTAGATTTGTTATCCGAGTCAAGTGGATAGGAAACAAGCAAGTAACTTGAACATACGGAACGGACACTGCAGTATCAAGAATTTATGTTCCAAATGCTAAAGTTAGTACTGTAAGTTGCAATGTTGTCGTACCGACCACTTTAGTCAATTGTTCAAGGGCCCCATTTTATTTTAAGTTTGGGTAAACTTGCAAAAGCTAGAAGTTTATCCTTTAGAAGTAATCCCTAAAGTAGCTAGTAAAAGCAGCTATCATAGCATATTTTATTGTTATTTTTTATGTCTTGTCTCAAGTATTTTTTGGTAAATTTTGCCTACTTAGGTGCACTTTCGAGTAGCAGACATAGTGATTACTGATTTCTCAACTAGTTGAAAGTTATTTACTCTCACAATTACCTATCCGATATGTAGTAGGTATTTAATTTCAACCTACCTACCCATTGTGTACAAACTTTTGTTAATTATTGTGATGGAAAATGACCTCACTTTAAATGTGGAGCTCATTTTTCAATGTTGACAACTCTGTATGAAATATACAGGGAGAAAAAAGCAGCCCTTGACGAGTTTCTTGCCGGTTCTTCTCGTTACAAGGTCTCCCGCTCAGGGTTTGCAAACCGATGGCGTAGCTTCTTTGACATTCACAAGTGCTTGTAACAGCCTAGACTGAATAAATGATTTTTTGATTTGATTTTGATTTGATATAATGGTTACGTCGACTCTATTTTAAGGTATGGCATTATTCTATGGGGAAACTCAGTTGATATTCACGATGTATTTATTGCTCAGAAACGATGTATACGTGCTATTTCTGGAATTTAACGAACAGAGTCATGTCGCCCATACTTTAAGAAATATAATGTTCTCCCAGTTCTTTGTCTTTATATATTCGAAATATGTTTGTTTGTCTTAAAACATAAATATCTTTTTAATTTATATAGAAATGTTAAAAATGGTAGTGTTCGCACTCAATATTTTAATAAATTGTATAAACCATCAGCTAACTTATCGTTGGTTTCTTGAAATAGCTACATGATGTGTGTTGATATATTTAATAAATTACCTGATGATCTAAAATCAGAAAACATTAATATAGGTACTTATAAAAAGCATTTAAAACAATGGTTAATAAATAATTGTTTTTATACTTTGGGAGAATTTATGAATTATAAGAAAAATCATTAGATAAAAAATGTACAAAATCTTGCATGTAATATTATAATAGTTAAATATGTGAATACACCTGCAAAGGTAAAACTTGGTGGAAGTGGAAGTACCTATACAAATAATAGTCTTAATCTCTGCTATGTATTGACCCTTGTTTATTTCACAATAAAGAATTGAATTGAATTGAATTCAAAAAGTGACGATAGTGCAGTAATTTTAATTATTCCTTCGTTTAGGAATAATGAATTTATGGAAGTTTATTTTTATCTTGGAACCAAAGTAATCACACATAGGCCAATAAATACCTATTGCCTTTTTATATTACGCAAGGTATAAATTACTCAGATTTCATAGAAAACTGTCATTGTTCCTTTGAAAATGAAACATTTATTGGTACACTGTAGAGAATTCATTTAAGTGTTAAAACATCCGGACTCATACAATAAAATTGAGCATAATACTATATTGTGTCGTAAGTACACTTCGACAGAAGTTCGAACAATGTATCTCAAAGTTGTGATAGAAAATGAACTCTAACACAAAGATCTTTAACATATAAACCTTTGGCTGAATATGAGGTTGTCTCTATCCATTTGTTTACAATGTTGTTTTATTGAATCTCACTCGCTTCAGAATTCATTTGTCGCAAGTGTTTTCAACTTATAACATCCAATATAAACTTACATACATTATGATTTAAATAGATTACGGTTAGGACATACCTACTCATAATCATTTGTCAACTTTAACAAATTTTGTTTACAAAGACACAAAGTTTTATGTTTAGTTGTAAGTCAAAATAATCTTTATTTAAATGACGAGTAATTTTCCAAGGGGACTTATTTCAATGATAAATAATTTTTCAGTAATGGAGAAAAACTTCTAACCATTACTTACTAAAATGATATTAGAAATGTGCCCTTCTGTACGAAATTGAGATTTTGTCTGTTTTCCTTAAAAACTTTTGAATCGTTATTTTGCTGTCAAATTATTTTAAGTGTTTGTCGTTAAAACAAAAAATAAATTAAAAAAATTAAAACACCCGCCTGCATAAGAAGACAAGTCGACTGAAAAGATGGAAACAAGATTAAATAAATATTAAAGGCAACATGTCATATTAACATGCAGTCGGAGGCATGCATAAAGAAAGTGACATTATGAATGATTGAATTATATGCCTCCGACTGCATGTTATTATGACATGTTGCCTTTAATATTTATTTAATCTTGTTTCCATCTTTTCAGTCGACTTGTCTTTTTATGCAGGCAGGTTTTTTAATTTTTTTAGTTTATTTTTTTATTTATCTCTTTTTAGTTATTATATTTTACGGTCATGTAATGTAATATACCTTTTTGAAATCCTTATAATAAGCCCTTTAATTTGACACCCATATTGCAGTATTCTAAAAAAAAAATTTTTTTTCACTACGTATAATAGCACCGTACAGCCGCCATGTTGGTTTTTTTATAACGCCACCTTCTTAAGAACACTTGGGCTGAAAAGACCAATCTAACGATATCTTAATCATAGAAATCCGTTCAGCCGTTTGAGAGATATGAGGTAATAAAGAATATTACATACAAACATACATACTTACAAGATACGCGCGAAATACATAACCCGCAGTCGGGTAAAAAGAAAAGTCAGTAACTGACAAAACATTTTGTCAAAATATTAAATAGGTGTCGGAGTAGACCTATGGGTTTCTCAAGTATTTCTTGCCCACATCAGATATTCTTTATTGTGGGTATATTTTTCTAAAATAAGCTCGCAGGCGTTTCCTCTAATCCTATTTTATTACAATTTCACAATTATGGTCATGATGAAGACTGATTAGAGAAACGCAGTGAGTTCTGAGACCTTTTACGATTCTCCATGCATGAATCACAACACAACTCGCAATAATCAATAATCACCATTTCGAATCTTATAACCTCCATCTTTCTACACTGCGCTCACAGAATAGCTATCCGAGGGGAGACGGACCCAACCACAGACCACACTCCAACGTTATGTCAAAACTGACGTAACGCTTGCTTGACATTTCTCCAACCAGCCAGCCAACCATTACCATAATCAAAGGAGTTTAACAACATAAGGTTTAGTCGTATTCAGCCTGCACCCGACATAGATATTTGTTACGATCCTCGAATAATATCCGAAATAATCAGTAAACCACAAGAGTCGAATCGCAAGAACCTCATTAGGGGTTCAATGGGGCTTCAATGACCAATTAGAGGTATTTCCGACCGCGAAAAACAAAAGACAGAGCCTAACTCTCCGGTTGCGAGGTACACGAACAAACGGATACAGAGATTAGGCCAGGATTAGGCATGTTCGCCGTCCGCTAATTGTTTGCGATCAACCGTTGTATGTCTAATCTGCCCCTTAGCCAAAAAAACATTAAATGTTACTTTAGACCATAAACTTATTTATACTTTAGATATACAAATTTTGCAAGTCTACGTTATCGCTTCATGTGGTGGATTGTAGCTTAAAGTTGTTTGTATAGGTTTTGTTTCTCTACTCTATCTTGTCTATTTTCTGTTTTACTTTGTTTTCATTTTCTGTCAAGAGAGAAAATTGTATCGAAATTATATCTTTGCCGAACAGTCGCCTTGTTTATTAGTTACATTACTTTGGATTACAGTCCCTATCCTTTATACTTCACTTTACAAAGATGTATGTGATCTGACCATTCTGATCATTAAGGTGGATCCCTGAAGAATATTTTAGTACAACACAATTTTAATAAAACTACGTGGAATGTTTAGGGCCTATAGTCTTGTATTTTTAAAGGGTATCATTACATTCCCTCGTAGTCACTGCTAGAAGTAGACAGCAAAACTGCTTAAAGTGGCTGTTTTTCTCATATTTGCTATCTACTTCTACGAATGACTACGAGGGATAGTATGTAGATGTAGTGATACCTTCTAAAAATACTTTCAATTTCAATTTATTTGCATTCCAAAATGTTACAAAGCTACTCAACAATATGCCCTAAAAAATTCATGTAAAGCTTTATTAAAATCATTTTCTATTAATCTGATAATAAAGATTTGTAAATGTTAGTTTGGTTATGGGGTGTAGTGTCTTAGTACGTGTTTTTCTTTTGATCATTTTTATAAAGTAGATTATTGAACATAGATAACAGGTTATAACCTCGATTATTTTTACTTTTTGTGGAACAGGAACCCTATGGTGATTGAGATATTTTGTCTGCTAAAAATTAAACGTGAAAAGTATTTTTTATATTAGAAAAAAAAACTCCTGACTCCTGAATTGAGTAGATAAATATCTACTCAAAGAAATGGTAATAATAGCATTGAGCAAAACAAACAAAACAAAAAAAAACAAATTAAATTAATAAAAGTAGATACCTACTCAAAATTGACAAAGTTACATAAAGTAATTAACACAGATACGTCAACTTTGCAAAACGGAAATATAATTATTCGGAATGTTACAAATTAATTACATCACATAATGAGTTACTGCAGTGTTGTTAAATTAAATTTGATTTTGGAACATAAATCGTTGAAAATTTTCGGTTGTGTTACAATATTGGGTACAAAATGGAGGCATTTTATTTACCATGACTGTACTTATGCTTAATTATATCAAACATTCAAATCCTATATTCCAAATTGTCAAGCGGTCTTCAAAACATTTAATTTGGACATTTAGCTTCCTTACAATTTGACACAAACAAAAATATATATTCGTTTTATAACAAGATTGCCTTTTTCGTATATACCTTTAAATTATAAGTACCTTTGGGATTACCACCGTAACAATGTTAAACTTACTACTTATTTGAATTCACTAAAATATTAATATTTCTTTTTGTTACGAAACAGTATTTTTCTTTGGGAAATGTTTTTGAATACCATCATTATTGGTTTCCATTTGCATTGCAGCGGTCTTTCCGCGAATTTTACCTGATGATTTTACAGATTACTTTATTAATATTTTGCATTTCATTGTAATTTAATGAAACGAAAATTATTAATTCTGTGAAAACAAAATTTAATTGAGTCACTTAATTAGGTTAAGCTACGAGTATTATAATATTATTTTCATTATGAAAAAATATCGAAATCGCTAATGAAAGGCGATTATTTTTTATTTAAGCAAAAAGTTTAGCATAATGATTATAAAATTACAATCTTCTAAGAAAATTTCTTATTTGAAGAGATTAAGGTAGCCATTTCTCATTTTGCGTACCAGACTTTGGAAATCGACGTTTACCTTATAACGAAGTCAATTATAAACCTTTTAGTGACCCCAAAATCCTTTTCACAAAGGAGGTAGCAGTAAAAAGCGTTCGTTGTAAGCTTAAAAAAGGCCTACTTCTTTTCCACATGTTTCTATAATATCATATACATACTGTGCACACACCTGTCGTCGGCTAATTGGATTCTTTACATGAAAATGTTGTCCCTTTGGGCCACCAAAAAGTCCAATTCAATCTGACCTTCCTATACCGACTGCGCGGGAACAATCATAAAACAGACCATCACAATTCAATGGACTTTGAAGCTCAACTGTCGCTGGATAGCTACCTCTACCCTACCCGTGTCTTGATTAACGTTTCCTAGCTTTTGTGTGGACCTTTTAATATGAATTAATGTTGTTTCTTAAGTAGCAATTTAGTGACATAATTTGGGGTTACGTGAACTTTTTATACAGTAAAATAATTACTAACATTTATAAACAATGTTGAAAAAACAAGCCTAAGAGATTTGCCGTTATTATTCTAAGCCTAAATAAAACTGTGCAGGTGTGGAAATAGTTTTCTTAAAAACAAAGTGTTAAAGAAACCAAAGTATTCGGTCTTAGCTTAGACTTGACGCAAAATAGGATTATGATTAGGTACACGAATACCGTAAAGAAAATTCTATTTTCTCTCAAAGGGAACAAAATTGTCGCATTTATTGGAAAACACTCGAAATATAAAGCTGACGGGAAAGCATTCGATTTGTAGGGAAGGCTTGGGAATGACTAGGCATTAAGTGTTCAGTCCAATACTACGGTTGAGTGGTTTTTGCTATCATTAGCGTTCACTTCTTGTTTGTAGAGACAACAAAAACTTATGAAGAACGAAACGGGTTTTAATTTGTTCATTCGTCGACCCTTATCTTCGAAAAAGCTAATAGAAAGAAAAGTGATTTTTAATGTCCCAACCCAATAAATACTATTGGATGAACTCTTCCTTGTTTATTTTACTTTCATACCAAATTCTTCATCACACACTTCACGTCTACACACACTATTGAGTGTAGGCTACCTCATTTGCTCACCATTAGAGAATTGCGTGTTTGTAATGTATGAAACACATACACCCACAAAAAACAATTACATAATAAATGTTATTGAACTGTTTTGTTTCAGATAGGTATTTGGATAAGTTTGTGATGGTTTCATTGTTTTTCATTTAGTGGAAGCCGTTGGAAAAACACTGAACTTTTTAATTATCTTATTTGTGGTTTTTGTTAACTAAGTTTCCTGCGAGTTTTCTTAAGAAATTAAAATGAGACTTTTATTTCGTCTCAACTTTGGACTCTTATTGTTATCGCCGAACTTCCAAGGTATTAATATTTCATCACACTGTTTTCTTGTTTCTTTCATTGAATATTCTTTGGTTTTTCCAATCCAAGATTTGTCGAAGGCTTCGGAAGTAATTTCCATTGGCCTCTAAACATCCAGTGGGGCGGTAACGTTGTTTTTGCAAAACTCGCCACGAATAAATTGTGACTGTTTTTCTCTTCGAAATAAAATTAGTGCCTTAGGATCCGATCACTTTTGGAGGCGGTTTGAATAAAAACTCTTGCTGGTTTGGCCGTCAGAATACATTTGAGAACTTTTTTCATTACCTTACTTTTGAAATTCACGAAAGAATGGAGGTTTTATCGAAGTTATGATGCAGAAGGTACACACAGTAAATTATGAAAAAAGTATTGTAATCCAAAAATTCATTTATTTAAAAAGCTGTAAGTTTTGTTTCGTAACAAAATCAAAGATAACTTAAACTGAAAATAATATATAAATGGAGCTTTAGAATTTTATACAGAACACGGATTGAATATTCTTAAAGGCTTCCCCGAAATTTGCTCAAACAGCACTTAGCCCAAACCGCAGGGTCCCCGGGGAATGTTGGGGCAACCGTCCGCTGCAGAGATGTTGCGGTCCGCGTGATGTCGACGGCAACAATTACTAGCATAATCTTTTGACACACTCGGAAATGCTGGGGGGTTTATAGAAAGATTATTATTTCAAAGGTAGCCATAATCCTTCGATCAAGGATATCCAAGGTAAAGCTTCACGAACTAAAACAGCACGCAAATGTGGCACCTACTGACAAAACAGTTCGATTTTTTATATTTAAATTCCTACATTATTTTTTTTATCTGGGTGTACAATTTACTATTCTTTCCAAATTCAACTTTAAATAGTATGAAAAAAAACCGGTCAAGAGCGAGTCGGACTCGTGCACCAAGGGTTCCCGTACCATCATAATAAATACACTGCAGAGCTGCTGTAGAATAATGAAATTATTATTGCAGTATTAGGTCAGCACCACCTCTTGGCCGATAGTGGAACTATTTTTTTTCTTAGGCCAGCGCCATCTCTTGACCGAGAGTGGAACTAATTTAATTTTACTTAGGTCAGGGCCATCTGTTGACTGGTAGAGGAACTAATTTTTTTTTGTTTTTTTAATTTCTAAAAAAGTGTGTTATATTGAGACATCGTTTTATTTTTCCTGTAATCTTTACATAAACTACTATCAAATCGAATTATTTCAGATTTTTTTCTTTGCAAACTTCGGAGATAAGGGGGGGGGGGGGAACGGTATTTTTTACATTTTTCATCATAAGTGGAAAACTATGCGGCCTAAAAAAGATAAAAATGATTAAAAATGTGCAAACAGCGCTCTTTCATATGATACCCCACAATGCCCCACATGCCCTAGTCGCTTCACTTAAAAATTTTAAGACCCCTTTTCGGTCCCTGTTGTAAAAAAAATATTTATTTTTTTATTTTTTCCTTATTTGCAAAATAGTTGGACAAACGTCATCTTAAACTATTCCAAATTTCAAGTTGATACCATTAGTAGTTCTCGAGATATCCAGCTGTGACAGACAGACAGCCAGACAGACCGACAGAGTCACACCATAAGGGTTCCTTTTTTACCATTTTGGTACGGAACCCTAAAAAGAGTTGTACAAAATAAGCGGCCAGTTAGAAAGTCGGGCGGTATATTGAGGTGCCGTTTTTGAGACTGGCCGGACATCTTGGGTATTCTTGATTGAAATCATAATCCTTATATAATTGCATATTGGAAGAGATCCTGCATATTGGAAGAGGTTTATGCCATCAGTCTGTCTGTATGTTAAATTTAACAGTAAGTGCCTGAAATAAATAATAACTTTACTGAATGCTTCCATCGAACTTCAGTAAAACAATTAGGTATTTGTTGTATGGTCGCTGTGAGTAAAACACTGGCCTGTAAAATAACGTAAAAATAAAAATAAAGAAAAGATGAAAATATATTGACTTTAGTTATTAACACTAAATTTTTCTGAACTAAACATTTGCCCAGCAAACGTTGAAAACCGTTTACCAATAAACAAATCAAATCACGAAAAATAAAATCTAATAAAATTGAAATTGATAAAAGCTTGTAAGTAATTGGAATTGTTTTAATCCGACGCGCACCGCACGTCATTTATGTAAATCTGATTCAATTTGAAACTGTCGCTTTAAATTGTGGTCATCGCTATCCTATTCCGAGATTAGTTAAACCACATTGCACATAAGCCTGTTATAAAACGAATTTACCTCTGAAATACTACTTAATGCATTAGTTTGATATATTTCTATGGCCGATTTATTGCTATCGTTAATGTTTTAAGTTTAGTAAAGTTTGAGTGCTGCACAAAAAATCTTATTTATATTTGTTTTTCACAATTGTGTGCAATTACAAAATAAATAATAGTACTTAATCAACATAACAACTTTGCCTAAGAGGTAACAATAACATTGTAGTTTTATTAATGCAGTTTTGACCGCAACAAAATGTCTAACATATTTAAGACACATTGAATTCTTTGGATATAAAACCCTATCAAAGCAAAATTAAATTCTCCAAAAATTCAACCAATTTTGTGTTAAAGCTTCCATTAAAAATAAATCCATCAGGATGGTAAAAAAAAAAGTTGTTTCACCACCCCGCGAATGTTTGAATACAAATAAGTCAAAATGATATAGATAAGGCTTGTTGATATTAGAATAAATATTGTAAAATGGTAGTGAATGGTAGTCTAATATAAGTTCAGAGTAAGTTTATCTTCACAATTTTATGACAGCCGATTCCAATTACCTGTCCTCAGTAAGAGATAGGCTTACTAAAAGATATATCTGTTAAATGACGGAAATAACAACAGTTGCTTAGAAACAGATCCATATTAGGCATATCTCTTACTTAAGAGAGATTATTGAAATCGGCTTTTAAAGAATTCCCATAAAGAAATGAAACATAAATATACAGGCCTCAGAAATACTTTGTCACATCTATATTTATAAAATCGTAAACTGAATGACTGACTGACTGACTGACTGATCTATCAACGCACAGCCCAAACCGCTGGGTCTAGAGACTCCAAATTTGGCACGTAGGTTCCTTATGAGGTCTAGGGGTGCACTAAGAAAGGATTTTTCAAAATTCACCCCCTAAGGGGGTAAAAAAGGGGATCAAAGTTTGTATGAAAGTCCCTCAGTTTTGAAGCTAGGATCTTCAAATTTTGTGTTTAGACTGACCATTGAAAATAAATAAATACGGGTCTCAGCGTTTTTCAAAATTCTACCCCCGAAGGGGTCAAAAGGGGGATGAAGTTGTGTATTGAAGAAAATCCTTTATTTTCGAAGTTAAAATCGCTAAATTTATAATTTAGGCTTATGGTTAGGCATCTAACGCAACGTATATTGTTATTGTTAGCATTTGAACCCCTATTGGGATGAAATGGGGGTGAAAAGGGGTAAAAAACACAAAAATAGATATGGATGTCGTTATTGGGGTTTTCGGGGAAGACGATTGCAAAAATGACATTTATTTTGAAGTCCAACACGGTGGACATGATTTGACCCCTAAAGGGGTGAAAATGGGGTTCAAATTTTGTATGAAAAAATAATATAAAATAGACATTACAACTTTAAACTTCTTTGGAGCACACCTAAAAATAAATAGGCAAACATATATTTTGTAATTTTGAAAATCAACCACTCAGGGGTAAATGGGGTGAGTAAACATAAAAATCAATATGGATGTCGTTCTTGAGGTTTTATGGGATGGTGATTGCGAAAATGAGATTTATTTTGAAGTCCAACACGGTGGACATGATTTAACCCCTAAAGGGGTGAAAATGGGGTTTAAATTTTGTATGGAAAAATAATATAAAATAGACATTACAACTTTAAAATTCGTAGGAGCATGTCTAAAAATAAATAGGCAAACACATATTTTGTTATTTTGAAAATCCTCCCTTAAGGTGTAAATGGGGTAAGTAAACATGAAAATCGATGTGGATGTCGTTCTTGAGGTTTCATGGGATGGTGGTTGCGAAAATGACATTTATTTTGAAGTCCAACACGGTGGACATGATTGGACCAGGTCATGCATATCCAGGGGACGGGGACAGGGACGGTGTTAAACCTTCATGGTCAATGCGAACAGCCTGTAGTTCCAAATTCATAATATTGACTCTGTCACTCACTCTTTATCTGTCTGTCAAACCACTGCTAAATAATATAAATATATATTATTAAATCTAATATAAATAAATAGTAAGGTGTAAAAAATTATGTTAATTTTGAATTGTGTTTGTATAAAGTATAGATAGGGTTTCTTTTTTCAAAATGGTTTGGGACTTCCGCCAAGTGACGCCTGATTCAATCAAATACTATAGATAGGGTGTTTGTTCTTTGATATGTCGAATGTATATTTTTTGGAGCACATAGGTATAGGAAGATACAGGGTGTTCACATTGCGGGGGGGTGTTAAACCTTCATGGTCAATGCGAATAGCCTGTAGTTCCAAATTCATAATATTGACTTTGTCACTCACTCTCTTTTCTGTCTGTCAAACCACTGCTAAATAATATAAATATATATTATTAAATTCAATATAAATAAATGACGGGAACGGGAAAGGGGACGGGAACGGGAACGGGAACGGGAAAGGGGACGGGGACGGGGACGGGGACGGGGACGGGGACGGGGACGGGGACGGGGACGGGGACGGGGACGGGGACGGGGACGGGGACGGGGACGGGGACGGGGACGGGGACGGGGACGGGGACGGGGACGGGGACGGGAACGGGAACGGGAACGGGAACGGGAACGGGAACGGGAACGGGAACGGGAACGGGAACGGGAACGGGAACGGGAACGGGAACGGGAACGGGAACGGGAACGGGAACGGGAACGGGAACGGGAACGGGAACGGGAACGGGAACGGGAACGGGAACGGGAACGGGAACGGGAACGGGAACGGGAACGGGAACGGGAACGGGAACGGGAACGGGAACGGGAACGGGAACGGGAACGGGAACGGGAACGGGAACGGGAACGGGAACGGAAACGGAAACGGGAACCGGGACCGGAACCGGAACCTGAACCTGAACCGGAACTGGAACCGGAACGGGAACGGGAACTGGAAGCCACACGCGGCAAATGTCTTGCCTCGCCAGTTAGCGCCCTTAGTAGGAACCAGCCTAAATGCGTAAAAATGGCTGGTCAGATCCTGGTTGATGGTTCCCTAAGGATTTTGAAGGTTCCCTAAGGATTTTCTCTAATATCCACGCGGACGAAGTCGCGGGCAGAAGCTAGTCAAATATAACGCTTATTCAGTGAAATTGTTGCATTTTTAAAATAGGGGTTGTATTTCCTGGTTCAACATGGTGCAACTTCTACTATATATTGCTACATCTGAGTTACAATGTACTTTCCATGTGAAAGAAAAAAAATCCAAATTCAAATTGACGACATTTCAAAAAAAATGTCCTGTGTGTTTTAATTTGTTATTTAGAAATTACTTATACAAGACACGTATTTTTTTTATTTTCCAAATGTTTTAAAATTAATTTGAAAACTTATTAATTCTTAAAGAGCGTAAGTGCAGTAAGATGGAATTATTCTGGTGGACATACCTTGGCCCACATCAAGAATCTTATATTAATATTTGGCCCACATGGATAAAAATACACTTTGACGTCAACCTGTTAACCTAATCTATGGACGCTAATGACGTTTGTTTGTTTATATTTTGCTTGAAGTTGTTTTCTTTTATTGTCGCCATTATTAACTTATTTTGAAGAATAATAAATTAGATTCCATAACCTCATGTGTAGTTCCTGCCTGCAAAAACACTGTGATGAAATGGTCAAAGCGACAGAAAACTTTTTAAAACAAAAACCATAAAAAAGAAAAGAAAAAAGAAACATAAATAGCGGACGATACTTCGAAATGCTAATGATGGCTCAAAACCCAGTGGTCCATTTCCATTTTTCAATGCGACAAGTTGGAGCAGGGTTGTAATCGTTTAAGTCTGGGGATTATTTTTTTCGTGAATGAATAATTCGTCGGCGACTGACATCGGTAAGGATGACAGAGTAGGATAAATTGCAACGAGTTTATTATACAAAATATATCATTACATATTATAAAACAAAGTCCCTCGCCGCGTCTGTCTGTCTGTCTGTCTGTTCGCGATAAACTCAAAAACTACTAAACGGATTTTCATGCGGTTTTCACTAAATGATAGAGTGATTCCTGAGGAAGGTTAGAAGTGTATCATAAGTTGAGGTTTTATGTAAATTGGTAGAAATATGACGATAATTGTTGAAGAGGTCGGCAAAAATTAGGCCGACTGGGAGCTTGCATTGAAAACGCTGCATAAACCTTTTGAGCTATAACAAAATAATGTATGATGGAACTGTTTTTCTTTTTTAGATCTACAAAAAAGTCCGCGATGGCATATATCTATCTTTTAACAATAGCTTACTATAACCCATTATATCTTCTAAAAAAATGTCAAGTACAAAGCGGTAATTTAGAAAGCTATTTAGAAGGATACAGTATTAATCCTATCAAATTAAATACGTATAAGCATTTTATGCACATTATTTCACCCATTTACACCATACTATTTAAATGAATATCTTAGGAGTTTTCGCAAAAAATTAACGCGCGCGAAAATAAACGGGACGGGACGAACGGGAGTGAAAAAGTCTTTTGGAGCAAAATATGGAGGTGAGGACTGTAAGGTTTCGTTTTCTTTTTGGGTGTTGTTGGAAGATCTCATTTGGCAAAAAAAGAAGGAACTGAAGCGAAGCGATGGCGGGTCGCTAGTAAATCAGTTACAAATAAGATAAGATGAAATTAATCTCGAATAATGCTTTGAGTTGAAAAGCAGCATCAATGATATCTGATTTCCTTAAAGATACTTACATTGGGATGGGAACAATATAACATGTAAAGTAATTCAATATTTATCAAAACATTTGTAAATAAAGTTGACGTTGGGACTCTTGGGACCACATTCAACTAAAATTATTATTATTTCGATTCTACCGAATATTATTAAATACCTACTTAGACGAGAATATTGCTTAAAATTATTTTTATTAGGGCTTAAATAACAATTAGGTGAATAGACTAACTGCCCGGCCCGAAAACCATCAAAGTGAGTCACAGTGAATATAAAATGACAGCGTTAATGCTCCAGAATAAACAAATTCTCAGCACCATTTTAGCTGGAAATGCAGTTGGTGAGCGATGAACGGGAATTAGATTTTACTCTGTGGATATTTTCACTTCAGTACACAGAAAATACACAAAAGGAAATTATAATTTTCTTTTCTAGCCTGACTCCTTTGAGTGAATATGTTAGAAATACTTTGATATAAATAAATGCATGCAGATTTATTCGTCACTTTTTATGAGACAATTGGTTAATTACTAAAGCACTTACCTTAAATTAAACACACCCATTTATATTTTCAACGTTTGTTAATAGGTACGATGCTTTAGTAATAATAAAAAAATATTAAGAGTAGTTTTGTGGAGCTCGGTGGCGCAGTGGTTTAGCGCCTGGCCCAGCGATTGCGGAAGTTAAGCAACGTTCTCAAGGGTCGGTGGGATGGGTGACCAAAAACGTAACAGCACGTTAAGCCGTTGGTCCCGGCTGCATTTGCAGTCGTTAACACCCACCAATCCGCATTGGGCTCGCGTGGTGGGTCATGGCCCATCCTCCTTACCACCCATAAGGAAGGCCTGTGCCCCAGCAGTGGGGACATCAAAAATGGCTGATGGACAGAAAAGTAGTTACTAAATCAACAATGATGTAGTCTGCAACCATTCGATCGCAATGCATGTCATTTAAATAAGATTATTATGCTGACAGTTCTGTAAGTACAATTGTTTAGTATTAATTATCACGGCATACAAAATCCACGTATACCTACTGATACCCCAACCTTTTAACAACACGCCGGAAAGCCATTAAGTGTTGCATTAAAAAAACACGCGCAACGAAACTAAATAAAACCGACTCTTTTAAACGAGAACGAAATGACAGCGCTAATACCAACGATAAACGGATTTCTGTTCCATTTGAAAAGCTAGCAGCCAGAGCTGATGTACTGGTTTCAAATAAATAAAAAATGCTCTTTTATCTATTAAGCATAGGTATTCATTTACAAAACATTATTCTTTAAGTCAGGATTCTCGATTATTACATAAAATCACGTTTGAAACCGCTATAGAATTTATAGCAATACGATTATCGTAATGAAATGAAATGAATTGCAGTTTTAAAGATTTTAAAGTCTGTGTTAATAAAATACCAAATACCTACAAGTAATTATGAAATAAACCAATCTGCCAGTGGCGAGGGTCCATACAAGCCGTTCCCATCGGCTTACCTTTTAGAACCTATCCCGACTATGCATATCACAACATTTTTTTAGAACGTCTTACCTTCTCCATAATTTCACCCCTCGCCTCTGCTGAATTTACTGATACTCTTTGTCAGACCCGTCACTCACATTGCTTCGTAATAACATTACCTACTACTAATTAATAATGTCTTATTCCAGGTAATTCGCTTTGTTTGCCAACTACACCATTTCTCAAGAGAAACATACGTCACTGGAATAGTCTCAAGGGTAACTATAATATTGCGTTTCCAGAAATTGAAGGTGTATTTAGACAACTTTGATCATGTCTGCGATGTCTCTGGGCGAATCAATAACTTTGATAAACTTGTAGTTTGATGTCTTATTAGCTTATCATTTCGTACGTAGGTATTTACTTAAGTATATTTAATGTGAGGTAAATGTTTTATCGCATAGTTATCTTAGTTTGTGACAATGGGTTAAACATACCACTTTTCTAAAGATAATGATAAGGTCTTGACAATTTAACAGATATAATGAAAATATATTCGGTTTAGACTGAAAACACTTCTAGGTTTCAACTAACTGTTGACTATACTTTAAACTTTATCATCAGCCATTTTGCTAGAGATAAAGAAATTCGGTCACCCATCCGATGGCCTACCCTAGCAAAATTTTCTTAACCATCATAAATAAACCTTTACCACTAAGATTGTGCCTGTACCTACACTTAGTTCAAATCAAAGGATCAGTACGAAAAAAATGCCAAATATAACAATAAGTTTGTCACAAAAGTTACAGATTAATACTCACTTGAAAAATCTCTTCGCTATAATATTAACGTTACAATACCGAGCGCAATTTATTCCTCAGTTCGAGACGCGCATTAGCATAACTAAGGGCGTGCCACAATAATGTCGTAATAGAAAGTTGAGGAAAAACGGAAGGAAAAAATGTAGTATCTTCAACAAAAACATTAAGAGAATACCAGCCTAATGTTTGTTTGTGTCAAATTGAGTATCGAGATCTTGTTGTTTGCTTCGTTTACTAGTAGTGTTTAAAATATTCGATATATTTTTTATAGATTTTTATAATGAAAAAAGTTTGATTAAATAAATGCTGTCTGTAAGTAAATCATAATTTATATCATCTTAAATATTAGCATAGTATTATTTATTATCTTGTCTATAAGTACCTATTCTTTACTATAAACATTTATTATTTTTTTCGGTTTAGCTTAGTCAACAAATTTTGCTAAAAATCTGTAAGAAACGAGTAGCTTTCAAACTACCAAACACTATTATTCTAGGTTATAGATACATACATATAAGTAAAAAAATATTTTTTTAAACGAAGATTTTTAATGTTACCAATAAAGTAATATTCTAAACATTTGATAAAGATTTCTGTGTCTTTCAATTTTAACCTTTTCGGTTAACATTTCGGCCTTATTAATAAACGAAGATAAGTTTACACCTTCGTTAAACTAAAAAGTTTGCTTAAGAAAACATAAAGAGTAAGGTCTTTCTTAAGATTATTTTAATAATACAATAAGTTTTGTAAATAAAAAAAAAATATCATACTCAAAAATATCAAATACTTGAACGGCTCATTTTTTTACAAGAGGGTAAGCGATATAACATTATCTATATTGCCTTACAAATATAGTGCAAAACACGCCCTCGGTCGCAGCGGTGACCGCAATCATTCCGCGGCGTCCTCTCGCATTAGCATAACTAAAGGACGATACACAGTCTTCAGTGGAAGCTATTGAACTTAAGGCGAGGCCAGTTCACGATTTGATGAAATTATTGATTTTTGAACTTCCAATGTGAAGAACTGATGTAGAATTCTACTTTACAAAAATTACTGTAGACTGAAAAAGAAACAAAGAAACACAATAACCGAACAGAATATTGAAAAATGGCATGGTTACTCTGTAAATAAATCCTGAATAACACCATAAAAATAAACTTCAAATCGTCAGATTTCGTTATTTTCAACGACAGTGATATGATTTTTTATGCAAAAAGGATAGCTTTTTTATTGATCTAACACAATAACCGAGTACATTTTTAATAAATAATCCAGTATTTCAGAAATCAATAAAAATGTACTAAATTTCGTAAAATTTCTGGCGAAGCGTCAATTAAAGCTATGCAATATTCAACCTTATTCTAAAGACATAGTGAAAGAGTAAATTTCGGGAACTGCCTAGCCTTAAGTATAATATAGGTAGCTTTCCGCAAAGGATTCTAGAAAAGTCGACAATGTCTTATGAAAAGCTGTATTCTATTTTAGATAGTACGAGTATTAGTATTTGTAAAAACAAGAAAAGTTACTGTTCGAGTTCCTATAGTATTAGCTAATAGGAATGTGTCTGTAAACCTACAGTTTTAGTAGTGATTTTTAATATCTAAAGTTCCACAGATTGTCTAAACTTCCTTATAATTGTCTGGCAAACTACATTTACATTTAATTACTTTAATATTCTTTTGTTATTTTAATTTTGTTGAATCCTTTTACGTTGCTTGTTATACATCCTTAAATTGTTACCATGGGAGGAGGAGCTGCTGCCTGAGATACGGGTATATCCCAGTTTGGGTAGTAGTTTGTACTGCCATGCCATTAATTGATTTTACTTTTAGTTTTTGTTTGTTACTTTAGCAATTGTAGTAACCAAGTTGTTTTGCGGTGTGTGTGGGTACACTATTGTTTAAAAAAAAAAGTGTTAAATGTGTATAAGGTGGGTACTCCTACCCTTCCTGCTTTTATATTTCAATTGTAAGCTACCTACGTAGTAATTTTGTAATGTATGGTTGTGCAAATAAATCATTCATTCATTATACGGTAAATAATAAATACGAAAATAAATTCGTTTCGTTTATTTACGCTTTCACGTCTTAACTACGCAACCGATCATGATGAAATTTTGCATTTCCGGGTACAGAAATTAAAGAACATAGGGTCATCAAGAAAAAATGACTGCTTCCGGGTACAAAAAAACCGTCCACGCAGAAGAAGTCGAGGGCGGCCGCTAGTCTTAAATAAATCTTAAACGAGTATAATAGCCTGCTTTACAAAATAAAAAAATACTTATTTTAATTTACTTTCCAGAAAAAAATATTGCTTCCGGGTAGAGTAGGTACCTTTCATCCGGAAAAAAGAGGGATAGAAAAAAAACTGTCCACGCAGAAGAAGTCGCGGGCGGCCGCTAGTCTTAAATAAATCTTAAACGAGTATATTAGCCTGTTTCACAATATAAAAAATACTTATGTTAATTTATTTTTAAAAAACTTTAATGGAAAAATAAAAACCTAAAAAGAATTTATATTATATCAAGTAAAGATGAAGAAAACCTTTCTTTACATAAAGTTGGATACTGAATTAAAGGAGTTATTGATAACGTAGGCGCTTTATCTCGATCCTGTTATTACGCTTTAAGTACTTAAGTATCATCATGTATCGATAAACAATACCATAAGTCATCTTAAAAGCCATTAGAGCGAAATCTGTAGATGTTCGAATACGGTATCCCGCAGAGGTCCCAATTTCAATTTCCGAACGGAAGAGATAAATTTCTCGACGCTTATTGACGTTTCTTTACCTCCAGACGTTTACCACTCCACGATTGATTACAGTGTCGGCTGGATAAATAAAATAAGCCACCTCTTTTGGGAATACCATCCCGTTTAGAGGTTTGCTTCATTCTCGGATAGTTTCCCTATATTTCGTAGTCATTTGATATGATGTTCATGCTTTTGCTAAAGGTATTTAGATATCGTTGCCGCTTTTGAGTAAAAGTCTAGTTCCAATTCAGATATTCCTCAAATAATCGTTAGTTTTATGTATTTATAATTAACATGTTCAGTTAATTGTAACAAAAATGTTTAACTACTGCTGTTTTCTAATGAAAATTAAATAAAACGTATGTGTTTACATAGCATAAAATCTAAATGAAACCTTGAAAAACTCACGTGTAATTGTGGAGTTTTATTCGACAATCAGAGACTTGACGGGCATTTGAGAAACTCACTCTCACACAAAGAAAAACTCAGCTCTTGAGAAAATAAAGCATGTTATAGCGAAAATACTCTAGATTGTTGTCACTGCTTAGATTTAAAAACAAATAATTATTTCATCTACACTATAGCTGTACAACAAAAAAGTATAAAATAAAAGTAAGTCATATTAAATAAAATAGGTACCTACCTACTAATAATTTCGATGACCTCGTGGTCGAGTGGTTTGTACACCGGTTTTCAAAGTGTCGCCATCTCTGAGGTCCCGGGTTAGATTCCCGGCTGGGTCAATTTAGAAAATGATCTTATTTACATTGGCTCAGGTCTGGGTGTTTGTAGTTCCACTGTTGTCTCTGATTCTCATACCACAAGTGCTTTAGACTTTGGAATCAGGCAATGTTTGTGATGTTGTCTATAAAAAAAATATAATGACGTCAATAAGTTTCTAGAATGGACTAAGTTAAATAAATTTAAATCGTATTTCAACAAACTAAATGTTAGCCATACCTACAAATCTAAATTCAAAGATTTTCGACCTTAATAAAGTGAAAGACAAAAACGCGATTCCGCAATTTTAGTGCGGCAAAGTTCTGAGGTTGACGAATCCGGTTTGAAGCGCGAACTAGCAATAACTGCAGAGACGCTCCCGTCGTCAGTATAATTCATATTTCCATTAGAGGCGCCATGAATATTAGCAGTTCCGATGAGTTCGGAGCCACCTCGCAAGTTTCAGACGCTAGGTAATTTTAGCCGCTTCAATAACTTCTACCCAGTAAGTGGATCAGAATTCTAGGGATTGCTTAGAAGATAACACGTCCTGAGATACAATATTATAGACGTATTTATGTAATCTTGGTCTAAATGGGTTGCTCATTCGATAGCTGTAGATGCTACAGTAGTAAATCATAAATACTATATTGAGGTAAGTAATACAAAATTTAAGTGAAAAGTTAAATTAAATTAATCATAATCATAATTATCTGTATGTTACTGTAATCATACTCGTATGTTCCAACATTTTGACCAGATTTTATTTTGTGCCATAGCATAAGATTCTGTGAAGGGATTTGGTTATGAAGTTCCTTAGCTGAAAAGTGGGATTACTAGTTTTATAAACTGTAACTTTCTGCTAAACTGCATAGTGGGCACCCTAGATCTAAATTGTGTATTGCTTTTGCCCATTAATGGGATGGGATTGATTATCAAAACAATAATCTATTTGCGTCCAGGGTTGTCTGTCTGAATGAAAAACAAAATTTTGCGGGTTAGTATGAAAATCCCCTGTACATAAACTATTTTAAATTCTGAAAAATGTAACCGAAGAGCGTAATAGTACATTATGATATAAGTGCGGTAAGTTGAAAATTACAGCCGAGGCGAGGGCTACAAGAAAGCAGAGGCTGTAATTATCAAAGCGCACGTATGTCATACGACGTTTTATAACATATTTGCGAGGAAATAAATAAAACTCGGACTTTGCATCTTTGCTTTTTTTTTCCATAAATATATGATGAAATTTTGATACGCTTATAAGTATCTATCGGTTGATTTTTCGGGCAAGAGGCTTAGAGTAGCCTTTTTCGATGCCTCTGAGTCTTCTGGCGGTCTCGAATTAATAAATTCATCACAACTTGACGACATTTTCAAATAAAAACAATACAGCAAAAAGAAAGAGCGCGCGGAATAATTTTTACTTGTTCAAATAAGCGATGCGCGCGCATCAGCGCTAATAACTAATAAAGTAAATTAATATTTTTGTGTTTTTGTTACAGATAAATGGTTGTAATTTATTGTCAAAATTAATTAAATTAAATGTTTATTTATTATATGTTATATCCCAAAGTTAATTTTATTCATAAAATGTTGACCTCTTATCTGACATAAAAACTCTTTGCTAAGATTTAAAAAAGTACCGTTCGTTTTAGACGGAGCATCTTGATAACCCGTGCGCTTTACATTACATTACCGCACAAGTACGTAATGAGATACGATACGATATTGAAATTGGTGTAATATAAGAGACCCTTTACGAGCAAATATGTTTAAAAAAATATTGCCAGACAACCTCAGCTCGTTACAGACTAAACGTTACCTTATTATGTTCATCAATTTAACACAAACAAAATGAGCAAGGTTAAATCAAGCCATCAGTTTACTTAAAAGCGGTAGCATCAAGCTTCTTAGCTCGTCTCGTCTCGGCATCGTCTCGGGTAGTCTAAATAGCTTGGGGCCATACTTAGGGTTGCCAACCGTCCCGCAATACATGGGACGTCCTGTTCAGAGTGTGTGGGGGACGCTAAATGTAAATCCCGCTTTTAGGAATTAGCTACAACTAGTTTTTATAACATAGGCAGGCAAGAGACCAAGATTAGTAGATAAAACCGACTAAAAGTGGCCGCGCTGCGTGGCCGTTTTTTATTATAGACAGACGAGATTACAAGATTAGTCGATGAAACTGACTAAAATCACGCTGCGCGGCCTTTTTTTACCGGTTTTATTTATCGTTTCTGTACATTTGTAGGCAGGTTCCGCTTTTTTTGGCTAAGTCCCGCATAAGAATATTTGATGTCCTGGATATTAGTTAATAGGAGTTAGCAACCCTAGCCATACTATTACCCACAAGAGGCGAACGAGATTACCTGTCTGCTTGCGTTTGTTTCTCCTATTTATTTTTGTTCAGCTGGTTGTTCACATGAATTCAGGCGGGCTTTTTTCTTGGGCGCGGGTTGTGGAAGATACTTATCTTTTTGTTTTTTCAGATCTTCACTTGTTTAGTATTGTATCAATAGCGAATTCGGAGAGGGTGTTTGCTTTCATAAAAGAACTTAAACTTTTAATTTTTATATCGAGTGGCAGATTGTATTGAGTAAGAGTAAGATTGTAAGAGTAGAGATTTGCGTGCAGAAATGTGGCCTTAATGCTGTTTATGTCTTTGAAAAGAGACCTTTTCTTTTCAAGTGTAAAACACGCTTAATTTCGTGTCATTTGTCTTAATTATTAAGATGGTCATAAAGTGTTGATTCGAAATCAACGTGGACGTATATCGTTACTCAGATTTTGACTTTAACTAAAGTTTTGTTGTTTATTACAAGCTTGCTCTGAGTCCACCTGGGCTATATTTATACAACTATATTTTGTCCAGGCATAATATAATGTCCATATTTACTCATTTTTTTATTTTTTTTATTTAGGTATATTTACCTTTTTTCTGAAAATACAACTGCCTACATCCGCAATAACAGATATTCAACACCGAAAAAGGCGATCTCACTAAAAATTCGTACATGCATTTCTCGCGACAGATATTTTAGTTGGCATCATCCGAGCTCCGCACAAATGTTCAGTAGAAACACATTACTGTGTGAACGGTACATTAGGCTGGGTGCAGATGCATACACACCCAGGGGTCGCAAATACAGGCCACGGTGACGAGGGTTAGGCTTTAGTCGTATGCGGTTTTACGGAGTCGCGTAAATTGTTCTCGTAAAGAGCACCTGAGGATCTTAGCTTAGATAGTAAATTGCTGAGTTATTTGTTTTAAATGGAGTTCTAGAAAATGAGGAAGGATTTGTTTTTACAAGCTTTTATTTAACTTGCAATGTATGTATGTTAGGTGAATCTTGCAACTCAATTTGGAAGCAGATATCTTCAACCGATTGAGCTGAAATTTTGTATGTACCTACACGTTTAGTTTGGAAGACAATGCATGGTTAGCTGTGTGACGTCATTCTATTTATTTATTTATTTTTATTTTATTTTATTTATTAGGTATAGGCAACAAAGTACATACAGAAACGATCTAAAAACATACATTTGCAATCTTTGGTCTTTGCATGACCTTAATAACAGGTACACACAGCATTCAATTTTTATAACGTTATTCTAAATCCAACATATTGTCGGAACACCCAAAATGGCAGACAAGTTATTTTTAATGCATTCCTACGATATGAATATCAAATGGAAAGGCTTGCTGAGAATAACTCGAAAAATAAAGTGACGTCACTCTTAATCCAATATAGCCGGTAATAAAAGCTTGTATCAAAAATTAAATTTTTGACAGAAACTTATTTTGATGTTTTGATAAGACGATTAGTGGCAAAGATATTAGAATTTTAAAAAAGAGGTAGATGGGTTACCTGCGCCTTAACACTGGCAGTCTAAAACTTGGCTAATTAGCAAACCTGAGTGTAGTCTCGCAAAACGCAAAAGCATCGGCAACGTTGACACTTTGAAGTGCTCCCGCGAAACACAGTAAAATGCCGTCCTGCGTAATGCGAAGTTGTACCAATTACACAAGCAAGACTTCCAAAAGTCAAGGGATCACATATCATGCGTAAGTATTATATTTTAACTAATTTTCATTCATATTTGTACATTAGAAATACAAAATGTCAGAAATATTATCCCAAAAAGATTGAGTGCGACAGCAAATACTCCGTTACCGAGTGTGATAGAGATGTCTGTCATAGATTATAAATGTACAGAACGGACAATGCCACGACATTGCTCAAGCATTATCCACGAGATGAATAACTAATGAGGGCTTTTCACAATGACAAAAAACTGTAGGCTATCGAGCCAGATGATCTATCGAGATGGCGTTGATAAAAATAGTTTTACTAAGCTGCGAAGAGTGTCTACACCATCTAGTGATACAAATAGTTACTATTTTTAGGGTTCGACGAGTATCAACACGATCTAGTGAGGCAAATAGTTACTGTTTTTATTTTTTAAATGTCACTTTGAAAAGCTTAAAATTTGCTTAAAATTGTTTAAAAGTGATGACACTGCTCAGAACAATGTTGATCTATTTTCTTAAATTCTTAACGATGAACACTCAACCGATTATATAAAACAGATAGTCGGCTATATTTCAGGTTGGATAGCAAGAAAATTAACTAATGTCATAAAATGTGAAATTTGTATTAACGCTTTATTTTCCAATGAAAAATTATGGTTTCATAGATTGATTTCAATCAAAGACATGGGTGGCTTATGTTACTCGACCGAAAACTTGTTCATTATTTGCCTGAAGTCTGAAAACATATTAAAAGCATACATTAAAGAGAATGGAGTATATTTTACTACAGACAAAGAAATTGATGTTGTTAAAAACAGTATTTTGAAAGCCTTCATTAATTCAAATGTTTTTTCCAATCTGCACGATCATGCGATGACACAGCCACCTACTTTTAATCATCGCTTGCATTTATTTAAAGCAATAATCGAGAAATATGTTAACGTCCGTCTTCACTTTGCGCATAAGAACAATCCAGATTTAAAAAAAACATTCAAAAAGGCAAAAAAGAAACAAGTTGAATTTATTTGAGGGCACTTAGATGTATTGATTTATAAAATAGTTAAATAAACAATAATTTCAAAATGCCACTGAATTTTATTAAAATACTAGCGGCCGCCCGCAACTTCGTCTGCGTGGAATGGTTTTTTGTTATCCCTCGGGAACATTACTTTTTTCGGGATGAAAGGTACCCTTTGTCCTTCTCTGTACCCCTTACAACGTGTATGCAAAATTTCATGATGATCGGTTTAGTAGTTATGACGTGAAAGCGTAACAAACAAACGGACTTTCGCATTTTAATATTAGTAAGGATTACCTAAACCTTGTGATGGAAACATGGAATTTCTTATCGCCCATATTTAATTAAAGCTAAATTCCTTACTAATTTGAACACTTTTACTATTTAAATTTACAAGTTTTACGAAGTTACATATATTTTAAAAATTCGTTTTGGTCACAAAAAATATTTTTTTCGGAGTGGAAATCCATTACGCAAAGGACTATTAGTTATTTTAGCAATTAGCAATAGAAACTAATAGGTAAATTTTATTGTGCCCAAAAACAACCCAAGATATTAGTGGTAATAGGTTCGACCCGCTTTTTGGGTCGAAATCGGATTTAAACTCGTAAAGACCCGGTTTAAACCTTTGGGTTTAAGCCCTTGCACATCCCTAATTATGACTATTAGTAGCTTTTTTATTTTATCGCTTGAAGTAAAATGATTCATTATTTTATTCAGACATCATTGTAGTTCATAGGCATCAAACCATCGAATGTCTCTTCTGTGACACATTTAACGATATTCTATGATTAGTATCGCGACATTCACGACGACATTGCGCAACATGTATCTGTCTCGTTTACGCTCTTGTAAATAATCATACTATCTTGTTCACACTTTACAACACGGTCAAGTTAAGTCGGCCTATGCGACCATACGAAATCATCGACTCAAAGTGCCGAGTTACCTTGACCGTGTAACATCGTATTATTTAGTGTGTTATAACGAGGCGGTATATACGCCTTGCGGACAAATTCATGGCGTCGCATATACTGACATAACACATCTTTTTAATTCTAATATCTTTGATTAGTGGGCTTTTTGTGTGACTTGATTTTAGAATCGTAGCTTTTCTCTGTGACTTTTTATGGCAGATTTTAGTAAGACGAGTGCGTTCGTTTCTCGGATATATTATTTAGTTCTGAACAGCACAATCCGAGAATATGCCCTAAAAATCAGTCGGACGTATGCGCTTAGAATAAAAAAACACTCAGAAAGTTTTTAGGAATCGATGTCAATCCCACGAATTCTTAGACTTAAAACATATTTTGTGGCAATGCTTACGTGACACTTAAAAGATTATTATGAAACCTTATGTCAAGAACTTCTACAAGGAAAGAAAAAATTATATTTACTGCAGAGGATTTAAAATATGTATACCATGTGATCACGCCTTTATTTACACTTTACATCTTATGGATTATGATACTGTGCGCCACTGCGTTTACAAGTTGAATTGAAATAAGTTGTTAGAACTTGCATGTGTAGGCTTCGGGCTGTCGCGGGGCTCGTGTTCTGCGTTTAGCAACTATAAGTATGTGATGATTTCGCGTTTGAACTTTGGCTTAGCGAAGTAAAGTTTATAGTATTTTGAATGAAAACAACGCAGTGAAATTGTGCCGTTTTAGGTTTTTAAGTTTCTCTAGCTAGCTTGCCATTACTTATAGAATCCTTGCATTGCGACTCGTGAAGGATAAGAAGAGCGTGATTATATAAATTACCCATGAGTTAATGCAAAATATATACTAAACGTAAAATAAATTATCCCTCTCAATGACGATTGTTAAAAAAATATACTCTTGACGTTATCAACACATTTTACCAAATCATTCGTTTTTTTATTTATTCACGCGCATAAATAAATGAATATCAAGCCACGTGATCAAACTTCTCCAATCTCCACCGTAATGTCGCGCAAAAAAATAAAGTTCTTTTGTTTGAGAATCATTTCAAATTCAGCGAGAGCCGTTGCAAAGTAAATAATAAAAGTGGCCTAGGAGCTTGCCTTCGCGAATGTTTGAGACCGCCTCGAGAATATAAATTGGTCTAATTTAAAGGCACATAAAACGGCACGCGGTCTGAGGGACAGGAATTTATTGAGTGAAATAACATGGCCCTCTCTGATATTCAAATCAAACTTTTACTGTTATGAAGCTATATAGTTATAGTCGCGTTATTCTTTAGAGGTTGAGCAGAGGTTTAAATGGAAAGGTTGCTAGATGGGTGTACTGATCTTTTTACATAGGTAAAGTGTTTTTTGGTTTCTTATTATTAAATTACGTAACTAGGTACCAAATCCCTTTCAAAAGTTTTCGATAAAAGTAAAACCATAAATCTTCATCTGTGTAAAATAGTGCTCTTGATTCTGGTTCTACTAACTTAATATACATAAAAACAAAAAGACAGTAATATCTAAAAAAAGTTTCAAGATAATGTCAGTAATGGACTAGTATAGTATTATATTATTTGTGGTAATGGTATGCATCGAGAATTTTTTAAATTATTTCCATCCATAGAGCAAATATTACAAGGCCCAATAAGAAAGGTCTTGGTATTAGTCTAGAGCATGGGTCTCCAAATTTTTTAGCATAATAGCCAGACTAACTCCTCCACGAAGTCCCAAGGGCCAGGATCTAGCTAGCTCATCGTACCAACATACTGTATATCAAGTACTGTTGGTACAATCCGGCCTGCTTTAGCGGGCAGGATTGTTGGTGCTCGTGGGCCGGAGCTGGCCCGCGGGCCGTAGTTTGGAGAGCCCTGGTCTAGAGAGCTAATTAGACTAAACCAACTGAAGCCAAACGCTTGTTGCAACCCACCGTAAGTTAGCTTTAGATGCTTAATAATGTTGCAGAACTAGGTTTTGAATAGGGAAATTTGACTTATTAGCTATGCACATTAAAGTTAGTAAGGTAGTTAACTATGCCTTGGAATTTCCATTAAAGCTAGTAAGAAAAGCGACGCTAGAATGCTTAGCTAAGTTGTGGGCGGAGCGTGTGTAGATTTTAATGAATTTTGATGATCCAAAAGGCCTACTACGAATAGAGTTGAATTGAAATTGAAATAATCTTTATTTAAATAAGCTCACATAATAAGCGTTTTTAAATCGTCAATTCTTTTACCCTACTACCCATTATGACGTCTTTGAACTGACAAGAAAAATGGGCGCAAAAAAGCTTGCCAGCTTTATCAGATGGAACGATATTTACAAATATATAATATATCGTTTCCAGACATTATGTTAACATAGATTATCAAAAAAATAACATTATTTAATTAACATATTTCATTATGAATCAATTTACAGGGTTCAAGCTAAGTTCAAAAAATAGTCATATTAATGTTCGTCGTTATAGTTCTTAACACAACTAAGAATTAAATACTTACCGTGTTATTACAAAAGATGTTTAAACACTGTTTAACTAAACACATGTTTAAATGTGATGCTTTCACTTTTTTGACAATATTGTTTGACAGAGACAGCATCTCATTTAAACATGTGTTTAGTGTAATAACACGGTATATTTTTAATAACGACACGAACCGGAACGAACATAGTTCGATTATCGTGATTTAGTTTTCAGTATAGGCCCTAATGACTAATCCCTGTAAATAACCAAAAAAATTAATTGGTTAGTTAATGTAAGTATAATGTGAATGAATGAATGAATTAATGATATATTTATTTGAATTAATTTTGAGTACAAGATTTGATGTTCTTAAGTAATAGAGTTCGTCAAAATCTACTTATAATTAAGCATGCAAAAATTTTAAATTACATTTACACTACATATAAATTCATTATCTACCTACATGTCAAAACCAAAGAAACTATACCCATAATATCACCTATTGTGTGCATTTAATTATTAAAAAGTACCTACATGTAATTAAATTATTTTGTTTGAACAAAATAAAACCTGAAAAAATATTAAAGTGATTATATTTTCCTTTTTTTTCAGCTAATTACAGCTTGCTCAAAACAAACTGTACTGCCCAAAACAATTTATTTCAATTAACCAATCAATTGGGCAACAAATAAATTGACCAATTTACTTTCATCTGCAAATTACTTTAACTGTTGTGGTTGTTCGTCAATTTGGCCTGTAATTAACTGAACAACGACTTGTTATGTAAATACATGCTTTTATGATATTCATTAATTATAGCACTTTCCACATCGGAATAAAACAGACACTAGGTATATAAATATTTTTTAAATGTATTTTCCTTAACAGTTTGTCATTTGTCATTGTGATAATTATGGGTTGAGCCAAACTTGCGTATTTTGAGCAAATCTGCCTAGTATTTTTACACAGTGCATTTTGCGTAATCTTGTGAAATAATGTGTTCTTTTTTTACTAAAGCAACCTTTATTCAAAACCCAGTTAGTAATTTAGTTATTCTGTTATGTCTAGACGAAGCCAATAAATCATGTTAATACTATATTTATATCGTCTCGAATTTTTATACACTTTTTAAAGGTCTTTAACTTTTATCTTTATTAGCATCTAACAATTGACGTAAACACAGATTTATTACCTTTTTCTCGTTAAAGCACTTTTTCAGGTGAAATTCTAAAAAGGTAAAATAACTTGTTTACATTGTAAGCTGTATAGGACAGTTATAACGGTGATAATTTTGCGCAGAACGGGCCCGCATCAAATTTATAGGCATTTAGATAACGCGGACGTTATCGTTGGATCAGGATTTCGTAATGCCCTAATAAATACATAAACGTCCAGTGACAAGTGAGGCGTGGGACAGTTATAGGCTTATCTGTGATTAGCGAAACGCAGGTAAATTACTTTTCTCAAACATGCTTGGAAATTCGAACATTATTTTGACAACCTTCTTCGGGCTAAATCGGAGTTTCCGGACATACCTTAACCGCGCCGGCAATTTTTGTATGAGAATCCATTACTAACGTGTAACAATGGATTTTCATAGAAACATTGCCTGCGTCTGACCGTAAATGTTAGTATTGAAACTCATTATACACATGTAATTCAGAAATGGAACCAAATTTTCAAAGAAACACGACAGCCAATGAGGTCTGTGATCACATCAATATTTAAAATTAGAACTGGCTTTGCAAATGGAAAGTTCCGAATCACGGTAACAGTGTCATGAGCGCACTGACGCCCGCCTATTAATTTGTATTCCTGGTTACAAAACTTAAGTGTAACATACGATTCGGACAGGTGGCATAAAATATCATTGTATTATCTCTGGATCTTGGCGCGGGGGAAGTTATTATTGTTAAAATTGTTTGTTGTATTGTCAAATATTTTATCTTCGATTTAAATTAAGTAATTAATTTAATATAAAAATGAGTTCAAGTGACGAAAGTGATATTTTGACGCCACCTGAAATTCAAGAAGCGGCAAGAACTGTAATAGAATACTTGTTGTCTCCAAAATCAAAAAACATTAAGTAAACCAGATGTAAACCTAATTGCAATGCCCAAAAGACATTCACAAGGGTATAAATGTAGGAAGTCTGCATCAAACGTGCAAATTTTCTTGTCAGAAGCATCAGACAGTGTGTATTTAGATCCTAAAAAGTAAGTTTTCGTACTTATTGATAAGTACCTACCTACCTATATAGGTACTAATTTACCACTTTGTTTTAGTTAAACAGCAAACATCACAACTTTACACGTTCTTTATTTTTGTTTCAGATTTGATTTTTGCCATTTTCGGTGTATGAAGATTCAACGATATATTCAGTATTTATGTAAAAGACCTAGAAACTCAAGACGGTGCGATTTGTTACTTTCAATTACTGTAATTTTAAATAAAAATTAAATGTTAGAAAAGTTACTACTTGGTTTGAATTTCCGCGCATTATTTGAGAAAAGTACTATACAAGCCTTGGCCGCAACTGGGCATTGATGAACTCACGTTTTTCACGTTCGTCCTTCAATGCCTGTATTGCGTGCCGCTGCAGTAATGTACTATTGTTTTAATGTATGCTATAGTTGTTCTAATCTCACGAAGACCGTTTTACTATGAATGTGTTAGGCATGTACGTACATGCACATTGTGCGTATGCACACTATCGTATTACGCAATAATAAAATAATGTGCATGTGCGTGCACGCCTAACAACATTCATATGATAGAAGACTATAGGTAGGTACATAGCTACATATATTAATGACTCATGTTTGTCAATACGAATATGACTACCCTAAAAAGCACTGCTACATACCTACCTACATACTTACGTAAAAGCTTTTATTAATGAAGTTTAAATTAGAAAACAACACACAATTTTAATAAGGAAAAATACCTAGTTAGTGCATAATATCTTATAAACTACTTAAAAAATTAATAAGTTCTTTCCTTAACGAATGGTATTGAAAATTTATGTAATTAAATGCTTTTAAAAATTAACTTTTACATTAGATATCTTGTTTTGACTGTCAAAAATACAGCAAGCCATCTCAATCTTTGAATGACAGAGGTTTTTTCCCCAAAATCATGGATAATTTCTCCCGAATTCCATGAAACAAACACCTTATTCATCCCTTTGAGCAGCATATTATTATCGATCAAAGATCTTTCCTCCCATTGGGCCCAGCAATAATTTTATTGGCAATTGAAGCGTACAAGCAAATCTATCGGAAGAAATCCGCGTACATAGTCTGACCCAAATTCCCCTTGCTAAGCTTTTGCGCTTGGTTTAAGAAGAAAGTAGCGATTCTGTTTAAATTTTTTTTTTATTAAATATGTTTATCAATACATTTTACTTTTTACGGTTTTAATGCTTTGGCAGTATTTAAAAAACGTATTAGTTATTTTGTTACTGCTTATATTTTTTTTCAGGCAATGGTAGGAAAGATTTTCATTTTAAGTAAAGCATTGTAACCGGCTTTTAAATAAGCTAAAGCACATTCTTTGATCATGCGATGATTACAAAATAAATTAATTCAGACATTAATTGATTTATTTCTAAGGCGAATTCTTCTGATCGTAATAAAATAAGTCGCCTTTAACTCGTACTTTAGCCTCAACACTTGCCTAGTATCACCCACTACCACTTACCCCTACGCGAGCAGCCAGAGCAAGTGTTTTGTTTGACGCGCTACAAATCCGCCGGAAGTAGGCTTACAAGCGCTGCATTATGCACGACGATGTAGCGAGCAAATCTATTGGAACTATACTGCGAGTTCTGGTTTCTGCATTCGTCACTTTGACACTTGAATTTATCAAGTACTCAAATCTTAGTATCACCCGCTAACGCTCATCCCTTACGTCCGCAGCAAGTGTATTGTTTGGTGCGCTACAAATCCGCCGGGAGTAGGCTTAGAGGCGCTGCATTGTGCACGACGAGGTAGCTAGCAAATCTTTTGGAACTATACTGCGAGTTCTGGCTTCAGCATTCGTCACTTTGACACTCGAATTTATCAAGTACTCAAATCTTAGTATCACCCGCTAACGCTCATCCCTTATGTCCGCAGCAAGTGTATTGTTTGGTGCGCTACAAATCCGCCGGAAGTAGGCTTACAAGCGCTGCATTATGCACGACGATGTAGCGAGCAAATCTATTGGAACTATACTGCGAGTTCTGGTTTCTGCATTCGTCACTTTGACACTCGAATTTATCAAGTACTCAAATCTTAGTATCACCCGCTAACGCTCATCCCTTACGTCCGCAGCAAGTGTATTGTTTGGTGCGCTACAAATCCGCCGGGAGTAGGCTTAGAGGCGCTGCATTGTGCACGACGAGGTAGCTAGCAAATCTTTTGGAACTATACTGCGAGTTCTGGCTTCAGCATTCGTCACTTTGACACTCGAATTTATCAAGTACTCAAATCTTAGTATCACCCGCTAACGCTCATCCCTTATGTCCGCAGCAAGTGTATTGTTAGGTGCGCTACAAATCCGCCGGACGTAGGGCTTACAAACGCTGCATTTGCACGACGAGGTAGCGATCAATTCTGTCATCGGAACTATACTGCAAGTTCCGACTTCTGCATACATCACTTTGACACTCGCATTTATAAACTACTCAAATCTTGCTTAGTGTTACCCGATACCGCTCACCACTCACTTCCGCAGCAAGTGTATTATTTGGCACGCTACAAATCCGCCGGGAGTAGGCTTACAAGCGCTGCATTGTGCACGACGAAGTAGCGAGCAAATCTATTGGAACTATACTGCGAGTTCTGGCTTTTGCATTCGTCACTTTGACACTCGCATTTATAAACTACCCAAATCTTGCTTAGTGTCACCCACTACCGCTCACCCCTTACGTCCGCAGCAAGTGTATTGTTTGGTGCGCTACAAATCCGCCGGGAGTAGGCTTACAAGCGCTGCATTGTGCACGACGAGGTAGCTAGCAAATCTTTTGGAACTATACTGCGAGTTCTGGCTTCAGCATTCGTCACTTTGACGCTCGAATTTATCAAGTACTCAAATCTTAGTATCCCCCGCTAACGCTCATCCCTTACGTCCGCAGCAAGTGTATTGTTTGGTGCGCTACAAATCCGCCGGGAGTAGGCTTACAAGCGCTGCATTGTGCACGACGAGGTAGCTAGCAAATCTTTTGGAACTATACTGCGAGTTCTGGCTTTTGCATTCGTCACTTTGACACTCGCATTTATAAACTACCCAAATCTTGCTTAGTGTCACCCGCTACCGCTCACCCCTTACGTCCGCAGCAAGTGTATTGTTTGGTGCGCTACAAATCCGCCGGGAGTAGGCTTACAAGCGCTGCATTGTGCACGACGAGGTAGCTAGCAAATCTTTTGGAACTATACTGCGAGTTCTGGCTTTTGCATTCGTCACTTTGACACTCGCATTTATAAACTACCCAAATCTTGCTTAGTGTCACCCGCTACCGCTCACCCCTTACGTCCGCAGCAAGTGTATTGTTTGGTGCGCTACAAATCCGCCGGGAGTAGGCTTACAAGCGCTGCATTGTGCACGACGAGGTAGCGAGCAAATCTATCGGAAGTAAACTGCGAGTTCTCGCTTCACCCGCCGCTGAGAGACCCTGAGATGCATCGTTTGGAAGCCTGAATATTTTCTGAGGAAATGCTTTTTAGATGTTTCTGCAGTTTATTTAGTTGAGGCCAAAAGCAAAATTATGCTCTTCGTGTTCGTTTTTCTAGTTCTGTTGCATTTTTTCCTGAAAAATAGAGTCAAACAATAAAATGAAGAAAAATTTCTGATCCATTTTTGGAGAAAACCGATCAAATACGAAAACAGTCATGCTTTTTTAATAAGCTTCAGTATATTAAAATAATTTATTGCTATACCTACTCGGAATGTAATCTGTGTTTTATATTTTTCCATTAAAAAAAGCTCCCGTTATAAGTTTATCATAACAAAAACAGCCCCAACTTCCTTACCTACAATGCAATTTCTAACGGATCACCTTTATTTGTTTACCGATCAAAACACAATCTCTTAGAAATTAGTTGCCAATATATAGTAAAGGACAAAAGGGTCGGACTGGCGCTTCTCATATTTTTATATTAGCCCTCGAATGTTGGTCGAACGAAATTGGAGCCATTGAGAGAAAAGTTGAGTCCTTAGAAAATAAAATGAGGAATATCGAAGTCGTGATTGAAATTTTATGCGAATAATAGAGTAGAGTGTTTGAGGAATTCATTATAAGTCAAAATGTTGGATGCTCGACAGTCGTCGTATAGATCGTGACTTCACAATGATTTTGTGCTGCTAAGAGTGAGTCTTCTTTTAGCTTTCAAAGTGCTTTGATATTTTTCGTTTCTAGGTGACTTATCAATTTATTTCATTTAATAGACCTGTGTCTCACTTTAGAATTTCAAACTGATTTTTTTATAAACAAATACGAAGACTTCAATAGCAAATTATCTTGTAATGTCGGACTTTACTGTTTGATTATTGAGTTTGAGAATAATTTAATTTGTGTTACTTAAAAATATGGTTTAACATTTTTAAACGATTTTGACATATACCCTTAGTAATAAAACAAGCGCAGGCTCAATCTCAGAAAGAAGTGAGTTGGCTCTTTATAAATAGTCTGAAAAAAACAACATCAGCCCATCAAAAAGAGACATTTATAAAATTCACAAAGTCAATATTCTAAGAGACACTTCATTATGTACTTAAGTATCTATTTCATCTTGTCAATGAAATGTTAATGAGGCCTTTAGATTCGTTCCAGAAAATTCAAAGTAAGTCTGTCACTGAGCGGTTTATTGCCTGAATAAAATTTATCCTCATCCAGATTGATGTAATATTAATAAGACTGACTACGATCATTTATTCAAACCCTAAAGCTATAGGCTTTGCAAGGGCGTACCGAGGGGGGGGGGCAAGGAGGGGCAGCTGCCCCCTGGATTTTGTTTACCTCTAACTAACTATCAATTGTTATCAATAAATGTTCTTATTTGCCATACAATATATTTGATTTACAATAAATTTGCCCCCCCCCTGGGGGCGATACAATAGATTTGCCCCCCCTGGCCCGGCCCAGAACCTAGGTACGCCCATGGGCTTTGAGCACTGTGCATTGTTTTCCTCCCATGGGAGAGATCTATTTACATTTATAGAGAATTTCAGTTTAGTAGTTCCAGTAAATGTCGTACTGTAACTATATATCTGATGTAAATTCTGTTATTGTCTTTGGATAAAACAGCTTTGTCGTTTGTTTTGGTTATAATTTGAAATAAACTAATTCTTTATCTAATAAAAGATGCGTGTTGCTAAACTAATAATAATGTTAACTATGATTTTTTCATATCAAGAACTTCTCTTGTCATTATTTATTCGATATAGATGTTTCACTGGTTTGTATTGGTTGTGGAGACATTTTTTACGTAAAAAAGTAAAGTATTTACAAATAAGGTCACCAAATTGTCAGGTCAGTAAATTTTGGCACACTCATTTAAGCTGGTTTTGCACAAACACATTTGGGAAAAGTTAAAAATGTGTTGCTTCCACAGTGACCTAAACAAAGGATTTTCAACCCAAATGTTTGGTAATATGAATCAAAATGCGCAAAAAAAGGATTGACACATAAATATACGTTTAACATAAGAGGTTGTGATAGAGAAGATTTACGGGGGTCGAGTTGGACCCTTTAAACAAGGGTTAACATAAAAAGAACGAGTACAAGTGTTGTGTGATATAAATTTCTACAATAAAAGCTAATATGTTTTTATCCGATTTTGTCGAAGCTAAATGATGCGATCCGTTAAACGAAATTATTGCTCTTTAGCTTAATGCGTGGGCAGAAAATATTATCAGGAATTTGTTTGTGATATCATTATTATACATTTCTATGAATCCTAAGAAATGTCTTCCAAGAACTTTTTGAGCCGTAGTCAAAGGGTAGGTGGACTTTGTTTGGATAAATACTGTGCCTTCGTGTTTTCGAAGGAAAATTATCTAATAACTTTCGAAATAATATTGTTGTTGTTATATACATATAACCTTTTAATAATAACGAAAAAATCAACGCGTAAAGTTACAAAAATGCTTAAATAATGAAATATAACATAAAGAAAATAAGATGTAGGTAAGGTATATCAATTGACTCTTAAAATCTTCAAACAAAGGTTGCTCAAATACTACTTCTATATGTAGTAGAGTCCACCGCATTTTAAATTATAATCTTGTGTTGCACACACAGTACTTGTTGTATGGTCTGTGGTTGCACAGTACAAGGAAACAAAAGAATGAAAATATACTACCTATGTAATGTGAAGTACTCTCTCGGGAAATTTGAGTGCCTTAAAACCCCAAATTAATTTAATCAAACGAGATGGAAGCTTGTATACCGGCCCCTTATAAAGCAACAAGCGAAACGTTCAAAGGCATTACAGATGTACTTTTGGTTTGAATTAAAATGAAGTGAACCTAATTTAAGGGAGAAACAATTCTGCCTCCAACATATTTTGTCAAACTGAGAAATACGATCTCTTTTATTATCAATCTGTCATCCGTCAGTAGATCCATTTTCTTTCCTCGGGGAAGGTGGCTGTATGATATGAAGCAAGAAGTCTGGTGCAACGTAGCGTCTTGCTTGCTTGCTACGTACGCCAAATTCCTGGATTAGAATGCTGGCACACGTTTCTGTGAAGAGCTTAAGATTTTATTTTTTTTATTTTTTACACATTTTATTCCAAAGTTGAGATCCTACTCCTAAGAAAAAAGGCGCCACTATATGGTTTTCTATACAAACGAGCAAATTTCTGAATTTTTTTTTTTTTAATTAAATCTGATTTTATTTGAATTTGATATTGTTCGAAAGCTTTAATAGTCAACTAACGGACTTTACTGTCGAATTTACTGTATAATTTCTCCTATTCGCCGTCTCTCAGAAATAGAAAGAAGGTGGAATTTCATACGCGTTTTTTTATTTTTACTGACACACGGCGAATAGAAGAAATTTATAGTAAACTCGACAATAAAGTTCGCAAGTTGACTATTACAGCCTTAGAGTTAGACGCGCTTCTGACGAAGCCGCGATGCTCGAAGATTACAGCTTTCGAACAATATCAAATTCAAACAAAATCAGATTGAATATTAAATACCTATAGGTAGGTACCAGAGGGCCTATTACAAAAAAGCATCACGATAAGCGTACGATATTCGTCGCACTCCGTGGCACTATTGACTCACAAATAAGGTTCAATATCAAGTAAATTGTACGACGAATTGCGTCCGACTATCGTGATTCTGTTTTGTAATAGGCCCTCTGAAGTTTTATCTATTTTGTATAGAATGGTGACCCCTATTTTATTTTCAGCGGAATAATATATTACACTTATTAATTTATATGTAAAAGTTACGAAGTTTGGATGTTTGTTACTTTATCACGCACAAACGGCTGAACGAACTTGGATGAATTTGGCATACTTACAGATAGTTTATAGTCTGAAATAAAACTTTAAAGATGTTTTTAACCCGATCGAAGGTTCTATAGGGATTTTCTGAATGACCATGCGGACGAAGGGTGGAAGATAGTTTTTTTATCACCATATTACAAGCTCTCTATGGTTTAATTAGGACTAAAGGATTGGTGTGGCTCGTCCAGATTTTAATAATTATGATAGAAATATTTTTGAGTAAGTAAATAAAAGTTTTTGGCTACTAAATTTCTCCTTTCTTGCTCTTCCTGTTTTGCTCAAATCTCGATTTATATATTTCAAAGAATAGAAGAAAAAAGTAACTTTAATAATAATCTCTACATTTTATCGTGGATGTAGCATTCGAGTCACGTAGGTACCTTTAGCAAGCGACAACACGAGCCATACACGAGCCGTCATATCAGGACAATCGACGGCTCACTTCGACGGCTAACTTCTATCACCTTTTGAATAATGTGGTATTTACACGGGGCGACTTGGCAGGCGACTTTGTGGTCGATTTACTTAAATATTTAATTAAATATTTACCTAAATTTTTTAATGATGTAGATTTAATATTTATTTGAAACGACTGCCTTTAAAACTGAAGCATTAAGGTTCAATTTCCAAAGAAAATTACGACGCTTTCGAAAGCTATATCGAAAAAACTCCATGCATTTTTTTGTTGGGCTACAAGAAGTTGTGCCTTTAAACTGTTTTCCAAACAAGTCGCATTTCCACCTGAATTTCTTTTTCGGGACGTTTTTATCGTTTTCCTCTTGTAGAACTAGAATCGTAAACTGAAAACGAGCTTTCGGTGAACACTTTTTCTCAACTCGATTGGTTGGATAAACATGAATACAGACATAAAAGTAGAAACACATTGTTTTTTTATTTTCTGAATGTTTGAATAGATTCACAATAACAATAACTCCGTTCAAAATATTTTCCGAGTCAAAACTTGATAAAATTAACATTTCACATTGTTTCATCCAATTTGTGCTCTACAAAATGAAAAATTTCACATGATTCATTCGATAGAAGCACAAATTGAATGAAACATGTGAAATGTTAATTTTATCAACTTTGTCAAAATTTTGTTAATTAGACGAAGAGTTTGTAACGAAGGAACTTATCGCTAATTGGCTTCGTTTTGATTATGAACTGATTTTTTTATGGCAGTTTTAAAACTAAAAACTTACTGAATACCTAATATTAAAAAAAAACGAAATTTCTTTTTAATACAAATAAATAGGAAATTATGAAAATTTTATTTTATTTACTTTATGAATATGCCAGACTCTACTAGAAATCCATTGGTCCCAGCATTAAGAAAGTTGATTAATCATAGAAAGATAAACATAACATAATGTATGATTGTTTGTATGTAGGTAGGTACTATTGCTAAAGCGAAAGATATAATACATCAAAGCCAAATAACTTTTCGATTAAATATTAAAAACAACAGCATAGTGCTTCCGTGAAATCCAGGATTATCTAAAGCCTTTCAGAAAAATCTAATCTTGTCAATACAGATTTGTTCATCAGCTGAAAAATTTAAATTCAGCTCGATATTGCCCTGGGAAAAAACCAAAATAGAATATCCGGATTTGATTGTTCCAGCTGCCAACATTTTTGCTTGTTCTGTTGCACACTTCTGATAATCTGAACCTTTTCCGTTAGTAATAAAATGTTGAAACGGATGACGGAGGTTTTTGAGTCGTTCGAGATAAGTTTGCTAAATATATTGAAATTTATAGGGCGAGATGCGTCAAGACTCCGTATTGTAGAAGTATGAAGCTCCCTCGAGATTTCATTTGGAATCTTTATCGTATTTACACGAAGAGGGTAGTACTCCAAGCGATATTCATTTGGAATTGATTCAAATTCAAAACCCCCTAAATTACTGAAAGATCGGTTTTTTGTCCTCCATAAAATATAGTATTTTGGATCTAACAATTTTTTGAATTTTATGTCTTAATTTAAAAAGAACTGTCCATAATATGAAGATATAAATTGGCAATTTATTTTATTTCTTCGTATATCAAGCAATAATGTAGTTATACTCGAGTATTTTCTAACTTTTAACATTTGTGTTATTGTCATAAGGTAATTTTAGTAAGGCCCTAAAATATTTTAATACAATGTTATCAAAAATTTCAAAAGTTAATGCATGTGAAGTTTATGGTTCTTCCAATTCAGGAGGCGTGCCACGTCCTCGTAGACAATTTTATGATTACTTCCAGTTTATGGCGATGCTTTCATGGAAATTAGAATGAGAGTACCTCCTTATTTATTACTGACGCTCCTCCTTGAGTTACGGTTATGTTTTATAACAGATAATGTTTTATTGTACGGGTGTAAATTATTGAGGATTCAATTTGTGAGGAATGCGAGGCTCGGTTCGAGTCAATGCGAATGGTGTGTATGGGAAAACCATTTTTTGGTTAGTGATTTTCCAACAAATGTTAACCTTCGATTCGAATCAATGTCTAAAATACAGTACGGATAGATTTTTGGATTATTAATGTTTCTTATTTTGACATAGCCTGATATGGCACTGATTATTGCAAATGTACTTTACTTAGATAGATTCAAAGAATAAATGTTATGAGTTCTTAATTTAATTAAATTTTTAATTTAAGACCTTGAAGAAGAAAATCGTAAATCAATATCTCCCACTGGCAATTTTATCAACTTTAAGCTCTATCAGAATACTTTCCGATACATTCAAAATTAATAGGAAGGGTGTATATTAAACGAAAGGTAGGAAGGGGGGGTCTTTAATCAGGCCGTTCCCCCTTTTCGGGGCATGAATGCATAATTCATAAAACAACGCTGGCGTCACCATTCGCTTACTCTTTGTGATAATATGAACGGCTATGAATATAATGATTTTTGGGATTTGTTGTTTTAATGTCCTCGTTGATGGGAATTTCGGATGAAAAATTTATTTATTATTACGTGAATATTTCATTATTAGGTCCAAAAACATTTAAACATAATTTTGCTTAAATTGGTGACGAAAAATTGATAATTGTTCGTGTAGGTAAAGATTTGATATTTCAATTTCATTTTTATTAGTGACGGAAAATAATACCGAGCTGATAACAATAATAGAAACTATGAATTACTCTGAATTACAAATAATACTTACTTTAGTTTGATAAGCTTCATTTCGGTGGAATAAGGTACCTTTGACGAACAATTCAAAGTAAAACAAAGCACATAATCTTTATACTTATGTAGAATTAACTTGATGCCGATATGTACATTTACTGTAAGTACATCGAAATGTATTTTGATACATAACATTTCTATTTTCCACTAACGTAACTCACAATGTTAAATAACATTAACCATATTAAACTGTGCTACAAATTCGCTGACGTAAAGCTGGATTTAACGCTATCTGCGGCTTTGCCAGCAATTATACAAATAATGTGGTTGTTCAACCTGCTGTTGTGAACTTTGTCTGCTTTTATTTTGAGTTTAAAATCGTTTGGTAACCGGTAGCTATTATTTCAGCGCTATTGAGGCTAAATTTGTAAACTAGGAATTTTATTAATGTCACATCTATAAGTTGAATCTGCTGTCAACAACTTTATAAGGCACGTGTTTTGAAGGATAAAAGCATCATTGAGTTTGTCGAATGTATGTGTTTATCTCTATAAAAACTAAAGCTTTTTTGTTATCATGGCATTCACTTTATTACTACCCTTTATTTAGAATAATTATATTAGTCATAAAAAGCTTTTAATCGCTAATGTATTCCGTATTTTTGTTTCAGGTAAGAAACATCTGCTTGAAGATTTTGAGTTTTCTCATAAATCACAAGAGATGAACAATTCATAAACGAACCCACACAATGGAATTGTACTACAGGTTTGTGTCTTTAGCTAAGCATATTTTCATCTCGTAGTTTAAAGGTATTTAACCCTTGTGCGCCCAACTGGCCCTATCGGGCACAGACAAAAATATTGAAGCTATGAAACATTGCAGAATCGTTTTCTTTATCTGATACCTTTTTATTATGTCACGGCTAATACCCGAAGTGCACCTACTTTCAGCCGGCTAAAACTAGGTGTACCTTGTAGCAGTTCGTTAAACCTAGGTGTAACCGATCTGTTTTACTCCTGTACGTCCAGAATATAAGTTATAATTTTAAATTTCGTGATTATTTTTTTAACAGACAACAGGAATAACTTTCTTAATACTTACCCCATAAATTACTTTCCCATAGTATAAACACAAAGAAGGCTAGACCTAGTTTTAACTGGCTACACCTAGTAATAGCCGTGAGCAACAGCTACCGGTGACACCTAGTTTTAGCCGGCTAGAACTAGGCGTAGCCGTACTTCGGGCACAGAATCCTACTTCCTACTATATATAATATTATAAAATATGTGAAAGTTTGTAGGTTTGGATGTTTAGATGTTTGGATGTTTGTTCCTCAATCACGCAAAAACTACTGAACGGATTTGGTTGAAATGTGGCACACAGATAGTAAATAGTCTAGATTAAAACGTAGAATACTTTTTATCCCGATATTCCCATGGGAACGGGAACCACGCGGGTGAAACCGCGGGCAGCCGCTAGTATACCTATATAATAGTACTAGCTTAGTATTAGCCGTACATTAAAAAAACAGTGAAAACGTAATACCTACGTAGGTATAAAAATACTGTTTTAAGTAGGTACCTCAAGATTTATTTGAAGTTTCGCGCAGTAGTTCACAATAAAATAATCCAGTACTTACTTCAATAGTTTTTTTTGGCTCAGCACGGTGGGGTTGGCAATCCGCCAAATAGATTTAAAGTTAGTGATTGCTGTGGAGGCCGTTACGAAGATACTAAACCTGAATAAACTTTGTCTATTATGGATTCTATTAAAGGATTATGTTTTATTAATATACTCGTAACTTATTGTAAATGAAAAACTATAGGTATTTTTTTTTTATTTATATTCAGGCATCGATGGCCCAAAGATATATACTTTAAAAACGTATTATATAATGCTTTTATTTTGTAGTGAAAGAAATTGAACTAACGCAGTTCATCACGTATTCATAATGTCGTTTAGATTATAAGCACAATAAGATTGTTTGAAAAAAAAAACTAATATACGTTATACTGTGATTATAACGTATAGTTTGGGATCGTGATGCCGTATAGATCGGCCGATCTAGTGTTATGTTTTGTTTCAAAGCAATCTACATGGAGAAAATAACCAGAAGTGACTTCGTCGTTTTTGCACTGATACTGAAACCAATCAGAGCCTTTGAACAGTACACGTAGAAATTATTACATAGCTTTATGTTATTTTTTGCGAATAACGATGTCGTCAGTACTTTTTTTTATCAAAACGAGATAGTTGGGATAGTGTTTGGCCTTTGACGATAACTGCCGAAAAGCAATAATTCAGCCTTAGGTAAGATGGTGGTATAGCTATCTAGGCAAACTTGAAATAAGCAATACCACCAATCAAACCGAGTACAAATTGTACCCCCCTCCTGAGAATCGAACCCAGGACCCCTGCGTCTTACACGTATGGGCAAACCACTAGACTACAGAAGCGGTTGCGTCTTTCTTGACGCATTTACTCATTTCCCAAGATATTAATAAAAACAAATTTAAAGGAAGTTATTCTAATTCATAAGCTAATAAGTTACTTCAAGTTATTATTCCTGTACCGAATATAGTTATTAACGAAGCTTCATTTCTGGTTCAAATGAAGGTGCTGGGCAGCCTGCCAGCGTAAACTTTTGAACAGTTTTTAGACATAATGAGAATGACTTAATTACTAGAAAATACTCCAACGGCACAAGTTTTTCTTTCCTTTTTTAGTAGAAATGATAGCTACGAGTATTTTACTATCCCTATAATAAAAAACCGACTTCAAAAAACCTACCTCTAAAAACGAAGATGTGAATTATTTGAAATACAAGTATTTAAAATTCAAATACAAAATACCTATTTGTATTTTGTATTAGAAATACTTTTTTTCAAAATGTATTTAGTATTTTATTTGAAATACTAGTATTTGTAAAATACAAATTACTATCTATGTAAATGTCAAGTCAATGTCAAACAAAACAAAACAACCAATCATAGAGCTAGGTAATTTGTCATGTCAATGTCACTGCCAAACAAAAAACCAATCATGAAGCTCAGTAATTTGACATTTATTTATGTCAATAGATGCATTCCATCAGACCAATCGCTAAGGAAACGATCACCAAAGCATACATTTTAACCATGGAAAGTAATTTGTTTTAATGTTTAGTTTTATTACTTTCCATGCTTAAAATGTACTCTATGGCGATCAATGATAGCTATTAGTCACCTAGAATGCACCCAATATCACTGTTAAACAAAAAACTATCTACCTACTTTCTATCTATATTATAGGCATTGTATGTACAATACATATGGTGTACATACAATACATTGCATATTATATTGCAAGTATTGCGACTAATTGCTAAAAAAGAGAACTACACTAGGCAGGCGTGAGCTACGTTAGCCACGTAAGCCTATCTGGGCGCAAATATAACAATAATAAAAAAATAATACGAAAAAAAGTATTTTATTTGAAAAAAGTATTTTGAAAATACGTATTTTGTATTTTGTACTTCAATACTTTTTTTTAAAAGTATTTTGTATTTGTATTAGAAATACAAAAAAATGACAAGTATTTGTTTTTTGTATTAAATACTTTTAATAAAGTATTTTGCACATCTCTGTCTAAAAAGCAAGAAATAATATTCGTAATAATAAAAATACGTCTATTGAAGTCGGGTGGGGCTGGAGTACAGAATCCTTTTTTTTATTCTAAAAGCCCCACCCGACTTCAGTACACGTATTTTATTATAACGAATATTATTTCTTGCTTTTTAGAGGTCGGTTTTTTGTTTTTTTTAAACATTTTTTTTTATTTCTAGTGTAGGTACCTTGTAGGTAAGGTATATTATAATGTGTAGAAAAATCGGCTCAGCCAAACGTAAGATAATCGCGGAGAAACATACATACGGGTCAAACTGAGAACCTCCTTTTTTAAGTCGGTTAAAGAACCTACACTTAAGATATCCCTCTTCCTACAAAAAAAATATTATCTTATTCAGTTCATAAACAAAGAAGTAATACGACCATTATCATCGAGGTAATTCATACTATTTTCGTGCTTTTTTCAAGATTACTTGAAAAGCACTGAACCTATTTCCAAATTTTAAAAAATGGGACCAACTTGGGAGTTTACCTAATACAAATATACAGACGAACATAGAACCTCCTCCTTTTTTGGAAGTCGGTTAAAAAATGAGACGAAACGAAATCATACCTACAGGTCTTTAGCATGTCAAGAAAGGACAACCATAATAATTATATTTTTTACTTACAAAATATCGATTTAAGAAATAATTTTTCAACGAAACTTTATTTTGGAATCAAAGTTATTGTATTTTTTTGATATGGTATCAAGAGTTTTAAATAAAAAACCGTAACAAAAGGTACTAAATAAATTACCGTAGCGCACAAAGTAAATTGCAGATCTGATTCCGATAATTTTCACAATAATTTCCTCACGTTCCCATAACAAATCTATGATACGATCGGCCCAAGTTTTACATTTTATATAAGTGGCAATAGCTCTGATATCGCCCGGGAGAATGTTCCATTGCCCATTCTGGAGATATCGGTAATATCGGTGCAATCGAATTGTATCTTTAACGCATTAAGATATAGGTCTTATTCGCCTGTAAGTTCGCTTAGATTAGTAATAACCCGATGGGGAATTATGTAAGGCAATGTACTAGACTAGAGCAATGTTAAGAATTTTTCAGTGAAATATTCAGTATTAGGAACTTCAAATTTAGTCCCTCTGACAGTAGTAGACCATTGTTTAAATACTCTGATATTAGATTCATAAATAATATAATAATAATAAAAAAAATTGCTTTATTTTCTCCACAATTACAATGTTTATACATTTATGGTTAGATTGTATAAGTAAGTGTTTGATAAGTAATGTGGAGACTGGCGCCCGTACTAAGGTTAGGAACCTGTTTTACAGGTCACCAGGTCTCCAATACCCGGAATAAAATAAATAACTTTATAATACTTATATATTTTTTATTACTGTATTTAATTTGTGCGATTTACTTTCTTATAGTCAGCTACAATGAGCCAACCTCTAGTAAATAGGTAATGAGACGATTCAAGACAGTCTAATATGAATAAAGTTTATTTTCTATATTTTAGTGTACTCCAAAGTAAAATTTAGCGCTCAAATTTCGGAGGGAAATCCGAAACAAAAGTATATTATGTAATTCATTTACCTGAGTTGTTAAGAGCGAAAAAGGCAAACGTGGGTAAAGCATTAACTTGGAGAAATAAAAAACCAGATAAATTGTCCATTTGTTCCTTCAACCGTCCTTTGATAAATATGTATGTTTTGGGACAGGTGTTGTCAAGTGAGACCAGGTAATTGCCCAGCCGTCCCAAATTATAAATATTTATTTATTCCCCATTTTATTATATCCCGTCAGTAGAAAAAGTCGTGTTTATGTTTACTCTGGTCCCTTTGGAGAGCTTCATTGTTTTAGAAATTTTCCACGGGTCAAGTGAAATAGGCTGAGGACGTGAGGAACGACCTTTTTTAATTAAATTATGTTTACTTTATTCGATAATCTTACACTTTACAAATAAGGTGCGTTAAAATATTTTATGGAAATAAGAGAAGATATAAATTATAAAAGTATAGTACATCCGATTCTTGACATCCTCCGATTATAGGAAAGGCTATTTAAAAATTTACGGAATACTTACATTCAGCGGATCGCATCGCAACGCACAACAGAAGTGTCCACACAGTATATAAAATTGCAGTTTTATATACAATTTGCGTTGTGCTGTGGCCTTTTGAAGTAGGCTGTGAGCGGTTCATATAATACAAAATGTACAAAAGTGATGTTTTTCTAAAGTAATGCCTACACCTTTACAAAATTAATCTTTACAGTAGCATGTTATTTTCTGTGTTACTTACCTTTTGTGTAAGTTGTGTGTACAATCAAAAATATATTAAAATTGTAATGTTGTACAAAAGAAACTTAAATTCATATCTTTAAGATAGTAGGAGGTTAGTGCCTTATGGCTTAACATAAATCTGTATTCCTACTTAGTTTAAGCTTTCAATACTCTTGACGCGAAAGACGAAATGTGATTAACTTAACAAAGTCTTTAGCTTCAGGACTTTCGGATAAGTCTGTTATATAGGTATAAACACTGATTATCCCACATTCTAAACACTTAGTTAATTAGCACTACTTACAGTTAATTGCGGAATTGCGGAAGTTAAGCAACGTTCGCATGGGTCGGTCATGGGATGGGTGACCAAAAAATTTATTATCTCGAGCTCCTCCGTGTCGTTCGCAGTCGTTAACACCCACCAATCCGCATTGGGCCCGCGTGGTGGGTTATGGCCCATAAGGAAGGCCTGTGCCCCAGCAGTGGGGACATAAAAAATGGCTGATGGACAGTTAATAGTAATAACAAGAAATGATATCTACAAATTTAAAGATTAGTAATCAGTTTGATTCAACAAGATTTATCAATAATTTTTATTCTTTTTTTTACAAAAGTAATATTTAAGTACTAAGTTTAAAATTTAACTAGCTCTATGGTAGTTTTAGTCAAAGTACGATTCAGTATCCAACTCAGCATTCCCGAACCAAGGGCCAATAAATATGACAGTCGGGAAATTGGACCGAATTTCTGCTTATTCGGCGTCGGAGGCCGAAAGCTTGCAGTTATTTCCGAACCATAATAAAGTATGTGGGATATAGGATCACATTTCCTACGGTGTAATAGACGTCTATTAAATTTGGCACAAAATAAATGACGGGATCTTACAGATTTAAGTAAGTATTGCAATATCTCATTGCTATTTTGTTATAATTTTAACAGATATATAAATAAGTGTCGTTAGTATAAAGTATCGCCAACATGATCAAATCATAACGATCGAATTCCGAACTGTTTCATCATTCAATACGTAATTTCCAAAAGGTACGCATTTCATTTTATTTTCTTATTTCTACGAAATGTCAGAAATGCAATGTTAGAAGGGTGATTTGGAAAAACGACCAATGTTATGTGCATTAATAAAGTTTTTCAGGAAATAAATAAAAGTTTTTAAATTGGTTGTTTTTGGTTGTTTTTCCAGAAACCCCTAAACTTTGTAGCTATATTTCTACCGGACGTTGGCTGTTTTTACTCATAATGTCATACACTTCTTAAAGTATGAAACGCAAAAAATCCATAGACCAAAAAACTCGATTTAAAAAAAAGTGACATTGGTCGTTTTTCCAAAACACCCTTCTTATCAGCAGAAAGATGCTTATAATTTCATAGGAAAAAAAGAAAAGCTATATACTGTTCGTGTGGAGGTCGCAAATGTCACCAGTGCCCGTACGCCCATCATAATAATAAGGCAGGCTGTATACTCGTTTACCACTCTTTTATAAAAAAAAAAATGCTTTATAAGACTCCTATTAAAACAGCTGCTTTTATAATGAGCCATGTAATTCGACTCGATGTTTCGCTTTAACATTGTTGGTGTATTGTTTCCTTTCATAAAAAGAGATTATAAATCATTTTATGAAAGGCCTCTCAAATTATTAATCAGAGTTTTACAAGGAAATGTAGAATAGGTACTGTCATAATTGTTAGGCATCATTAAATTTGAGATTAGAGGCGTGTCTACACAACGGATTACAATGCATGCAAATGTAAATTAATTTCACGACCAAATTAATTTTGGCCATGTAAAATTATAATAACGAACGTCGCGAGGGCTTAATGAATTTTCTTGTTCATTTACACTGGCTGAGTATGGGTTTTGCAATACTGTCTTCACTTGTCGGCAATTTGACTTTTATGGGTAAAGAGAAACGCTTTATAAAACTGAAGCGTAGTTATATAACTACAATATAATGATAAGCAAATTAATAATGTGATAGTCGTTGTTTTAATTGTTAATTAACTTAATTGTTCTTTTTGCATTAACTGCTAGTTTTTTAATTAGTGGCTCTGTGAGCTGTAGGTAGACCTCGCATTTGTGTCATTTCTGAACATTTCTGAAATATTTTTTTATCGGAAAATTTCGAAAAACTTAACATCATAAACTGAACAAAAAAAATGTATATAATTATCGAACTTGTCCACTTTCCTGAGAATCGGTTTCCTTAGAGAACAGACGAAAGATGTTTGCCCAAGCTGAAACGGAGATGCTTCGCCTGCGCTTCGCGCTTGCTTGGTCAATTATTAAAAAGTATAAAAATATAAGTACACAAAATTTTTATTTAAAAAATTCCTAAATTCGTTATCTTTCTCTAACTAGATTCTGTTATCGCAGTGAAAATCATGCAGGTACCTTAACTTGTAAATGGCTTGAGTTATTATAAAAAAATATAGAAATGAAATTCAAAAAGATCCATTGTTATTTCCTAGTTTTTTATTTATTAAGTGGTGTAGGCACAATTCACCACATTCACCATAGCCAGATCTCATTTCAGATTTCCGACGAATGAAAAAGGGACCCAATTAACAGTCACAAGCGAATGTAAGATAAGGCGGGCTTAATGCTGGGATAGCTGTGCAGATAGCGTCATATCTAAGCCACGCTTTTGTGGGCAGGGTAAGCAATTTAAAAGGTGGGCCGAGGGGTAAGCCTATGCCGTTTTCTCGAATAAAAAAAAACCGGCCAAGTGCGTGTCGGGCCACGCGCCGTAGGGTTCCGTAGTTACCTTATGTACCATACCATATTTAATACCACTATCATTTTTCGTCTGTAAAATCAACTTTGTTTTTCACAGTGTTGGTATGAATGACAAAGTTATATTGCGGTTTTGGAAAATATGATATATCTTGAAAACTAATTACCATATCTCGTTCAAACCAATTTTCAGTGAAAGTCTTTATTAAGGTCTATAGCATATATTTTTTTAGATTTTTCACTCACCTATTTCAAAAGTTAGAGGGCGGGGGGGGGGAGAAATTTTATCACTTTGGCAGTGTTTATCTTTCAAACGGTTAACTTTGAGAAAAAATTGTCTTAGGAACCTCAATGTCATTTTTGAAGACCTATATTTTTATAGACACCCCGCACGTATTCGTATGAAGAAAAATTTTTTTTTCAGTTTCATGTATGGGTGTAGCCCCCCTTAATCTTTATATTTTTTATTTTGTATTAAAATCGTTAAGCGGTTAACAAAATACATCTACCTACTAAATTTCTACTGTGCAATCCTAATACTTTTGGAATAAAATGGCTGTGACATACGGTCGGACGGACAGACAGACATGACGAATCTATAAGGGTTCCGTTTTTTGCCATTTTGGCTACGGAACCCTAAAAATGAATATTTGAATTAAAAAAAAGAAGTTACTGGTTTTTTTTCTAAATTATAATTAAATTAGTCACAAGCGAATTAAGATAAGGCGGGCTTAATTCTAGGATAACTGCCCAAACTGCGTTATACAGGGCAAGCTATTTAAAAGGTGGGACGAGGTGTAAGTTTATGCAATTTTTGACGGAAACATGAATCCCACCAAAAAAATTTTCATATATATATATAGATGACTTTCATATGGCTCGCACACTATCATGAAGTTTTCTGACATTTTGCATAGAAAACTTTTATCATTTAAAAACGAAGTTAAGTAATTCGTTCATGAAACGTAGAAGAAACGAAGTTATACCCACTAAAATTATGTTGATAAGTGAGAAAATTATATGTTTGTAGCAAATGTGACAAGAACCTTGAAGTAACAGTATCGTTAACTCTAATTTTTCAATAATAGATATCAGTCAGTTTAAATATTAACCAAATCTAATAAAAGTCATTAAAAAATGTGACAGACAAACGAATGACAAGCATTTTTAATTTGGCAGTAAAATACGCTATCAAACGGATAAAGCTCTATCTAGGCATTGAAAAATCAGCCCTAAGATTAAGAAAATTCTAGTCAAGTTGGTTGAAAAATCAATCTCTTGAGAAGCACGTTGATTTAAAAGCCGATGCACTATATTAAATCCCCTATGCCTTTCTATAGAGTAAATGGGAATGGAGAATGGAATATAAGAGCTAGCGATTTTTAAAAAAGGGACAAACTATAGGACTCTAAAATAAGTGGCCCCAAAAGAAAAATCGCTTGCTCTTATACCCCATTTCCGCACTATAAAGGCGAGGATTTACCCCGGAGCTATTAACAATTATAGCAGCCTATCATCCTTCAAAGAGATGCGATGTTTTTACATGACCGCTGCATGCTCGTAGGTGTTAATACAGCTGTGAAAAGGTGGCAAATTGAGTCGAACCTTCTTTATATTTTATGGAAAAGCAAAGGGAATTTAAAAAGGCTGCATTGCATTTATTTAAAAAATGATTGAGTTCGATATTAAAACGAGTGCTAAATTGAGTTGGTCTTACTTCATAATTATGGAAAATTTAGTTGGCAATTGCATTTATTATTAAAAATCCTTGAGTTCATAAAGAGCGTCAATAAATCAAACCGAAAGTGTGTAAAACAAAATGTAAAAATGTAGCACAAAACAAATAAAATAATGACGTAGTCTTTTGCTTGTATTTGACATACCCCCCAAATCCCGAAGACTTACTCGATTTATATTGTTACTCCCACGACTTATGTTTATGCGTATTATAGAATCATTATATTCATGTAGCTAAAGATTGGTCGATCATTAATTACCTTATATCATCAAAAAGTATAATACACGTTTCTCATGAAGATTTAAGTCTAAGAGCTTTCTATCGTAAATCTTTACAATACCTTTATCAATAAGTCCTAAAGATTTCGTCAGAAGGATCTTATCCCACACACAATCCCTGCGCTGAATAATTCAAGAGTAAGTTTGTTGTTTTGAAAAATAAATGTTAGATGTAGGTCGCAGACAGGCACCTTCAATTTGCAAATGTAAGTACCTAATCACTTAATGCCTCTAGAAGGTTCTATGCAATGAAATGTAATAAAAGCCAGCTCATACAATAGATGCGATTCAAAAGTTCAAACAAGCTAAGTACTTAAAGATAAAAGATAAAGATAAAATATTCTTTATTGTACACCATGGACATATTACAATAACAAACAAAAGAAGAACAATTGGCGGCCTTATCGCTAAAAAGCGATTTCTTCCAGACAACCATGAGTTGAGCCGGACAAAGAAACTTAATGACGTTATTATACCTATAGTAATTATTATTCAGTGCTTTGCTACAAATTCTAGTTCTGATAAATGAGAGGTGTGTTAAGTACCATAAGTACGTACTTAATAAATCATTTTGGAATAGAGGTAATTTCTTCTTCTCAAGTTTGCGCGCTCAGTAGACATGAAATAAAACACTTTATCTACACTCACAACGTAATGTTCCAAATATGAATTTAAATAAGGTCATATAAATACGTACTTTATTTTCGTGAATACGTAAAATTAAAAAAAAAAACTCATTACGATGCAGTTAGCTGCATCATAAAATAACTTTTTCACTTCTCATGCTCGTAAAGTTCGTCGTTATGTTGGGTATAGGCTGCATAAAATCGCTTTTCATGCTCTAGAGCATAAAGTAAAATCTTCGTCTAAGTTCGGCTCTAAGACAAAGGTTGTCAGGTAAACAGCCACACATGCAATTAAACTTCGTTAAATAAACTTGTTATTTTCCTCATTTTTAATCATAATCCATATTATAATAACTACCTACATTTTTTTTCAATTTTTTGAAAATGGTATCAATTGAAAAGCCTTAATTAAAAAATCCATTTTTGAATATGGGTATCAAATGAAAGGACTTGGTGAGCACATTCCAAAATTATATACGAGAATTTGTCACTAAAATTTAAAAAAAATTTTTTTTGTCAATTTTTGAATATGGGTATCAAATGAAAGGCCTTGATGAGCACATTCCAAAATTATATAATTTGTCACTAAAATTTAAGAAATTTTTTTTTTGAAATTTTTGAATATGGCTATCAAATGAAAGGCCTTGGTGAGCACAATCCAAAATTATATAATTTGTCACTAAAATTTAAGAAAAATTTTTTTTTTTTAAATTTTTGAATATGGGTATCAAATGAAAGGCCTTGATGAGCACATTCCAAAATTATATAATTTGTCACTAAAATTTAAGAAAAAATTTTTTTTTTTTAAATTTTTGAATATGGGTATCAAATGAAAGGCCTTGGTGAGCACATTCCAAAATTATATAATTTGTCACTAAAATTTAAGAAAAAAATTTTTTTTTTGAAATTTTTGAATATGGGTATCAAATGAAAGGCTTTGGTGAGCACATTCCAAAATTATATAATTTGTCAATATTAATTATTTGTTAATATTAATTATAAAGTATATAATTTTAAAAAAGTTTTTTTTTTCATTTTTTGTTTAATTTCCTCACAATCGAAGTGAAAAGCAGAGTGTATAACTCGTACATAAAACCCATTTTATGCACTTGTTGTGCAATCTACTATTTTTCTCATTACGATACAGGGCAAATCCAAGAAGACGGTAGTGCCGTGATATTAAAAAAAAACAACGATATTTTCCCACATACTTTCCATGATTAAAATGCACTCTATGTTGATCGACGACTTATTGCGCGCCATTTTTAGAGCATTACGAAAAAAGTTTTGAATTTTGATTGCAATTTTTACATTTTGTTATACTAAATTTCGTAGGTGTTTTTTATTCTTGCTTAAAAATGTGAAAAAAAATTACTCTGCAAAATTATTTTAGATGCAGCTAAGGAAATGACTTATTACAAGGTACATAGCTAATACAACCAAAGTCTCTCTCTCTTTTCTAACGTTCATCTTTTATTTAGTAGGTTCAATCCCAAATGTATGAGTGTAGATAAAGTAGTGTATGAAACTGCACATAACTAGGTATTAAAACACTCGTGTGATACTATTAATAACCTCGCCTTCGGCTAGGTTTTTAAACACACCTCATTATGCATCAGTATCATAAACTACTATTTTAACGGATACTAGCGCTGTTTTATTGATAGTACTTTGGTAATTAGTTGTTATTTTTTTATTTTTTATTTTCCCGACGTTTCGGCAACCTTACAACAACAACATTTTCTTGGGTCTTTAAACATAATACTTACATAGTATTCAAAATAGGCGAGCTCAACTTTACTCCATTTGTATTTGTCTTCAGGATTCAGTGAACACTTATTTGGTGTGAAGCTCTAACTAGAAATACAAAACAAATGACAAAACCTTTTACAGACTATTTGTGCCACCAAATAAAAGTCCAACATATCGAATTAGTATCACAAGTATTATACGAGCAGAATTAGCCTCTGCCCCTTCAACTAATACCGCAGAAGCCTGGATTCAAATCCGTTGATCCCAGCGGAGGCAATCAAAAGTCCGGAGCCGAGTTGGCTAATGTTTCCGGAGAGCAAACTAGTGACATCTCTCGGGAATAACCTCCAGAAAGTTGTCCTGATGTCGCTTTGTATTACTTATACTTTCATTTTTCGGCCCCTACTAATACGATAAACACAAATAAAACTGAATTAAACAAAATACCCGATAGATAACTTAATTTATCCAACTATGTAAATACGATAGGAAACTCACGTGCTTTATACCACTTTGCAGAAAAAATCGCGTGCGCGCGTACTGGGGGCTTACCATCAGCAAATAAGAAACCGTTCAGTTCAAAAGCAGGCCTTAAACATGACTGCTTAAGACCTGCTTTCATACTAAGCGTTGAGGTTTTAGTACGAAAAAGTAAGGCAGTTCAATATAAGCGCTGCTATAAGAGCTCATAGTAAGGCCCCTGAGCTAAATACACGTTAGTGACGGCGCGCTGTACAAGCGATTTTAACCTTAGTTGTGGTAAAGCGGAAGTGTTGTCTATAGTACATGCGTTTGTCACTATAGACCTAGAAGTCTTTGTCATTCAAAAAGTGTTAAAATGGTGACAGTTACAGAAAACTTTTCACGCGTCAAGAAGCTCAAAAAGTTCCCTTTGTGCAGTAATAATCTTCTGTCTTTATTCTAGCATATTTACGCTGCTTCACCTCCACAACACAGTATCAGAGCGGATCTCAGGTTCGATGTCATGGAAGTCTAATTGGTCTACGAGGCCTGTATGTTTGCGCTGCAAGTAATTGCTGCGTTGTTCAACGGATACCGACTCAGCTCTAACTGCATACTGCATTCAGTAAAATGAACTCAGTAGGAACTAATACGGCTATTTGACTACATAGGGGTAAAATTACGTCGTATGCCAAAAATATATCAGGTGCACTGTCATTTGATACCATGATTCCAAAAATTGGGTTTGTGCTAGGTATGTGGATTTCAATAAAGAGATATTACCACGTTCAATTTGTCCATTACATTGCATGTCATTGTGATTCAATTGAGATTTTCAAAAATATCAGAGTAACTACAATTAATTCATGTCATCATGAATGTACAATTATTATCATAGTATGATTTATACTGAAAATCTATGATGAAAATTTATACTATATTGATTGTTTTTTATCAGTACCATTTAAAGCTTGTCCATCAGCCATTTTTAATGTCCTTACTGCTGGGGCACAGGCCTTCTTTATGGGTGGTAAGGAGGATGGGCGATAACCCACCACACGTGCCCAATGCGGACTGGTGGGTGTTAACGACTGTAAATGCAGCCGGGACCAAATGTCGGGACCAACAGCTTAACGTGCCTTCCGGAGCACAGAGGAGCTCGAGATAATACATTGTTGGTAGCCCATCCCCTGACCGACCCTTGCGAACGTTGCTTAAGCTCCGCAATCGCTGGTCCAGGCGCTAAACCACAGCACCACCGAGCTCCTCCGGCTTAGATTGAAGTAATTTAAAGCTTTGATTGAAGAAAATGACCAATTGGAATGATCCAGACAGTGAAAGCCTTTTCGGCCTCTAAATTTCTCACGAGGCTAAATCCGAACTAGGTCAAACTTCAGCCTAATCAGCTTCAAAACCTTTTGCCATTTCAGTTTCAGATATCACGGCAATATTTCGTATCTAGTCCATTTGCTGGCACATTCAGTTTTCGTCGAAATCTGTTTGAGTGGCAAAACATTTGGCTGGCTCAAACAAGCGGTGCTTAACGACCCCAATTAGCTTTCCACTACCTACCGCCTGTGGTTTATTCACAAGTTTTAATATTTCAATTTTGGTTAAGGTGTAGATAATACGTATGTATTCATTATTAGGTAACTGAATAATTCGATTATGTACATGTTATTTAGCCCCAAACCAAGCAGAATGTAATTAACCAAACATCACATTCTGTTTGGCAGGTTTAAATACACACATCAACTTTGTCTAGGGATACAGGTGTTATTTTCATACAAACGAGGTAACTTTGAAGCCTTGGTTTTCTGCCAGGGATGCACTGTGCTGTGATCTGATGATGGCTATCTAGGGAGTGAATGGAGGAGATTCAGATCGCTATACACACCTAACTGATCTGAGCAGCATTCTTAAAGATATGGACATGTTTAAAAAAACCGCGAAAATAGCATGAAAATGTATGGAAATCCTGAAACTGAGAACTCTGACCCATCAATCTTTTAGAATGCTGATCAGATCAGTTGGGTGTGTATAGCGATCTGAATCTCCTCCATTCACTCCTTGGGTGGCCATCATCAGATCACAGCACGGTACATCACTGGCAGAAAACCAAGGCTTCAAAGTTACCTCGTTTGTATGAAAATAACACCTGTATCCCTAGACAAAGTTGATGAGTCTATTCTATTCCTTATGGATCTATTCCTTATCTCTTTTTAGGACTTGGAAATATCGTTTGTTAGAGCGAAAATTTTCATTAAACTAGTGATCTCGTTATGGGAGTAATGCATGTTATTTCGTCGAATAAGTACAAAAAAATACAGTAGAAAATCCTATTTCAAATAATATTGCACTACGTTTTCAAAATATATCAACATGTAGATTCTTAGGTATCAATCTTTCGAGTTGTCTCGAACAACACGGACAATCATCGCTAGCAGAACAAACAGACAATCAGATCGTAACGAACCCCAATTAGTGTCCTACGATCTCTGCGAATAGTTCCATGAAATTATGCATGAACTCACATCTAATGAATTTGATATATTTTATAAAGCTCTAATAAATTTCAAAGTTATGTTTTAAGGTAACTAAATTAATAGTAATTTTGTATTTTATGATTTTTGTAATTGTCGCATCATTATAAAAATATTTTTGCGTAGGTATCTTACACTTATTTTGTTTGTCATTGAATACTTTTTGTTTTAGTCGTGTTATAGGTAAGTATAATTATTTGATTGAATATTATTATTTGAGAAACATTTATATATTTGAGTCCAAAGAGTTCTAAATACAATACAACTCTTTGGAAAGTACTTATTCTTTTAAGAACGTCGGGATAGTGCTTGGTCTTTGTCTCATCTGATTTAAAGTGACGATAAGGCCGATGGTGGAGGCGCACTACACCCGGAATCCTCATCACTAAGGAAATGGCTATACCTCTAACAGCCGGAACACATTTTTTTTTTTATTTGTTGTTATATCGTCAGACTTAGGTAAGATGGTGGTAGCTAGCCAGGCGGACTTGAAATAAGCCCTACCACCAACCAAATCGAGTACAATAAATGCCCCCTGCGACTTCCACAGGTAGGCGAACAACTAGACCACAGAGGCGCCTAAATACAAAAATATTGCTCGAATCGAACTAAAGTTTCCATTGACTAAATGCCTGCTTATTAATATTCTTCACATTAACCTGCCTTTAACTCTATCCAAAGATAAACAGACAGATTTGGGTCATCGGAACCCCGGACATTCTCACTACGCGACCAGAATGTCGCTATTTCCTCATGCCAAAAAACCGTAACATCCAATATCAGCACCAAAAAGTCTACTTTCAATATACGTGACTGGTGTATTTGCGCTCTCTTTCATGTATTATGGAGTTGATATCTATATCCTCTTCACTCATCCCGCACTAAACAAACGCAAACAACGCTCTACTGAACTAATCAAACAGGAGAGGTTCATACAGCCGTGTTGCTGTTCGTTTCACAGCTATTTCAGGCTGCCTACGAAATACCAACTTTATTTCACGGATTGAAAGGTAAATTATTGCTTGTGTAACGAATATCTATAGCAAGATGTATAATATTTATGTCTTTAATTCTAAGCAGCGAATAGATTCAGTGAATTGGATATTTAAATACTGATCAGAAATGTCAGAAAATAATATTTAATTTAAATAACCTTAGAGATGTTTGATTACATTTCTCACTGATTTAGGTGTCATGCTTAGAATAATAACACCTAGAATGATAGTAATTCTCTACAAAACGCACTGTCAAAAGTGAGTTTGTAAATTTTTATTCTCCATTAATACCTAATCGTACCGAATAAGTACAAAACAGTTTAAATTTTCCTACCTTTAGGAGATTAGTTACTATATTATTGGATTTTAGTTACGATTAGGTAACGTATGAAGGTTATAAATCTGAAAACTAAGCCATTTTGGCTCAGTATTAGTTGCCTCACTTTGCATACGAGGACACGGCTTTTAGGTGTTATTATTCTAACGTGTCATGTATGTTTTAATTTTGGAACGCTTTATCAAGTGACCCTAACCAACTAACCGTTATAAACCAATAGTAAATGTATTTAATAGAATGTGTTACTGTAATTTTTTTGCCTGTCTGTTCACTTTGAGTATGTCCACACGACGTGTTATCCATTCTGTATTTATTAGCAACCATTATCTTTCACTATTTAAGTTTTATCCGCTCTTCGTCTACCATGTTTTTCGTAGTTGTAATTAAATGCCACGGTATAATTAAAAGCCAAAGCTCTAATAACGATATTCACGATTAAAGCCTCGCCATGTTGCCAGAACGGTTCTTAAATCGCCAACAAAATTAATTACCTACAAACTTGTAGCAATAATAATATCGTGTTATTACTTACAGGCTACAGCGTAACTTGCACGGATATTCCATATCATATTGTTGCCAAAATGGTAATTAGTGTGTTAATGTCAGAGCTTCCTTCATGAATAGGCATTGCCTACTTCCTTGGCTAATGGGTATTGTTCTTTAATGTCTATGTATAATTGTATATGTAGCTAAGTATTTGCATACCTATACACTATTCTGTTTATCAGTGAGTTTGTGATTCGTAGCTTTAGTGTCAAATTATTATGTAAATTCCCTTTACTATTGTTTTGGTAGTCGTTTGTGCGGTATTTATTTGGACGGGTTTGAAGTTTAGGATCACTGAAGTATATTATGTAGGTAGATAGATACTACATGATACTAGAGCAAACACAAGATTTCTGCTCACAATTTCCGGAATTTATACTGATAGGTACTACAAAGTAAGTAGTGGCGTTTTTGCTCATAATGAGGGGTGGCAGTTAGTTATACAATTTTTTTTTTTCGCGGTGTCTGTTCCAGTTTCGTAGTCATTATGCAACTATTAGAACTGTTTGTAAAATCATGTCATTTTGGGAGTAGCTTACTTATATTTGGAGTAGGTACTTTGGCACGGTGGGTTCTATTGCCTAATCTAGAAGTACCTAAGTACTTTTTTTTCGATAATTAGGATAACATTAGGCAATTAAAAAACTCCTTTAAAGTATTGACAACTGAGTTAATACACTTTAAATACAGTTTATTACCAGCTTGTTTATTATGTCCTAAATATGAACTGCTATAGATAGACATATTCTTGTACTATCTAATTGGAAATGGAGTAAACATCAGTTCAAAGTAAAATGTGCCCAATATTTCGTACGAGTGGAATACCATTAAATGTCAAAGGCCGTTAAAAACACAAGCCCTCAAAGGCTTTATGCGTAACTAAATCGTACGATAAACCTAATCATCCATGTATAATTCGTATAAAATCATTGGATGCGGCAATCGCGCGTGCGGCGCGGTGCGGAGTGGTGCGGATCGGTGCGGCGCGGTGCGTAGTTACAAGACTAATCGCGTTAGAGACGCATCCGCTCTGAAATGTCCCTTGTGTGCTGCGAGGCGGGGAAATGTCGATGTTCTAAATATGGATATGAACAATAAATTGAGAGCTAAAATTATACATACTACCTAACAATAAACGCAAGATAATGTCAAGAGGTTAAACTAAGAGAGACTACTAAATAAATTGATCTAGAATATCCGATAAAATATAATATGTCCCTTGTACCACCACACACAACCCTATTTATCACATTAAAAAAATATTGAAAACTAAAAAAATAGCTTTCATGTTAAGAATACAAGTAGGTCTTACATTGGAATTAAGTAAACTTGAAATAGATATAAAAGCTTTTGTGTCACTTAAATAAAAAAAATCCTACATTCTGTTGGAAATAAGTATCTCAAACTTATGGTAATTTTCATCGAGCGCTACTTAATCAATCACTGTTATCTGGCGTTTCATTTTACTGCACCAAAACACGTAATGCCATTTTCATGGAACTCGTCAACGTCTTTCCAATTACCAAATTGATTTCCTCTGTTTATGGAGAAGCGTGATTTGCTCCCCTCAGGCTCGTCTAGGTGACCGAGTTATCGATAGGATGGATAAGTGTATATCGATAAATTTCCTCTCCCTAATCTACGGTTCAGGTGGTTGTAAACACACCTCCCATAAGTAATATTAGCTTCCGCACAGCGGAGCGTTCTATGGTTTTGTAAAAACGAATCCTGATACTACTGGGAATATTGGCCCAATATGAATGCCAGATGAATATAGAAAAGCTTTTTCTACATGAATAAATGGAATAGATGAATATGATGTTTAGTGTTGGGCTTGTAACAAATCAAGGAAATTTATTCAGCTTATTTTCATCTCATCATCATATGGATGTAAAAAAATGTTAGGAAAATCAAGCTCTCGTAGACTTTATGTACAGTAGACGGCACGCTGGGCTTCCACAAAGTGTCAAATTTTCTCAATCTATTTTAAACTTAAAAACAAGCAGTATAAGGTTCAAAATTCATTGGAGATTTTTGACAGTTTTGTATAGCTTGATGCGCTGCTGACCGTACCTACGCTAGAAAACCTTACAATATCATTAGAAATGTACTAAACTAAAGACATAGTATTAATGCAATGCATTTAAAAGAACAATCAAACGACAGTCATACTTGCATGATTCAAAATTTATTGCATTTTTGCATACAAAAGTGTGAAGTGTTAAACCATAAAATCGGTCACTGCCATAATTCAAATACTGACAATGGCACAGAATGTTAATCGAAACATTGACATACCGATTCATATTAAAATCCACTTTTCAATATGTAGATCGTCCATTGTTTTGGGTTTGAGTTATTTTTATGCCACCATTTTGTGTGTGGCGGAGTAGAAAGATGCTTGTTATTCGGCGCCATCTTACACTTTAACAGTGTCTAGTTCGTGTACTTGAGAGATGCAGGGCTTGACCTGAAACCTACACGACCTGAAACCCACACGACCTGAAACAATGCGAGCTCCAGTTCTCCTATTTTGATGAAGGTGGAACTTTTTGGAGTGATAAATTTTGACAACATTACAGCAATGTCATTTTTAAACACAGAAATACATGCATCGTAGAATGAATGACAATCAAATGGATTAAAAAAGCAAATACTTAGATACTAACGAAATATTTTAAAATTGAAGTCATTTATATTTTCGAAAAAAATGTATGAATTAGGTAAGTATTTGAGAAGTTCAAGACTGGTTGCGCTTTCTGTCGTCCTCGAAATTCTTTTTTTGATTGATTAAATTTCATAAGAAACCTTTTTCATTGGAGTTTAACTGCATCAATATATTAATATTATTATGTTAGGTCATTTCAATTTGATGAAAATACTTAAGCCAATATTGCAAGCTTTGCCAAATTCTAAAGCAAACAAATTCTACTGACTGTCGGCAAATAGACATGCTCTTACTTAATAAAGGAATATCCTGCCGAGCTAATATTTAGACAGATTATTTGAAAGGATAGTTAACTTATAGGTTAAAAGAAATAATAAAAATCTACTTAATATTAAAAGATATAGATATTTATCTACCTTTTTATTAAAAGATATAGATACCTATTTAAAACAAACAAAAAAGATTATTATATTTAGTTAACTTTTCGTAGGAATATTTTCATACAAATAAAGTTTAATTCTTCTTCTTATAAACAATATTGATATTTACAAAAAACTTAATAAAACATAACCCCTATGAATATTTAACTTAAATCAGAACAATGTTTTTTAATTAAATCGGTGCTTCAAAAAATAATAATTTTGAATAGGATTTTCATAACTAATTAGGTTTTCTTTCTTGTCTTTGTTGTTACATTCCTATCAAAGATAGCAGCGTATATCTGTTGTTATTCATATTGTTTTTTAGCATACCTTTTTTTAGTTAGTCATCTAAACCAAATTGTAGATCTAGAAATTGAATTCCGTAACCGAATCAAAATTCGGGTAATATTCAATAGGGTTGGCGTCCACGAAGACAAATGGTGTTTGCGTTTGCAAATTGACTTAGAGTTTGATACTATGCCTAGATCAAATGCGGATTTTGTGGTCTGGTTTGAAATATTAACTCAAGTTGTACTTGTTTCCAGTGTTTCGTTATACCTACTTACTTATAGTACGTCAGGTTAACTTCAACTAAAACTCTTAGGAACTAGCTCAAGAACTCTCGGGAACTAACTCAATTAGATGTGTATTTTAATAATAGTCTGACATCGCATTCGTTTCTAAGAAGTGGATGAGATCTTCCTGTGCCTGGGGTCAGAAAAAACTAAAAATAATAATTAATAGGAAATTTTGTACAAACTGTAGGTTGAATTTATAAATTACTAAAAAAAATATATGAATGTAACTTTTTAATGGCACACCAATGAATTCTGTTGTTATGATACGGCAATGGATTTAAATTCAAATTGTTAGAATTCCCGGGAGATTTTGAATTCAAAACGAAACTTCTAATATTTTATAGAATTTCATGGTAAAATAACAGACAAAAAAAGACTTGGACAAAATCAGAGTTTCTTCAAATGAAACAAAAAAGCAATATATTACATTGTTTTCGGTTCCAAAATTCAGTTCCATTTCAGGCAAACATAGAACAGGGTAGAGATGTTGTTTATTCCAACACTATTTCGCTCCAAGATATTGTTCGGCTAAACCCCCACCAAGATTTGTTTTTCAACCGAAATTTCGGTCCGAGCATCGGACGGTTTGACGTCTCGCCAGATACCCGCGAATATTTACGACCTGATAAAACTACGCCAAGATATCTTGAGCCCACACAACAAACGTTGTTTTCCCGATCACAAGGTCGGAGCGATACTTTAGAGTGGATGAAGGGATCAAGTTAGATTGGTCGTGGTGTAAAACTTGCCTGCCAAATGGATCACCCCGATTAAGTATGAGCGACCTCTAAATCGTATAGGTTGACGCATGATTAGGTTAAAGCTGGATTTAACAGAGATGCAGTGAGATTTTAGCGTCTCTCAAATTTTCCAAATGCATTGTAGGTACATAAAGTTTAAAAGATAATTGTATCATAAATTTTATATCCATTTAGTCAATTAAATGGAATATAACCGAATATAGTTGTAATATTAATACTTAGTACACCTATTTTAAACCTAAATTAGGCTTAAATTTACTATGGTACTATGGTCTTACAAACAAAAGCGCACGGGGCAGCGTGCGGCATCACTTTTCCGCACCCTGTACTGTCATCGAAAGCACACAATTTCGAGCAACTTCATTGAAAGTTGTATTTTGGTGATTTACATTATAGCCCGGCTCAAAACAAGTTAGAATACAGAAAATCATATGAATAAAATGTATGTATCCAGTTAGAGGAATCGAATCTGTAACATATTCAAATTCCGAAAAAACAATTATAACGTTAGCCAAAAGCAATTTCTTTTTAGATAGCGTATAACCACAGTACATTATAATATAAGTTTTTTCAAACAGTAGAAGAGCTCAAGCTCAACAGAAGAGAACAAACATGGAGCTCCTATACTGTTTGAAAAACTTATATATGTACTGTGGTATAACCGTTCTTTGTTCATAGGTACAGAGTAATGAGTATATTACAAAATAAATGTACGGTTAATACGAGTTCCATTAATTCGGTAAAAAATAGCCCTCTGGGAGTTGGTCCTCATCAAACGGCTGAATATAAATTTTTCAGTGGGCCCATTACAGCACAGCCCCTGTTTTTTGCATATCTGAATGTGTCCAATTACTGAAAGGGCGAGCGAGTTTGGTCCAATTTTTAAGAGAAAGCGATTGGTTGAAAGCTGAAAAGCTAAATGCCTCATGAGAAATCGTGCAACTTTTCATTGCAGAGGCAGTGTATCATTTCCAATATGCAAGTTCAATAATATCAGTTTGATTATTTCGATAGAATAATCTGGACTTTTGAGATTTGTTGAGAAGAATAACTTACATTAAAATTGAGTTAGCCTTTTTTACGTGTAAACCTTAAAAGAAAGGAAAAATTAAAGTTTTCAAGATATTGATTGTTTAAAAACATTATCGGTGTTATTATAAAAAAAATTTAAACACCTGTTTAAAACTGTCTTTTTCAAACAATATTATCAAAAAAGTGACAGCATCACATTAAAACAGTGTCTAAATTAAACAAGTGTTTAAATATCGGTTTAATAAACTTACCCTAGCTCAGTTGACTGGATCATTTACTCACATTTACAGTAATTTTACTGACATGAACGGAAGTAACATTTACAGCTTTCGATATCGCCAACAATTTACATATTAGTATAACTAAGATCCCTCTCTTTTTATCTTTGTACCACACCCATTGTGGTTGAAGTTATACGCGCATAAACCCAAGAGCTTTACGTGATACTCCGAGAAATTATTGTTATGAGTGATGTCGTTAACTTACTTTCATCGTCGAGATTTTAATGCCCCCTACACGTGCTAGATGACGACACTTCCGTTTATTAAAATTGTTATTTTAATAACTTTATGCTTTTGTCATTTGTTTTGCATAAACAATTTAGGGGTTAAGATTTAAATCTCGTTTGTTACGTATGTGTATAAGTGTGGCTGTTCTGGATTCTTCACTATACAGGGTGTATTTGTAAACACTCTCCAAATTTAAAGAATGTGTTCAGTCCATGAAACTGAACAACTTTCTCCATGAAATATGTGTCGAAATACGCCAAAAAATTTTGGTCATCCCATACTAACCTGATCTCTTTGATTTGTATGAAAAGTTATTCTTTTTTACATATTTGACCCATGTTTCATGGAGAAAATTGTTCAGTTTCATGGACTATACACATCCTTTAAATTTGGAGAGTGGTTACAAATACACCCTGTATATTAAGCCGTTTTAATAACTAGCAGCTAGGGTTGCCTGTTTTAGTTGGTTGACAATTTTATTTATATTATCGATGAAAAAATATATTAATGGGACCATACCAATCATACCCTTGGTAATAAGTAGTATAGGTAAACATTTTTGTTAAATAAGTTTTAGATTTAATTCATTAACGCCCGAGCGGTCGCTGGCGACCGAGACACAATAGAAAATCTATTGTGTCTCATTTTCCGGGCGTTGAAGAGTTAATAATTAAACTAATTCCCGTATGTGTACTAAATTAAAGATATTAGATAAATCCTTACAAATAAAAAATCAGACCAACTTAGGAACACCTGATGTTCAATCGGTCCAGCCGTCTTGGAGTATCTAATCGATGTACATACAAAAAAGAAACAGGTTGACTGATAACCTCCTCCTTTTTTGAATTCGTTTAAAGTATATTAGAATAAAACATAGACCTACCTATCAGGTTATTATCAATCATGACCAAAGTAACGGACCTAACTACTACAAACTCATGATAATCAAATTTCTTTTATAATATTATCAACAATAAAACCTTCGGGTGAGTCGATTTTTTCTAATATTTTTTCAGTTATATTAAGTAACATAATATATAAAAATAGCATTGTGATTGCTAAAATCTTAACTCAAAACCTTTATTTGTTTAGCTCCCTCCCCTGACATTAATCCGAATCATCTGTCAATGATAAAATACAGCGGAGGGGAACTTCGTATAATTGTTGTTGTGAATTATGTCGTTGACCTACTTCAGTACAAATACCTTTGGAATTGTAATCGAATAATTCATTGGACATTGAGTTTGCCCGATTTAAGTACCTACAAATAGTTCTGAATTGTTTTGATTGTGCTGGTATTTATATAATGCTTTGAAATGGTAATTTGATTGAGAAATAAGCTTTGTGGATATTTCTAGCTGTTATTGGTTGTAACTTCTTCGAATTATACTAGATCAAAACTCACGAGTTCAAATTGACATTGATCGAATCGGAAAAAACTGAATAATGGTAACTACCTACCTATCGCCGCGTTAGCATTAAATCGACAGGTCACGATGTCGAAAGCTTTCTATTTACTTAAAAGAATATTCACGTTTGTAAAGAAAAAAGCAATAAATTTTCATAACTGAAATATAATTAATTTTTCAACACACTTGCTCGTAAAGTGAGCCCTAATACATCGCTTTTAGGGCCATAAACCGAGCTATAACAAACGCGTTCAATAATATATTAAACACTAGTACGTAATAGAATTAACCCTACAAAGTTAAATTAGTACCTTACTGCAAGTTCTATGCGAGTAAACAGAGCAATTTAACCAGGTAATTTTTTATTTTTATTTTAGTTTATTAGGGAAACAAACAGCAATTTTACAATAAATATGAGTACTACAATTGAATCACACATTTGCCAAAACAGTTTCCACAAATAGCTTACACATTGGTATCTAAAGTTGAATAAACAAACACATTAAGCAGAAAAAATAAAAACCAAAGACATTGGACACAAATTCGGATAAGACAGCAAGCCAGTACAGATAGGGGAAAACTATTGTATTAAAAGACTTTTGAATTTTTTAGGCTTTGTACAGAAAATATCGATGTGACAATACTTCGAATTATAAAGTCTCATGGATCTTAGTATAAAACGGTTACCTGCATAGTTAGTACGACAAAAAGATATAGAAAATGTATCACATGATCTCATGTTGAACCTCGGACATCGTAACAAAACTTTACTTAATAGATAAGGCGAATCGACATAATTATTAACTATCTTGAATAATAAATATTGATCATGATGTTCTCTTCGCATTTATACTAATACAATTATTTTTTTAGTAACAACAAAGAGGTTTTATGCTGCTTAATATTCATATTCATTTTTTGGATAAATAAATGTGTAAGTCCCTAATTAAGTCAAACAAATATTTATTGATATTAAATTATTCATAATTCACAATATTTTGTTATAAAATATTAAAATATTAAAATATTTGCATTTTATCACTTAAAATTATAATTTTGAAGACGCTGTATGCTCACTCACCCCTTTGTTCGCAAAATATTTTTGCGTTGGGCGTGTGAAAAAAAAAAACCAGCGCGCCTTTTCCCATAATTATCATATTTTGTTTTTGTCGTATTTATTGCTGTGTGGTAAATTACTTTGTTTTTTCTCGCAAATGTGTTGAAAAACGTCGTATGAAACTCGTGAGCTCTTGCTTATTGCACACTCGGCTGAGTTACGCCCTCGCCTGCGGCTCGGGCTGCAACCTACAGCCTTGTGTGCAATGAGCAACCTAATGTGTTTTAAATCAACGATCTTAATTGTTGACTTAAGCTTAGGTCCATAAAAGTGTTGTCCATCAGCCATTTAGGTGCTAATACCAGTATTATAATACAAATGATATTATCAGCGGCGACAGCGTTTAGTTTTCAACAACAACGTTATAAGTGTGTCGTTAAAACTCGTTATACAACCTACATTGAGTGAATTTGGCGTTCTAACTTTTTGCTAATGGCTTTATGATCTTTTAATGATAGTGTTTTCCAACTCTATTATGATGTAAATACATTTCGCTATAAACGGCAATATCGGAATTTGATAGTATCGTTATCGGATTCTAGATTTAAAATAAACCCTACCAACCAACCAGTAAACTTGAGTACACATGTACCCCTCATAATCAAATCTTGGACCTGTGATGCATCAGCTCCCCACTTAAATGGCCAACATTCTATCCGTTTAAAATATCAAAGCTTAAACATGAGCCATTAAATCATATGTCTCAAACTTATGTTGATCACAGACTTTGATTTATTGTATGCAATTGACAAGCTTACGGCATGTAATTTTATAGTCTTTTTCTTATTTCAAAGCTTTAATAGTAAGCATAGTGTTCAAACACATTTGAGTAGGGGGCTGATCGTTTATGTTGCTGAATCTCTAAACCAAAGAGACGGTTAAAAACAAAAAAGTAAATTCGCCCAAATCATCACTTTGAAACAACTAACCCAAATAGTTCGTAAGCCCGCGACAATATTGCCTACGTAATATTATTATGACATCGCGATGAAATGCATGGCACACGGTCGGAAATGTTGTGCAGATTTCACAGTCATGACGTAATTATAACCTTAAAATTTTGACAGGAAGTGAAGGACTTTCTCGAGCTTCCGGCCAATTTTATTTGCGATAATCTTCTGATCCTCGCTCTGCACAACATTTTCGACCGTGTGCCATGCATTTCATCGTGATGTCATTATGACGTAGGCAATATTGTCGCGGACGCTTACAGACTAAAAATAACAACCCTTGTCTTTGCAATATCTATCGATCAAAATTTATAGATCGAATTGGAAATGATGGTGAGAAAAGTGTTAATTACGTCATGATCGTTATATTTCATTTTTAGAAATAAGCACCTTCTCCGTACCCTTGGCAATTAAACGTAGGTCTTATAATAATAATTAGAAACGGAATAAATCTTGTTTTGAAAACTTCACCGACATTACCCTCTCAGAATCTCGTTAGTAAGCACCCAGGAGAACCACTTCAGTAATTTGTGCCCTAAAAGGGTTCCGCAATTTATGTTTTTACCTGTCTTACGCAGCTGAGCACGACCCCTAATTCAAATCCACGTGACGTCAGGGCGGTGCTAAGTGTTTAGGGTCCGTCTTGGAAGACTGCATTTAATATTAGTATGGATAGTGTTGGGGTGACAAATACGTTCTCGTAGCACACACACACGAATTCATCTAAGGGATTTACTAAATATTGAAAGGTTAGACAGTTAGTGGGCCTCCTCGCTGGACCAACAATGTTTATTATTGTTAAGGGTTAAGTGGTTTGAGAAACAATCAAGCATTGAATCTGTAAATGGTAAAAAAATAAACACTTATTATAAATTGCGTCGTTGGTTTTTTTTTCAGATTCATTCAAAACAATTGTTAAAACGTCGCCGTACTAAGTTCATACAAAGATATTTTCTTAAATCGCAGCAAATTCTTTGCCGAACAAAATATCAGAAATATTATATTGTGAACAATATTTTTAACAATATTTACCCATTGCTAGTGTGAATTAGATTGCATTATTTAAAAAAAATTGTTACGGACGTGGGGTACGGGATTGGAAGGAGCGACGTGGTTACAGAGAAGACGCTTTATTTCACCACTCTGGTCCCTCTGAGTGACGCACAGTCTTTCCTGTTCGACGTGGTCTTCCTCCATGTGACGTGGTGTACCTCTGAATGTCGCGGTCCGCTCTTCTGTGCGGCGTAGTCTTCCTCCGAGCGACGTGGCACGTGGCACCCACCGCTGTTACTTAATGACATCCTCCACTACTTCTCAGTACTATCGCTAGTACCTCGACGACATCCTCTTCACTCCTCAGTGCTAGCACCAACTACTGGGCCCCTATGTTTGAATCCTTCGGCTGGCTTCGAGCGCTCTTTACAAACTTATCTGGCTCGGTGATAGTGTCGCTGTCGTCTATAGACGACGGCGTAACCTAGGTAACAATATGTAATAATAATAAAACGTAGTTCAAGTTTTGGCCACCGGGTCAGATAAGTTAGTACCTACAGAGCGCTCGATGCCGCCGAAGGATTCAAAAATAGGGCCCCTGGACGTATAAGGTGAGCCAGCTCACCACTACACCACGATGAATTGCCAGATAGGTCATCGATGATGCTCTATGCATAAGAATAAATAAAACTTGTCTCATCTGCGTCATGTGACGTCACGGCCGTCACAATATTTTTGGCTTACAAATATCCTCTTATTATTAAAAGGTAAACACGTACTCGAAGACCTTCAGTTACGCAAATCTCGTAATTTCCCGATCCCAACAAAGGACTATTTCTATTGAACGTGCACTTTACAACCCCTTACTCGCAGATAAAGGGGGAGATCGAATTTTCCTTCATATATCCTAACTTCATTATGGACTTCCAAACTGAGCTATTCTTCACAGCCGGCCACCACTTGTCACCCTTTATACGTGCCTGGCCATTAAAGCTCAATTTACACTGCAAGCTAAGGGAAGCGTTTGGAAGCGATGCGAATTTTATGTATGAGGACAGGATGGGACTATACTTAGTATAATGAGTCTTATGTCCTTGTGTAATTAGAACGAGATACGAGTACTACGATAAGACTAAATACTGGTTGTGAAACTCAGTTGGCATGGCGGCCGAAAGGGAAGTTTCATTTCACTATGTACAATCGCACACTTCCGCTTTACCACTAATAAGGTTAAAATCGCTTGTACGCTGCACCTTCGCCTGAAAAACATGAGTTTAGTTCATGCCGGAGCGATGCACACGCACACGAAATTTTCTGAAAAGCGGTAAAAATATTTATCTCACGAATGCGGCTCGGCTATGAATGATGTTAGGCGTGCGCATGCATATTATTTTAGTATGCGTAATATGAGAGCGTGCAGACGCACACTAAAACAATGTGAATGACATTATAACAACATTCATTGCCGAGCCGCATTCGTGAGATAAAACAACTGTAAAGTAAATATGTCATTGGCCGATCGTGAAAACTCGCTTCGCTTCTAGACGTTTCTCTTTGCCCACGGTGTAAATTGAGCCTAAGGCCCCCGCCCGAACTGTTTAGCACCTTTGTGTGCTGGGGCTTATGTGAGAGGTCCTTTACTTGAGGGCAGCACTCTAGAGAAGGCTTTCGTTCAAACTTCTATAATACGTTTCGAGAGGGACCCGGGGAGGTAAAATAAACGTTAATCGTTGCTTGAGTAAATAAAAGATATGTATTATGGTTGGTTTATTTAAGTACGTTAATGTGTTAAAATAACGTTTCTGAAATTACATTAATATTACCTCTTTGGATAATCTGATTTAATTTACTGTACGGGAAAAGTGATATATCAATGGAAGATAACAAGATCTGACAAAAATCAAGGAGAGGTCCTTTACGTTATTCCAAAATCATGATGGGATACTTTTGTTTTAGTTATAATAGGTCAACTTTCATTTCAATATAACACCATTTTATATTTTGACTAACAACACAAATTATGTAGGTATGTTTCTTTATAGCGTTTATAATATTAATATTTTTTTCTATTTGCCAATTCATATAAAAATCTTTGATTAACGCCTCCACCATACAAAAGGACGACTTTACAATCTGAACTGCAATTCAGATTCATTCAGAGTTTGCGCATTCAATATGTACGTTGCATAAAATTTAAATCCCAAACGTCCTCCAAAGGAACATTGTTGTAAGCTCGGTCACAAGCTTTGAATATTGTCCACAGGTAGCTTTTGAATAACGTCGTTTAGTTTGTGAGTTTTATTATTAGTTGGCATTTTAAGCTTTGTATTTTAAAGTATATTTACAAGTCTTTATAAATTATCTGTTATAAGGTTTGATGGTATGCACTATGATTTAGTTATCAGAATTTCGGAAAATGATGATTTGAAAATTAATCATAATTACAGTGCTTAAATTGAAAATGCTGTTTGAGTACTAATGGAAAAATTAATCGGTTGTTCATGTTATCTTAGTCATACAACCTCGATCGAGTACCATCAAGAATTTCCATCAATTGTACTATTAAAGTAGTTTCATTGAATGTGCGCTATCTATCTATCTGCAAAGTAGTAAAGCACGTTAGTTGCCGATCGTACATTAGCCATTTTTAATGTCTTCACTGCTCCCCAGCACGATGCTACACAGGTCTTCCTTATGGGTGTAGAAGGAGGACAATCCATATTAACCCATCACACCCGGGCTTAATGTGAATTGAAGGGTTTTAACGCCTGCAAAATGTAGCCGGGACCATTGCATACGTGCCTTCCGAAGCAAGAAGCTCGAGATAATAAATTTTTGGTCACCCATCCCATGATCAACCCTAGCGAAAGTTGCTTTACTTCATTAATCGCTGGGCGATTAACTAGCCCACTGTGTCATTGATCTCCTCACCTAATTAAGTGTATTCATCTACCTGTAGATCGGTACCTAATACGTGTTCAAAATCTATTACGTACTTACATCTCGTTCCATTGGCCACATTACAATAGGCAACATTTGCGATCGAACAAATCCATTGTTTTCGCTTCTAATTGGAATTGTAAGCTTTGTGTTCGCATCTAGATAGCTCAAGCCCTTTACACAAAGACGTAAATGGAATCTAATTTTCCTTGCGTTGTTAACGATCTTGAGCAATCTACGATTTGTATAAATATTCTTTATAAATTGATGAAAAAAACCTGGTTGAATTAAATAATAATAACAAGTTTTATAAAAATAGAAATAAGTACTAATATCTATCAATAAGTTCCCATAAGATAGAAAATCGTTTGTATACTCGACAATGTTATGAAATAAAGTTGTGCATATTTCAAGACTGACAAAGATTCTGATAGAATTAAATATAAAAAACAGTTTTTATTCTGCACTGGATCATGCGTTGAATCCCTACTATCCATAAATATATTAAATATCAGCGGGTCTTAGGTCAAATAAACACTAACGAACTTACCCCAAAAAGGCTGCTTACCAAAACCAATAATGTCATTATAGGCCATTCTCATTACGTCTTACTGTATCTTCACTATGTGTGCTATGTTTTATGTATGACAATATATTTTTCCTTTGCCACGTGTTTCATACACGCGTCACGTTCCGGACTCGTAGCGAAATAAAGTAGGGTCAGCAAATTGTGGGGTAGCTACAGATGGCCGATCTTTTTCGTCTACGTCGTTTGGTTTTGATGTGTGTAAATAGATTTGGTGTGTAAAGGCTCCCCACTTGGTAGGATCAACAGAGAAAGGCAAGATAACATAGGTGTAATTAATAGATTCAAGCAGGGAAGTGCGGATATTTCGTTGGATGGATGGCGTCGTTTTAGATTTAGCAGAGATATTATATCCTCGTAGTTGAAGAGCTTTAGAAATTAGGTTTGCTTTTATTAGTATCTATATACCTACAGTCTTGTCTGTTGATAGCTTTTGGTTGAACAAAAGGCGCGCTTAAAAAAATAAGTATAAATGGAAAGTATTGAAAAATCAGAGACTTAATGATAAACATGAGATTAATATTTACCCCAACCATAGTTTGGTTAGAAGAAAGGCTTAGCACAGAGTACCTAAGTATATCCTTAATTTTATATCTTGAAAAAAATGGGCCGAAAATTACATACAAAAATATTATTTTATTTAGTGTTATTTTATTACGAAAACCATTTGAAATTATGCAAAGAAAAAAAACCAAAGTTTTTATGAATAGCTGAAACTGTGCCCTCTCCACGCATTTCTAGTCTGAGTCACTAATGTTATCCACTTATAGGTATACTATAGTATACTCTCAATGCAATCTCACTTCTATTAGGCCAGAGTCGAAGTTGTAAAACTGCTTTATGTATCATATAAACACGACTTGGCCAAGCGCCGGGTCACTTGAGTAATCGAAAACGCTGTGCACATACAGAATGAGGCCGTTTCTTAGTTTGCTAACGCGCGTAATAAAGTTTTTATAACCAAGGCTTATGTTTCAGGCTTCCAATGTTTGATGAAGAACTATGAAACTTTCTGTACCTATTGGTAGTAGATGCCCTGATTAAGAACTATTTGCTATTTTCATAATTAAATAGGTACTTACTTTAGAACTTGTTGATATTTATTTTATACTAAAAACAGTAAACTTATCTTCTTCTTATCGAATGAGGATTAGTGGCCACCTCTGGTGTTAGAGTTTATCAAGCCGCCTGTAAGGCCTCTAACTTGGCTTAACGACTGTTATCAATTGACAACAGCTGTTAGCTAGGCTAAGAGTGTGGTCCGGTCATAATTTTTCAATTCGTAATCAAATTTGTTGAAAACACGTTCGTAGCGCGCATTGGATACACAGAAGTATTATTGACTAAAATCAAATTAAATAAGTAAACCACATATTGCCTCTCCACATTAGGCATAATACACATAATTGTACACATAATCTTAATCGATTATATACCTAATAAAGAGAGAGACTGGTACCTGAAAGAGGTATATAGGTAGGTACAAATACCTCACGGCCCCGAATACACGATAGAAGTAGTGTAATCAGAACTAATTTTTACTAATCTAATTGTTTTTAACTAAAATCAGTTTTTTTTTATTTCAGACCGTCTCGCAGCTAATATCCGGTCGAAGGAAATGCGCTGACGTAATCAGTACAAGATGGCCGTCTTTGGCGTGCTGTTACTGGCGCTTCAGTTAGCGCTGGTGAGCGCTGGCAAGTGCACCACGTAAGTTTGTTTAGTACTTTTATTCCAAATATGACCGTCTGCAATTGCTGCTACTGGCACTGGCAACTGAACTACGCAAGATTATAAGTCCAAGTTATATTTGGCGCTGGCGAATATCGTTGGTATCACGTTAGTTTGTTTGTTTATTCATTCACTTAATTATTTTCGACGATTATATTGGATCTGGTTGCACACTCACATAAATTAGTTAAACAAGATCTTTGGCACGCTGGTATACCTGGCACAATCGAGCAAGCCAAATCAGCAAGTAGGACGCGTAGGTCGCTTTGGTGAGCTGAACACGAACATCTTTAGTTTTTGTGCTGATCGAACATGGTCACCTTGAAATCGTTATTTATATTCATAATATGGCCACATCAGCACAACTATTGGCTCCAATTTGGCAACCGCTAGGATATGCACCTTGTTAGTTTATTTGTTTATTTTTATTCACAAGATGGCTGCCTTTGGCACGTTGCATTGACTCTTCAGTTGGCACTCGCAAGTTCACCACGTAAGTTTGTATAAGTTCATCGCTGTAGATTTCGCACTTTTTTCACTTTGTGGTCAAACTTCGATCAAGAATATTCTAGATTCTACGCTTCACAAACTAAACAGTACGCTAAAATGGCACCTCAAATAGCGTCCCACTTACTAACTTGGCGGTTATTTTGTACAAAATCACCTCTTATTTTGTACAAACTCACATTTTATATCACTTATTTTGTACAAAATAAGCTTATTTTGTACAAAAACACATCTTTTATCACTTAGTTTGTGCAAAATCAGCGCCCAGTTTGTAAGTGGGACGCTATTTTGAGGTGCCATTTTTGAGACTCTGCCGGACATCTAGGGTATTCTTGATCGAAGGGTTAACTTCCGTTGTATCTTACCGGTCTTCTGTGAATTTTAATTGCAAGTTCGGATTTAGTTTAACTTCGTAAGTATTGATGTTTTTCTTTTTGAGATTTATTAGGACCAATTTATTTGAAACATTCTAAAATAGAGTCGTTAAATTATTACAGAAGTCCTTTAATGAAAATTATCTTTAACGATAAAATGTGAGAAAAAATGAAGAAGAATTTATTTTGAAAAAAAACCAGATTAATATTCGTATAATTTCTTTTTCTATATATCACAGCTATAGTAATAATTAAATTACTAATTCGTTCACAAACTCTTCCTGTATGTTGGCCCAAAAGTTTACCGTTTACCGTAATACAAAAAAATATTCTCAAACAATTTCCTCGTGTAACTATAATTTTTATTACAAAACAAGTCATGAAAGCAGGTACCTAATTTAGTTTTTAAAAGAGTTACTTTTATTATAAAGAGAGCAAAAAGGTGTCTCAAATTTTAAAAGCTCAAACAAGCGCTCCCCTGCTCGTGTAAAAGTCTAAAAAAAACACTGTTGACCTCTTCGTGATGGGACCGTGTAAAGTATTTTAGCCAGTTACCTACGTGAATGTTGGTACTTTGATATTCATGGGACGCGATGAAAGTAAGTTAACCTGTGCCATAAGTATACTCTATGAAATAGTTTATCAATTATTACTATGTCACATTTTTACTTCTTAGATTTGATGGTTTTTTAGGGTTCCGTACCTCAAAAGGAAAAAACGGAACTCTATAAGGATCTCTTTGTTGTCCGTCTGACTGTTTGTCTGTCAAAACTCTTTATCTGAGGAACACGTGGAGGTCTACGGTCCCTTGAAGCCGTGAAAAAATCAAACTTCGTAGTTTACGTGTAAAAAAGATCGGCCCGTTTACCGTTTATGCTATAAAAACGCATATTTCGACACTCTCAAGAGAATCAAATTTCATAAGGTACTTCCCGTTGACCTAAAACTATGAAATTTGGCAAGTAATATCGTTTTATACCTACTACAAGTATAAGAGAAAAATCTGAAAACTATACATTTGTGATTAAATCTAAAAATATAGTCTTTATTTAAGTGTACGGAACCCTTGGGCTCGCACTTATCAAGTTTTTTTGTGTACCTAATCTGGGTTTTATTTACACTGCTAGGTGATCGCATTAACAAGTTGGGTTGGTGTATTTTGTGTAAATTTAAGGACTGTCTCTAGGAAACTAAAGATTTTTTTTCAGAAAATTTGAAATTTGAATTTTCAGGAGAGTAAAAATGCCCAGCTTGCGAATTTTGAACGACTCACATGGTTTGACTAACGAATATTTTTTTCGTATTATTGGGCGCTCTGAACTCTGAATGAAATGAACACTCACTCAGCTACACCATACCTCTTCTAAATATAATTTAAATGCACGTGTAAGCCAGTACCAAATGAAAGCGACACTTGACCTTCTCGTATTTAAACCTCATTTTTAATAACACATTTTCCAGCACATGAAATGCGCTCGTTTTCATTTCGATAGACGCAAAAGCGAAAGCGTCAAGTGGCAAAGAGCGAGTACCAAATGAATGTAGCGATGTAGCGTTGACGCGTTTGCAATTAAAAAGTTGTGAAGACTTTCGTTGACTAAGTTTAATGACTAATCTAAAAATACACCCCTTTACTTTCACCTGATTGATGAGAAGCAACTTAGAATAAAACTCGTTGCCTCTAAAGAGAAAATAATTGAATTAGCCATTTATAGCTTGATTTACGCCTATATTCTAGGTTAAATTAAGTAATAGTTAAATTAAGTAATACTTTTTTCAACACAATAGTTAAAAAAATAGTTTAGTAATTTGATGGTTGAGCTTGCTAAAGCTTGTTTTTGTGGGTCAGAACGTTATAAAAAGTTTTTGGAGTACTTACTTCGAAAATGACCTTAGATTTTTTTTTAATATTTACCTGTTAATAATAAAATTTTCTTTTAAGATGTAATTCATCTCTAAAGCAAGAAATGAAAGAGCGAAAAATCCCTATTTCGCGGTCAATGAAAAATGTGCACCCTGGCACCTTATTTATCTTCAATCTTGCCTAGAAACTTCTAAACAAAGGAGTTTTAATTAAATAATCGGAAATCAATAAGTCAAAGTTATATTGAAGTGGGGGAAAGTTTCGTAAGTATCATCGAATCACAAAATTTTCTCGGAAACCCATTTACATAACCTAATTAGTTTACGTTGTATATAAAGTAATTTTGGCATTAAATAAATCGATTTTTTAACCAAAACTTTTTGCAAGTTTTATTTTGCAATGGGTATGGTTTGGTATATCCCAATCGTATGTGCTGATCATCTGCATTTAGTTTATGATTCGAACAGCAAAAACTGCACTCCGATTTTTTTAGTTTTTCACGTATTATGCAAGTAAACACAACATTTTTTTGTTTGCAAAACGACATTAGTTTCATAACATGAGAAGCTTTACATCGCATTTTTTAGGACTTATTTGCAACGCATAAATTGTGATAAGTTAGTAGAAGATAGTATCATATTTTTTCTGTGGTAAAGTAGAGGGTATAAATATTTTCATCCCACTTCAGCTTGTGATTATGTTCTCGAACTAATCATAATAATTTCGCTCGAGCGATCATTGCAAATGAGAAATCAATTTTCTTTAACAAGCTTCATTATTACCTCATTTATATAATTAATCTCAAGTAGTGATAACAAGCAGGGACACAAATTGAGTGATTTTGTCCTTTTATTTTCCTCTCATTCTTGTGATAGTCAGCAATCCTGTATGATTGATGACCGTTAATGATTCAATGCTCCAAGCTATGGCAGTTTAGTTCGCTTAGCTTTTTTGGTTCTTTGTAAGTCTTTGTTATGCTGTGTTCTGTCGAAATATCAAGAATAGTATGTCGAAATATACGTTTAGTCATTAAATTTAAAGATCTAAATTGAATGACTAGTAAAGTGCTGGGTGGGAGCCGCGCCGTATATAGGTAGATGTGCTATGACCCTATGTTCTAAAGTTATCCAGTAGGCCTAGCATGACCGACAAAACACGATATATATCGCGTGATACAGCGTTTTATCGACACTCAACTGTCAAAATCCATTGTCTTTTGTCAGTTAAACGTGATAAATCGCTATATCATATCGCGTTTCGATGGTCATGCTAGGGAGGATGAGAGTCTATTTTTTATATTGTGTCAATCAGCTCTTGCATAGACAACCTGACAGATTCACACTCAAAGTATTAAATCAGTTTTTTTTATTGAATATTGGAGAGCTACGGTGATTCACAGACTGAATAGTGTGCAAAAATTAAATTCTCTGAAATGTTGGCATCGGTACTGTTGAGTTGTAAAGTAATAAAAACTTGTCTGATTAATGCCATTCCTTTGAATATTTAATCAAAATCAATACATATTTTTATTTAATACTAAACGATAAACTAGAAAAAATACGACTCGCACCAGATCAATTCTTGGACGGGAATTTTTTTCATTGTGAATGAAAAAATCCCAATTTTTTTTTATTTTCTTCTTAGCAATTTCTATTTTTGCTACGAAAATATCTGCCCTGAATAACGGTGGCGACTTTAGGAAATTTGTTTGTCATCCGCTATACGACAGAGCCGACGAAAATCAATTAATCATTTTCCCTCCGCTAATAAAATTTACTACTTGACGTCACTTTGCTGAGGGCTGAGAAAACTCGATTTATTTTAGAAAGTCATCTATTTAATTGAACCAACTTCGTGACTCTGGGGGGTAGCTTTTCAAACTCTCAGGGGATAACCCTTGAGTTTCGTTGTTTAGAAACACGAATTCGTGACTTACAGTTACTTAATTAAAAATATTGTGGCCTCATGAATAGCCTACTTTTTGGTAATCTACTTATTGGATGATCATAGAAAAACTAGGTCTCTCGCAAAATCTGCATTCATTATAAGATTATAATAATTACATAACAGCACATTAGACTAGGACGTCGGCGTTCCCACGGGAGAGCGTGGGAATATTTTGGCACAATCTCTACTGTTACAAGCGGGTTGGAGGTCGCAGTTTTTTAGTTTTCATAAAAAAACTGCACCCAATTTTCTGGTCCACGGAGGTGTTAGATAATCATGCTATAAATTTTAAGTCATCATTTACCTTTTACGACATTGCTAAGTGAGAAAAGTTAGCACTATTTTAATCTGAAAGCCACACCACGACCTAAAACGGGCATCATAATTATATTTTTTAAATTAGTAATTCTCCTTCACGCAAAATGTAATTAGGTATTAAATTGTACCATTTTTGGTACTACTTTTAAAGCAGTTTTTCACAAGTGCGAGCGATTTATAGTAACCGTATAGCCATGTATGTTGATTCAAACCGTCAATATCGTGTTTACGTCAGTCTATCCCCAGTGCCAACAAACTGCAACTAACTCGGAACGAAACAAAACTACTACTTTATCACTGGAACATTCCAGAACTGAACCGGGTTTCCGATAAGTTCTTTGCTTTATTTGTGGCAAGCAACAGAACTGTGGCTTCAAAAGATAAATAAAAACTTTTAAGTTACCGAGACTTACTTTTTGCTCTTTGTCTGTTTGAAAAGAGAACGGTTTTCAGTTTGATACGATTCAGTCAGAAGGTTTGTTTAAATTGAAAAATATGTTTTTTAAAACAAATAGCCTAGCAATCATATTAAAGTAATCGTATCGCACCAGTGAGATAGTTTAGTACCTATTGAATAGTTCCGGTGATCATCTATGGTCTTTAAATGATACTTTTCGAAAGCAAATGCACGAGTTACTTAAGAAAATAGCAAAATCGCTATAGGTGTGCCTATAATATTTGAAGAGTTCCCTTGATTTCTCCAGGATCCCATCATCCAATTTCAAAATTTAAAAAATGGGACCAGCTTGAAAACATACCTGATGTTATAACGTTTGAATCATGTCAATCGGTTCAGCCGTCTTCGAGTAATCGGTGTACATACAAAAAACAAAAACAAAAAAAAAACGGGTCGAATTGAGTACCTCCCTCCTTTTGAAGTTGGTAAAAAGTATCAAAAGTGAATATAACTTTTAAAAAAGTAGAGATAGTTTGGCTGCTGCCTAGAAATGAAAAACTTTTACGCTATATGGTATTAGAATTCTGATATTTTTTATTATTTTCAATGTGAATAATATTTTCTTAAATTACGCATAGCAAATCACATTCTTCATCTATACTTAATTGCTCAATCTAACAAAAGATTGGCAAATGGACACTTGCCAAGGTTTTTCGATCGATTTGAGAGGTCATTCCGACAGGCCAAGTACAGGAAAATGGCGGTAAAGTGCTGCTTTTGTACCGTTGCTTATGTAGAAGGAGTTCTTGATGAGAACTCGACTTGGTTTGATTGTGGTGATAATGAAACTTTTCAGTTTGAGCCGCGAAATAGGTGGTCATAAGACAAACTTTAAATGGTCATATCGTTACTAGTTGGCAGTACAAAATAGAGTACTTACTTACAAGTTAACACACTATTTATTACAACATTATAATGAATATTTTTATGGAAAAGAAATCTTACTAGGTTTTTCTTTTTGTTACTAACGTATCTTCGTTTGTCATTGTTGTATGTTGTTAATAGTCTTTTAGGCTCAGTAAATAAGAATAAAGAAAAATATCCTTTTTATTTGCCATGTTCATTCAATTCTGCTCATAAATATACCAGTTTTACTCAGGATTATGCCATGCTATATTATACGCTCACAAAGAATATTTTAAACAACCCACTTACGAACGCAAAAATCTCGCCTGTCCATAACAATATGGTTTTTATTTTTATTTAAATAAGTTCTATTATTTTTATGCTCTTCAGTCGTATGTGGATGCAAATGATGGGTGTTCCGGGCAACTCAATCAGCCACAGAGTCATGATAAACGGTTTTTTTGCATTTAAAATATCGCATACTGTGGAGCAGATGTTGTTTTAACCCTGTACTACCCTTACTGTGTACTGTAGATATGTATTTGTCAGTCTGTGTGAGACTTTATTACTTTTACTTTATTTTAAAAAAGCCGCAATCTATCAATTGTACGCTTAGCTTTATAAAGTAGTATTTTTTTTAATATAACAATTTTGTATTTGAAAAATCATTATTAAACATAGGTACTTTTATAACAAAAAAAACAAAAGCATTTTTGCCCAATCTGAAACGAAGACTCGCGCTTGGCCAACGTTTACTCATTTACTCGAAACTGCTTTTTATTATGTAAATATCAATAATCTAATACATTGCAGCATTGAAAATTGTAAAAAGTCTTAAGAAACGAAAGTCACAAAAGTTTTCAGTCCGGTTTATCATAACACTCCTAAAAGGTACTCAATCTAAGACCTAACTCACAAAACGAGAAATTGCATTTACATTTCTGCCCAAAAAATCCCAATTCAGACCTCACGTATAAAACGTTATACCTATTTATCGTAGGTCGGGTCGTTTCGACCCTGCGTGTATCGGTTCGCAGCAATGAAGTCACGCGCTCACACTCCCACCACTTTCCTAGCGTCGAATAAAAAATATACAAACGTTTGGTACACAGGGTTAGGTTGAGTTTTTTGGGTCCTTACGATTTTCGTTGTTGATTAAGTGCCACTATTTTTTACTTTTATAGTGTAACTCGATGAGGCAATAGGACGTTTGACTAGATTTTTTACTCTTATGTAACTTTCAAAGTGGTTTGAAATCGAATGGGTGTCCAAATTATAATATTTTTTATGTTACCAACATTGAATTTTGCCATGGCAGCTAAATAGCTTTATAATCTTGTTTTATTAGTGTATGATTTACGTGATGAGATGAAAATAAAGTTTGGCTAGAGTGAAAGAAGCACAAAACAATTCACTATCTTTACAACGCGCTATTATATCTTATCATTTTATACAAAAAGTTTAATAAGATACAGTTTATCGATTCTCTAAATAAAACGTACCTGTGTTATTATTTTCAGCAAAATAAAAAATTGCATAATAAATAAGTCATAAACACAATTTTCATGAAAGATACCTATAGCACTTTATCTTCTATTCACTGAGAAAAACTGCTGATGCTACTAATTAATGCAGGAACTGCAAGACTCAAGATGACTCTTAGCCATCATCCAAATTATCAACAGGCTCTAGAGACCACCGTCGGGTTAAGTAAATTTTATTTTATCTGCACTTAAAATTATGTTGGCGTAAATAAAGTGCTTCTTCATGAATACAATTAATAAAGTCATATTTTAAATTAGGTGCTTATTAAGAAACTATTAACTCTGTAAATGAAAGTTAACTTTATTACAATCAAGCGAAAGTGCTAAAAGTGGTCGGTTTGAACAAATAATTAAGTATTAAGTGAGCTTTATACCTCTAAGGGCTGATTTTTCAATGCCTAGATAGAGCTTTATCCGTTTGATAGCGTATTATACTGCCAAATTGAAAATGCTTGTCATTCATTTGTCTGTCACATTTTTGAATGACTTTTATTAGATTTGATTAATATTTAAACTGACTGATATCTGTTATCTGAGGATTGAAAAACCAGCCCTAAGTGATGGGAGCTACTTAACACACTAATTTTCAGTACCTATTGATAAAATAGCAATGACTGACATATTGAAAGTTGGCGCGATGCCTGTAACGAAAAATATTCGCAACGCAACCTTCTTGCCTTCTATTGATTGCCCTTTCGATTCTTTTTGTTTAGTCATTAATTTTACGTATTAAATTGGCATATTGAAGTGTTCGAGTACAGGTATCGGTAAATTAATTAACCACATTCAAGGTTTCGCTATTGTATAATGATTCTCGTTCGTTTTCGACGGGTGTTTTCCTGGAATCAAAAGCGTACGCCCTTTATGTAATGATGCGTTGTAGTGAATTAATTGAATTGGCTTTGATTATTTCACTCCAGCTAGTTACGGCATTAATTTAAACAGTAGTTTCGGTTGAGCGTTTTCAAATAAAAATTAACGTTTGAAAGTAGGTAGAGCATTTTATATAAACAAAATGTACCCATACAAAACCTATTGTGATAATAAGTGATGAAATAAATCTTTATTTAAATAAGCTCACATAATAAGCATTCTTAAATCGTCCATTCTTTTACCCTACCCATTATGACGTCTTTTAGTTGACATGAAAAATTAGCGCGAAAAACTTGTCGTCTTTATCAGACGGAACGATATTTACAAATATGTGTATATCGTTTCCAGACTTTATAAAAGATTAACAAATATATAACATTATTTAAATAGCTAATTTCTTAATGAATTTAAAATTTCTTAATCAATTTACAGGGTTCAAGCTAAATTAAAAGTTTAAAGTTATTATTCAGTCTGCTGTTACACAAAAAAAAACAAAATTCAGTTAACGTTAAGATAGGTAGTCAGAAGCAGACCCTCGTGAACTGGCAGCACCCGTTCACGAGTATGACGAATGAACCAACCATCGCTTCGTTCAACCATATTTCAGGGAACGTAAGAACCCGCCTCACACGACACCACCGCAGAAATGATCAAAGAGAGCATGACATACTAAGGCTACCCATGTTAAGGCATCGAATTGAAAACTAATATCCAAAAGCTTTTAATAGGCATTTTACAAAACTACTGACTATAGAAATTAAAAAGATTGCAATTAAATAAATAAAAACAAGGTTAGTTATGAATTATATGTTTTGAGTAGTAAGAAGTGCCATACATACAGACAATATAAAACAGTATTTCAAATACACTGCAAATTATACAGTATAAATCCAACGTTTCTGTAGTCCGCCCAAATTCTTATGGAATCAAGTTATTTAAAATAAAATGTATAGCTCTATTACCCAATGTGACCAGCTTTCATAGAAAACAACTTAACTTTCACAACCATTCTGAAGACAAACGCGATTGCGGTACAATGGAGCCCCTATTTGAACAAGATCGAAACTAGTTTTAAACTTTAATTTTATTCTCTCTTGAGAGAAGATATTTCTCATAAGATGCTGAACTATCATGAGATCCTACACGTGGTTCCAAGCTTAATTATTAAGGGCGACACAAAAACACGTCAATAGGGTTCTCGATGGGGTAGCTTGCGAGGCGACGTCCCATGAATAATTCACCGACCAGTAATGAGCTGCGGCGTCTTCAGTGCTGCACTCAAGGAATCTTGCTTGGGCATTTCGCCTAGATTTCTATGTACTTAGCTGTTTTGTTCATTTATCTTTCGAACGTTTGACAACAATTTAGAATAGCGATTGTCATTTATTTTAGATTATTTTGAAACCGTTGAAATTTTCGAATATTGAAATTGAAAGATGGGTATCAGTTACTCTGTTTGAGTATATTTCGCTAGTTTTTCTCGGCACTGTGTAACATTTTGAAGACGTAGTCTTTTTAGTTCAGTGTACAATATTAACTTTAAAAAAGCTAAGGTTTAAAACTAAAATAGGGCTGATAGTAATAAGAATAATATATTAATCCTTTGTTAGAAACAATTAAAAGGAATCCCCTACATTTTTAGGGTTCCATACCCAAAACAGGACCCTTTTTACTAAGATTCCACTGTCTGTCTATCTGTCTGTCTGTCACGAGGCTGTATCTCGTGAACCGTGACAGCTAGACAGTTGAAATTTTCACAGATGATGTATTTCTGTTGCTGCTATAACAACTAAATACTAAAACAGAAAAAATAAGTACCTATTTAAGTAGTACAACAAACGAGTTTTTTGTACGGAATCATTCGTGCGCGATTCCGACTTGCACTTGGCCGAATTTTTAATACGACCAACTCCCCGCCAAGTAAAACAACCATCACGCGAGAAAATTCTTAATATAAACTAAAAAAAGCTATAAATTATCTATTGTAATTTATCATCTTTCAACTAAGTATTTACTGGTTAGATTATTAAGGTTGCTAACAACCTTGTAGACATAACAAAGGCCTACAAAAGCGAATGTTAAATGAAAGGCTAAGAAATGTCTGACCGCTTCATTACTTAGATGTAACGACCTTGGGAGACGACTTACATAATTTATGAAGTAGCTGACTAGCTAGCTAAAGATATTCCCTTAAAGGGTTCATTGAATTAGTATGTTAATTGCATTCTTGTTCTTGTTTTTTACTGACAAGCTAAAGGGTTTTTCTTCAACTTCCTTTTACTATTTAATGCTGAAAGTTACAACTAGAAGTAAATAGGTTGTTCGACAATTTTAAATTTTTGTATCTTTGAAATTAAGTAAATATTGTACGTACTGCGAGTAATAATAAACTACTTAACTAACAGACAGAATACCAGTTAGTTTATAAACATTCATGTCTAGGTAACAAAATATTAATTTGCTCCCACCAGGATTGAATCTGGATACTTTTCATCAAAAGCTAGATCACTTCAGTCATTATTGTATGAAGAACTGAAACTCCGTATAAATTATTACATTACTTTACTTTACTATGCACTAAGCAGTCGTTTTTAATATACTATATTATTAATTTTCATTAGCCTTGTTTAAATAAATATAATTTCAAAGTTATTTTTTGAGCTTACAGCATAAAAATGATAAGACAACAATACGCTGCTTAAATTACTTTGAAAGAAAAAAATGCTTTTAATTTTATCCTTCTTAAGATTTATCTGGTAGAGCGATCGGAGGTATTCGGAATTCCAAAGTTTGCTATCTGGAATAAGATTTACGACTGAGGAACGATAAGAATCCGGGACAAGAAGTTTTTAAAGCTCCACAGAAATACACGATGGAGTTTAAGCAGCTAATTTTTCGAATAAATTAAAGAAAACCACCAATTTTAGAAATAAAACCAAGGAGGATTAAATTACCCACTTTTAGGGCCAATAAGGCCGTGTAAGTGCACGTTTCACTGCATTGTATGGTATGGAACATGCACATCCACTATTTTTAAATTAGGGTTCAAGGAAGGTCTGTATAACACAGTAATCATCGCAAGGTAGCTTATGGCCCACCCTTCTTATTTTATTTTATTTTATTTTTATTTCTAGGAAGGCCAACAGCACCAAACAATAATACATAATCTGAATTGCAATAGATAACCAATTAAAGGCTCTCACAAATAGTAATAAAAAATATTAAATTGACACTTACGAACTAAAATTACACACGTTAAGAACATTATTGCTTGTAAATCACTATTATGGAGTTACATACAGAAAAGGTATATCGTAAAATTATTAAAAATCGAAAAAATGCTTACTGATTACATTCCTCGCACTGGTCGTGCTTGTGTTGAAAAGGTCAAAATCGAAAGTTCTACACAGTGTACTGAATTTATCACTAGCACGCCACATAAACTCGTTCTGCCTGTAATTATTATTGACAAGGGGCAAGAATAGTATTATCCACCCGCATAAGAAGGGTGGGCCATAACACCTAACGTGAGCCCAATGTTGATTGGTGGGTGTTAACGACTGCTAATACAACCGGGAACAACGGATTAACATGCCTTCTAAAGTATGGAGAGGTCTCTGCCCACTGCACCGTGCCATACCATGGCCATGCTAGGAACGTATCAGGCAATAAAAAACTTCGTATTGAAAAGTATGTCACTATTCCCACTAGACCGTTCTTCACCGGCCATGCACTTGTCATACTTTTCAATACAAAGAATATTTTTTGCCTGATACGTTCCTAGCACGGCCATGGTATGGTACGGTATAGTGGGCAGAGACCTTAGTTTGGTCACTTATCCGATGACATACCCTTGCGATAGTTGCTTAATTTATATTCTTTAAAATAAGCGTGTTGCGTGAATTAAAAATATTTTTCCAGCTACAAAATAAAACTTAGTTATGATATTCAACATTATGAAAGCTCAATAATGTCCTACCAAAATTAACTCCATGGAATTTCTCAGCCTTAGTTAGTACCGCTTTTACGACATCACAGACTAATAACATAATCAACACTAAATCTAATTAGGCTCTCAATTAACCCAACAACAAAGGCATCCCTGTAATGTGATTTCATACGGGAAGCAAATGGAGGCAGGAAATTTAGATTAAGCTTTAAACTGAGCTTTGCTTGGGTATTGTATTTGGCTACTAGTATTTTGATGGAACACACTGCATCGCCAAACCACGCATGATACAAATCGTCATAAAACTATGCTTAATTTTTATACATACTCAACAGTTTTAATTCCACTAAATTCTATATCGATCACACAAATGCGTTATAAAGTGATTGAAACTTAGGCAGTGCCACATAAAGTGGCCATCCATGCGGCCTGCAACAATAATGAATATTAAACTATTAAAAACAAAACTTTTACTTTGCGTTATTAACGATTTAATCTGCAAATAAGTCCAACCAAATTGTGGGTCCACTTGTAACATTTTGGCGTGTCAGAACACCGTGTCTTTATCATACATCGCTAGTTTATACTGTTTGTTGTTTATAAATACTGTAACAAAGAGACGATGTAAATGATAAAGACACGGTGTTCTGACACGCCAAAATGTTACAAGTGTGGACCCACCTTTACAGTTTGCAAATGTCCTCGGTAGTCACCCTTGGACAGTGTAGCGTCAACGAACTGTAGCTGTGAAATGGAAATTCAAATGAAGATCAGTTCCGCAGTTAAAACTAACTAAGCAGCACTGTTGAACCGAACACAGCCTATACTCCACACAGGGTTGTCTGCAAATTATTGTAAAACTTAAAACTGAAATATTTGGGCATATTTTCGTTGCAATGCCAAGAAGGAATGGAATTTACAGAGGACAAATAGACAAACATTATAAGATTGTCTTCAAATATTATCTTTTTCGTGTGTTCACGTGGGCCACGCACGGCAACTGCTAAGGTGCCGAAACGACAAAAAATAAATAAAAAACAAAACCAAAGTATCATCAACAACATCAAAATAAAAACACGTATCCGTAGTCTTTCATTCTACATTTCATTTCAAACATTACTGCCATACAAATAAACAAAGAATAAGTTTATACTTAGAATAACCAAAAATGCTTGTTTAGGAATATGTTATATTTGAATGTTATATTTCACGTGTGTCACCCGTAGGTAGCCCGAATCATGTAAACAGGAGCACCGCCCTGTCAAACAATATTCGGCATTCAGCGCGCACGCGACTACAATAACTCCGACGTGTCTGCGATTTGTCGCACTGCAGCTCTTTGCAAGGAATTTTCAATAAACATTTATGGCCTCTTCGCTTTGTTTTCTTTATTTTGATGCAGTTATTTGTGTATTCTTTTAACGTCCTTTTAAGTATCCAAGTACATTAGTATACTGTTTTCGGGTTTTTGTATCAGTGTCAAAGTAAATTTAATGCTACATTTAATAATGTGCATAATGTTTAATTTGATTTTGTTAGAAGAATATGGGTCAAGTTTCACAGGTTTCGGATAAGTTTGAGATAATGTAATTGGTAGTTTTTTTCAGAAGACCAATAGCTATCTATACTTTTTAGGGTTCCGTACCAAAATGGTAAAAAGGAACCCTTATGGTGTGACTAAGTCTGTCTGTCTGTCTGTCTGTCACAGCTGGATATCTTGAGAACTACTAATGGTATCAACTTGAAATTTGGAATAATTTAAGATGACCTTTGTCCAACTATTTTACAAATAAGAAAGAAATAAAAAATAAATATTTTTTTTACAACAGGGACTGAAAAGGGGTCTTAAAAATTTTAAGTGGGCGATTAAGGCATATGAAAGAGCGCTGTTAGCACATTTGAAATTATGTATGTACGGAAACCCTCGGTGCGCGAGTCTGACTCGCTCTTGACTGGTTTTATCGATACTGGTATCGCTTTCATAGCAATTGAAAGCATTAAAAGGTCATCACTAATAGAAATTCTGAACAATTTTTAAATAAAACCAGGGCAATCTATGAAACAGGTAATTTTAATATCGCCCTTAATAAATAAAATTCCCGTTTTATTTAGTAAAATTTTGATATTACTTCGTTCTCAGTTTACTTCTCTCTTTCGACACAATACAATTACCCCCTTACCACAGAATACATAATAGTCCCTTACTAATAAAGATTGTATAGCAGATGTATAGTTACACAATAGTTACTCTCTGTCAAACTATTTGAGTTTGACATTGAAAAGAAAGTGACAAAACACTGTATAACTATACATCTGCTATACAATCTTTATTAGTAAGGGGGTTATAAAATAAGTGACTTGTTAATTTACTATCGCCTCAACTCTAAAATACCTAATGCAGCTGCATCTTCGTTACTTCGGTGCGGCGAGTCAAAGGGAATTTTCAATAGCCTTGTGGCGTTTCTCCGCACATTCTGCTTCGTGTAGTGGCAATAATGACGCAAGAGCCGAGCCATCGTTTTTGAAATTGTTCGGGAATACACTGAGGTATTTTATTGTTGGCGAAATAAAGGGGATTTGTGATTTCACAGCTATTTTAGAAGACTTTGTTTAGTTTCTACTATATTTTCTGAAATTATTAATTCCCTTTCATTAGTTTTTAGAAAATGTGTTATTTTGATTTGAATAACAAAAGCCAAGAAATAATTTCACGTAACTAATAATTATTAATCATAATAACTTTGTGGTGGCATAGAGCTACCATACGTCACACGTATATATTTTTTTTTTTTTTTTTTTTTTTTTTTTTTTTTTTTTTTTTTTTTTCCGCTTCCGGTACTCGACTAGTGATAATAGCTTTACATTTCTCCGTGTTGATATTTAATTATTTACCTGGTACTAGTGAATCCTGCTCCATGAAATTGCATAAACCTTCAAGGGACGACATCAATGTTGGTTAATAACCTCAAATTGAAGCGATTTGGCACTAAACACTTGCAATTTTGGACTTTTTATTATACAAGGTGAGAATTTATATCTGGCAGTTTATTTTAAAACAAAGAAATACTAAGTGATAGCAATATAAACAAAGATTATGATTTGTTAATCCACAAAAGCTAACCTAGTGAACGGATCAGCTGATTGGCTACTTTGACATCTCCGAACTGTCAATTATTCACAGTGCTGACAACTGCAAAATTAAAATCTATAGACAACAGAGTTGGATGCATTCAAGTACACAATTTTAGAATCGATTATCTATCGATTACAACATTAGATATTGATCGATTAAATATATCGTTTCTATTATATAGCACAATATAAAGCTCACAAAAAATACATAATGTCCAAGACAACTGCATCAAAACAATTGGAAACAACTAGAAATAAAAAACTAAAGAATATAGCTTGCCATAAATGTAAAGCTATCGTAAGTATTAGCGAAACGATTATATGTTCAAAGTGCCTAAACAGATTTGAATTCAACTGTATGGGTCTCTCGGAAAAATTGTACTACATTATGGACAAGGAGAAGAAACAAAATTTAAGATGTCCTACATGCTCTGAAGCTAAAAAAGTAAATAACAGCGACGATAATAACGTTACGAAAAGGAAAAAACAAGGAGTCCCTCTCAAGATCCGACCAAACTTATCACTGGCATCTACGTGTGACCCAGCTACGGACAGCGATGCTCAAGTTGTATCACTGCAAGATGATGTTTGCTGGAATGACTCATCATCAACCGTGGAAAGATTATCACGAAGTGCTGATGATACGTTATTAAACGACACAATCAGTGAATACGAGCTACAAGAGGAAATAAAACAAATGAAGATTAATCTTATCTCGACAGAAACAGAATTGGAAAGGGTAATATTAGAAAATAATGATCTAAAAAAATGCATTTCAAAACTTAATAATGAGTTGCACCTTCTTAAAAATCTTTGTAAAAAGCCACCAAAGATGGATAGCTTACAACGACCCAGAAGGCATTCCTTAACACCATCTAAGCTATTTCATGTCGCTACCCCTAATTCTACAATCCTAGAACTCAAAGTTTCAGAGCTGCAAGAGCGAATAATTACACTAGAAGAGGAAATAAAGAATGCAAATGATTTAATAGTAAAGCTAAATGAACAACTTGCAGCCGTAACACTTGATAACCTACGAACATCGTTCTCAACAGACTGTGTAGATAATACCACATTACGAAAAAGGACTCCAAACTTTAATATCAGCAAATCTGGTCAAGAAAGCAGTAAATTAATGAATGAAGTCCCAAAGATGGTACTACAAGACTTCAAGAAAAACAAGTTATGCGTAATAGGCACAAATAATTCAAAAAAAAACTTGGAAATAATTGATCGCTATTTCGGCCAGAACTTTGATTATTGCCACTATTGTAAGCCTCAGGCAGGGATCCTAGAATTATTAAATAATATCGAGGTTAAGCTAAAGAACTTCACAATCATGGACTGCTGTATTATCCACATTGGAGATGCAGACTTCAAAGCATCACAAAACAATTTTTCATTAGTACATTATATTCGGGAAGTATTACAAAAAGTGTCACTGACGACAAACATTATAATCTGTGCCCCCACTTATATATGCGGTAGTACACTATACAATTGTCGCGTTGAGAACTTCAATAACTTACTATTCTCAGACATGCAAACCTATTACTACGGTACACTTTATGACAGTAACCTGAATCTAAATCTACAAATGTTCTCAGCACAAACTGGAAAAATCAATAACAGTGGACTAAATCACATTTTTAACGAATTAAAAGAATTAACTGTTAACTTACTAGGAAATTATGTTTATAATCCTGATTATACTATTGACAACACAAATATAAATAACAGTTTAGACGAAGCGGGCTCCAACCCCTCGTACTGTGTTGCCTCCATAATCAAAACAGCACCAAATCATGTTGATGCAAAAAGAGGTACAATGCCATTTTATTTTAAAGTAATTCCCAAAAATGTTCCATGTGATCAACCAGTTAACAACAATAAGACATTTCGTTAACATTCACAACTTTAGACTTTTACACCAAAACATAGCAAGTGTATTGGCTAAGCGGGAACAATTAGAATTAGTACTAACAGACTTACGCAATAAACAATTAGATCCCGACATTGTATGTCTTACTGAAACTTTTATTAAATCCGGCCATGAAAAGAATGTATTAGTTAATGATTATGAAATGGCGTCGTCCTACTGTCGAAATAAAAATAGAGGAGGAGTGTGTATTCTGACTAAAAGAAATATGTTATTCAAAGAAATAAAGTGGTTACATCAATTCGCATTGCCAAAAACGTTTGAATGCTGCGGCATAGAAATTCCGAGCCAAAAGGTTATAATAATATGTGTATACAGAATTCCAAAGTCAGATGTATCTCAATTTATCAGTAAATTGGAAACTCTGCTACACAAACTATCAAAAACACCTAAAAGTAAAATAATAATAACAGGCGACCTTAATATAAATACTTTAAAAACTAATAATGCTACGGAGAGTCTCAAAGAACTGGCGGAAAACTATAATTTAACAATACACATTAAACAACCAACACGACAGCTAGCATGCATAGACCACATTATAAGTAATATTAAAGACGGAGTCGGAACAGTTCTACCATTAGGTTTGTCGGACCACGACACAGCACAGATGCTGAGTTTTCCTGTTAAAAATAAAACTACTTTGGACAAAGTTATTTATTTCAAGAGAGATTATTCCAAGGAAAACATTTTGCGATTTAGGAATTGTCTTCAAAACTTATCGTTTTCAGAAGTATACTCAGAGAACAATCCAGACCTTGCATTCTCGAAATTCCATGAGCTATTTACTTTGTTTTACAAACTCAATTTTCCCAAAATTAAAGTAACAGTTAGGTTCAATAAAAAGCCCAAATGGATATCTAAAGGATTAAAAGTTAGTTTTTACAATAAAAGAAAACTCAGACTCAGTTACTACAAAAATAAAACAACGTATAACAGAAACAAATATCTAATATATTCAAAAATATTAAAAAGAAGTTTGACGCTATCTCAGAAAATCACTAACAATAAAATTATCACTAACAGTAAAAATATATGTGGATCAGCGTGGAAATTGATCAATAATGAAACTAATTTGACATCTAAGAATAATGACATTAATGAGTTAAATATTGACAACAACATAGTGACAGAGCCTTTAGATATAGCGACAAAATTCAATAAGTATTTCATTGACATGACTAATAGATTAATTAAAAATGACATTAACCATTCATACAAATTGAATCAATCTAACAGCGGACATTCCTTTTTCCTAAGACCCACTTCACCAGGTGAATTAAAAAGTATTATCAGATCACTCAATAACACAAACTCTGCTGGTTATGATGAAGTAGTAACAAGTGTAGTAAAGATGTGCACCGACGTACTGGCGCCAATTTTAGCACACCTTATTAACATTTCTTTTGAAAAAGGATTTTTTCCTACACTGCTCAAAATTTCTATAGTGAAACCACTATACAAGAAAGGCGATAAAGCAGAAATAGGTAACTATAGACCGGTGACTCTAATTTCAATATTCTCAAAAATTTATGAGAAATGTATGCATCTTCGGTTGACCGATTACAATGACAAATTTAAAATTATTAAAGAGGAGCAAAATGGATTTCTTAAAAATAAATCTACCACATTAGCAATGTTCAACCTTATAAGCAGCATAGTGACAAATGTAGATAAAGGTTTAAAAACTTGTTTGCTACTATTTGATATGTCAAAAGCTTTTGACTTCGTAGCACATTCTATTTTACTGCAAAAATTAGAGCAATACGGAATCAGGGGCGTAGCATTGTCTTGGTTTAAATCATATTTGGAAAACAGACAACAATGTGTTCAAATAAGCCGCTCAGATACTAATAACATCATGTCGACGTTTGAGTCCAGCTATGAGTTAAATAGATTTGGAGTTCCACAAGGGAGTATCCTAGGACCCCTCTTATTTCTTTTTTATATAAATGACATCCCCTTAGTGACATCCCATAAATCAGTGCTATTTGCGGATGACATCTCTGTTATCGTGACATCCGACAAAAATAATGATGACACCGTGTTCGAAAATGAAATTAATATGACTATGCAACGGATAGCTTTATGGCTTGAAAGTAATAATTTACAACTGAATACTAATAAGACTAACTACATTATTTTTAACAATAGACAACTTCAAAATAATAACTTAAGCATTAATTATAATACAGAACCTATAGCTAAAACTGACATGGCCTCATTTTTGGGAATAACAATTGATCAACAAGTTAATTGGAAAGCACAGATAGAAAAAGTCTGTAGTAAAATAAGTAGATTTGTTTATGTACTTGGCCGGTTACGTCGAATAGCTTCTCAGCAAACCGCGCTTATGGCATATCATGCTTACGTGGGCTCTGTTATAAGGTATGGTCTGTTGCTCTGGGGAAATTCAGTGAATTGTAATAAAGTGTTCGTAGCACAAAAAAGGTGCATCCGTGCCATAGTTGGGATACCTCCATATGAGTCTTGTAAACCAGTTTTTGAAAAATTTAAATTATTAACTTTGCCATCCCTATATATTTTAGAATGTTCTAGTTTTGTAAGAAAACATTTGTATCTTTTTAGTACAGCAAAACAAATCTACCCCCGTTCAACTAGAAATTGTAATAGATTGGTCTTGTCACATACTCCAAAAACAGCACTTTATAATAAAAGTTGTCTTTTTATGACTATAAAGATTTACAATCATTTACCAGTTGACATACAAGAATCACGGACATTTCAAATATTTAAATCAAGATTGACAAAATTTTTAGTTGACCATAGATTTTACAGTGTTAAGGATTTTTTGGGACATAAATGTAATGGAGTATGCAAGTAGGTATCAATAAGTTACTAATATTACTTTCAATAAATTTAGTTTTAATTTTGACATTCACATGCCATTTGTTTAACGCTCAGAGTTTAGTTTAGTGTTTTTTAGATGACCTAGATGTCGCTGTATCATATGTATATCGCGGTATGGTTTTGTTTACCCAGATATTAGAAGAGTTTGCAACATCAATGCATTAAATGTCTTCGCCTTCGGAAACGGTGTTTTTTTTCATGGTCCTTCGAGCCGGATAAAGACCAAAAAGAACGAGCGACAGTGGCGCTACCTGGTGGCATAAACGGAGTGAGTGAGCAAAGGTTGTATGGGCGAACAAACTGTAAGTACCTACTGCATTTATTAATAGTAGAAGATTCAAGCAATAATAACCCGTAAACCATAGAAGTAAATAACTTAGAAGAATTGTAGAAGTGTCATAGACTTGTAAAATTTCAAGCTAATTTGTGGTTTTACGGGGAATCCATGCCCAATTTTTTCTAAGTCTAAGAAACTGAAACACTTAGAAAAATTTTGCCCATACTGGACTTAGAAAAATTTTGCTCACTAACTGGACTTGGAATAATTTTGATTGCGAAACTTGGAAAAATTTTCTTGAAAATAAATTTATACAACTAGACCTGAATTCAAAATTGTTGATTTATCATGGATTCATTGATAAGAGTACAGGAAGATACACAAAATAAGATACAAAGAAACTTTACCAATTTTAAAAAATCTCCGAAAGACAGACTAACTACGTCTTATATTGAGACACGAATTGAGACCTTAGAAAAGCAATGGAATACGTTTGATACAACACATCAGAAACTAATTCGTGAATCGAAAAAGGAGGATTTCCAAAAAGCGGAATATTGCATCAAAGATATTTATGGTGAAGTGGAAGATTTGTACACCGATTATAAAGCCGAACTGAAAGAACGCCTTAAGTCATTCACCAGCGTTCAGAAACAAACTTCTTCAGAAACGCATAATGATGTAGAACAGATTGGTGTCAAATTACCCAGAATCGCAATTCCATCATTTTCTGGCAAATATGCAGAGTGGACAACATTCCGGGATCTCTATGTAGCTCTCATCCACAATAATCAAGCTCTTCAGAATGTGCAGAAACTCCATTACCTAAAAAGTTACTTAACGGGGGAAGCAGAACAGCTGCTGCGACATTTACCAATATCGAGCGACAACTATGATGTGTGTTGGGATTTGTTAGAGCATAGATTTAACAATAAGAGATATGTAACTAATTCCATCTTGAAAAAGTTTTTTTGTCAGAAAAATATTGTAAACGAAACGTCAAGTGCTCTCACAGATCTTTTTGACACTACTAACGAATGTCTTAATGCTTTAAAAAATGTAGGGATAAATATAGAAAACTGGGATGCTATTGTCATATACATTTTATCACTGAAATTGGACACTGAGTCTCGATTGTTGTTAAGGCGAAATATGCTGAACATTATTTTTATTCTAAGAGCTGTATTTACCATGTTTCAACGTGAATAAATGATTTATGATTTATGATTTATGATTTATGATTTATACTACACCAAGCGGTACAACTGCAAGTGGCATCCACACCATTCCAAATACTTACTACTTCTACAACTTCAAAGTGAGCTAAGCGAGCCTGACTGACGCGAGCTAACACAGCCACATATTTGACCGAACGACGAACGAGCGCGAAGCGTCTCTGATTCAACTTGGGCAAAAATTCTTTCGTACCTATGTCCTTCCGAATTTCTTCAGTTTGTTTTCATCTACGTCGCATTTCTCAACTGATTCTTGTGAAATTTTGTGAGTCGATAATTATAAAGATATTTTTGGTCGAGCCAGTTTTTCGAAATTTTTCAAAATGGCGGAGTTATGTAAAAAAAAAATATATTTCAGTCGTTTTGAAAAATAATCAAAAGTGTAACAAATTTTTTTTGTTGGCGGTGCAAAGCAAATTTTGTATTTTTGTTATAAAGACTCAAAACACAAAAAGCTCCTCAATAAAAACATTTCTCGCCATTTAAAAATAAATAAGGTTGTGACTTTGTGAGAACCTATGACTGCGAGCGTATATTATTTGAACAGTATAGATACTTATTAATTGAAAACTAATATCTATTATGTGTTATTTGTGTTTAAAAAAAGCTACTTTTTAATGCGAGGTCTACAGCTCATGGAGCCACTAAAAACAAACGCAGGTTGCATACCAACGAACGAGGTATGCAACCTCTTTACACAATTATTATTTATTATTAGAATACGATAGTCAATTGTTTGGTGACGCTTATTTCACTCTAATCAAAAATCGATCGTCATTTGTTTGATTCGCGTTCTGTAGCTGTAGGTATACTACAATATTATTGAAAAAATAATTTAATTTTAATTTAGGTATATTTATACAATTATTTTACATGATGTACAACCTCTATTATAATTCGACGAAAGCAATACTTACTGAAAGTATTTTGTTTGCAAAAGTGACTATATAATACCAATATTTTGGCTTGCCATTTTTAAGGTACGAGATAGTATCTATATTTATAAAATCGTAAACTGAATGACTGACTGACTGACTGACTGACTGACTGACTGATCTATCAACGCACAGCCCAAACCGCTGGGTCTAGAGATTCCAAATTTGGCACGTAGGTTCCTTATGAGGTCTAGGGGTGCACTAAGAAAGGGTTTTTCAAAATTCACCCCCTAAGGGGGTAAAAAAGGGGATCAAAGTTTGTATGAAAGTCCCTCAGTTTTGAAGCTAGGATCTTCAAATTTTGTGTGTAGACTGACCATTGAAAATAAATAAATACGGGTCTCAGCGTTTTTCAAAATTCTACCCCCGAAGTGGTCAAAAGGGGGATGAAATTGTGTATTGAAGAAAAAAGGGACGGGGACGGGGACGGGGACGGGGACGGGGACGGGGACGGGGACGGGGACGGGGACGGGGACGGGGACGGGGACGGGGACGGGGACGGGGACGGGGACGGGGACGGGGACGGGGACGGGGACGGGGACGGGGACGGGGACGGGGACGGGGACGGGGACGGGGACGGGGACGGGGACGGGGACGGGGACGGGGACGGGGACGGGGACGGGGACGGGGACGGGGACGGGGACGGGGACGGGGACGGGGACGGGGACGGGGACGGGGACGGGGACGGGGACGGGGACGGGGACGGGGACGGGGACGGGGACGGGGACGGGGACGGGGACGGGGACGGGGACGGGGACGGGAACTGGAACGGGTAGCCGTAATGCGTAAAAATGGCTGGTCAGATCCTGGTTGAAGGTTCCCTAAGGATTTTGAAGGTTCCCCGCGACTTCGTCCGCGTGGATATTAGAGAAAATCCTTATTCTCTAATATCCACGCGGACGAAGTCGCGGGCAGAAGCTAGTACCTATATATTATTGGGCTACGCAAAAGATATCTATTTCCTTAGATAATAAATAAGTACACCTCAACTTCTTTCCGTTTTTTTCCGTAAGTAATTGTTTACAGATTTTTATACTTATTTTTTTTATTCCTAGGGGCTTCTCAGTAGTGGCACCAGAGGTGGCAGTTCCCGGGAAGACTACTGCCATCCTTGTCACTCTCCATGGTAGAGCTGGAGATGAGACACTGGACCCATTGAACGTTACGGTCAGGTTGGAGACGCAGGACGCTGACAATGATGTCAAGTTGCTGACCACGGCCAGTCAGATGATTACAGGTAAGAGTTTAAAAGATTTTTTGATTAACTTTGAATTTTGACATTAGTAAATAAAATAAAAAAAATGGTGCAAACACTAATTCATGGTGCAAGTCGGGGGTTAGAGTCTGTTTCACAATTAGTGATTATGTTTCATTTACTTAGTAGACAAATTGTTTCATAAAATTTGTTATTTATCTATTTTTTTAAATTAAAAAAAAGTTAGTGCTTAGCCGTAGACTATGGAAAAGGCATATAAATCAGTGTGAATGCTAACGGATTTAAAATCTACCAAAAAATTTAAGGTCTTTATTGACATTTTAGCGCTACGCTTTAAATATAGTATAAAATGGAATGCTTCTTTATTTATTCATCTACTTTTAGATCTTTGGCATGTGATTTTTCTGTGAAAGCACTGTACAAGATTCGACGAAGGTATCGATGTTGCGAAAACCTCATTTCGTTCGGCAGCTGCTACACTAAAAAGTAAGGTTGTAGGTTGTTCCTACTACATATAAACTAGAAGTGTAAGTTTGTCGAGAAAATGTATTTCTCGAACTTTTTAACTTTGCGAAATGCAACGTAAAAAGACCAATGAGGAACACTTAAAAACGCTCGAAATATTTATTTACACTTAAGAGTATTATTTTATTTAAAATAGTAATTATTTTGAGGTACACAATAAAGTAGAGTATAAGCTTTTCTGGGAAAATATCTATCATAAGGGTAGGTAATAAGAATAATCGCCTCGAAAAGATATCATCTTTCGTAAAGGTACTATTTAGCCATATTATATCCACTGCCAAGTATGTATAGATCTTTTCAAGTATCTCCACTATGAATCGTATACGATACGCACATGACCCTATAGTATACGATAAGTAATGCGCTGCCAGCATCCAGCGGCTTCACTAGGTCGTCGGTCCACCCTCCAAATTCAATATCTATAAGTATCATAAAAAAATATAAAATCCTTAGAATGATTAGTTACCATTTCTTAGCATTAAAACAGAGAATGAGATGTAGACGTATACGTATATAATGCAAGTTTACTTAATCACTAACAAAAAAACTCTATTATACAAAAGTTATTCAATAAATATAAGTACACAACTTTTCGACCCTTTGTCTCCTACACATTATCCGAACCCGAAACTTTGTTTTCAAAATTGTTTGGTAGGGACTACTTGTAATTTCATAAAAATGATTAATAACTTTCCTAACTACACCGAACTTATTTAGAGGTTATGTGTTCCAGTTGTATACAAACTACATAAATAAGTGTTAGATATAATGTAAACGAGACCCTTATAATCCTAGAGGCCACATATGCTTATAAGTTTGCTGATAAATTTTGATGGGTTGATTATCAATTCAGGAAAGTTTAAACTGTTAGTGTAAGTTATATTAACGGAGAATTTTGTTTCGATATTATTATCCCTTATTTTATGTTATATTTTAATCAAACAGAAAACCTTAGTGAGGCTAGGTTTATTTTAAAAAGGTTACAAAAAGGCATTTTATTAAATCAAAGTCTTCGATCAAGAATACCCTAGATGTCCGGTCAGAGTCTTAAAAATGGCACCTCAAATAGCGTCCCACTTACAAACTAGGCGCTTATTTTGCATGTGAGTTTGTACAAAATAAGAGGTGATTATGTACAAAATAACCGCCAAGTTTGTAAGTGGGACGCTATTTGAGGTGCCATTTTTGCGTACTGTTTTAGTTCGTAAAGCGTTATCTATGATATTCTTTATGTTATGTTATTTTATGTTATTTTATTACCTACTTTCAACTACAAGTAGTTTTTGAGTCACAACATACATACATATTATAGCTACTTATACAACGTGAGGAAGACAATTTTATTGTATAAGGGGCAAGCTGTACTATTAGTAAGTAAACTTTCACATGTTTTGTTACGAGAACCCAGTTTCAAAGTTTTGTCGCAACTAAAATATTAGCATTGTAGGTAGTATACAATAAATCAACCAGTGTCCATTTTTTCTGCTCTATAGAGCTCTAGGCAGCGAGTGTGTCTAGAATTACACGGCTATTTTAGAGCACTCACCAAATAATTTTAGTAGCAAACATCCAGAGGATGACAGGATAAAAATGGCCCGTAATACTCAGAGAATGACACTCATATTCTCGTATGACTCGACAAAACCGCGGCGCTCAAATTAAAACTTGAGTGCGACCGGCCATTATTATCAACAATATTTACACATACAAAAGAGAAATGGTATAAAAAAGGTCAGATTATGTTTGATAGAAAGCTCCAATTTTCTATCTTAAAACTTATGATTACTTGAAAATAATCTACAAGTGGAGGTGGTATTCTATAAGAGTAACAGATTTCTCTTAGGTTTAATGAAAGTCTGTATTTTACTTGCACTGATAGTAGTTTTTTAATTCGATAAAATTTACTGGACCTTGAAATGAATTTTTTTCGCGAAAAACCCAGCGGGCGGCGGCCCCGCCGCCCGCCTCATTCCTAATTTTTATTTACAACAAGGCACACGCTCTCGCCAACCGCTGTAGTGGCTCAAATCCTAATTTGTATATGTGATCGTCTAGTTATAATGTTTTTCTATGTATTTGGTGGTCTTGGTGAAAGTCGATGTTACTGGCATCTAAGTGATCTGCGAATCGTGTTTATGTTTGTACTATTTAGTAGCTGCGTGTGAATGGAACGGAGGCTCATCGAGATAAATCCATCATTCCGCAGGCCTATGGTTTTAAATAACATTGCGAAGCTTGTTAATATTAAAATGCAAATTGTTTTAATCTGATCGCGACTTTCGCCTCTCCTCTACACTAATTACCTAAGCTATAACCAAAAGATGTCTGCTCATGATGTGGATTACACTCTGGTCGTTTAATAGCGCCTACAAAACCTTCTAGGAAAAACCCTTCTGGGGTTTATTATTTGGGGAACGTCAGCCATCTTTGTTACGCTGCGGAGCGTTTGTCAGACATCTCCAGGATGTGGACATTTATTTACTTTACTTTATAAGGTGTTCGCTAGACACCTTTCCCCATAATACCATGGTATACTTTATTTATTCATATTTGTATTAATTGAGAAAGTTCGATTTGGCCAAATCGGGCGATGGCTGAACGCTATGAAAGTGCAAATGTGACGACGACCCAGAAGTGCTTCTACCCGTTCGCTGAATCCACACGCAGATAGCCTTTAGGCTCAATAAGGCTGAGCTCGCGAGTACCGGCCATAGCATCCCGTACAGTCAAGTCTAAGAGAATAATCTCTTATAGTCAAGAGCCCTCATTCGATTAAAGTCAGTGGGTGGAATGCCTAGCTCGCAGCCTCAAGCGGTCAAACACCCCAGGATCTAAACATCCTGTGCAAGTTCTATTTCATCACAGATCACCTAGTATACCTATCCCTATTTCCTATCCTAAATACAAGTCTATAAGTGCACCTAACAATGTCTATGTCCTGTGTAGAGGCAAAATGTACTTACACATTATACCTATTCAACACTAATACATTATACTTCCTTCTGCTCGGCTCCTGTTGTGTCTCTCGTCCAAATTCAGCAGCTAGACTCCTTTACTGACACGTTTAAATAAACTACCTATACACAAGTAACCTCAACGGTTTGAATGTAGTCTCTTCCTTAGTCTTTAGTCACTCCCTACTATCCCATGTTTATTTAATTAGGTATATGTATAGAAATCTACCTAGACCTAGACTGAAATCTAATGAATTTAGCTCATAGAAATCGTGATTCAACTGAAAGGTATATGTGTGAGAACGCAAAGTGTTAAACGAAGCCAAACAAACTAGCTCAAAGGTTCTTCTAAGTATTTCTTAGTATTTAACACGGGTTTGACTATGCCTCACACTGTGCCTCCTCTTAGGAATCTTATCTCTAAGCAGTAAAACATATAATTATGGAAAAAAAATATTATTTATTTAAATTAAATGTGTTTAGTTTATCTTCGAAATAGCAAAAGAAACTGGTTTGATTATTTAAGCTGTCACCTATAGGTTGCTATATAATGACAGCTAGATTTTCAGCTCCTATCTTAAGACCACACTAAATAGAGAGAAAGCGAAAATCCAAAGAAAAAACTCTCTAAGGTCATCTAGATTCACACTTAATTTTAATTAAACACACACTAAAGTTTCAATAGTTATTTTACAAATTAAGTCTAAAGTGAGATACGAACACATTTATAGAACTAACCTGATACATTGATTGAAAAATGGAAAGAAAAAAAACTATTTCACATATTAGTCTAATCTAGACTTGATTATTAACATTCATAATAGATATTAGTGTTTCGTATTCCACCAGGCTACATAAAGTTACAGTCTCTAGAGCTTTAATTAATACTTTCACGTTAACCATCCTTATCTCTGAGATTAACTATGCATTAAGAAAACGCAATCCAATTCAATCTAACCCGGCTCTTTGCATTTCTATCTCATTTGGTAGACCATCTTGCAAATACCTCCGTCTATTTAATATTCGACGATTGCAATAACTGAATATCTTATATCCACAACACCCTAATACAACTATTGCGCATATTAAAGTCAACACAAAAAATGAGGTGTTCTACCGAGTTCCATTCGGTTATTAAAGCGAAACCCCTAGAATGGAGTTGTTCTTCGTATTGATACATTTCTACGTTGTATACGATATTCTGCTCGTTAATCTAGAGATTGTACCTTTATTGACACACGAAATAAATCACAATGTACACAATTACATACCCCACTCGACGTTGTTTGGATTCACTTTGTAAAATAGTTACACTTGTTTTAATATTCAAATCTACAATTTACTTAACAAAGTTAGTATTTATTTAATAGTTAACTCTTTAGTCTTTATTGCTCACACAGTTAGTTACAATGGAGTCACGAAACTCCCAATCTAACACTCCTAAAATATTAAAAGCGTCTGCGCCCTACTGTCTGTCTTAGCGTCTGTCCCGAATGCTAGTTGCCTCCTCGTTTTATCTCTTCCATTCCTACTGAAGGTTTTCTCCGCCCGCTCTACGCCCATTTAGACCCCTCATTGGTCAGCTTGATGCTTGCAATCTTCACGGCGACGCCTACGCACCATTTCTCACGATCCGTCCTACCAATTCTGAGAACTCAAGTTTTTTTTCCTTCCTTCGACTACTTCACCCATCTGTAACACATTTAAATCTACCAAACTCTTAGAAATCTGTGCATTTCAACTAAAATTGTCCATCATTCACCAGTTTGAATAGTTTGTATGACAGTTGAGCGTAATTTACGGCCTACCCAAGACTCCATTTGTCTTAGTCCCCGCTGTGCGCTAATAAAACTTGTCGCTCTTAATCTATTAGAAGAAATATTCGAAACAAATTTTTTATTCCTAGTTTTGTTTTACGAGCCCGGCCCTCACATCTGCTAATAATACGAATGCCATCACACATTCCCCTAAATAGAATCTTAAACACCTACATCCGAATGTACGGTCGTTTTAAATTATATTTCCTATCTGTCCACATTTCCAAACTTTCCCACGGTATTCGTTCAGTTCTCACGTTCCCTTTCTATAGCTCTTATCTGTCCATTGTATACCCAAGTAGGCAATAAACCCCGATACTCCGCCTCCTTTGTTACATAAGTATGGCGCCTCACAAACCATTGTCCCTACTTTTTTTCTTTCATTTTATTTTTTTATTATCTTTACCTATTCACATAATAGCGAAACAGGTGTATCGCATTGTAATTCCCTTTTATCTTGTTTGTTTGTTTATCTATTAGAGTGTACACGTTGCTACTGGGAATAGCACCAATGACGTATGGTCCTTCAAACAAACGTGCAAACTTCTTAGTCACCTTTTTAGATGCATCCGATTTCGCAAACTTTTTCAACTTCACTAGATCACCTATGTCAAAACACACTAGTTTATGATTTTTGTTATAATGAAATTCTCTACTCTCGGCTGTCTTCAATATGTTCTGTCTCGCTCGTTCCCGAACTAATTCTAATGGCTCTTGTTGTAGGCCTAACCCTACTCCAATAATTTTGTCGTTATCCGTAGATAAGCGAGTTCCTGTACCCCATACTATTTCGTTAGGTGTGTAACCCGTCGTGGTGTGTATAACTTGATTGTAACAATCCTCTATTTTCGGCAATACGTCAACCCAAGAACAATGTGATTTTTCACAATACGTCCTAAACATTCTTCCTAGCTCTCTATTGACCCTCTCCGTAGAATTAGGTCGCGGGTTTCTGATTGAGGTGTGCGTTAGCACGATGCCTAACTGTCTAACACCTGACTCAAAAATCCTTGATGTGAAATTTGCACCTCTATCCGAACATAAAACCTTTATTTTGACCTGTTCGTGAAATTTTCTAACACAAGTTAATGAGGCCCTGCCACTCGCCTGTCGTAATGAGTATAATCTAATTAATTTGCTGAAGGCGTCCTGCATAACAAACACGTACTTATGACCAAAGCGTCCTGCCGGTATTGGTCCATAAATGTCACAAAATACTCGTTCCCCTATCTCCCTAGCTATCACCGTCTTAATTGGTCCTGAGTGTGCCTCCAACGCATGTTTCGATTTTTGACACACGTCGCAAGCCCTAACTACCTGTCCTATTTTGCGTGCCATATCAGTGAAGTAGTAACGTCGCTTCATTAACGCAAGCACCTTGTATCGCCCAAAATGTCCTACTTCCTCGTGTATACTAGTAATCAATTCCGTTTGTAAGTTCTCGGGAACATATAATCGCGACCTACCCGAACCTATCTCTATCCTATAGAGAATCCCGTCTATTAGTCTGTAATGTCTAGCCTCAGACTCGCTCTCAGCTTTTATACGCTTAGTTATTTCGCTAACAACACGATCGCGCCCCTGATGTTCTCTTATCTCTTCCCACTTATTCTTTATGAGTCGTCCAGTTGGTATTTCAAACAAATTCATTTCCGGTCCCACAGTTTTATTAGTCAAGATATCGGTGGCTCCACTTATATGTCGTGACAACACGTCCGCTACAGTGTTCAGACTACCCTTGACATGTTCAATCGTATAATTGAACTGTCCTATATAACTTACCCACCGTATCATGCGAGCGCTTAGTAATTTACACGATTGTAGAAACGTCAAACTTTTATGATCGGTCCTAATTACTAACTGAGCACCCCTTAAATACGTTTCAAACTTTGATAGACTATAAATTATGGCCCACAGCTCTTGTTCAGTGACTGTCCATCTGCGTTCCGTTTCTGATAATGATTTACTACAAAACCCTATAACTCTCTCTTCCCCCTCACTCGTTAGTTGGTAGATGTATCCTGCGACACCTATATTCGAGCTGTCCGTTTGTAAATAATATATATCCTTCGGGTTTGGATGTGCAAGAAGCACGGTATCTACAAATAAAGTTTTCACCCTTTTAAAACAATCGTCTACTTCCTGTGTCCATGACCATCTTTTGTTTTGTTTCAATAGGTCACACAGAGGCCTAACCTCCTCACTATACTTTGATATAAATCTACGAAAATAGTTTATTAATCCCAGAAATCCTCTTAATTGTTTTATGGTTCGAGGTGCGGGGAAATCCAATATCGCCCTTACCCTATCCGGATCCATTTGTACCCCTTTGGTATTTACAATGTGTCCTAATAACTTTACCTCCACACATAGGAATTTACACTTTTCCTTCCTACTCGTTAGTCTAGCCGCCTCTAACCTGCTCAGTACTTGATCTAGGTGTTCTAGGTGTAACTTTAGGTCCCCCTTAGTGAACACTACTATGTCATCTATATAATTTATACAAAACTCGCGCACCCCTTCTAGTATCGAATCCATAGCCCTCGAGAAACCTGCCACCGATGTCTTAAGTCCTTGAGGTAAAGCACAATACGTATAGGTTTTCCCCATAAAAGTGAACCCTGTATACTTTCTAGAATCGGGATGTAATGGTATCTGAAAATATGCATTATTGAGGTCAATAAGACTGATGTAATTAACCCCATAAAAGGATTGCATGATTTCTGATGTAAGTGGTGGCGCTCCCGCGTCCCCCACCATCTTCTTATTGAGTTCGCGCGCGTCTAATAAGAGTCTAATTGTTCCGTCTCGCTTTTTTGTAAAGGTAAGCGGACTACAACACGGCGTCGCCTCCTGACGGATAACTCCTAAACTCTCTAACCCATCTAGTTCTCTTTTTATCTCCTCCCTATATGCTAAAGGTATTGGATAACTTCGCTTTATAAAAGGCGTGTCGTCGATTAATTCGATAACATGCTCGTATCTGTCCGTCAATCCTAATTCGTCGGTAAACACTCTACTATATCTGTTTAAAACGGGTAACAATAGTTTCTTTTGTTCGTCATTTAAACCCATCTCGTCCAAGTAGGTAGCCACCTTTCCGCTATTGTTTATTTTCTCGCTCGCCTCACTATACACCGCCGGTTGGGCGTCCGTTTCTAACATCGTATTTATCATGTTTGCATTGTCTCTCCCGCCTAACCGTTTTAATTCGCAACTCGAATTTATTTTGACACTAGTCCTAACTCCTAAGTGCTCAATTGATAACGTCCTTTCTCTACCACACTCCACTATCCCCTTGACACGTTCCAACCAGTCGTATCCTAATATCATTGACCTAGGAAGCCTATGCAGAATTAACATTGACGCTTCAATGATTGTGCCACCCAAACCTAGCTCTATTAGTACCATACGATTCGCACTTTCACTCCGTGATCCAAATGCTCCCTGCACCTGTATAGCCGGGATAGCGATCTCGGGCAAATCACCTCTCTCTTTCCGAGTAGAATCGTGTAGTTCCCTAGTTATAGCGCTTATTTGGCTCCCTGTGTCTATCAATGCACTTATACGCATCCCGTACACATCCACTCCTATCTCGGGTAATCTAGGCAACGAATAATCAACACCTAAGTAATCTAACTCGTCTAGCTCATGTGATATCGACAAAACCTCTCTACCCCTGCTTGTACAAAGATCACACGCAAGCCCTTCTTCGTCACATTCTATCACATGATTGAATTGATTTTCCAATAAGACACCTATGCTACACGCTATTGCTCGCAAACTGTTGCTACTCACTGACACTCCCCCGGTCAATGGCCTCTTCAATCCCTTTCCGTCTGCTCCTAAACCCTGACCTGGCTCCCATCCATTTTTAACTAAAATCTTATACGCTATATCGTCTTTCCTATTTTCTGAAGTCCATTCATTCCCCTTCCTACACTTTGATAACCGATCGGACTCCGCTTGTGTAGGGGTATTAGTTTTTTGTTTTATCCTCCCTCACAGACGTTGATAATGTTGACCCCTCACCTTCCTTCATGAATGTTATAGCTGGCCTAGTATTTATTTCACCCAACACGTTCGACCGTGATGTATTCCTATTAGAATATGATCCGTAACCTATCCTGCCTCGTCGGTGAGCCCTTCCCCGAGTCGAACCGCCTCTGCCTCGCCATCTTTCCGCTAAAATCGTTGCCGCAACTGGATAATCTGTCTGTGTCCTACTGTAACGACCTCTCTGATTATTCCCTCTCTCTCTAGCATATCTACCTATCTCTCTCTGTCCCACAACTACATTTTGTTCGATACTCCTAAGAAAGTTCGCGCCTTTCATAATAGTGGGTTCCTCTGCTCTCGTAAACCACAACCGTTGAACATCCAAAGGATAATGACGCATTATCGAATTTACTAAATCCCTTTCACTAAAAGATATGGTCAAGGACTGCATTGACTCAACATATTCAGCAAAATGTTCGGACATCGAAATTGCTGATTCACTTGTGTACACCGTGTTAATCAACCTATACCTAACGGATTCTTGTATTTGTTCAGTCCAATAAGTCCGTCTAAAGTCGTCCTCAAAATCACTAAAAGTATTCCATCTCCTTGAGTACATCTCCATCAATTTTCGTGCATGTCCCGTGATGCAACCTAGCGCTATATCAATTTCGCGGTCCTGTCCGTTCACTTCTCTAATATATTTTTTTAATCGTTTCAAAAACGCAATAGGGTTCGCGAATGGTTTTCCGTCAAAACTCGGCTTCGCAACTGAAGGCTGTATGACGTATAAGTTTCTAGTTTCCGAATTCGCGACACTACCACTAGCTATTGTGCTAATCGACTCTTATCTAATCGTCTGATGACTATTTTGCACATTCCCGCTCGACTCTATCCTCTCGTTTAATCGCTCCGCGCTCAACTGCCGTAATGTATTTTGAAATTCATCCATTCTTTGTGACATCTGTTGTAAAGTTATGTTATCTATATTTCCCGTTTGTTCCCCTATGCTTCCGTTACTCTCGCGACTTTCCCCTGTCCTATCTTGACCTCTAACCCGTCTCTTACTGCGCCTAGGCATTATAACGTTACTTAACTCAACTGCCGACAAACTAGTTTCGATTTAAACTTTCCCCTACTCCTAAATGCACAGATCGTTCTTTATGAGAAAGGTAGATAGTACCACATGTGATTAAAATACTCATGATAACAGCCTTACATTGAAATGTAACAATATCTTGAGAATCTGCTCCCGCCTTTGTCTCCACCTAAATCACACATCTTTATTATGCTAACCTTTTTACGTACAGTCAAAATCGTCAAACGCGCTGCTATGCTTTGAATAATATTGGAAAGTATTTTTATTTTACTCTTTTATTGTTTATTTTGTTGGGTAAGAATTCTCCACGTCCTTCCCTTTTGTCTTTAATGTACAACCGTCAAATTTTACTTCAATGGACAACAGCAGTTAAGTTGCAAACCAATAAAACATTACCCTAAGGTTTCCTTTGTCTCGCTTCCCATTCACAAGCTTGTCAGACAGGCTTTTGTCTTCCGTGAACAAATAACTTGGCTATACAGTTGTCTAAAAATAAATTCTTTTAATTTTACAATTTACGAAATAGGTATGTATATATTTTTTTTTTTTTCGATCTCGTTGATAACATTATGACGAATTCTGACTGTAACTGTGTCTTTCCCCTACATTCAAAAGACATGTAAACAGTTTAACACAATAAAATAATCACACCATGCACATAATTAAAATAATTATTCCATGCACAATTTATCTCGCCTCCTTGTTTCGCATCACGATGTCTCGTAACATCCCTGTAAAAGTATTCCTTTCAACTGACCACGATTTCTACGTTGTGTTTATTTTATTTATTTTTGTTTTATTTATTTATCATAATTATTTGGTCCTTTTGATCCAATCGTATCGTTATTTCGAATACGTATTTGGAATCCTGGTCGTCACGGCATCATTTTCTGTAGTGGCTCAAATCCTAATTTGTATATGTGATCGTCTAGTTATAATGTTTTTCTATGTATTTGGTGGTCTTGGTGAAAGTCGATGTTACTGGCATCTAAGTGATCTGCGAATCGTGTTTATGTTTGTACTATTTAGTAGCTGCGTGTGAATGGAACGGAGGCTCATCGAGATAAATCCATCATTCCGCAGGCCTATGGTTTTAAATAACATTGCGAAGCTTGTTAATATTAAAATGCAAATTGTTTTAATCTGATCGCGACTTTCGCCTCTCCTCTACACTAATTACCTAAGCTATAACCAAAAGATGTCTGCTCATGATGTGGATTACACTCTGGTCGTTTAATAGCGCCTACAAAACCTTCTAGGAAAAACCCTTCTGGGGTTTATTATTTGGGGAACGTCAGCCATCTTTGTTACGCTGCGGAGCGTTTGTCAGACATCTCCAGGATGTGGACATTTATTTACTTTACTTTATAAGGTGTTCGCTAGACACCTTTCCCCATAATACCATGGTATACTTTATTTATTCATATTTGTATTAATTGAGAAAGTTCGATTTGGCCAAATCGGGCGATGGCTGAACGCTATGAAAGTGCAAATGTGACGACGACCCAGAAGTGCTTCTACCCGTTCGCTGAATCCACACGCAGATAGCCTTTAGGCTCAATAAGGCTGAGCTCGCGAGTACCGGCCATAGCATCCCGTACAGTCAAGTCTAAGAGAATAATCTCTTATAGTCAAGAGCCCTCATTCGATTAAAGTCAGTGGGTGGAATGCCTAGCTCGCAGCCTCAAGCGGTCAAACACCCCAGGATCTAAACATCCTGTGCAAGTTCTATTTCATCACAGATCACCTAGTATACCTATCCCTATTTCCTATCCTAAATACAAGTCTATAAGTGCACCTAACAATGTCTATGTCCTGTGTAGAGGCAAAATGTACTTACACATTATACCTATTCAACACTAATACATTATACTTCCTTCTGCTCGGCTCCTGTTGTGTCTCTCGTCCAAATTCAGCAGCTAGACTCCTTTACTGACACGTTTAAATAAACTACCTATACACAAGTAACCTCAACGGTTTGAATGTAGTCTCTTCCTTAGTCTTTAGTCACTCCCTACTATCCCATGTTTATTTAATTAGGTATATGTATAGAAATCTACCTAGACCTAGACTGAAATCTAATGAATTTAGCTCATAGAAATCGTGATTCAACTGAAAGGTATATGTGTGAGAACGCAAAGTGTTAAACGAAGCCAAACAAACTAGCTCAAAGGTTCTTCTAAGTATTTCTTAGTATTTAACACGGGTTTGACTATGCCTCACACTGTGCCTCCTCTTAGGAATCTTATCTCTAAGCAGTAAAACATATAATTATGGAAAAAAAATATTATTTATTTAAATTAAATGTGTTTAGTTTATCTTCGAAATAGCAAAAGAAACTGGTTTGATTATTTAAGCTGTCACCTATAGGTTGCTATATAATGACAGCTAGATTTTCAGCTCCTATCTTAAGACCACACTAAATAGAGAGAAAGCGAAAATCCAAAGAAAAAACTCTCTAAGGTCATCTAGATTCACACTTAATTTTAATTAAACACACACTAAAGTTTCAATAGTTATTTTACAAATTAAGTCTAAAGTGAGATACGAACACATTTATAGAACTAACCTGATACATTGATTGAAAAATGGAAAGAAAAAAAACTATTTCACATATTAGTCTAATCTAGACTTGATTATTAACATTCATAATAGATATTAGTGTTTCGTATTCCACCAGGCTACATAAAGTTACAGTCTCTAGAGCTTTAATTAATACTTTCACGTTAACCATCCTTATCTCTGAGATTAACTATGCATTAAGAAAACGCAATCCAATTCAATCTAACCCGGCTCTTTGCATTTCTATCTCATTTGGTAGACCATCTTGCAAATACCTCCGTCTATTTAATATTCGACGATTGCAATAACTGAATATCTTATATCCACAACACCCTAATACAACTATTGCGCATATTAAAGTCAACACAAAAAATGAGGTGTTCTACCGAGTTCCATTCGGTTATTAAAGCGAAACCCCTAGAATGGAGTTGTTCTTCGTATTGATACATTTCTACGTTGTATACGATATTCTGCTCGTTAATCTAGAGATTGTACCTTTATTGACACACGAAATAAATCACAATGTACACAATTACATACCCCACTCGACGTTGTTTGGATTCACTTTGTAAAATAGTTACACTTGTTTTAATATTCAAATCTACAATTTACTTAACAAAGTTAGTATTTATTTAATAGTTAACTCTTTAGTCTTTATTGCTCACACAGTTAGTTACAATGGAGTCACGAAACTCCCAATCTAACACTCCTAAAATATTAAAAGCGTCTGCGCCCTACTGTCTGTCTTAGCGTCTGTCCCGAATGCTAGTTGCCTCCTCGTTTTATCTCTTCCATTCCTACTGAAGGTTTTCTCCGCCCGCTCTACGCCCATTTAGACCCCTCATTGGTCAGCTTGATGCTTGCAATCTTCACGGCGACGCCTACGCACCATTTCTCACGATCCGTCCTACCAATTCTGAGAACTCAAGTTTTTTTTCCTTCCTTCGACTACTTCACCCATCTGTAACACATTTAAATCTACCAAACTCTTAGAAATCTGTGCATTTCAACTAAAATTGTCCATCATTCACCAGTTTGAATAGTTTGTATGACAGTTGAGCGTAATTTACGGCCTACCCAAGACTCCATTTGTCTTAGTCCCCGCTGTGCGCTAATAAAACTTGTCGCTCTTAATCTATTAGAAGAAATATTCGAAACAAATTTTTTATTCCTAGTTTTGTTTTACGAGCCCGGCCCTCACATCTGCTAATAATACGAATGCCATCACACCGCCATTTTCACATTAATACCTATGTAACTTTTTGCAATATACTATATAGTGTACTACAACCAGTCTTTTAATTGTCCATCGTAGACAGCCTTAATGCAAAATGTTAACCAAAATTTTTAAAAATAAACTCTACGCACCGCTTATCAAGTTCTTGGTAAGTATGATGAAGCAATCGAGACTTGATTCAGTGCGTTAACAGCTCAAAGCGAACGGCAATCTCTCAAAGATATCGGTGCTTAATGAATCACGATCGCATCCCAGATACCTAGTATGGGTCCTGATGTCGATAAATCCGACAGATACGGGAGATTACGGCCGAATTGGTTTGTGTTGAAATGCAAAGTTGGCTTTGACAATAAACGTTTGGTGACGGACGCGCTGATCAAAATCTGGATGTGTGTTTTCCACTTCATTTTGGGCCGTAAGCGATTCGTCAGTTAATGTGAATTTCCCTGAATTTTGGAACGTTATTTCAGATTTTCCGATACCTCCTAGTGTTTTAGTTATCTGAGTAGGTACCTAGAACTCGCATTGAATTCAATGGAGCGTATTTATGGGATTATGTAAAAAAACATTTACGGATTTCAGTGCGTTTTTATATTTATTTTTAAAACATAACCAAACATTGGGAAATTGACATTGTGTAACTAATATATTGTGACGGTGTTATGTTTTTGTAAATAAGTTGGTATTCATTATACTTGAGGGTTGCCTTTAAGGGCTATATTTAAAGCACAATTTTACTCCACTCTCTTAAAAATGTCTTTGAAGCTCGCAGCGTAGTTCACAATCAGCAAAATCGGAATCACAGACATAATCAGCTGGATTCGGCGTTAAATTTCGATTACCGTCGAAAACGGAGGCTCCGTCACTTCAGGTGTTAATAGTACAAAGTGATTGCTAATTCCATCTCAAAGAAATTCGATTTGCCGTACGGTTCCTGGGTAACGAACCGTGGTGTCAGCTGCTTCATCAGACGACTCGCAAAAAAATAGATTTGCAGTATAAAAGGAGGCTGACGAGACGCTTTGTGATTCCGATAGAAAAAAAAGAGGAATGAATACTTATTGATGTAAAAACTCATTCGTATAAAACTCCTTTAAGTTTTTAGGAGTTTTGTTTCAGTAACTATTCATGTATCACGCTGTGAACTGTACCTACCACGCGTACTTGTTTACTTTTACCGAAAGAATATACAATAGTTTACGAGTACGTTAACAGGAAACTATTCACATTTTTCTTTTGTGCCTGAAAAGATACCCGTAAAACACTGTCGACGAGGCAGTGACTATAGCTATTGACTACTTTTGCTACATAGTTTATTTATATTTAATCAAGTTTCGCTTATGTTATGCAGACATAGTAGACATAGGTTACGTGTTAATAAATTGATTGCTGACTGTTTTAATTGCAAGCTGTACACACTCGCTTCTTGCTAATCTTTGCAATGACTTTCCCAGTTCATGTATAATATTGTTAGCTAAATTTGGTATACACGTTTTTAGTGTCTCAGACGGTCACTTTTTTAACAAAGAATAAAAATAAGAAATGCATTCTGAAGAAAGTGCAAAAGCAAATATCTTCAGCGTATAGCTGAGCTTTTCTCAATATTAATATTTATATCAAAAGAAGATTTCTTTAAGCCAGTCTGGTTGGTATGATTAGAAAAAATATCTCAAAGAATGCCAAGCGTTCACAGTAGAAAAGCTCAGCTCATTTTAAATCCCTTGAGAAATTCATGTACCTACAGTCAAGTCCAAAATGTATGCAGTTTAGAACTTTATTATCTACATTACAAAATATAACTTTTTTTAATATAGATTTTTGTCCCGGTGATGGTTTGTTTGTAAGTACTTACATAGAAAATACAGATTGTTACAAAATAAGTAACAGCTCACTCAAAAGGGTGTGACAGCCTGTTAGAACAATAAAGATAACATTTCACGATGACTTAACCGTGACTCATCCAGGGCGCGACTCCATCCTAAATAAAAACTCCAAAACAAACTATTAAAAAACAATTATGCTATCAGTTGCCTTGACCGTCCCACTAACGTGACCGGGACAAAAATCAATGACAATTGACAACCACAACAGAGTGACAAAGTTCTTAACTGTACAGGTGGCTTACAGGTGACTAAAATCAGCTATTTACATGGCTCAATTTTAGTTAGCCATGTAGCTCCAACGCATTCCTTGCGATTTCGACTCAATCAAACCTGCCTACTTATTGTCTAATTTTCAAAATCTATCGCAATCGCTTTCTTTTGACAGATGGATGTGGCACATTGCTGAATTTCTTTGGTAAGTTTTTTTTTGTACCAAAAAGAAGCATCAATGTATCACATCCTGAAAGCGATTGCGATAGATTTTGAAATTAGACAATTAGCCCCTTTCTGATTGTTGCGCTTCCAATAAATACTCTAACGGTTAGAGTTAGAGTCTAACCACTAGACGTCAAGATCGATATTAAATTTAAATTGCTTCATTGAAAACTCTTTTGTTGTCAGTGGAAAGTTAGTTTATAAGCCAAGATTTCCATAAAGTTTTTTTCATTTAACAGGCTCTTGCTTAAAATAAATTATGGTATATAGCTCTAAAATGTTTGCCAATGACTTATTTAGTATTTTGAATTTATTTACACAATTCACCTTCGCCTATTTGATAATTAATTATTCAAAATTAATTATTCATTTTTTCACACACAACAAATGAAAGCACTTGTTCAGAATAAATGCACTGAAGATTAATAGCGAAGCGTAAAGAAAAAGTCCGTCAATTTTTATTCATTCAATGCTTCGAACGAATGCTTCTGAATGCTGGCGCTGCTTGTTTGTGCGTCCGAACAAAGCCAATCTCCCCAGATTTCTATGCAAAGGACTTCCCCCAACAAAATATTATGTCGTATATTGCTGCTTTGTACTTATGGAAATTTTATGATGCTTGCCATTGAAGAAAAAATAACCACGCCACCATTCAAGTACCTACTTTAGTAGCTTTTGAATTCGTTTTCCTAACACCACAGTAAAAGAAAAATGTTAAGCTGTGAACGTTTTGAATACACCAGTCCCGTTAAAACTTATTTGGTCGAAAGTAGCAAATAAAATTCGATGCAGGAGTCTCCAATTTTCCAGAGCACAGACATATTTGCTTCTCAGTCGTTCTGAAGAGAAACTTGGCAAGCATACTACTAAAGAATATTTTGCCAGCAAAACGGCGTCAGTCTAATGTCAATACTACTAAAAGTGCTTCGCTCTCAAAATTTAATATCTCATCGCGATAACTGAGAAATTGGAAAGAAAACTTTCTCTGGAAGAAAATATATGGACACGAATGTGACATCGCGTAATGGAACAACGCTGTGAAAAATGTACCTTCGTTATGGATATGCTATTATTCTTTGTTTTGTGTTGTGGACAGCTTTGGTCATGGATAGTAGTATATTGCCATAATATTATGAACGATCAACTTCATAATAATATTAAATTTATCCCATAGCTCAATCAAGTTGAACTAAAAAAGCTAACACATACACCTACAGTTATAAACCTTTGATGTAAGTCACTTTCGCGATTCGTCACATGAGATGTTTCCTACTTTATCGAAAAGCAACATTAGGTTTAGTACCCTTTCAGAATTGGGCATAAATATCTCGTAGTCACATACACATTTTATATGTCACGATATGAATTTGGCAAATTAGTACCTACGAAAGTGACTTACATCGCACAAAAGGTTATAAATACAACTTTTAACTCGACTCTAAAAGATCTCATTCAAATAACAAACAATTATAAGATTCCGATTCAAGCTGAGCTGAACCCTTAAAATCTTTTTAAAAAGTCGCAGTTTTTTTATTGAATTCAATACGGACGGCGCTCTCGTTATCGAGTTGATTTTTTTCTGCTAAAAAATAAAGTAAAACCAGATCCCCTGGTTTTTCCGATGAGAGGTTTGTTCCCGTTGAGTATTCTTTTGCAAGCGGTCAAGTGCGGTATTCCGACTTTAAATTATCATGTTTTTTACGAAGAGAGTTTAGTTCATTGTTATAGAGTAGACTATAGTTAATCAATGGGTGATAAATCTTACAAATTAATCTTGTAGGAGTCAATCAGACCAAGAAACAGGACCGATGCAGTCTTGCATTCCTTAATTACTTTGATTGGGTTCATAGCAGTTTATAGCTTTGGTCCGATTGGCACTTAGTCTAAACTAGTTCTTTACTTATTGTTGCTTGGACTTATTTTCCCCTTTAGAAGAACAATGGGTTTAAATGTTGTCAGTACAAAATAACGTGGCAGTGGTATATTTATGAAAATCTATTAATCTTCACAATTTTTACGGACCGGAAAAAAAATCTAAATAAAAGATTTTCTTTATACTATATTAGAGATAGACATAGTATATTTATAGAGCCCGCGGATTTAAAATATTATTCCTTCTTCGTCGGCAATTAAAAATAGTTTTAAAACTAAAGTAGTTAACCGATTGTTTAACTAAACTACTAGTAGCATTTAGTGACTTTTGAGCCGCCAAACAATGATGGCGTCGCGTCGCGGCAAGAAATTGAATTTACTGGTTAAAGTTTTAATTAAATCCACCTTCGGGAGCGTCCATAGATACTTTTCTAATTAATCAACGTAGATTACTATGGGTATGCAATTTGTAGTAGAAATTACATAATTACAATCTGGATCATAAACTCTGATAAATTAAAGTAGGTAGTATTTTTATTTTTATTTTAGTCCTATTTTTTATTGGAACAACGTAATAAACCCTTGATATTTTTTCACAAAAAAAAACAACTTTGCCGATACACGAGAAGGTTATTGTGATAGAGAGGGCAAAAAACTATGATGATGAAAAAAAATTAACTACGAAAATAAGCTTAAAAATACAGGGTGGAACAAAAAGCTAGTAAAGTAGTTGAAGGGAAACTACCTATCCTAAATATTGATGATGGCAAATTTTACTGAAAGAATTCCCTTTTTTTTAATAAGTAAAACTGCATTCAAAGATTTTTGATAAATCGCTTGTGTCAGTTGAGAATCGTTCTTAAAAATTACCAACTTAAAAAAAATTAACAAGTCAAAACTCAGCACAGGGATTTTCACTCCACCACAATAATCGCTAGTTATGAATTCAAATTAATATTCAGATTTTGATATGCGAATAAACACCCCAATAAATTTCTAGCCTAAGTGCCTTTCATTTATGAATTCTCAGTAAGCTATGAGAATTTTCTATGGGGGCCATTGTTCTCTCAAGATGACCTACATAATTAATTTGGATGAAGGCCCTTAAACTGAAATAAATTAAACAGCAAAGCTTGAAGAGAATTTGATTTGACGTTATAAAACCTTAATCGTAACTTATCCCCGCTTCCCGGGCAAAATTGAATATTTACGGAATGTTACTTGATTGTAGTCAGTCAGTATTTTTGGCATATTTTCATTTAATTTTAATAGATATAATTTGCAAGATCAATATGAAAGTATAGTTATTGAAAATTTGTAATTTGTGACTTGAAATTAAATAATGATAGTTGAAACAATTGATTACAGAATAAACAAATAAAGATAAGAAACTACTAACTTTATTTTTGCAGGTAGCGTAATATTTTTATGTTTTTGTTACTCAAAATATGTTCAGAGGTTACAAGCAAACTATGTGTTTTTTACCTTAAGCAATACCCGATTCTGCGTAGTCACAATACAGTTAATTTTTCTTGATGACGAGTGCTAATTATTCCGGTACAAAGCGCAAGCTATTTACTGCGCAAGCAATTAATCCGGCAGCTAATGAACCTTAGAACCCACGAATGTGTTAAGCTAAGGATAACAACAGACTACGGAATTAGTACCAATTTCGATCGATACTTTAACCAATATTTTATTTATATTAACCATTAGAAGCACCTCTCATAATCTGAGCAGGGTGTTTTTTATTTAGCAGCCAAAGCTGTGACTGCGTTGTTTAGTTTTGCCAGAAGTTAATTAAACCATAACAATAAGGACCAAAACAACTTTAACGTTAAGATAATAGGTAACCTTTTTTTATTCACAACGGGATAGTGCTTGGCCTTCATCTCACCTGATGTTAAGTGACGATAAGGCCGAAGGTGGAAGCGCACTACTCCCGGAATCCTCATCACTGAGGAACTTGCTATCTTACCTCTAACTGACGGAACACAACAATTTTATTTTTAAATTGTTGTTATGGCGTCAGACTGAGGTAAGATGGTGGTAGCTAACAAGGCGGACTTAAAATAAGCCCTACTACCAACCAAATAGAAATCGAACCCGGGACCCCTGCGTCTTACACAGATGGGCGAACCACTAGACCACACAATCTACTCTTACAAGGAACAATAACTGAAATGGGTCAAAAATACTGAATTTGTTTTTACAAAAATGTTGGTTTTACAAAAAAAAATTTATAATGCAATCGTAGTATTTATGTTATTACATCCACATTCAAAACTTTTATAATATAATATTAATATCATAATATAAGAATTTTAAGGAAAGGCAGCAAACATAGGTAAATGGCAAAGTGTTATTGCCCTCGTTGATTTAATTACTTTCCTTATTCGAAATGCGAACAAACGAATGACTGATTATGACGACAATCCTAGCGGCAGTAATTGCGAATGCTATGCGATTTTAATCTCTAAGTACATATCTTTAGGTAGATTTAGTGCTTTCCGGGTGCGAAATTGGGTTATTTTAGAGTAGGTTTGTCGCATAGGGAGCGAGATTGGAGCACAAGCCTGATATCCGAGGTAATCAAATTACGCTCACCGGTGCCTGGGATTAAGCGGGCTTCTTTTGTTTCGACGCTTTTCACAGATAAAGTTAGGGATTATTTCGTCGAACAAGCTTTGGTAGAGAGACTTTTTGAATATTTTTTTTACTATAAAGTTTATGAAGTATCGGTTCTTTTTGGTTGAAGATATTTTGTGTCACGCACGAGTCACGAAACTCACGAATGATGATAAAAAATCACTAGTACTTGTTGTATGGCCTGTGTAAAAAATAAACAAAAAACTGTATAAAGGTCATTGGGCATATTTTACCTACTTGATTAAAACGTGACGTAACTTGATCGAAACGATATTTTGGTTTTCGAAACGGAATTCGGTTTTAAGTGGTTGGCATTAATACAATTTATGGTAATTTTGAGATTTCGTAGAAAACAAGTAACAACCTAAATTATTTAAAAAAGTGGATCAGTAAGAAAACTAAACGAAATCTTCGATCAAAGTTTGTAAGGCATTCGAACAATATAAAGCTTTCCCTAGACTAGAAGCCATGAATCTTCTTGCCTGGATGGTACCAGTTCAAGCTCCATTGGTTTGAAAGGTGTGGTTGTGATTACAGCGATAAGCGGATCAGGGATTTAATTCTACCAAGGTACCTCATTATTTTACAATTATCATTTGTTAAAAAAAAACATGAATGAAATCAAATAAAAATAAGTGTAAAGTTTGATCTCAATTCGAGTTTCGAGAAAATTCATTATTTGAAGTATGAATTGAAATTATTCGTAGACACTTAAATCTTTCTCAACCTTACCTTTATTTTCATAAAAGTATTCCTATCTTGAAACACGTGTAACTTTCTTAAGCTAATAAATTATTCAGTTCAGTCAAAGAATCCTTGATCCATGTACAATGTTCGAAGAATTTACTTCGACATTCTGCAGTCCTCTGGAACAGAGGCCTAAGACTAATGCCCTTGTGTCCTATTTGACATCTGCTTTGTACAGACTTTTAGGTTTTGCAGGTGTTCAAAGATATCGAGTTATTTACGGTCTGCTTTTCAGGCTTTGAAGTGAAGATAATGGAGAAAAATAAAAATAAACACTTTCGATGTCTGATTTGTATATTCCATTCATTTTAATCTATTTGATCATTGGATATTTGAGTTTGCGTATGTTATTATACTGAAGGTATTTGTGCTTATTTTAATTTAAAATATTACACTTTTTAGAATATCCCTTTTACTATTTTCGTTTTTCATCAATATTTTCTGTTTCTCAGTCGAAAATCCTATGTATCTTTTAAAAAGTAGCTTGTAAGTTGCGTACACTTATTTAAATACTTAAGTTCAAAACAAGCGCATTGCACTGGTACACTCTAGCGTCGTAGCCACGTAGCACACTTAGAAGACGCGACTACGGCGTACTACGGCGTAGCAACCAGAATATCATCTGAATTTCGAGGAGGCGCGGTTAGTACTCCATTTAGAAAGTGCTTGAGACCGGCTTATTACAAAACTTTTGCAATTTATTCTTACGGCAGCAGAATTAATAAGAAGTTAATTTAAATAATTTAAGAATAATCGTAAACATTCATGCTAATCTCAAAGTGTTAGAAGCTACGATGTAAAGTTGAATGAGTTTTGTCAAGGTTTAAATACATTAACGGAGGTTATAATTTAATAGAAGTTGAGATTTTCTCTACATTTAAAAAGAAAAAATCCAAGTAGCAAGCAAGGTAAACATTATTAAAATCCAATCAAACCACAGTATTATTTATTTTACAAAATGAAATTAATTACCTATCTAATTTATATTAGATAAATTTCTTCTTTATCATGTTATAATGCTAATTCTGTTGGCTAATTGTGTATTAAGTTCAATAAAACTGTTAGGATTGTTGCATTTTAAAGAACATGCATTACTCGATGTTTTTAAACTTTTCAGCTGCAAGAATAATGAGGCTGCCATGAGAACATGTCTAGCACCTTAAATACGTAGTTTCTAGATTCAAAAGTAGGTAGTCGGCGAATGGGATTTCTTTAACGTCTTTCCCATTTGGAGGAGCTCCAAGAGCTTTTATAGTCGATATCGAAGGCTCTACTATTCTCACTAACGTTTAAGTGAAGCACTGAATTTAGTTTATAATCGTGTTTTCGTCTTCAATGCTTAGGTAAGTTGTGATATATGACGCCCAAGCATCTCGTATGTGATTGTGGGATCCGCAAGCATCCATATCCAAGCATCCATCTGAGGCAACATGACTGTAATCGACCCGGAAATAAAAACTCTTAAAGCCAGGAAGATATTAGACTTCCTGGACGCCACAAGGCTTAAAGAGTTACTATAATTAGGTGGCAAATCACAATAGATCTTTTAGGCAGTGATTACAGCTCATTCAAATAATAATAAAGTTGTGATATATAATTTTAAACCAAGCCAAGTTCTTTACTGCAATACTTTGTCTTTTTTCAAGTTCATTTTGTCGAAAATTACATGTGTATATAGTTTTGGTATCTGCAACCCGTTTCTCATTATTATACTGAATACTCCTCTTGATAAAACAAGTGGCCCTGAGACTTCGCGTTTGTGATATTTTTAAACATTTTCAAAATGGCTGAAATATGACTTCCCCATATTATCTCAGACATTTTGAAAAAAATCAAAAACTGAATATAAAAAATCATTTAAATATAAATTTCACGAGAATCGATTGGGAAATACGACCTGTAGAGGAGAACAGACAAACAGCGGAAAAGCTGGACATATGAGAGCATTTTTGCACAAGCTGAAACGGAGACGCTTCGCTTGCGCTTCGCGCTCGATCTCTATCAAAAAACTCTCTAAACTGAATTTACCTACTCTTTGTTCCAGGTTACGGGATTATTCCCCTCAAAATCCCATCATCACCAGCTACCCACTGCACCCTCCACACCACCGTGGGTTGCATCGGCAACGACGAGTGCACCGCCAAGAGCCACAGCGTCATCCGACTCCTGGGACCCGTGAGGGATGTTATAGTGAGGCCGGCTCGTCATCACTACAGGCCGGGAGAAACAAGTAAGTTAATATAATTTTGGCGTTATAAAAACACTGATTGACTAATATGTCATTTAATGCTTTTTTGCGGTGATGACTCCGATACACGAGCTTGAGTAAAGGTTCGATTGTGTAGGTAAATCGTACTGCGTAAACTTCCCTTTAGTAAAACAGAGGGCTCTTCTTTTGAGACGGGAAATTTAAAGACTAAAGTACGGCATACTAGGTAGCAACCGCATGGAGTTTGCGGTCAGCGAGGGCCGTCCGCGCAAATAATTTACAATGGATCAATAAAAAAATAAAAAATAGCTCATGCGTAGTGACAGTCGCATTCATAATACTCCTAAGAATTAATAATTTATATGAGTCGACTTTTCAAATTGTTGCCTGCTGCTTGTTTCCTCTCATTTAAAAAAGCCCTACATAGTTTAAAAGCTGTTGTTGCTCCCAAAACGTCAATACCGCAAGTTCGGACAACCTTGCAGGAACTTAGCGGGCAACTTTCTCCTTATTGTCCAACTTAGTCCGGGGTGTTATTTGCAGTAATTAATTACAAAACAGACCCATACATTTCGCTAACAACTGGTTAAGCCACTGGCGAGGCATTTGTTCCCCTTCAAATGTTCTACAATGGTTTGAAACTTGTTCTTATAGAAATACTTGCTTTATAAGTGAGCTTAACTTGACAATGTTGATTAAGTGAGACTGAATTGAGAGGACTAAATGTTCAAGTCCCGTAAACATTGTTTGACGAAGAACTTTCACAGAAGCTATTTAACGTCAAATCAAAAAGGTATATATTATTACTCCACTATTATATCTCCCAGATATCATTTTAATGTTTCATTATATAAAGCTCTTGTTTGTTGCAGTAACCTTCTGGATCCTGGCTCTTGATCACGACTTGAGGCTAGTTCGCGAGGAATTGGCGTATGTTGCCCTCAGCGACCCTGCTGGCACCAAAGTTGCTATCTGGGATCAGCTGTCATTAGATGAAGGTAATCCGATATAAAAAAAATATTTTCATTGTTTTCTTTTGTCATTTTGTGTCATTACCTAAGAAATACAGGTACGTGCAGGGACCAAAAATAATAAAATATAATAGGCCTTGAGAAAAAAACTAGAATTGAAATCTTCTAAAAACAAGTATTATAATACTCACTAGGCAGTCCCAACCTGCTGTTTTGAAAACCAATGTTTTGTAAAATAAATAATATTTTTTTTTTTTTTTTTTTTTAATTATGTACTCGTAGGTGTTGAAACCTTACTATATTATGTTTAAATAGTTCTATCAATTTGAAATCGGTGAAAAATATTTTATAATATTAAAATTATTGAATAGATAAGTACTTATCATAGAAATTATTCCAGCTTTACAGCAACCTCCAGCGATCCTATAAAAAACCTTTTATAGGAAACTATTAAAGCCGATCAGAAAGCACATTCTTGCGCAAGACAGCTTATCACAAAGCCATTGTATCTTCCACACGCTACGGGACTCCCCATCTAAGCTTACGGGAATTCCCACGTGAGCACAAACACCTCCGCCGTATGACCTTAAAAGCGTTTTCTTGTATCACCAGGCAAGTGCTCTGAGATTGACAGATTCAATTTCCTATACGAAACTATTTGATCCGAACAAATAATTTGCGTAATCTTTTAAGATTTAAAGGTAGCTTATTTCTTACAAATAGTGTATTTTATATTATCTAAAACAGTGTCGTTTATTGGGATTCCTGCGTTAATCGTGAAAGATTGACATCATAATGGCCAACGATATTTTATTACAATTTTTTGGCAATGTTATTTTATTTCTACCAATTATATGAGAGTTGTTGTAACCATTTTTGAAGATATTTTTATTCAATTTTACTCTAGTGTTTTTATTTCTAAAATTCAAAGAAAAAATATATCTAACATTCAAGTACGTTCGTTGTGATTATTATCAGCACTCAAATTTAATTAAAGTATTCGTTGATTAACAAAAGCGTCTAGAAAATTTTCTGGCAAACCTCGTTGAAAGTTCTTGTGTAAAATAGTTTAGTTGCCAGTTAAGTGGTTGGAATAACTTACGAACCGTGATTTTTAAAAGCTGGCCATGCTATTACAAATTTTTAAACACTGTTTAAATGTGATGCTGTCTTTCAAACAATATTGTCAAAAAAGTGACAGCATCACATTTAAACAGATGTTTAGTTAAACAGTGTTTAAAATTTTTTTTGGAATAACACGGTGAGTGTTTAATTAATTCATATTAAAATTTAAAGTAATAAATTATGTAACGAATATTCAGTTGTCGAAAATAATAACCTCAGTTTTGTTAGATATTGGTTGTAACACTAATACTGTGACGTCAAATATACTTAACAGCCAATTAAAGTCAAAGTTAAAATGTATGAAAACTGTGTAACACTGCAAACTTTCTGCGGCTGACAGTTAGTTTGGTCTAAAGCTAGCCATTAGATAAATTAAACTGAAAACTAGTTTACACAGCGAAAAAACTAAGCTTCAGTGCTTCAAACTTGCGAAACTTCTATCCAGAAATTACAGTTAGAAACCAGTTAATATTTTCATCACTTCACTTGTGTGTACCGGTTTAAAATTATTTCAGCTGCAAACCGCAATATATTGCATCGCTGTGTCCCTATAAAGTGAATTAGATTCAAAGCAAATACTGGGAGGAGCTATAGAAGTAACGCCTTAGAGTTCGTGGCATGGTATTTTAGACTCTCTTCGATATAAGTGTCAATAGGTTACGGTCAATTGCTTCTTGCGACCAAATCTTATTTCCAAATAAGTAGTTGGATTTGTCAGAAACGTCGGATTTGTCAGAAACTCTGGTCGTCTTATTTCCAAATAAGTAGTCGGATTTGTCAGATACTCTATGAAACTGACAAATTCCTGAAAGTTAAGGAGACTTCAACCAAAGATTAAGATTTATTAGCTTAAAAGCGTGTGTTTAAAACTCTTGGGATAGTTCCATCAAGTTAAGTACAAATAATTGCAAAATTTTATGAAAAAAAAATTGTGAAACTTTTACAATTATTATACTCGTATTTAAGAGTTTTTTTTAAACAAAAGCAGTTTTCTAAATTCATCTATAAACGTTAAGACAAAGAATAAATTATTATTTGAACAATAATTGAATGTAACAGAATTGTTACACACATATTATGCTGACCATTAAAGTTATTCACTACCTACAGCACTATCAATTCTCTTTCCCATTTCGACTACTTCAGCAGAATTTCTTTGAAGATAAAGAGATGTTTCGTATAAATCCGTGCCAATATATGCCTGAGAATTTGGCGCAGTGCCTACCGTCGTGTAGTTATAAAAGATAGAGGTTGTTATAATGCTCCTTACTTTGAGTAAGAAAATTCATGTATAAAACGATATTTTGTCATTTTTGATATACTGCATGTTCTTTTTTTTTCAAATCATCTAGTCTGAAACCATGCGATGTTATTTTGTAAAGATTTCTTGCTATTTTTGCTTTACTTCTCAAAACCGCACCAGTTTATTGTAAACTGTGGTACTTGCAGCAAATGGCGGACTTAATCCAATAAATACAGATGCATTATTCTGCTATTAAACTTGCCTTCTTTCTTAACAACAAGAAATTATCAAGGCAACTTAACGGAGATATTATACTGAACATCTTTCACTCTAGTTATTACCGTTTATATAGAAATTTGGTCGAATCCACTCAGAAAAAAAGAACTATGCTTGATATACAGACATAAATATTTTTGAGAAAAGACATCCCGATTCAAAATCTATACCTGTCAAATAAACTAACCTTCACATATATTATTTGGTAAAAGGGTTAAATTGATTCGGAACGAATTCGATATCTACATAATATATTTTGTTATCTTCCTGTCATAAATTCAAAGATTGGGTATCATTTGTTTTGATTTATCATACGTAATAAATCAAAAGGAAAATTATTTTTTTTGTTTATCCTTATGCATTAAATATTTTGAAATAAATGAAGAAAACTTTTATTAATTGAAAACTATTTAGCCACAACAATGAACTCATATTTCTCATACATCATAGTAACAAAGCTCGTTTCAAATTACGTGTTCGAGCCTAAATATCTTCATTGGCTTATACAATAATATCGTGTATTGTGTGAATTTATTGTCGTCTCAATTGATAAGATGTGTTTATAGGAGCATTGAGGAATGATGAGGGTTGTGCCTATTCAACTGTGGTCGATTAAATTCATGATGTCAGATTGAATATAACAGCTTTTATTGGGCATGACACACGTGATTGTTAAACTATTTAAGTGAACTGATAATAAACTTAGAAATAATTGTGTTGCTTAAATTATTATCATAAAAATCTTCCATGTTGATTGTTTTTAGAATAATCTTTGCCCATATTTTGTAATACGATACGATACTCAGTCTATACATTTGCCCACTATAACTAGTTATTATTATCATACATAGATTTGGTTAAAAAAGTTTCTTTTGTTTATCAACGTAGTTGTCATATTAGTCGCTAATCTACGTTGTGAAACCACCCTAATAGATTATTGATAGTTTTGACAAATCATAACCTAAAAAATTTTACTATATGAAGATAATTAAATATCAAAGTCTTTGAAAGCACGTAAACGCAAAGATCATTTAACCATTAATTACTTAATATACTTTCCAAAACAGCAACCGAGCAGTTAAATGGAAATATCAATGAACTATTATCATTTTTCGCTGCATCAAAGTTACATAATAGTTAACACTCGATGTCCACTTTATGCTGACCTGCAAACGATCTTTATCTTCCTAGTGCGATAAAGCTCAAGAAGTAATATAAAGGTACAGAGGGGTCTACTTCCACTGGTCGTCGAAACAATCTTGCTCTAATTGAGAAGTTACTTCTGTTATTGGTGCTTCTGAGTGGAAGGAAGTTAGAGAAATATTATGGGCGGAATAAGTCTCTCGTATTTGTAACGAGGGGTGGAAAGTTTTCTATTTTCATTGTTCTTCGAGTGTAAAATGATACTCAAGTTTTTCTAGGATTGGGTGATTCAACTGTCGCTTATATTTTGCGTGGCTAAAAAGCTATTTAGATGTAAAAAAACACTACACAGCTATTTAGATGTAGAAAAACATGTATGTGTTAACAAATTATTTTGTTATTAAATATTTTGCTTTGCATAATTTTATATTTAACAATTATTAGACACTGATTTATTTACTTACATGTAAATCCATAGAACTACGGCAATAACAAATTATAGTTTGATCACATAATATTTTATCATCAGCCTTAATAATAAATTAGCAGTATTTACTCACAATACCTACCGTTAATGAGTACATTTAAAAAAACTCTTCAAAAATCAAACGTCTTAAACCTTTTTCCCTAACCTTCTTCGTACTGCATACGTAAAGAAGTCTTATTCGTTGCCACAATAAGGAACTACGGAACGTGCCTGCCATGAAAGCTTTTCCATGTCATCTCGAATGCCAACCCCTGTCAAATTTTGATAGATTGGATTTCCCCTATGTACGTGATTGACTCATATAACTGACATATATTATTGGGTGTCTTAAGTTACCTAGATTGATGCTTTCAATTTTAAGTAATATTCCTAGCATATTGGCCAATATTCGATAAAGGGGAAAATAATTCAGGCGATAAAAAGAACTGCGGAACGGTTTACTGTACCCTTAGCACGAACAGCTATCGAGAAAAAAAACGCACGTAAAATTACTCGATGGACAATTCTCTATGGAAAATTTCATTTCGCTTATCGGCGATAGATGGCGTTGTACAAATATCCAATACAAAATTTATCTATCGAATGATTTTACGCGAGTTATTTTTTTCGATAGCTGTTCGTGCTAAGGGTACTGTTACTGTTAAATTTACTGTAAATAATTGCAATCATTACACCGAGCCAATAAATAAGTATGTTCAAGGAATGACCGCTAATCAGTAGGATACCTATCATACTGCTTATTTATTCCTTCTTTACAGTAATTATGTAATGAATAATGATGCATGACAAAGGAAAATGTTTTGTGTATCTATACATGTAGTCATCTAGTACCTAAATAATAAAGGTTTAAGAAAACATCCCGCTTCTAGCTGCCGTCGCTAATTCTTTTAGAATTAGATTTTTTTTTAGAATTGAATAGAAAACTGATTTAATAAGTGGCACAAAATAAATTACAAAGTGAATGGGTACATGCTTAATTAAATAACAGAATGTGACACTAAAAAGGCAACCTCCTCAGCATGTGTCGGGTGTCGCAGTCATTAATAATAATAATAAAATAATAAAAAGTTTATTGTTCACTCGATTTACAAATTTAGACATCTTTATCTCATTTTCATTTAAAAAATTCAAAAACAATGACTATGCCTAAACAATGAAACGCGTACTATTTCACAGTAACCCCGTCAACTCCATTACATTTATAAATGAAACATGTCAGTAGAGGTGACATGACAGCGATCCCGCCATTGAATCGCGCTCAGGCTTGCTCCAGTTTGATTAATTATATCGCAGGACCCTCTTAAAAGTCACATGTCATAACCAGAAGCAAAAACTTTGGTAGTGGACGCGACATGCGCGTCTGCCACTCAGCTGCGACATTCAGCGCTTTGTTAGTTTTTGCTATCCGAAGTAATGGAAGTTGAAATGTTCTGGAATATTCTATTACGAGGTATCAAATGACTACATAGTTTGTCTTTTTTTCAGTTATATTTATGAAACTTGACAAGCTCTCAACGCAAGTACATTAAAATCTTGAGAGGAATGGCATTATAGTCGTGGCAGTTAATTTATACTAAATACATTATTATCTGTAAGGAAAAAGGGTATGGGGAACTTTAGTAATATAACCCTTTTATAATTGTCGACAAATTGCTACCTTTCTGTCAGCCATGGTGTATAAAGTAAATATATTATTCTGACAACCATTCTTATTCCTGACAGCAAGCAAGCATTGATTTATGCTTGCAATAAAATATGTTAACATAATCGTTCTCGATAAAAACAATACCAATAATTAACAAAATTCAGTTAGCGTAACAACGAGTCATGATTTTTAATCACAAACATTCGCTGGCGAATTCGTAGTTTTGATATTTCATACTTACGTTTTTCACTGCCGTAAATTTCGTATTGCGAATTTCGAAGAAAAGTAGCGAACTTATTCGGCCTTACCACAAAAGATTTTAAAACACTGTTCAACAAGGTTTTAACTTAAACACTGTTTTAATGTGATGCTGTCACTTTTTTGACAATATTGTTTGAAAGAGACGCATCACATTTAAACAGTGGTCTAAATTAAACAGTGCTTTGTGGTAAGTCCGATTGTCTACTGTACCTACCTACCTAGTTCGTTGTTACCACAGATCATACAACAAGTACCTAGTTCGTTGTTACCACAGACCATACAACAAGTACTTATAATGTCTGTGGTTGTTACCGATAAAACGTAGTGATTATTTCCTCTGTGGTTACCGACACAGAAGAGCGGATCTGCCTATCATAAGCAAGCCCTTTGATTCAAACGAAACTAGGACCACAATAAATTGTAAGCTATTTAAACAAATTTAATTGATTTGATCCTCATCACTATCCTTTTGTTCAACAGGTGTCCGCAAGCTAAGTGCCATCTTAGCGTCCAGTGCTCGTTCTGGCACTTGGCGTATCGAAGCTCGTTGCGGCGGAGCGTCCGCCAGGGTCGACCTGAATGTGGGCACCGGCGCCAACAGCCCGACGTCTGCAGCACCGGCAGCTGAGCAGCATTATGTGGAGCTGAGGTTTGCTGATAGCATGCGGAGGCGGTATAAACCTGGACTGCCGTTTGTTGGAAGGGTATGTTTTAGCTTTAGCTCTGATTTATTTTCTTTGTCAATATTTACTTATAGTACGGCTCTTTTCAACCAAGTACGGTCCCATCTGGCAGAAAACATGAAACTTGGCATGCATGTAGCTTTTACGTATATAATAAAAACGAGCTATATATAGTAAATATAGAAGTAGCAGCAAGTGGTAAAGTGACCCCCCCCCCCGGGGGGGCGTTTTGTGTCCCCAATTGCAGTTTTTATTTTTTTACAAAACTGTCTAGGAACAATATATTTGTCATTCTCTATTACCCATTTTTGAATGAAGGTGATAGCACTTATAGTTTTCAAATTATGTTTGCCTTTCACCCGATATTTTTTTATAAAACCACTTTGTGGGAAAACGTATAGGATAACACTCAATCTTTTTTCGTTAAAGAATGAGACTTGGCACACTTGTTCCTTAGGTGGACCAGAGTGGAAAACGCCCACGAGACAGCGAAAGACACCCTGCTGGGGGGGAGGGGGAGGGGGTGAAATTTTCTAACGCCACGCGTACTGTTGGGCGTAATAACTGCTAATTTATAGCTACTATGGCAAATCGGGTATCATTTTCGGATAAATAAAGAATGGTCAATCATTTTCAGAAGTAAAAAAACACATTTACATACAAAAAAAATTGAAAAATTTAATTGAAAGGACGAACATCTAAAATTTTCCAAAAAAAAAATAATTCCAGTGACGATAAATTTCTAACGAATACCGATATCGGCTTGAAAAAAATATGATAAGAAAGCCATATTCATACAGATTCCAAAATTATAAGCTTCATTGGAATAGTTTCATAAAAAATGTGTTAAAAATATTATATACAGCGTGGCAGTGGCATAAATAAATCTATAAAAACTCCCCATTTCTTACTCTAATTTAAAAAAGTTACCGTTAACGGTGAAAGCTACAGCAAAACTTTCGAAAAACAATAAATTCTTCATTAAATTTTCTACAATAATTTTCTTGGAAGTATGTTGATAGGTATGCTAAATATGGGTCTCATAAGGAGGCTCAAGGTCACCCAGCGTGCAATGGAGAGAGCCATGCTCGGCGTTTCCCTGCGTGATCGAATCAGAAACGAAGAGATCCGCAAGAGAACTAAAGTAACCGACATCGCTCGAAGGATTGCTCAGCTGAAGTGGCAATGGGCGGGACACATAGCGAGAAGAACCGATGACCGTTGGGGCGGAAAGGTTCTGGAATGGCGACCGCGCACCGGACGGCGCTCCGTGGGTAGGCCCCCTACAAGGTGGACCGACGATCTGGTGAAGGTCGCGGGAAGCCGCTGGATGCGGGCAGCGCAGGACCGATCGTCGTGGAGATCCTTAGGGGAGGCCTATACCCAGCAGTGGGTGTCGTGCGGCTGATATGATGATGTTGATAGGACTTATAGTTTTCAAAACAAACTCACAATCATTGGGTAAGTAACGGAATTTAGGCAAATAATAAAAATACCTACCTATTTCATGACTAATCACAAATTGAATTAATTTTTTTAATTTAAATCACACGAGTCTCCCCCGCACTAACAGAGCCTAGTACAGACTCGTGTGATTTAAATAAAAAAAATTAATTAACATAATTTGAAAACTATAAGTTCTATCACCTTCATTCAAAAAATGGTTAATAGAGAATTTAATGACAAATATATTGTTCCTAGACAGTTTTGTTGTAGCTTTCACCGTTTTTTATTAAAAAATAAAAACTGCAATTGGGGACACAAATCACTTTACGACTTGCTGCTACTTCTATATTTTATTATATACGTAAAAGCTACATGCATGCCAAGTTTCATGCTTTCTGCCGGATGGGACCGTACCATAGGTATAATATAGGTTGAATGGAGCCGTACTATTAGCTACAATTATTTGTCTTATGATACTCGTAGTGGTCTTCATTTTTACCTACGAAACATATTGTTGTATTATAGCATTAACCGGTTACTTTACATTGCATGCTCCATCTATGTAAATTATTTTCTTTTTGGAAAATTTCAGCCGTTGCTTTATATAAAACTTAGCATATCAGCATAGTTTATCGTTAAAAACCTAAGTCTATCATTCAATGGTAATATAAATCCCAAATAACTCTGTACCAATTAAAGAAACGTTTTTTATGCATTTGAAAAAAGTTACGCTAAGGCGTGTCTTTTTAGTGCTTACTAATAACCAACCTAGCTTTCAACATTGCATTATATTTGCACATTTGAGCCTATTCAACCGGCAATGCGACCTAATTTCTACTAAAACACTATCTAACCTGAACTTTGTTCCTCTCGATACTTACCGATAAAAGCTTTTAGTCCATTGTTCAGGATAACAAAGGTGACTCGATTATGTTTATAAATACCCTCGTGTGAAGTGGGCTTCTTACCAAGTTACCAAGTTTTCCAGCCCACCCTTACGCGATGGCCTGTCTTGAGCAGGTGTAGCCATATTGTTTTAACACCATACTTTTGAGATATTCTCTAGTAATATAAACAATATTATCAATAAAGCTGGAGATGAGAAACTGCTAATGATCATGTAGAGTCAGTATCAAAGAGGAAGAAGCAATCAAAATATTTATAAAAAGCCGCCAGAAAAATTTAGCTCTTAAAACTCAAATTGAAAATTTTAAAGAGCCTAACAAAAATCCAGCTACTCAAAAAGTAAAAAATGTATGAAGTCAAAATTGTTTTAGGTTACAGTGCAATTTTTATAAACAGTTGGTATTCATACTCTTGTTTGGTATATAACATTTGAAAATGAATCACTAAAACTACTGTTCAATGTTACTACAACTATGTATCGTATAATGTTTTTAGAATGAGAGATTATTTATAATAATGAGATGATTTATTGATTGAAAAGTTTGTTCGTTGTAAGGTTTTTATGATTTATATACACCTTTAAATAGTAACATAACATTCGAGAATTAATAGATTGTAATAATATTAATGTTTTTTTAAACAAATACGTCGATTTCTTTATGTATCAAGATTAAACAACAACTAATCAGTCTTCGTTAATACTTTCCACTAAAAAAAATATTATTGATCACGTAACTTAGACGTAACTTTTCATAGCAGCAGTACGTACTTATAGAAAAGTATGCCTTTACGTGTACAATACGCACGATGACGCAAATATTATCAGAATAACATTTTGTAACCTTATGGATCGCGCCTGGTACACCCATATTCATTTATGAAGTCTTGGCAAAAGTACAATATAATAAATTACAGACTTGCCAACAACGCTTTTATGCGCCTTCCGTCCTACGTAACTAAGTCCATGTTTCCTTAGCAAGAAATTATGTTGAGTGTGCAAAAAGTCTTTACATCGTTCCTACTTTTCCTCTGGCTGCGTCATAGCTTTTCTATTTTGAATTGGTGTTGTTCGTATTTTTTCGGGAGCAAAGTTGTTGATTGATTATGCCAGCCATTGTGTGGATGATCGAATAGGGATGAATGATGACGACGCTGCGAAATGATATTGCACAAGCGACATTTGTGTTTCGTAAAATTGTTACGTGAAAAATAAAAAAACGCGTATCTTTTTTACATCGTTGTAAAATATAATGATATCGATGTTGCAGAATGGTTTGGTTATAGAAAGGAAAAATAACTCTATTAGAAAGAAACAGAGGTTGCAAATGCCTATAACAAAAATAGTTACTCCAGAGGTCTGACTCCACCCCAGAGTGAGAAACTTAATAATGTTAAACGTCAATAACTGAACACAATTGCAATAGCTGCATCCAAAATAGTTAATTATTTTTCATTGGCACAGTATTTCACATCACAACCGCTGTCGGCACAGGTTTTGGAATTAAGCCAGGTCGGGTTGACAAACTTAATGGCTCAATTAAGACTTAAGTCGTCGCAATATCGTTTTCATAGCGACTCGGGCCGCTAAGGGTAGGCCTTAAAATGCCAACACGATTTGGGCACAATTCTTAGAACTGTAATTGTTGACTTATCTCTCACTCGCAGACGCTCGTAATCTTAAATGTGCTAGGACATTTACTAAATGCTGAGGATGGTTCTCATTTTGTTATGATACTGGGATTTCTGTTATTGTTTATTAGGCTTATTAGAATTGTTGGTTGTGCTATATAAATAGAATTTATGCTATGGATGTTGATTTTGAATCTATTGTTTAAATATTTTTTTTGTATAAATTAGTTTAACGTGATCATTAAAATACAACGAAAACAGACAAAAATTATAACAATAACTTACACTATTCAATTTACAAGAGAAACAGATATTAATAAAGTAAAAGTATAATCTACTGTTGATCACAACAACTCTAATGTCATGCCAATTTCTACCCATGTCTTAAATTTCGTTTCAGTAAATCTTGTTCCGTTGTCTCAGGTCGAAGCCATGAGCACAGAGAAGAGGGTTCGAGTCCGTGTCAAGCTTTACGACGACAAGACTGACATCTACAGTCAAGATATCGACATGTCAACTGGAGAAGGAGGCTTCATCGTGCCCACGGTGATGGCTGACGGGCCATTTGTCAACTTGCAGGTAAGGATTGATATGATTGATATTTTAAAAAGGAATTGGACAACTTTAAATTTATGGCTGTATGGTAGTCATTGGATGTATGTGATCCCTGAGAGTTCATTTGTATTTCATGAGAAAATAATTTTAGCTTTTTCTTAGTCAGCTCTTCTAAATTTTGTTGAACTGGATAAGGTAAAAGCTCAATAGTTTATAATATTTAAATCTAGACTGATTTTAGTTTTATCTTTGAGATCGTTTTCCTGAAAACTAGGAGAAAAGCAATCCACCAAATTTTAAAGTAGTTCTATCCAATAACTTTGATATTACGAAACTTTTGGCAAACTCATCACCATACGGCCTATGTTTAGGGGAATGAGGGCTATTTTAACTTATACTTGTTATAATATACTTGTACTTTACGGTTATTATGTTCAAACTTGACTTTCGATTAAGGGAATACTCTGGTACCCATAACTTTTGGTAGCTTCTCATTCCCATAACTGTCAAAATTTTGATTTCGAGTGACATTAACGGGTTTTCCTGGACCCTGGAATATTGTGAAACATAATAGGACCTGTGGATATATTACAAAAGTTTTGTCCCAAATCCAAAATAATGAATTAAGTGTGATTAGATATGACCCCTCATAATTATGGATTACTATTGTTTGAATATCAAATTCGATTTTTGTTCTGTGATTAGTATTTTTAACATTAAATTAACCCATTACCGTGCACATAGCCGTGTAGACTTCTTCAATTTTTTTTGAACCCATTTTTAAACTTGAAATCGAAATATTTCGTAAAGCTATACATGTTACTAATAGATCATTATTTACTTAGAGTAATTTCCAAATTATCTGATCCTCATTTCTGACGAAGTGTAATTCTTCTAATTTGTGCAATAATTCGTATACAATCTCTTTAGTTCTTAAGGCTCAAAATGCATTATCCAAATCTATGCAATACATCTTCAGATCAGGCTTGCAAAGTGGCCGTTCACGCCTCAAACCTAATTTAGTTTAATCGCATCATTAATTGGCCTTCAAGAAACTTGTGAAACTCCAATATTCTCGGGATGGGAGATCCTGAGTCCCGTCGAATACAAATGGTCAAATTTAAGCATAGTCAACGTAAGAATAGTGAGATTTATACATTGTGAAGATTTCGGGAATGTTAGTTAATTGCAGAACCGAAATTTAAATTTAAATTTTATAATATCCTTAATACAAACAACACCCCGGAGAGTTTAAATAAGGGTATCAAGTGGAAAGCACGAAAATCTGTATTGTCATACTATGTAAAAAACCTAAGATTTTACACTAGTTCACGCTTGTAAAATATAACAACAAGTTTAAACAAAATATTTAAATAAATTGTTACGCGTTTATTCTTACGTGTCACAATAGTTACGAAACTTAAGAAAAATATGAGAATGTAGGTACCAATAACAAGGAAGAATATACTTTTTAAAGATACTAAATGGTTGATCACCCATCCCATGCGAAACCGCAGGCCGAATATGCTACCCCACTGCGCTATCGAGTTTTTCAGCTTCAGGGGCTTATACTGCAGCTAATTAATAATCCCAATCACACAATTCAACTTACTTCATTGTTTTAAATTCATTCATCCATGTTCCACTCAAATCAATGACCCACAATATCCCTAAACCGTAAACTTAGAAAGGCTATTAGTTAGGCCGATATTGACGAACTAAACATATTTCGTTATGCAAAATCTACGAGTATGTACGTACAAACGATCAAGTTTGTGGTTATATGTATGTTTTGATCCACTCGTGCGTTGATATACTTATTTCAGAATCATTATATAATTGTGTAAACGTTATACAATAATTATTATTAATTTATATTTTCCTACCCATTCGAGACTTTTTTAGCTGACAAGAATAAGCATTACTTTATTTTGTAGAATTACTTTTGAGCTGTATATTAATATAGTTTATATAAATTTGTCATTCATACACCCGTTCAATGAATAATACATTGTGTTCGGATATTGAGAAAAAAATCACCAACCAATAATCTTCTAAAATACCGAGCCTGCCTCATCGCCGGTTCGTATTATTTTTGGTATCGAAAACGATGAAAAAATATTAGCCATGATTAAACCATGATGACGCTATAAGCTGTTTAACAGCATTATTAAGTGTTTCGGTAAAAATATGTGTCTCGAGTATAAAAGTTTGTAAACGATCGAATTAATTTGATAGGGCCGTGAAACTCTTTTATAACTTAGCGATATAATAAAACACAACCAGACTTTTATAGGGTTTTGACGTAATAAAATACTTTCCAAATTACGTTTTTTACTTTATTTTTGTCAACTCCTGCTATTTTCATATCCAGTGGTAAACCTGCTCACGCTTTGTTTTTTTAATAGTGTTTTTATAACAGGCTTTAGTTTTTAGAAGTTAATAATTTTAATTTCTTTATTTATTTATGGAATTTCTAAATTTCTAAATTTTAATTTATTTTCAACTAATTATATTATGCTTAAAATTAATAGTAGTTTATGATACTGATGCATAATGAGGGGTATTAAAACATGAGCGTGTGTTTAAAAACCGAGCCGTAGGCGAGGTTTTTAATAGTATCACACGAGTGTTTTAATACCTAGTTATGTGCAGTTTCATACACTACTTTATCTACACTCATACATTTGGGATTGAACCTATCTAAATAAAAGATCAACGTTAGAAAAGAGAGAGAGACTTCGGTTGTATTAGCTATGTACCTACCTTGTAATAAGTCATTTTCTTAGCTGCATCTAAAATAATTCTGCAGGGTAATTTTTTTTTACATTTTTAAGCAAGAATAAAAAACACCTACGAAATTCAGTAAAAATTGAAATCAAAATTCAAAACTTTTTGTAATGCTCTCAGGGGTGGAAAATGGTCAGTAAAGTCAGTAAAAGTCAGTTTTTTTGGCTAAGGTCAGTAAAAGTCAGTTTTTTCGAAAAATGGTCAGTAAAGTCAGTATTTTCACGAGCATTACGGGTTTACGGTCTGGTTTCTGTAGATTGAGGTGAAAAAACTGATTAAAAACGCGCTGCGCGGCAGTTTGTTTAACACTACAACGACAGGCAAAATTATAAAAGTAGGTAGGTAGTGGATGGAACTGACTAACTAAAAATCGCGCTGCGCGGCCAATTTCTTTGCTAACGATAAGCAAAATTGTAAGATTTTTTGGATGAAACTGACAAAAAACAGGCAAACAGTACGACAGTAGTGGATGGAACTGACCGCGCAGTTCGACCGATTTTTGTACTAAAGATAGACAAAATTACAAGAATATTGGATGAAACTGACCAAAATTCGCGCTGCGCGACATTTTTTTCACTATGGATAGGTTTTTTTTTTAATCCGGCATTTTGAGCATCCTAGGCAGGCAACTTCCATCCTTTCGAAAGTAGTATGATAAGTAGTATGGTTATGATAACTTATAGCTTATAGCAAACCTAGGGCCCCTTATAGAATTTGCCACAGGCTCCGCGCTGGCTTAATCGGGCACTGGATTTGGTCAGTAAATGGTCAGTATTTTAGAAGGTTTTAGTCAGTAAAATCAGTAATTTTGGCCATGGAAACAGTTTCCACCCCTGTGCTCTAAAAATGGCGCGCATTACATTAGAAAAAAAAATGAGATGAGTCATATTTCCTTGGGGAAAATATCGTTGTTTTTTTTAATATCACGGCACTACCTTCTTCTTGGATTTGCCCTGTATCGTAATGAGAAAAAAAGTTACTTTATGATGCAGCTGACTGCATCGTAATATGTTTTTTTTTAATTTTACCTATTCACGAAAATAAAGTACGTATTTATATTACCTTTTTTGAATTCATATTTGGAACATTACGTTGTGAGTGTAGATAAAATAAATTACATAAAGAACAATAAAACAGTTTTGCTTTAATTCGGAAAAACTACAAAATAAAACGTGAGATCCTGGGACTCATAAAAGTTAATTAAGTACGTAAGTTTATTTCACCTAGTGAATTGAGAGTTTAAATAGCTAAAAGGTAATTTTGTCAAGCATAACAATTTATGTTATCGAAATTAAATAACTACGAAACCTACTCTTTATTTTATGTCTTATTTTTTAATAATTTTCCCGCATAGTGCCTAAAAATAAATTTCATGCCATTTATTGGTGCCTAAAAATAAACCCTCATGAATAAAAGGGACACATATCTGTATTATTAACTCAATAGCTATCATAATATATTATATGAAACTCATGAAATGGGTAATATTACTTCGTCTGCACAATGTTATCTGTGTCTGCACTAACAAGCTACCAAACGTAAGCAACCGCAGTCATTGAAGTGTGGTCATAACACTCTCTCCCAAATACCGAGCTCGGATTGGCACTCCGGCATAGGTGCTTTTAGGCCATGATAACTATCTTATGAATTATAATGTGAGTAGACGTGGTGTTCCATGGAAATACTGCTGGAAATGTAAAGACCGATGAACATTATAAACTCGCTACTTCATTGGTGGAGTTAAAGGTACTTACTTATAGAAATAATTTTCTAATAATTACACTATCAAGACTTTTGAGGCTTTCAGGCTTTGAATTAAAAGTACCTACGGCACTTTAATATTACTTATAAAATAAAGAAAAACGTCTTTTGTCGACACGTTTATCGATGACATAAAAAATAACTTAATCTTGAAACCACCATGTTTCATTGCGCCTAAAACTTTTTTATGAAAAAAAACTCTTACAGAACATTGTAAGTATACTTAATGATCTAAAAAATGTTTTGATACCGAACCTCCAGTACTGTTACGTCCAATACAGTCAATATCGTTTAGTAGGTACTAATTAGACCGAGTTTGTCGAATATCTAGCACGTACGCGAGACGGTTAGCGGCTAATGGCTTGTGATCATCTCAGATTGAAGTAGGTAGATGGTGTATTAAACATGCGGCCTGCGGACTGAATTATAAAAGACTTTGATATAGGATTAATGATAACTCCAGAACTTAATAATATTTTTTAAGTTTTTTTTTAAATTAATTAGTACACAAACAGTGAAGAAATATTGTGTTTTCTTTACCGTTTCATATTTAATTAAAAAAATAAAAAATGACAGCAAATATATATTTTAATATACTTAGCTCAATATTTTTTTCTACTACTTACCTCTTCTGTGACGATAGAGAAATACTTAAGTATAGAAATGTGTAAATGTTTATCCAAGCTCGTTAATTTATTAGTTACGTACATACACTACACGGTTGAAAGAATCGTCATATGAATGTAAATAATAGGTGAATCCGTTGAAGCGAATACATTCAACGCCACCAATCCGTAAAATTAAATCACCCCTTTACGTACAAGGGCAAATAATAAATATATTCGACAAATGTTTTACCATGTCTTAAATCAAATTATTGGAGCAATCATTGCTGTTATTTCGCCCGTTTTATATTTCCAGAATGATTCGCATTATTCATATCTTTTCGTTTCCGCGGGAAAATCCCTTTGTTCCGTTTTATCGGTAGACATTTTTTCAGGGAGATTTTCCGGCAGCAGCTTAATTCGGTCAGATAAATTATGCCAAGATAGAGACAAATAATCCCGCACTCCATTAAATCTGAAAAAAAAGCGAACGCTTTTAAGAAATTAGCCAACTAATCTCGACTAGAGTTAAGAGGGGATCATCTCAAAGAAAAATGTACGTGACCTTTTCAATTTTACTTGCATTATGAAAGAAAATTGTTATCCAAGTTGGTCGGGCTAAGTAATCTGATAAGTAAATTGATAAAATTTGGTGTTTTTTTTTGGTTAATTTAAAAATAAGAATATACGTATTTCAATTTACAAAGTGACTCTCTTGTTAATAAACTACTTTAATCGGAGCTTTGCTAATATTATTATAGTCATGCAGTTTGCTATTAAAGTGTTGACAAAAAAATTGACATCTTTAAAATCTTTCTCATTTTGTGTCCAGTCCAGTCCATCAGCCATTTTTGATGTCCCCACTGCTGGGGCACAGGCCTTCCTTATGGGTGGTAAGGAGGATGGGCCATAACCCACCACGCGGGCCCAATACGGATTGGTGGGTGTTAACGACTGCAAATGCAGCCGGGACCAACGGCTTAACGTGCCTTCCGAAGCACGGAGGAGCTCGAGATAATAATTTATTGGTCACCCATCCCATGACCGACCCTTGCGAACGTTGCTTAACTTCCGCAATCGCTGGCGCAAGGCGCTAAACCACTGCGCCACCGAGCTCCTCCATTTTTTATTCACTGTCTACTCTGTATGGCTAGAAAATATTTGCTTCCGGTTGCTTGCTTTGGTCGACTTCCTAGATGATATAAGTATTTTAAGTACCTAGTACGTGTCTAACTTCGGCATTGTGACATTGTGTAAAGTCATTCAAATAAATTATATATGGGAACATGCAATAAAATTCAAACAGCTTAACTTTACTCTGTACCTATCGTTTGTCACGCTTTAATGACCTCAGTTTATGGTAAATATTCCAAAAACGGAACAATAACAACAACAATAAATCGATTACCTACCTACCTAACGAAGTTGCTTAAAAAGTGATAATAAAGAATAATCATTTTACCGGTGCGGTACAAATTACCTACCTCAATCAATCTAGCTTTCGCAATTCAGCATTAACGTCATACGGGTTAGTATTCTTAAACGGTATTATTCACTTGTCAAAGTCAAAGTCAAAGTCAAAATAAGCTTTATTCAAATAAACTTAATTATTAAGTACTTTAGAATCGTCTATATTTTCCTACCACCCGTTCCAGACTTTTTTAGCTGACAAGAAGAACGGGCGCAAGAAACTTATCAGCTGTAACAGCCATAAGTAACGATATTTACAAACATGAATACTTATATCGTTTCCAGATAATTACAACAGGGTGACAGGATTATTGGCAACAACATAGACTTATTAAATTACTTCAACAAAGTACTTATATTAGCAAGTTATGTGTTACATCGTTTCCACGCATTTTGATCTTTAAGATAATCATCTACTTTATAATAACCTTTACCCATGAGCGTTTCATTTAACATGGTTTTTAAATACATGTAAAGGAAGATCAATCACTTGTTGTGAAACTTTATTAATGAAGGCTATGCCTTTCCCCATAAATGAACCTCTCGTTTTTGCAAGCCTAAATCTTGGAACGGCAAGTTTATCTTTATTTCTTGTATTAAATTGGTGGATACTCCTGTTCTTAGCTTAGTTCTCGTACTACGAGAGTAAGCATCAGATACCACAAATTCAAAATGTAGACTACCTACATAATACTAAGAACTGATCGTAAAATTTGTGGTATCTGATGCTTACTCTCGTAGTACGAGTGAGTAATACCGTAACCCGTATGACGTTAATGCTAAATTGCGAATGCTATTAGATTGATTGAGGTGTGGCGAGGGGTGCAATTATGGCGAAGGTAAGCCGTTTTACAAAAATGATATGATTTGCAATAGTGGACTGGTGGGGTAGGGCGAGGAAAGGTAAGCCGATGGGAATCGGCTTGTATGACTTCACCACATCTTATACCCTATAGAATCACTCACTTTAAATCGATGTAAAAACCGTAGATTTAAAAAATTAGAATTGATAGTAGAAATAAATCCAGGAAAATGCAATGGTGTTTTCTATAAAAATTTCGTTACAAAATGCTTATAATTTCCAAAAACTTTCGCAAAAATGTTAGCACGAAACTAAAAAAGGCGGCAATAAATGAACTGAATTCCTCACTGTGTTTCCTCGAAAGTGGTTAGCAAGCTGAAATTCAGTTCGGAATCAATTCATTTGCCGGATTTGCAGACTGCGGTCAGGCCTCAACATCATTAATTGAAGTTGAGGGCTCACTCCGAGGACTTAGTAAAGGCGACGAGCGATATTGGTGGCTTCTAAGCTTCCTTCAACAGAAATATTTATGTTTATTTATATTTTGTCTTTTGGCGACTTGCTAGGCGACTTTAGTCGATCAGAGGCCGTACTCTGAGCTCTTATAGCAACCTCAAAGTAATGTTGTTATAGAGACAGAGCTATACATCGCGTATAGCGCCATCTCAATCACAACATCGCTTCGATATTACTTTTGACAGTCATTGTAGGGGGCAGGGCTTTTTATCGACAATCGTTTGTAAAATCGAATCGAATCTCCTTGAAATTGGGTTCTTATTAGATTTTCATATTTTTAATTATAATTTGTAATCAGGTAGATGATCGAAGTTTGTAATAGAGAATAGTGTAGATTTATTCGAGTACAGTCACGTATATAAACATTGTATATAGTTTAGAACTTTGTCAATCTAAAAACCATAACTTTTTTGAACAGGAATCATGCGACAAAGACAAAAACAACAATGTGACAAAGTTCTAAACTGTATACATATTTTAAACGTGATCGACGATTAAAATCAAAGTTATTTTTACTTCAAATATTAAAGTTTTTACTTTACTATTTTTCAATCACCATTTTTCTTTTACTATTAAGACGGGGCCGGCTGAAATTTACAAGATGCTTAAAAATCGAAATAAAATTCATCTTGTTAATGGGTAAAACTGACAAATTAGTATACTTATAATCATTATACCATAAATTAACAGACATTCATCATCAGCGGCAAATCAATAGTTTCAATTCAAATATTCTATTCAATTTCGGTCTCAATTTAGGTAACTTCCAGGCAAGCGTGAATTCATCGTAGATGGCATAATCGCTTACTCTCTTCTTATATCTATCTTATTTTTGTAAATGTATGTGTACGACCGTTTGTTTCTAAATAAACAAAATAAAATAAAATAAACTACCATCAGGCGTGATAGCGGGGCAAGCACTTGCCTATCTATAAAAAAAATATTTTCAATATTTTTGTTAACATATTCATAGGCATTGGCCTGAATTTCCACCTCGTCAATCTTAGTTAATTATCTCATACACACCTAAAGATACATAAACATTCATGATCGACAATAAAAATTCAAAATAATCATCGTTATAGTCTGAAACTTATTTATTTTTAACCGACTTCAAAAAAAGGAGGAGGTTCTCAGTTTTTCGGAGTGTTTGTTTTTTTTTCAATAGTTTTGATTTATATTTTAACTTACTGAACATAGCAGATTACCTGAAATGCTATGTTACATGTAACTTAATAAATTGAACTAAACAAACACAGATTTTGCCAAGGGTGGCAACCCTCGCTTCTACAGCCGACTAAGCAAAATCAAGCTAAAGGGAGATTAATTGAATTAGCTCGAGTTGGGACTCGGGAGTCCCTGAGGAGTTTGGAGACAGATGTTGGAGATTCGACTTACAGTTTCAGACCCAGCTTAACGCTGAGAAAGTGTCGTTTGTCATTGTTTAAATAAAATCAGAAAAAGAAGGAACTCCTTGATATTTTTTGGAAGACATACATGGCTTAGGTACGTATCAAATTGGAAGATAAACTGCAATTTATTTATTTAACAGTTCGGTCATCGTAGTGTAGAGAGGACAAAAATAAATATCATGATTATAGAGATAGGTACTCAAATATTGGTAATAGGGAATATGCATCAATTTTTTTTAATCAAAATCAACAGAAAATGCGTGAGAAAATCAACTGTAATATTAAAACTTTTCTCTTTCGTCATATACTTAGTTACTTGAAGTTAGCACGCATGAGCACCCGCCGAAAACGCTCTATACAAAACGGTGACGTCACATGTCACGTTTCAGGTGTGTTTCAGGCGCGTTTGAGTTAGCCAATAATCTTTAATTATCTCCCTAAATTTTGTGTTTAAGTACATAAGTGTCATACAATATATTATTTCTTATTCGATATTCTATCTGACTGTAAAGTGCATTATATCCGAAAATGAAAAAAAAAATCGTTGTTTTCCCCTGATTTCATCGTGTGATAAAACTATTTTTTTTTTTTTTTTTTTTTCTGTTCCATCATGTTTTGTAAGTGTCCGCAGCGATCAAGCTTAAATTCACGAAAATCGGTGTCTTATGCATATTCCTTATTATAATGCTAATAAAAAATGCTATATAACTAAAGAATATTCTAAACAAAGAAAATTATAATAAAACGTGAATATTAATCAACGAAGTTACATAGTGCTTGGGCTCACCTTGAAAAATGCAGAAGAATTAAATTGGCCAATGATACAAGAATATTTTCATAATTGGTAGTCAGTGGAATGTCTTCGATCGACATCTGATCAATGTTGATGTCAGATAAATAAAATTATAATCAACCATTTCGACTACTCCCATTTGTAATTCTAAGAGAGAGACTGTCATAATTGGAATTAACCAAGCTATGCATAGGTTATGCAAAGCTTATTCGTCGACCATCTCGTTAATATTAATGCCAATTACTTACTCCACCCAGTTAGCTCTTCGATAGCTCACTGACAATGCCAATAGATTCGCTGTGCGAAGCAAAAATAATTCCTATGTTATCAGAATAATTATTTTGATTTTGTTTACACTTTCTATTTGAAAATATGAAGAGGATTAACAATCTACAGTCAATCTCTAACGTTTAAACCAGGGATTCCAAAAGTGGTCGATATCGACACTTTTGGGGTCGATATCGGTTTCCCCGGGGACGACATAAATGTAAATATTGATATTTGATAAAAAAATTAAAGTGGTTTTAATATAAAGGCTATGGGGGTCTGAGGTATCAGTTCATTTTGGAAAAGGAGTCGCTTGCTCAAAAAAGTTTCTGAATCCCTGGTCTACACTTATGAAGAATATTTACACGGTTGACGAATGTATATTTTTACTTACTACGTCTGCATAGTTTCCTATCACGAAATTAAATAAAAAACTTATATGCTTTTAAGAGTAGAAGCTTGCATACTAAAAATCAGCGCCAATTTTCCAACTAGCAGAGAATTTTATTAGCTTAAAGATTTTAAAGTAACCCTGTCAGCACCCCTTCCAACAAAATGTGGAGTCAGAAATCCAATCACTGCAGAGATAAATGAAATTAGTCTGCCGTCCGGGGTCGCCCATGGTGATCTCTGCACTATTGAGGATTAAGATCGATACTATAGGTACAGCACGAAAATATCGAGTGCAAATGATTTTTTTTGTTCAGGTACAGCGCCACTAATCTCTATAAAGGAAACTGAGATTACCAAAACAATAACTTGATTTTAGTGCTCGATAAGTGCTTTTAATATAATACAATGGTATTTATGCAGTTCTTTGATGATAATTCAATGCTCACCACCTCGTGTAAACTTATTATCAACCGTGAATATCAAAACTCTCTCTCCCCCTTAACATTAAAACAATAACATCAATAATAAAAAGTACAAATCCTCGTTTCACAAACAAAAGCACTAAATTAGTCGCTAAACTCAAAGTTACGAAACAGATCACTGAATCCGTTAATGTCTCTTGTGCGAAATTTGGAACACGTTAGTGCCAATCGATGTTGCCTGCTAAAACCGACCAAGTTCCAAGTTACCGACCCGTAAGTTTGAGAGCTGTTTGTAATGACTTGAACCGCTTACAGCTCTTCGGTAACGATTTTTGGTAAATTACAAAATGATACGCGTCGCTGGTTACTGACAGGCAGTAGTGAAATATAAACTTGCGCAGAAGTTTGGACGATAACAGATATGGCTTTCGATTGGGGAATAATGTATAATGGGATTCATGACGTTGTATCATCGCATAGTGTATCATCAAAAAAGTCTGGAACGGGTGGTAGGAAAATATATACGATTCAAAAGCACTTAATAATTTAGTTTATTTGAATCAAGCTATTTTTGACTTCGACATTGACATAGTCATAGTTATATGAATCTGTCTGATTGAGAACAGTTTGATAACAATGTATTGTGGTCAAATTGCGAATTGAAATGCTAATAACAATGTTGATTATCATTAAGTCTCCTCTGTGATTTTGACAGCACATTGGCCGCTTGTATCGGGTAAAACGTCGGCGATTAATATCTGCCAATCAGCAGTGACCCTGCTTTAATATGTTGTCATGTGCCTTCTAACTACTATAATATTATTTCGTCTTTTATCTTTATAGAAAACAAATGGGCTTTATTTATTAATAAATCTTTATAGTTTATTTGTGTATGTACAAGTAAGGTACAAAGCTGAATGTTATCTAACAAAATGTATGACTGAATCTGACTACGATTGATACCGTAAGTTTACTCTTCTTTAATTTCTGTTATCCTTAATTTTTTTTTTCATCAAATATTTATTTCAATCAACAAAGTAACCGAAGTTTAGATGATGCAATGCATTTATATTATTATTTAGAGAACTTGTTACACTCATTAAAGTATGAGTGATATTTTACGATATAACAAGCCCAAAATAAATTTAACGGGACACAAAACCCGTAGCTTTGCCTAAAGGCCTGGAGGTTTAAGTCACTTATCTTTACGTCCAAAATCCCCATTCCAGATATAATTCTGTTTAACATGACAGACATGATTCCAAGAAAAAAAGACGAGCTATTCAAAGTTAAGTCATGTTGAACAATGAACGTCTTAGGAACTCGTTGCCTGTCAGCAACAAAATGAATATTGAGTAGCTTAAAAACTTTGACATTGTTGGGTCTATCAATCAACTCGGTTTGTCAAGACAACACTTTTTCTATGAAAAGATGGGGACTTAAATTGATCTGTTCTCTTTGATTAGGTAGTTTAACATTTCAATACAGTAAAGTATGAAATAAAACACTTTTAATGGATATTAGCGCGGTTTTATAAAAAGTACTTTAGTAATTATAGTTGTTATTTTGTTTGATTTTTCATTTTCCCGACGTTTCAGCACCTTTGCAGCTGCCGTGGTCACGAAGGTCTGAAAGGCAGCTGCAAAGGTGCCGATAGGTAAATACAGTAAAATATGTTTATTTTTTGTATAAGCGGAGCTTTTCCTGGATTAAAAAACTACTTAAATTGGCGGAAAAGAATAGATGAATTATTTCTTCCAAAAAGACTTAGAAATCCACAATTCTGGAATTAAGAAAACGACTAGATATAACAGCCTACCTTTAAAGATGAATTTGAAATAGGAAATTAAAAAGTCGTTTAACTGTAAATAATACAGTCGCTGGCGTGGGCCAATTTTTATATAAAAAGAAGAGAATTAAAAAAAAATTGCACTTCTGTAGCAATCTAACATTATCAAACAGTTCGTAAAACTGATACTTAACAACCAATCCTACTATCCTTACTATAGGTAATACCATAAATTCAAAAGTTTGAATGTTAGTGTTTAGATGTTTGGATGTTTGTTACGCAATCACGCAAAAACGAGTAACCACGCGGACGAAGTCGCGGAACCTATTAGTTTTATATAAAGCAGTGTGTAAACGTATGATTCCTTAAGGTTAGCCATTGTTTTAAGCATGGTAAATCATCGCACGAAAAGCTTCTCGCAAGACGTCCATAGTGGCAAAGAAAAGAAGAGCGACAGATTAACATTTTTTTTTTTAAATAAAACCAGGAAAAGTTTGGCAGTGATTTTTCACCAAGGATATCTTTATTGAAATTACCCTCCATTGAAAAAAAATGTTTATATGTATTTACTTTGTGGTTAAAAAATTTTGGAACAACCTAGGTGCATAATGCGTAATCGGTTTATAAGTAGTGTTCTCGGAAATTCACCTTTATTTCGCATTCAGGGATAATACATTGTGAACTTTACACTTAAACGAACTTAGAAACTGCATGCTGGTGTGGTAAAAACCACAAGTTTAAGTTGTTGACTTAAGTTTGCTTTAACAGAAACCGAATGGCACATGTGTGAGACATGCTTGCTATTATTAATGAGTGTTTCTGAAATATTTGTTAGCAGGCTGTTAAACTTGTTTCCGGGTCGTTTCTTGAGTTCAAAAAGTTATTTGAGCATGTAAAAATTCGTTTTCAAAGCTGTACAAAGGATTTATTTCATTAACGGTTTTGTCTGTATGTCGGTTTGATTCCCGCTGAGGCACTAGGGTCAAAATTTAAAATACATAGTATGTGATTGTAATTGTAATCTAATACAAGATCTGTTTACTTCGGTGATAAAGTTATTGGCATGCTTTTGCTTTGACACTTTTAACAACAAATCAAGTTGTTTGGGAGGTCAGTATTGATTCATTCCCCGCGCTGAATTTCAAGAACGTGGTAAACCAGAACAACCAGACCACCACCTTTAATAATCAAGAGATTTGAAGATCCGCATTTGCGTGGTGGACGCAAATGCGGAACATCCAGCATTCTTTTTTCAAATGAAATGGTAACATTTCAGATCGACTTTTAAGTCAAACCGCCACAGCACTTTTGAACTTAGTAGACTGTGACTTTAGCATACACTGATTGGAATGTTTTAGTTGAACGCTTCCCGATGCAAAGACTTTGATGAATTTCGATTCGCGTCAAAGATAACAGATATTTTGACGGGGCGTCCGATGTTAGCACTCAATATTCCAAAAAATAACGAAAAAATTTACAATTTCGTGTTAAAAAAAATTTAAAAATTTACAGTTTCGTATTAACAAACGTTTTTTGTTGTATAAAGCATAATCTATGAACCATAATAATGGTAGTCTATGTGAGAGACTGGCATCTGTGCTAGGAGAACCTGTGTGACTGTGTTGTAATAGTCTTACGAGTTGAAAGTATCTATGTAAATTCCTGATCTACGTTTTAGATTTCTATACTAAACGTAAAGCTAGGGTTTCCTAGGATGACGGTGCCGTCATATTACGGCCGTAATTTAGGGGCGTAGAACGTATTCTATGTAAACAATACCGAATGCCATATTGTTTTCATAGACAACGTTCTACGCCCCTAAATTACGGCCGTAATATGACGGCACCCGTATTCCTAGGAAACCCTAGCTTAATTTATCGTATTCTTCGCAATACAACATGATAGCTAGTACGGTCGTCAAAGAGTGGACTGTAAAGTTATTCAAATCTGCTCGATCTCATTAAACTGACACTTTACAAACTTTTTACTTCGCTTGTATTTTTTTCTGGAGCCTTATCCTTTCGGGGAAAAGATTTAGGGATAAATAACTTTGCAAATACAATTAATGGGCTCCTAAGTCTTCTTGGCCTTTGTCCCATTAATTGGAAGCCGGCTCGTTTGTTTTCAGAAGGAAAATTGAGCTCTATGTACATAAGATCGTAATTGCTGTACGGGGAGAAATTTGGAGATGTTGAGGATTAATTATGAAAATCAGATATTCTGGTAAATATCTTGTGTTTATTATTTTATAAATTTTACTAATTGCATATTGATTTTTCAACTAATGTTTACTTTATCTTCAATATTGTTTTCACAACGCTAGGAAAACTTTATTATGTTAAATAATATACTAGTGGTCTTGTGTCTCATCGTGGTCTCACCTGAGTCGCTGATCACGTTGATTCTTGTAGTTTGTTATTCAACATAATTATTTACTTACTTATTTTATTTAAAAAGTCAATGAATGATTCTATAACTTGATCCTACGCCTAAGGCTGCGTTCAGACCGATACCACACGACTCGAGCTCAACCCGAACTCAACTGAAACACAGCTCGTGCCCAGCCCGCACCGTGAAATGCATCGCTTACAATTTTAAGTCTTTGTTAAACTCGGTTATATTTTGTCGATGTAACTGCCACCCGCCCCACGCTCAGTCCGTGCTCACGCTCAGCTCGAGCCTCGAACTCAACTCGACCCCAACTCGAACTCAATAAAAGTCAGGGTAACGTTCTTGCGGTGGCGCGATAACGTCCACTTTCGGACATAGACATGACTGCTGCACACTGCACAGGCCTTCTTTATACCTATTAATACAGAGCTCGTGACAAAACACTAACTGAAAAAGTGTCCCATTACCTGACCTCGCGAGGTGGGTGCTGACTTATGTACTAACTATGTACACCCTCTGTTTTAACTCATATTGAATTATAGGCGTTGAGGTAGCTCTTGCAGTGCTTTGTCGAGAGCTCTTTATTTTGAAATGAATATGCAGCTATAGTACATCAAACAATACACACTACAGGAACCATATTGGAAAAAGCGTTATTACTGTCTTGTTTATAGAGCAGTTCCCACATTAACTATTTAGGTAATTTTAATATGTGAGACATTTCCGTCATCGTTATATCGTCCCAAAGTTCCATATAATTTGCTTTGAAACTAAATGAAATATCCTACAATGACGGATAAGCTTGTTGAAGACTCGCCTACCCCATAAGGGAACAATAGAAGCAAATGATCTGTAAATTGCTCACTGTGTTGCGCGTAATGGTCGGAAGACCCAAACTTTACTAAAAAGAAAATCCGGTCCGGCGGGCGCTCCAATCTTGGAAGCGATTTAGATAACGGAAGCTTCGCTTGTATATGTCGTAGGATAACCGTATGAACCGGATCTTTGCAAAAATCCTAGGTCGATTGTAAAGAACCAGATGATTGAAATAAAATATTGATTTTCGAACAATTTTCAGGATCTTTGTAAAAATCCTAGTATGTTTCGGACAATTAGAAACTTGAATGCTGATTGGATAATCTAAGAGTCGATTTAGTCTGATTGGTCAGAACAGAACATGACTCTTCCTTTAGGACTATACATAGGTAGCCGTCAGAGCATCTGTCAGTTCATATCATTGACGTGGCTGACGTGGTTGAATCAGCGCTCGCAAAATGATGATCATTCGCGATTTACCTAAGACACGCTGGTTTTTTTTAATCCTAAACATTATTCGGACGATTGCAAAAATCTGTCTCAGATTCTAATTATCCGGTTTTTTTGCAATCATACTGGGATTTTTGTTAAGATCCGATTTGTACGAATATTCTACGACATATATAACCCGTATTTGTTTTTTAACCCGTGACTGAGCGAGGCTTAAGACTGTGTTATGTAATGGAAGATCATCTTGTCTTTAAGCTTAGGTAAAAGGTTAATGATAGATAAATCGATCAACTTTAGTGGACAAAGAAGTTTTATTTTACTACCATCGTTATGTTTGTACATTTTGTTTTTTTTTTCAATCAAAATGGTAGTGTCTAGCTAGCCCTTATTATAAGGTTTACGACATATTCGGTTCACACTACATGGTTCCGTCAGTGGGTCCAATAGGATTTCCAAGTCCTTGTGTTTCCACTGCTTAATATCGGTGGGTCCAATAGTAGGACAGATTCGCTTTAATTGTCGGCTATTATTTTACCTACTAAGTTCGCTCATCGAAAAGTATTAGCTGAATACTAAATAATAGTAAATAATAATAATATCTCAATTTTTAGCATTGTGAATGCAAATACTCAAAATAAAAAATAAAAAAAGTATTAGCTGAAGTTATAGTGTTTTGTTACGTATATTTTGGTAATGTTTAAAAAATCCGGTAAATCTTAGTTATTACAGAAAAATAGAAAAAAATATATAATTTTATCCGGAATCATAAGAATCTCTAGAAGTGTTAAAGCTTTAGCAATATCATTCACCTTGAGTAATATTCTCGCTGAGATGAAAAGAATCTTGTGTAATAATCCTCACTATTTATTTCTGAGCTCGTCATATAAATCCTTTTTGCTTTGAATCAGCAAGATTCACTGAAATATGATTTTCATTCGCTTATAAACTCCTACAACGCAGCTTTCTGAGAAACAACCATAACTTGATAGTGGAAAAAAATTTGATACCGTTCTTACTCCGCAGAAGTACCTATAAAATAAAAAGTATCCTCACTGTTGTCAAAAGAAAGGCTTTATGATTTTTAATTTCAGTTTTTTTTTATCAAAACATTATAATCTAGTGCCCCAGACAAAAGTTTGTAAAAAGCAAACATCAGCGAATACATCGAATATTAAAAAAAATAATTGACCGAGCGAGCGCGAAGCGTCTCTGCTTCAGCTTGGGCAGAAATTCTTTCGTATGTCCGGCGAATTTCTGACCATTTGTTCGAATCAGTGGTTACTCTCGAAACACGAACGAGCTTCTGAGATCAAATTGGTATCGAGTAAACGTCGAAACAGTACAAAGAACCTCGTTCATGATTCGGGTTCCAGTTTTTCGATTTGTTTCAAAATTGCGGAAGATATTATGTAAAAAAACATATTTAAGCCGTTTTGAAATATGTTCAAAAGAACACAAACCTTTTTTGTTAGCGGTGCAGAGCTAATTTTGTTTTTTATTTGAAGACTAAATTTTTTTAATTTATTATCCCAAAATCCACAGCACTTAAAAATTAAACAGTAGTGATTATCTTACAAATTTTGCTTAATGCCAATAACGGATTTACATTTTTCAGACTCAAAAGTTCATAGTTAATCAAAATATTTCTGGCCAAAATTCAAAATTTAAAAATAATAAGGTTGTAACAGAACTAATGACTGCGTATAATTATTTTGTTTTACAAGCTATTTTTTAACGCGAGGAAACAACTCACGGAGCCACTTTCATTACAGAAGCCACTAAAGTAGTTGATAATGTCAATACGTGAATTTGATATTTGGCGTTTCAAATAAACAACAAAGTAACTACAAAAATTTCCACATCCAGACATTTTTTCGATCATAAATCGTTACAAAACGAAATTGACTAAATGTGAAATGTAATATGAGAACATCATCTATTCCACAGTCGCCGGAGGTTTCTACTGCAATAACATTGCTGGGCGAGTGGCAGGCTCGATAACGAGGTTCCCTGTCTTCTAAAAAGTGCTTAGCTTTATCAATGGCGCTACAGGACGGGACGGGTGTGGAATTTAAAAACGAATAAAAATTTACTTTGACTGGCCTTGTCGTTTTGATATAAAATTTGTACATCACGACGTATTTTTGAAAAAGCTTTGTCTTTATTATAAAACATTACAATTATACAATGTGGCTATGCTTGTCATAAGACACAAGACAAAGGCTATAGGTAGATACCGCTTAGGTTACGTATACTTGCAGACAGAAATACCTAATCCTTCTAATCTTTACTAATATTGTAAATGTGAAAGTAGGTATTGTCGTTGTTTGTTTGCTTGTTACGCCTTCACGTCTTAACTATTTAACTTGGATTCACGTTATTGGAATTACAGAAAAGGACATATATTATGGTACCTTTCATTCAGAAAAAAGTTCTGTTCCCGAGGGATAGCTATAAAAACTTTCCACGCTTAAGAAAGGGCGGTAAAAAACACTATATCAAAATTTCTTTAATTTGGTTTTATTTATCATTAAACCTCACATAGAACTACTTTGAATTATAAAAACTGATTTTGTTGTGCAATATGGTGTACGACTTTCATTTCAAGTTTTTTTACTTACTTACCTACTTCTCTTGAAGTCCCAAATCAGCGCAACTCTTCTTATTCAATTATTATAGCCAGTCTACCGGAAATTATTAGGAAAAATATTTGCTTTCGATAAAAGCAACTTCCATTATGAATCCTGAGGTTATTGCCAGGCCCTTTTTACGATTTTTGTTTTAGAAAGTGATGCTTGATCGGGGAAAAGTCAATAAAACAAAAATAATATATTTCCACTCTCTTTCCGATGAGTATTATGGTGTTTATTTTCGAAATGTGCATGTAAAAATAATTTAAATAATTTTATTTTTTCGGAGAAAGATTGATGATAATCTAAGAAATGTTTAGTGGCATAATAATAAAATATTCACCAATTTTGTATTATAAACTCAAATTGTTATTAATATAACTTTGATCAAAAAATATCAAATATAAATTTTAAGCTTAATATTGTATATTACCACAAAATACATAATAGAGATATTACGTACGGGAAAAATATATTATACTACATAACACTGATATAGATAGGCAGAAGAAAGCTCAGAATTAATAATCAACAAAGTAATAACATACAATTCTAAGGAACTCCAAAATATTCGCCGATATAAGCTGAAGGAAATTCAATAAATATAAAAATAAACCGTGGGCAATAAAATTCGATATCACACCACGCACGCGGGGGAAAATATCGAAAAGGTTGAATAGATGTAAGTGGTAATGCCTATTCAACTATATCATACTGGACTTTAGTGTATTTATTTAGTATCGAGAATAATATTATGAGAAATAAGAGGTGGAAATGTGGTACAATAACACTTCTTTTGAGGATTACTGCGAAAAGGGCTTAACGCCACATTTAATACTCTGGGGAAAGCTAAAACTTACTTAAAAAAATATACAATTATTATTGTATGTTTAGGGTTCCGTACCAAAATGGTAAAAAAGGAACCCTTGTGGTGTGACTCAGTCTGTCTGTCTGTCTGTCACAGCTAGATATCTCGAGAACTACTAATGGTATCAACTTGAAATTTGGAATAGTTTAAGATGACGTTTGTCCAACTATTTTGCAAATAAGAAAGAAAAAAAAAATATTTTTTTTACAACAGGGACCGAAAAGGGGTCTTAAAAATTTTAAGTGAAGCGACTAGGGCATGTGGGGTATCATATGAAAGAGCGTTGTTTGCACAATTTAAATCATTTTTTTTTAGGCTGCATAGTTTTCGACTTATGATGAAAAATGTAAAAAAATACCGTCGTCCCCCCCCCCTTATCTCCGAAGTTTGCAAAGAGAAAAATCTGAAATAATTCTATGTGATAGTAGTTTACGTAAAGATTACACGATGAAAAATAAAAATAAAACGATGTCTCAATATAACACACTTTTTTAGAAATTCAAAAAACAAGCAAAAAATTTTTAGTTCCTCTACCAGTCAACAGATGGCCCTGACCTAAGTAAAATTAAATTAGTTCCACTATAGGTCAAGAGATGGCGCTGGCCTATGAAAAAAAAATAGTTCTGTAACGAAGATACTACTTCCGTCCCCCCCGTCAATAGATGGCGCTGCGCTACTGACCGCTTCTTTCTACATCGCGGTGTTAAGATTTTTGCACATTTCTTAATCTCTCGATATCCCATAGTGTAACGTATAGTATCGACAATATATAGTAATTTCAAATCACAATATATATCGTATTATTCGCTACCGCGGCGCCCCCTACCGGACTTCCTGCTACAGTTCCACTATCGGTCAAAAGATGGTGCTGACCTAATACTGCAATAATAATTTTAATATCTTACAGCTCTGCAGTGTATTTATTATGATGGTACGGAAACCCTCGGTGCGCGAGTCCGACTCGCTCTTTTTTTAAGTGACACTTAATACAATAAACCTTGTTTACGGCCGAATTATTATTGAAGTTCTTACAATTTCAGTACCAAATCTGAATTTTATGTAAAAAAAAGTTTTAAGGGAAATCCCTTGCCTTCTTTTTGTATTAAAAAATAGCCTTTAAATATCACAGTAGCATCAGTTGCTAAGATATTATTTACAAAGATTGCAAAACATATCTTGTCTCTGTCAAGCCATAGAGGTTATTTTTCCTTGATTCCCGAAATATAGTTTTTTTTTTTTTTGTTAAATAAAGATTTTCTTTTCAGGCTGAGTTAGTAGCTGTGGAAGGCAAAGAGATAGAGACCCACTACGTCCTCGCCCGAGAGAGCCTTCGACGGTGGAACTCTACGTCGAAATGCTACTTGCTTGTGGAAAACTTGCCTACGCCTTTACAGGTAACAATTTATTTTATATGTGAAACAACTTCATCATTACCAACTGAGCAATGTTCGTGTCAGCAAAAAAAATATTATGTTTATTTACCGGAACTGTGAAACATAAAATAATAATTAATATACTCAATTAATGTTCCCTTCGAGTGGTTTGAAGAAGAGAAATCTAAATGTAGTTCAGGAGATATTTTCACATATTGACTCAATACTTTAGAATACAATAATTCATGTAAAATGGCGTGACTTCCAGCGAAACGTTTCGTTAATTTTTTTACTTTGGTCACTTAACTGGGACAGGGGATTTTAAAAAACCACAGAATATATAATAATACTAGCGTACAGAAGTTACACTCTGTGATGGCATTCGTATTATTAGCAGATGTGAGAGCCGGGCTCGTAAAACAAAACTAGGAATAAAAAATTTGTTTCGAATATTTCTTCTAATAGATTAAGAGCGACAAGTTTTATTAGCGCACAGCGGGGACTAAGACAAATGGAGTCTTGGGTAGGCCGTAAATTACGCTCAACTGTCATACAAACTATTCAAACTGGTGAATGATGGACAATTTTAGTTGAAATGCACAGATTTCTAAGAGTTTGGTAGATTTAAATGTGTTACAGATGGGTGAAGTAGTCGAAGGAAGAAAAAAAACTTGAGTTCTCAGAATTGGTAGGGCGGATCGTGAGAAATGGTGCGTAGGCGTCGCCGTGAAGATTGCAAGCATCAAGCTGACCAATGAGGGGTCTAAATGGGCGTAGAGCGGGCGGAGAAAAACTTCAGTAGGAATGGAAGAGATAAAACGAGGAGGCAACTAGCATTCGGGACAGACGCTAAGACAGACAGTAGGACGCAGACGCTTTTAATATTTTAGGAGTGTTAGATTGGGAGTTTCGTGACTCCATTGTAACTAACTGTGTGAGCAATAAAGACTAAAGAGTTAACTATTAAATAAATACTAACTTTGTTAAGTAAATTGTAGATTTGAATATTAAAACAAGTGTAACTATTTTACAAAGTGAATCCAAACAACGTCGAGTGGGGTATGTAATTGTGTACATTGTGATTTATTTCGTGTGTCAATAAAGGTACAAAGTCTAGATTAACGAGCAGAATATCGTATACAACGTAGAAATGTATCAATACGAAGAACAACTCCATTCTAGGGGTTTCGCTTTAATAACCGAATGGAACTCGGTAGAACACCTCATTTTTGTGTTGACTTTAATATGCGCAATAGTTGTATTAGGGTGTTGTGGATATAAGATATTCAGTTATTGCAATCGTCGAATATTAAATAGACGGAGGTATTTGCAAGATGGTCTACCAAATGAGATAGAAATGCAAAGAGCCGGGTTAGATTGAATTGGATTGCGTTTTCTTGATACATAGTTAATCTCAGAGATAAGGATGGTTAACGTGAAAGTATTAATTAAAGCTCTAGAGACTGTAACTTTATGTAGCCTGGTGGAATACGAAACACTAATATCTATTATGAATGTTAATAATCAAGTCTAGATTAGACTAATATGTGAAATAGTTTTTCTTTCCATTTTTCAATCAATGTATCAGGTTAGTTCTATAAATGTGTTCGTATCTCACTTTAGACTTAATTTGTAAAATAACTATTGAAACTTTAGTGTGTGTTTAATTAAAATTAAGTGTGAATCTAGATGACCTTAGAGAGTTTTTTCTTTGGATTTTCGCTTTCTCTCTATTTAGTGTGGTCTTAAGATAGGAGCTGAAAATCTAGCTGTCATTATATAGCAACCTATAGGTGACAGCTTAAATAATCAAACCAGTTTCTTTTGCTATTTCGAAGTTAAACTAAACACATTTAATTTAAATAAATAATATTTTTTTTCCATAATTATATGTTTTACTGCTTAGAGATAAGATTCCTAAGAGGAGGCACAGTGTGAGGCATAGTCAAACTCGTGTTAAATACTAAGAAATACTTAGAAGAACCATTGAGCTAGTTTGTTTGGCTTCGTTTAACACTTTGCGTTCTCACACATATACCTTTCAGTTGAATCACGATTTCTATGAGCTAAATTCATTAGATTTCAGTCTAGGTCTAGGTAGATTTCTATACATATACCTAATTAAATAAACATGGGATAGTAGGGAGTGATTAAAGACTAAGGAAGAGACTACATTCAAACCGTTGAGGTTACTTGTGTATAGGTAGTTTATTTAAACGTGTTAGTAAAGGAGTCTAGCTGCTGAATTTGGACGAGAGACACAACAGGAGCTGAGCAGAAGGAAGTATAATGTATTAGTGTTGAATAGGTATAATGTGTAAGTACATTTTGCCTCTACACAGGACATAGACATTGTTAGGTGCACTAATAGACTTGTATTTAGGATAGGAAATAGGGATAGGTATACTAGGTGATCTGTGATGAAATTGAACTTGTACAGGATGTTTAGATCCTGGGGTGTTTGACCGCTTGAGGCTGCGAGCTAGGCATTCCACCCACTGACTTTAATCGAATGAGGGCTCTTGACTATAAGAGATTATTCTCTTAGACTTGACTGAACGGGATGCTATGGCCGGTACTCGCGAGCTCAGCCTTATTGAGCCTAAAGGCTATCTGCGTGTGGATCCAGTGAACGGGTAGAAGCATTTCTGGGTCGTCGTCACATTTGCACTTTCATAGCGTTCAGCCATCGCCCGATTTGGCCAAATCGAACTTTCTCAATTAATACAAATATGAATAAATAAAGTTTACCATGGTTTTATGGGGAAAGGTGTCTAGCGAACACCTTATAAAGTAAAGTAAATAAATGTCCACATCCTGGAGATGTCTGACAAACGCTCCGCAGCGTAACAAAGATGGCTGACGTTCCCCAAATAATAAACCCCAGAAGGGTTTTTCCTAGAAGGTTTTGTAGGCGCTATTAAACGACCAGAGTGTAATCCACATCATGAGCAGACATCTTTTGGTTATAGCTTAGGTAATTAGTGTAGAGGAGAGGCGAAAGTCGCGATCAGATTAAAACAATTTGCATTTTAATATTAACAAGCTTCGCAATGTTATTTAAAACCATAGGCCTGCGGAATGATGGATTTATCTCGATGAGCCTCCGTTCCATTCACACGCAGCTATTAAATAGCACAAACATAAACACGATTCGCAGATCACTTAGATGCCAGTAACATCGACTTTCACCAAGACCACCAAATACATAGAAAAACATTATAACTAGACGATCACATATACAAATTAGGATTTGAGCCACTACAACTCCGCAAAATCGTTTAAATAAATTGCGACTCTTGCTCGGACACAATAAAATGCATTTCAGGTCGCACACCCGGGAACGTGGCGAAGGGAGCTTCGTCACAGAATAACTAATAGTTACAAAATATTCACCTTGTAGTTGCCTCTCTTTCTATCGCGTAGGTCTTATCTTTTCTGACCTATGAAATTTGTCCTCTCAGACGCTGAGTGTTTCATACTTGCGCGCGGAGTGACAGAGCCCTGATAAAACTTTATTCATAGGCTGGAGGCATAGCGAGTGCAAGCGTGTGGTCTTCCTGTGGTTGCCGACAAAGGCTATTGGCTGCAGTCACCAGCGGCGGCCGGGCGGTGCACTGGGCCGCTGTCCCTGCTCCCAACCCGGCCAACGACAGCGACTTATGCAGATTCAACTACACGTGAGTAGCTCTAATGCCTTCCTGTGGTTGCCGACAAAGGCTATTGGTTGCAGTCACCAGCGGGTCTACCGCCTAACTCTATCGCTTTGACTCTGGCTTTGGTTTATGACGTCAATGCACTATCCGTCCTTGTCATCGTGTTATGATATGACAAGGACGGACTAAGCATTGCTATCGCTCTGGCTAAAGCTTTGAGTTAGGCGGTAGGGCCCCAGGGCGGCGGTAGGGCGGTACACTTAATTAAATTGCTGGACTTCGGGGACACAAAATTAATTATGCAGCTTTTTAAAACTAATCAGAGCTTAAATACAAAATTCAATGAACTTTTGTAGCTATAGTTCCCGTCTTAAAGCTTTTGTTTTATTTTGATTTTTCAAGGATGGTTGTGTTGTGATGTAATATTTCTTTCTTACCATGTTGTTTGTTTTCTTCATGTATTAGATACGTCTGTTAGACACCTGCAAGGCGTTTAGGTAATAACTTTAGAACCAGTTTTTCTTTCCCTGAAGCTTAAATACACGACGACATAGTTTGTACAAAATAAACGCTAAAAAACAGTTGCAACGTTTTATCGCCTCGAATCGTACGTAACTAAGTCAGCTAGACTAACCAAAAAATGAAGCCGTAACAACTGTCAGGCAAAATTGAGTTATTTTCCCGGCGGCTAACGTTGACATGTAACGAACGCAATACGATTTAGGAAGCTGCGTGAATAAAGGTAGAATTTGTGCAGTGTCAATCATATGTTACTACTGGTTCCGGGTTCAATATTATTTGTCAAAAGCTTACTACATTTTATACTTAATTTTGTATAGTAAATCTAGAGATTTGATTTAAATCTTTGGGTTCTTCTGTTTATTTTGATGATAAACTTAAGTTGTTTGACAGAAAGTCATAGCTTGATTATTATCTTAGTTCGTTAATTGCATCCGCTATAAATAGGTAGGTTCAAGAAAAAATAAATTAAAATAGCTTTCAACCACCCCTCTTGATTAAATTCGTTATCTTAAATTCCTTTTCAAAGAAGTAAAAATAAATCATGAAACTGATTTCGGTTTTAAATACACATTTCATCACAACTGCAGTTAACAGCTTCAAGCTCATTAAAATCAAAGTTAATTAACAAAATCAGCATAATAACAGCATCGTCGCCGGTTTGGACAACCATCAATTATCAGATTCGAACTTTTTCACCCCTTTCGCTTTTGATAAAAAATTCAGAAACTTGCTGAATAAAATATTTGTTTTTGACGACTTGTTATAATGTTTTTTTATTAGCTTTATATGTAGGTAAGCTAACATAACCAATTGCCTTTTTAGGTGCGTTTCGAGGAAGAGTTTAGGTGCGCTTTATTAGGTGCGCTTCAAAACGGGTGCGCTTCGAGTAATACCTCTTATAAAGACAAGCTCATTTGAAAAAAAAAACAGTAAACATTATCTAACATATGAATGACAAGCCACGAAGGTGACAAGTAAGGAAAATGGTGCAGTTAACTCTAAGAAAACCAACATAAACCTCAGTTATTGTCAAGAAGACAAATATTAAGCCTAAGCTGTAAAGTAGATGGGTTTTGTTCACCACGCCATCGGGTGAATAAAAAGACGCTGTAAATTTTATTGTGTCAAGCATCATTAACTTCTACGATTCGTCACTCCGCCATCTCGCGATCTTTAGATTGTGCCTGTTGTTTTTTCTTTTTAATTTCCCCTAAAAGCCGTTTTAATGTCCCTCTGCGAAACGCCAGCGTTATACGGGTTTTTCTTTTAACCGGCACAGTGTTTACTTCCTTCGTAATTAAGTTAGGGAAACTTCCGTTTTGGAACACGCTGAGAGTGCGTCGGAGTTTTGTGTCTTCCGTAAGGACGGACAATAAAAAAATCTACCAAGTCCGTTAAGTTTGTTCTTTGTGATTTATATGCATTTTGGGAATTGTCCGGGCAGGGTATTTAAATACTGATCCATTTATTTTTCAGTCACAGGCTGTGGGGGACATTTTTAGTAAAAGTGCTTGTGCTTAGCACTTTTACGACCATCAGTTGCAGAAGTTGTTCTTAGAACATTTAATGGGGCTCAAGGGGTTTGCTATGTCTATGTAGCTACACAGTTTGCTATACCAATGTAGTGGTAATGATTAGGTATAGATATGTTGTTGTTTACAGATAGAGATTTGTTTCAGCAGGTACAAAAAGTCAATATAAAATGTGAAAAAGCTCTTCCAAAAACAACATCTAAAATAAAGTCGTGTATCCAATCTTCGGTAAGGGGCTATCGCGAATAAAAAAACGCAATATAAAAAACCGTACAGTCGAATGAATGAATAAAAAATACCGTTCAATGTGTCTATGTCGGAACGCGAACAAGATTATGGCGGTTTTGATGAATGAGCCTCCGGGGCCTCGCCGACATCGCGCCAATTCCATCAGAATATGCCGCTTTAGGAATCCGTACCTGAAAAGTAAAAAACAACTACCATAAAGTGAACCCTTTTATGTTCACTGCATTTATCAAGTAGTCTAGCTAGTGCACGTATCCCGTCAGTTTCCTTACTTTATCTGCGGGGTCTACTGCGTAAGAATATTGATAATTATGAAGTTCAAGTAAATGTTGACATTTAAAGTCATAGGGATTTTTTATGGTTTTTTGGCGATTTTTTTGTTCTTTTAACATCCGTAATAACGAGACCAGCTTCGTTGCAAAAAAACAAAGAAATCAACAAAAAAGCCTTAAAAACAGGGACTTTAAGTGTTTACATTTACATGAACTACTTACTCATCAACATAGTTACGCGGTAGAGCCCCTTGTCGTGGCCGTGCGTGAGGTCCGTAAGGTTTGTTATGGTAACTTGGAGCTTCTGGAGTTATAAGAATACAGCCATTTAGGCCGCGTGTTTAAACTATCACAAAACCAATAGAGTAAACTTTTTTGGGAAGGGAAGATATTTTAGGGAAGCAAGATCTCATAAGTGAAGGGGCAATTCGAATACATTTTGTAGTTAAATCACGTAAAAATACTAGTACGGATCCCATAGCGTGCGAGTCAGACCGACTTGTCGGGTTTTAAATATTTATTTTCTACATATCCATCATTCGCACAATATTTGTAGCTTAATATTTTCAAAGGCTTTACGTTGGATGGCGATGGGCAAATTAACAAAAGTCTGTTTTTTTATTAGAATAAAATTTGGCTATTTAGTATAGTGTACGAGTATGTTCCTTATAATCTATACTTATAATAAAATTAATGTAAATCAATAATTGGCACTCGACTAAAGTAATATAAGATATAACATGGTGCTTCCTGCCTCTTTAGATATATTGAAATGCATTTTTACAATAAAATTATTGCTGGAAATTGAAAAGAAAGATAGATGTGCAAAACTACCCAATGGTGTCCGTTAAAGATTTCCATATTAAACCGATAATGGCACTCGAATAAGGTCGTATAAAACACTTGCTTCCCAGCGTCGTGTTCTTTAATAAAAGGGGCATAATTCACAAAGTACGGCAAGCCAGGAGCCCGGGGGGCCTATACATCATTGAGCTGCCAAGATTTTGGCACTTTCTCATCCGATTGCTGGGAAATACGATTATTTTTATCACCTATCTGACTTCATTTGTTAGAGAACACACCGCAAAAAAAAATTGCAATTAAAATATTATTATGTTATTTTCTTATACAACATTATCTACATCTACATTAATAGGTAATTTATAAGTATAATAGAGGTAACCACTTAGAAAAGTGACGCCTTTGGGAAGAAGACAACATTAGAAAGATAACCACGTGACCCTGAGGGGTTTTGTCGCTGTAGGAGACAATTCTCAATTTCAAAAAATCTTTCACCTATACATAAAGCCCAATTGTTACCGAAACATGAAATATAAGTATGGTCCGACTATTTCCTGATCAGAATAGTCTATATTAAGGCGGTTGTATGACCGAAAGTAGCGCCCTCAGAGGTTTTTATTTAATAAGTTATTAATAGAAAAAGATTTTAATAATGTTTATCGTGGAGATTTTAGGGCCCATGGTCTAGTATTTAATGAAGGTATCACTACATGCCCTCGTAGTCATTCGTAGAAGTAGATAGCAAATGTGTCAAAAACGGCCACTTTTAGCAGTTTTGCTATCTACTTCTAGCAGTGACTACGAGGGAATATAACGCTACCGTCTAAAAATACTAGACTGTGGGCCCTAAAATCTCCACGATAAACATTTTTAAAATTGTGTATTAGATTTATAATATTAAATATAATTCACCGCGGCGCCACTTTTGCTCAGGGTACCACCTTAAAGTTTATTTCATAATTTTATATAAAAATATCAAAAATACCAGTAATCATTTAATTCATAAGTTCAAACAATTCAATATGGAAATGGAATACTTCATTTTTAAATGTAACAGCAGAATACAACTGAATGAAAACAGAAGTAACTAATTTCGATCAGCACTAATAATCGCATAACGCGATGTTGTCCATAACATAAAGCCCATCTGCATCCGATTATAAATTACATGTTATTGAAAATATAACGAGTCGGGTCATTACACAGTGTCGAAATGCGAGTGTTCATTAATCGACGACTGACGGGCGAATCTCGACCGATTTTTAATTATTTTCGTTACTACGCTGGAAATATAATTTTCAGTGGAAACAGTCGCTTTATTGGAAATCATTGTTTTCAACATAGAGTATGATACGCTTTTTTCTATAAGTAATCATGGTGTTTGGGAGAAACCTGTTAAGTCCAAAAGGTACATGACCAAATTGGACCTGACAGGTTTCTCCCAAACACCACAGTCAAACTTTATCCAAATAGAGGAACTAATTAAAAGGATATACGAGGTTTTAAGAACTACTTCCTGTTGGCAGGTTCCCAGTGACAGCTGACATGGCCCCAGTGAGCTCTCTGCTGGTGTATTACGTCACGGAGGCGGGAGAGCCAGTCAGTGACGTCGCTAGCTTCCACGTCCGCCTGTTACATAAGGAGGTGAGAATTTTCAGAATATTTCAGACATCAAGAACAACTTTAGGAGATGAGGATATACCAGCTCTTGTTGAACAAATCAAGAACAACTTTATGTAACAGTGTTTATGTAACATTACTGTGTGTGTCAAAGCCAGTGTCTGAAATAAGTTTCAAGTAATCAAATAAGTTTCACTTGTATGTACTTAGTTCTAGAAGTCTATTATAGACGTTTGTCCTCAGTATTCCAGCACACTTACCTGCCTGCCTAGCATGACCGATTTATATCGCGTGATATAGCATTTTATCGACACTTAACTGTCAAACTCCTTTGTCTTTTTGACAGTTAAACGTGATAAAACGCTATATCACGCGATATAAATCGGTCATGCTAGGGGGGCTGAGTACCTTTTTTATTTTTTTGATGCTTCTGTAAATTGAAACATTTGAATTGGGGAATTTTTGGTTGGATTTATCCATACTTTAATATAATAAATTCGAAAGTAGCTCTGTCTGTATGTTACGTTTCACGTCTAGACCGCTGGACTGATTTTGAAGAAATTTGGTACGAATATAGACGAGACCTTGAGGAAGGACATAAGCTTTTATTAATTTTGGGCGTTTTATGTTGATAACTGAACTCATTATACCAAAATATCCATTAAAACTCGCCGCCTAAGTTTAACACTATACCACTATAACCCAGTGGTTCATGAAAATTGCATCTAAACCTCTGTTTATATTTAACAGAGCCGTGATGAACCAGCTGGCGTGAAATTGAAATAGCGTTTACAAACCTTAATTAGTATACTGTTGATTCTGAAAACCGTCCTTAGAATGCCTTTATATATATCTACGATTATTCAGAGTCTCTTAATGGTCTTAGAATTATTTACTCAAGGGGAGACAGTGGCGTTTTCCTTAATTTGATTTTCCTCTTAAGACCCTTCGTCAACATCTCAATGAATTTTTAAAAGTGTTCGTTCCTTAAATGAAAGGGAATAATTAAGCTTCATGTTACTTGTAGGTGTTGTGTTTTAGTCTATTGAATGAGTTGTTAAAACATTAATTTACTCAATTTATTCAAAAGTTCATCAAATTCAATGTAGTTAATTGAAGAGTCGTAACCATAGCAACATTTTAATTAACATAATTTGTCTTACACGAGAACTTGAGATAGTGTTTACTAAGATTAATCGTATATTCCACATTGACAGTTTGTGTTTCCTTAACATATTCAATTCTCCTAACTCATTAGTGGTCGGAATCATGGAAGGAAATCTTCATTGCTCTGACGTTTAGGTGTTAGTACAAGTACTTCGTTATTTTGGGTAAATCTAAATATTTGTCAACAAAACGTGTTTTAAAAAAAATTCGAGGAGTAAAAATAGTCTAAAACTAAAATCTTTGTAGTAAACTCTCCCGATCGCTTCAAAACACTTAAAACATTTTTTCATTTTATAATGAACTTATTAAATTAAGACAATTCCCATTAATTACTGATTTACTTAGATAAAACCCTAAGTGGTAGACGTTCACAACTATGAATGAAACTATACTTCATTTTCGAGTGTCGGTTAAGGCTCCGTTACGCGAAATCACTTGTCTCTGTCTTTTTCTTTATGTGTAAAGAGTATGGAAAATAACCTCACTTCTGCACTTTTTCGATGTTTTTCGTTGTTTTTTCATCATAATCTTTAGCACAATTATCTTTCTTAAAAAAAGTTATTGGAGCAACTGCTAAGTACGTTAATAGTAGTTTATGATACTGATGCATAATGAGGGGTATTAAAACATGAGTGTGTGTTTAAAAACCGAGCCGTAGGCGAGGTTTTTAATAGTGTCACACGAGTGTTTTAATACCTAGTTATGTGCAGTTTCATATACTACTTTATCTACACTCATACATTTGGGATTGAACCTACTAAATAAAAGATCAATGTTAGAAAAGAGAGACTTTGGTTGTAATAAGTCATTTCCTTAGCTGCATCTAAAATAATTTTGCAGTCAAATTTTTTTCACACTTTTAAGCAAGAATAAAAAACACCTACGAAATTCATTATAACAAAATGTAATAATTGAAATCAAAATTCAAAACTTTTTGTAATGCTCCAAAAATGGCGCGCATTCCATTAGAAAAAAAATTAGATAAGTAGAGAAGGCTATGGATGAGTGCATTCTTGCAAACTAATCGCAATAAGTCATCGATCACCATAGAGTGCATTTTAATCATGGAAAGTATGTGGGAAAATATCGTTGTTTTTTTTTAATATCACGGCACTACCTTCTTTTTGGATTTGCCCTGTATCGTAATGAGAAAAAAAGTTATTTTATGATGCAGCTGACTGCGTCGTAACGAGTTTTTTTTTTAATTTTACCTATTCACGAAAATAAAGTACGTATTTATATTACCTTTTTTGAATTCATATTTAGAACATTACGTTGTGAGTGTAGATAAAGTGTATTTTGATGTAGAATTCAATACGTTTCCGCTATTATTTACGCCAAAAATATGGCCCGCGACAAGCGCTTTTGATGATATTCTGATTTTTTTTTACAATCATCTGTGAGGTTTATACGCAATTTAATACTTGTAGGTACTAGATAATCTCTTTAGCTTGTCGTATGTTTTTTTGTGGCTACAACTTTACGTTTTCTTTATAAAAATATGGCCCGCGCAAACCATGTTTTCCTATATTATTGCCCCTTAAACTATGTTATCATTTTGGAATTAAACTGTAATTTTAAATACGAGCAAAATTTATTGAAAGCGGCGTTTTAATTGGACGTAATATTCTCTTCCTTCCTCGTTTCCGACCTTTTAAGGGTAACAGTTCTCGTTACAAATTCCTTAATTGTCGCCCCAATAATTGTAGCCATTGAATAAATTCTATTGCATATTAAAAATGTTCTACCTATTATTTTTTCTTATTTTGTGTACGTAGGTACTATAGAAAGTTATTTGATTAAAGTTCCTTTTAACAATTTTGAAAGTAAACGTAATAGTATTTTAAGTTTAACCTCAGTTTCACGAAGCGAATAACAGAAAAGTTTTAAACAAAACCAAGATAGGTCTGGTATTAGTATATAGTATACATTATTTTTTGAGTTTGGATACTATTTGAATTTCAGCCTTTTTCCCGTTATAAAAAACCTCATTTATTTCATGAAAGTATAATTACAAGTCCTTATCGTACTGTACATGACACACTGAAAAAAAAATATGTTTACTGTAATAAAGATCTTGTTTAACGTTATCACACATCTTGACTCCATATGAGCCTAACAAGATCTTATCTATTGAAACTAAAAGAACTTTGTTAAAAATACTTTTTTAAGTCAACTAAGTATTGTTTTGGTTTAGACACGACTAGATGGTTTGTTTTAGCTTAGATCTTACCTAATTGAAGAATGAAACTTTATCACATTAACAAACATTATTAATAGATTCAACTTAGGTGTATTAAATATTTATATTGCTTTAGCTAAGATCTTAGACAGTTAGAGCAAGTAAGGGAGATAAATTAAGTAACCTCTTATTCGACATAGATATGAATTACTGTTATATTAACTAAGTAACTTGATTGCAATAATTATTGTTCTTATGTGCAGCAACAAAGTTACACTGTTGCAACAATTATTGTTCTTACCTAATTGAAGAATGAAACTTAGTCGACATAGATATGAATTACTGTTATATTAACTAAGTAACTTGATTGCAATAATTATTGTTCTTATGTGCAGCAACAAAGTTACACTGTTGCAACAATTATTGTTCTTACCTAATTGAAGAATGAAACTTAGTCGACATAGATATGAATTACTGTTATATTAACTAAGTAACTTGATTGCAATAATTATTGTTCTTATGTGCAGCAACAAAGTTACACTGTTGCAACAATTATTATTCTCTTGTGCAGCAACAAAATTACTTGTTGCAAGAATTATTGTTCTTTTGTGCAGCAACAAATCCACTTTGTTGCAACCATATTTGTTATTATGTGCAGCAACAAAATAAATAATTTTCAATAATTATTGTTCTTGGGTACAGCCACAAAGTTATTTGATTGTAATAATTATTGTTTTGTTGTACATCAGCCAAACTGCTTGATTGGACACAATTATTGATAAGATGGTATTATTTAGGATTTGAAAAAATATGACTTACCCCAGGTGGGATTCGAACCCACAGCCTCTCGCAATCCGGGCGATTGTTCTTCCATTGAACTATAGAGACATTAGTTTAAATTTTTCAAGCGCTTATAACGCTGTGAGCCATCATAATCAGCGAGCAAACTAATTGTTCTGTAGTTCGGAAGAGCTAAGGTAAGTCAACCTTCTTAAGTGAAAAAAAATTGCAACAATTGTGTTCAATTAAGCAACGTGGCCAGCAACAGAACAATAATTAGTACAATCAAGTAACTTATAACAATAATTATTGAATACAAATTACTTTGTTGAGAAACAAAAGAACGAATTGTAGGCATATAGTTTTGTCGATCACTATTAGAACAAATGTATAAAGTATCTGCTAAAATATAGCACAGCTGTTTAATTTTGCGATATCAAAGTTGGTTCCATAGTCAATTTGCTTATATTAATATGTTATTCTCCCATTTTAGTTTGTCTACTTGCCTTGTGTAAACTTTAAATAGGTTCTAGAAAGAATATCAATTAAAAAAACAAATTTCATATAATTAGTTTTATTCATTTATAAAGTACTTCGCACAGTTACATATTTTTTTCCATTACTAAGAATATTTATATTGCACGGGATAGGATTTGCTCTATTCAGCATCGGATTTTAAATGTTTGATAAAAGCATCACGCGTCTCTGCCTTGGATGGTTTCCAGCTCAAGCTATGTTTCCCTTTTATTTGTTTATTCTTTGATTTTACCGTTGTTGAATTTAATAGATAGGGAATAGATAGAAATGCTACAACATTTGTATCTTCTTCTCTGGATGCTGAAACAAAGGAACATTACATACAGCCCATATTTTAGTTTGATTTAAATCAGAAAATAATTAGAATTTTTTTTTATGAACAACGGTGAGACTTAAGAGTCTAAGGCTAAGGCCTTCACAATGCAATGCTGAAAACATTGTTGTTATGGCGTCAGACTTAGATAAGATGGTAGCTACCCAAATGGACTTACAACAAGTTCTACCACCCTCCAAACCGAATACAATATGTAACCCCGCTGGGAATCGAACCCGGGACCCCTAGGTCTGATACCGGTGGTGGTACCACTAGACCATAGAGGCGATTATTTAACTATGTTATTTTTTATTTATTGTGAATAACCACGTGAACGGCTATAAGTTAATCAAATACCATATATGACATAATACTGAAACAGAAATAAAACTTACATTCAGCGAGACAGTGCAGCTCAAGGGCAAAGTTATCTCTAGTTTTCTTCTTCTTTAATAATTCCAAGATTTTTACTTTCACTATCGGAAAGTATATAAATAAATTGCTTTCTTCGTCTGCATAGGCTGCTTTAAAGTCGGCAATTAACTATTAAGCAAAACACATAAAATTATTATCACTAATAGAGAAACATAAAAAACCGGCCAAGTGCGAGTCGGACTCGCGCACGAAGGGTTCCGTACCATTATCTATAAAAACGGCAAAAACGGTTGTATGAGAGCCCCACTTAAATATTTATTTTATTCTGTTTTTTAGTATTTGTTGTTATAGCGGCAACAGAAATACATCATCTGTGAAAATTTTAACTGTCTCACTATCATGGTTTATGAGATACAGCCTGGTGACAGACGGGCAGATGGGCAGACAGACAGACAGACATACAGACAGACGGACAGTGGAGTCTTAGTGATAGGATTTACCCTTGGGTTAGGAACCCTAAAAACAAACAATATTATCATAAGGCTATATTAAATCAAGTGATCTTAAAAAGGATGGTATTATGACTCTTTTTTTTATATCAGAGAAGTTCTAGTTTCATGCTCTATCGTTATATATTATATATTCTATCGTTATCGTAATATGTTATTTTCTATTATATTATTTACCAACATTCAAAATACTGTAATATTAGGTAGGTACTTACGTCAATAAATAAGTAGAATAAGTATAGGTACATACCGAAAAATTGTTAAGAGTTGTTGTCAAGTTGGAGAAACTCTTTTTTCCATAGCTCCCAACACCTTGTAAATAAGACTCTTGGTCCTGTATGTGGTATCAAATCTTTAACGTCTTGTTGGGACAGGGCCGATAAAGCCTGCGTTGTAATACGCTGTTCTGAAAGAGAATTTTTAAGCAAGAATAAGTAAGTTTAAGCGGTCGGAGACGAGCTGAGGTTCGACCTCAGTAGCATACCGTTGAAGAGCCCTTTACGTATAATATAACAAGTCTTATTCTATGAACTATTCAGATTATATTAGTAGGTGGGTCATAAACATCATTGGGTAGGGTAGGTACAATACAGTCCGCGTGGCGAATGATGATGACCCCTGGCGAAATGTGGAAGATACTGTTTTCGCAGTCAAGTAGATAATCCACGTAGGTACTGTAGGTAGGTAGGTACCCAAACGTTTACCAGTAAAACGGTACCCTTGTAGTTTTATTTTGTAAGCGTTTGGGAATCTACCTACCTATGTAGTCGTGTATGTGGGTAAGTAGGTACCTACCTATGTAGGTAGGCGCGTTTCGGCGGGGCGGCTCGAGCTGGCCCGTGATATCTCGCGCCCGTGAGAAACCAGCATAAGACCGTTGTTTGTTAGGTTATTACCTACCTACCTGCTGGCTTCTCACGGCCCGAGATTTCATTTCATGGGCCCGGTGCTTCGCGGGCACGAACGCGAGCGCGCCCGTGGCGGCCCGAAAGCGCGCGTGATAGTGCAGATGAAATGAACGTCAGATATTTATTTGTTTATTCACAATTCACGGTCACAATATCTGTGGACCTGGCTCTCAAAATGCACAAAAACAAAACAATGATAACATGAAACTAGTAGTACCTACTTACTTATCTAAATTTTCGAGACGCGTAAGTAGGTATCGGGCAACGAAGACGCTAACCTTCTAGGTAGGTAGGTACCTTCCGAGTTTCATTGCAATCGATTTACTTAGTAGTTTCAGCATAACAAACACACACACACACACAAACTTTCGCATTTATAATATTAAAATAATAAAGTAGGTAAGATAGGTAGTTAAACATTTAAATTACTTACCTGCAAATATAGGGATTAAACTCGGAAGGCCCCAAGTTCTTAACAATTCTGCTACGTCTTCGTCCATTTCACACACAGATGTCGATATCGTTTCACACATTCACCACAGTAACTGCACTTATCACTATCAAAAATAAAATATAATAATTAGCACCGGCCTACTACGTCAGCGTCGCGCGCGATATGCAAATGCATGCCTGCCTGCATGATTTGGTTGGTGCCGCGTTCGGTTGGCCGTTGAAGGGGCGAGCGGGCCGCGGGGTGTCGCTAGGGCTGCCACCTCTCCTGGTTTGACCCGGAGTCTACGGTACGGGTTTGAGTAGGTTCCCTAGCATAATATGTCAAAGCATAATATGATTTCGCCGAATGATGTTTACGCATAATATTAATTAGTCATAACAGATTTATGCATAATTTTTTAAGCATAGCTACTTTAAGCATAATATTCTTTAGCATAAATTTAAACACGCATAATGCTATTACCGCATATTTTTTTAAACAAAAAAAATGAAATCACTTCGAAACTTGCACATTTAAAAGCTAGCTAAAAATTTACACTTCAAATAAATATATTGTTTGTCACAGCATGACTAGGGGTATGTATTACAATGCCGAAGTTGAAAAGGCCGAATTTTACAAGACCTATGGACGAAACATCGAAAATCAAAAGGTCGAATGCTTGTTTGGCCATACGTTTAAAATCACGAAAGGACATTTTAACTAAATACTAAATCCCGAAGCTTTTTTCTATTAACAGGCAAGATAACAAGGTTGGTGGAGGCAAATTACCAAAAATCGCGCTGCGCGGGCGTTTTTTTCTATCAACAGGCAAGTTTTCAAGGTTAGTGGATTAAACTGACCAAAAATCGTGCTGCGTGGCCATTTTTTTGCTTTATTTAACAAAAAAAAAATACGATTTTTCGAAAATCTCCGGGTCTGCTCTTGTTGAAAGGTGGCAGCCCTAGGTGTCGCGCTCGTCTATTGGAGGCAGGTCGGGACATGCACGGGCCTGCACGGCACGTGGAGTACCTATACATACTAATCTTATTTGAATTTACAAAGAAGGATAGTCAATTCGACGAAATTGTTGATTGCAATAGCAACTTTGTATTTATTAAATTAAGCTTCTAAAATTTGTTAACGCTATCATTAGGATTATTAGAAACAATAACTCGGTTATGTTTGAATTGGTTTAGAACATTATCAATACAACGCAATAATTGATAATGCATACACAGGGTCTTTGTAAAAACAAATAAAAGAAAAGTAATTAATTTAACAAAAATCCCTATAAATTCAAGGAAGTAATTAGTCGTTTTGATTAAGATTATTTATTAGAATAAACAGTTTACTTCTTTGTGGCTTAGACAAATTTAACCTGACTGGTATAACTACCTTTTCTTGTTTTTAACATACAATAACAACGTTATCCCAAATATTTTGACGCCAACTAAGAAAAAATGCCACTTTGTTGGAGTCTATTTTTTTCAGTGCAGATATCTGTGACATTTCACCCAGTAACAACTGTGCGTTTAATCAGCGACTGGCTAATGAAAGGCAATTCGTGGAGCTAAAGGGTGTAATTAAGAACCTCCGTAATTTCGCCGATTTCGCTCGAAATCGGCCTGATACTCCTGTTTTATGCGACTCGAGTATTGACGCTACCCTCAGCGGTAATCACGCGGTAATTTTAAATCGGAGTTGTGAACGAGATATGGAAATCCACAAAGTTTTAATTGTAAGAGGTAAAATGTTTCGACTGAAATAATAAGATGGTAGGTAGGATTTAGAAATGATTGAACATTAAAAGCATTTCGAGCCAATCATCGCATCCGTAATACCATGTTAACGACCGTTATTGGTTAAAGGATTTCGGTAGTTCTGCCTTTTTCTGGTAACGTCTCGATAACAATGATAGAGCTATCGCAGTGGTTCGGTATCCGGTAAAAAAACGTTCGTCACCAAATTGCCTAAAATACAAGCGTTGTAGTTGGTGTAACTTATCTATTACCTTATCAAACACTTACTTATACAATCTAACCATAAATGTATAAACATTGTAATTGTAAAGAAAATAAAGCATTTTTTTTTTATAACTTAGTGGCGACGGACGACCCAATTCGTGAATTTTTTAACCGACTTCAAAAATGTGAAAAGGAGGCGGTTATCTATTTGTCGCGTTTTTTTATATGTATGTACACATTACTCGAAGACGGCTGAACCGATCGAAATGATTCAACCGTTATAAGATTAGGTTTGTTCCCAAGTTGGTCCCATTTTTGTTTCAGTTGAGTTTGTGAAATCAATCAAGCCGACCAAGACGACCTAATATTGAAACTTTAACAAATTGAATCCTGAAACGGTAAAGTTTACCTATACGAAATTTGGGTGTTCCTGAAAGTTTGAGTTTAAAGCGCATATTATAATAACACTGAATTATTGAATGCACTTGACCGTATAGATTTAATAATAATAATAATAATATTCTTTATTGCACACGAAAAAACATTACAGACAAAGAAACAGAGGAAAGAAGAAAGTACACAATAGGTGGCCTTATTGCTAGACAGCAATCTCTTCCAGGCAACCTTGAAATTTAATTTTTTGAAAAAACTTATTTCTATACTGTGTCAAATAAGCATATTTTTGACGTTTGAATAAAGCTCCAAACGTTTTTGAAGCTTTATGTTCATTAATGCCAACACCAAAATTAATACTACAGAAAGTTGAAAACTGTGTTTCATAACAAAATACCAAAAAAAAATTCATAAATATCGCTTTTTCGTCAAATCCACTCGAATAAGGCTATTACCAAAGTTGCTTAGAATGTTATTTTAAATCATTCTCTCCACATAGAGATTCTGTAACTTTTGGATATAAAAGTCATTATTTAATTACCAATCATTATAAAGCAGAATATGTGTTGCGTGAAAGTCGATCGATGTGAACGATAGAATCGATATTTCGAGTTGTTCTCAGTCATTTATACTACAGATTTATACTAGACAGTGTCGATAAAATACATGACTATCAATAGTATTAAAAGTGAAGTGCCTACCTATTATAGTTTTTTCACTCCTCTTGCTCAAAAAGTGCGTCATTGTAACGTACAAGAGTCGAGATAAAACTGCATAATAAGCCCTAGGGGATAAAGTTTTTTCTTTTTTAATGTTTGTCTATTACCAATGAGCCTACTAACACGAAGAAGTCTTTATTCATAATCACGAATAAAAACTCGCTCGACTTAATACTAGGGGTCTATTACGAAAAGTTTAATGCGATACACGCAGCTGCGTCCGTGCTTCGTTCTGATTGATTCCTATTACAAAGCACTTGCGTATGCGATATTTCAAAGTGATTGCATAAATTTGACAGTTTCTCTCTAGTGAATCCGTCATTATTCGTTCAATAGACTATGGACTACGATGCTATATTAAAAATATTTGTTATAACTACAACCGACGAACTGCGGACGACTATCGTGACCAAGTTTCGTAATAGGCCCCCAGTTTCTCATTCTTATTTTTGAAAATGGAACTAAAAGCATCTCTTCGGTGAAATCATAGACTTATTTATACTCTGTGTACAGAGTGAATCGTAGAATGCGTGTTTGTGTTGCTTAGCTGCTACAGCAGAAATTAAAAAAGGTACCATGGCGCGAAATCTTTAGAATTTTTCTATAATTACAAACTGATTGAATTGTGTGACTGTAATAGGAAAGAAATAATTTTAATCTTTTGCCGTCAAGCACAAATCATTTATTTAAATATTGTACAAAAAGTTTATGAAGTGGAGGATAGAAAAACGAGTGGATTCGTTTACGGAAGTAGGTATAAACTATTTGATATTGTATTTTATTTTCTCGCAATCGTAGTGAAAAGTATAGTGTAACACACGACGCTAAAACCCATTGTAACTCGGTTTCTATTTATTCCCTCTCTAAAGCTCGGGAATAAAACTACCTCGTATGCAATGGGTAATTTTAGCGTCTTGTATAACAATCTACTATTGCAACTCTGGAATGCGCGTGAATTTAATGAGTTTCAACCTTATTGCATTGCCTTAAGAGTGTTGACGCGCGCATTCGTGAGATGCAAGAACTATATTACAAGTGGATCTGGGAGCTATCGATATATCGATAATCGATTATTCGCAACACTAGAACATGATTAGACAGCTTAGTAAGTATAGGTAGCATTAATTAGGCTTATAATGTTGGCCACTGGCTTGGAACACGGCGTGTAATCAATCATGACTAAATAATTAACATCATGTAAATACCTAGATGAAATCAGAATGCTTTTGCTTGCTAATTTGAAGAGATATACGACACACTGATGGTTTTAACAAAGAATATAAAACAATGAACTAACAATGAACTTAGTGAACAAGTAAGCATTTTATAATAATAGAGTTGCGAGCGCGTGAAAGTTATTTGTATTACTTTTCATTTATACTTTTCATGTAATTTGAGTTTCGTAATTCAGTCCACGCAAATAAATTAGGTCTCTATAAACATAGCTGTTGTTATTTCCATCCAAGTACTAACCTTACAGTAACAATAGACTAAATAGTTAAACCTTACATCCGTAATTATTTATGTGGTATATTTCTACTTGAACAGGTTGCTGTAGCCATCGAAGAGAGACGCTGGTGGTACCCGCGGGCAACTCTTCAGCTGCGCGTCTTGGCACCACCAGATTCCACCATGTGCCTCATTGGAGCCCGCGCACCTCCCGATGCACGATTTGATCCTCACCAAACGTAAGTACACCCTTCAAATGAGCAACTAGCTTAAAGCTTAAAGCTTCAGTAGCTTAAAAATGCATTGGTTCTGAATTTTTTAATCAAGTGGATGTTCTCTGGCAGTAACTATCTCAAAATACGCTACTCTATACCGTTTAATTCAAGTGAAAAAATCGTGACATGAGAAACTCTTAAAGGCCAATTTCCTCTAAAACAAATGTTTTGTTCTTACCTAACAACTGAACTCCTAATCAGCCTCAGTGAAGTCTGCTCAAGCCAATCACCTTTGTAGCGCTCTCTGAACTTGATACAAAGAACGATGGAAAAATGCCTGTCGTTCGAGGAAAGTTCACTTTAAAAGCTCCTTTGCCAATATTCTGTGCATTTTTTTTTATTTATCTTCGTAATGATGTTCAACTTTGAATTTAATTTTTTATGAGTTACTACCTACTTAAAAGAAAAGAAACAAAGAAACTGCGAATATGATTTCTTCTTCAGTGGCTAAGGAATTTACATGGGTCGATTTTAGTCACCTGTGACGTTCGACTTTATTATATAGGTAGTCCGTGACGGGATGGTCTTGTGGGAGTAGTGTCATACGTTCCTAGCACGGTCATGATATCGTACGGTGTAGTGGGCAGAAACCTTTATAAGAAAAAAGTTTTGTTAGTTCTACGGCAGAATTGCCCAGTAAAACAAATGGGAACGAATCGACCGACGTTTGCTTGTGCTAGAGGTTGTAAGTTATCAAGAAAAGGTACGTCTTGCACGTGTGGGTGAACCTCTAGACCACAGAGGCGGTTAAGACGTCGTCTTACAAGGCGGTTACCTCAGTTCAAAGCGGCCCCAATACGTCAGTCAGATGCTGACACAATACCGCGTGTCATCATAAGCGGATATGCCACTATGTAAGACTATACATCTTGTGTTGAAAACATACGGAGGAGCTTTGAAAACGTCTCCGGAATTTAAGACTTCGTAGAGTTTTAAATTCTGAAATTGTTATAAGATTAAGTGGAACCAAATTATGTGCCAGAACCAAATTGGTGAAGAAAATGTTTTATTTTACCCAAAAAAATCTATAGAAGTCACTGGCTTTATATACCGCGGACTCCTGCGCCAAACCGTGCGGTCCTCAGTTCAGCAAATGAAAGTTGGATTAGAAAAAAAGTCGTCACTAAAAAGTCACTTAAGTATTTTACACATTTGACCTGACCACCCCCTGAAATCCTGGCACATAATTTGATTCCACCCTATTACTAGGTTCTGGTGAATATTGGCACTGGCACAAAATTACAGAATCAAATAATTTGTTACACAAAAAAATAAAAGAAGAAAACTACCTATAAGAAACAAAATTCGCAAACAAACAAATAACAATAAGCATTTACAACATAATTCATCGCGGACACGTTCGGTAACGTCTCAAACAAAATAAACGGCTTAATAAAAACATGTCGCTCAAAAACACGGAAAAGACCCGTATATTTTATATTTCCAGTAGCTCATAGCCAAGGATATGTCACGGTTCGGGGAAGCGATTCATCTTACGCTCCGTTTGCTGAAGGAAATTCACTGGAAATATTTGCTGGTCTTTCATCTGTCTAAGAGTGGGATACGTACGGTTGAAATGTCCGTTCCGTGACTTTTTATGTCACTTCAATAACTTCGGGAGATTGATTGTCCTAGCCTCCGGATAAAGCCGCGAGCGATCGGTTTTGCAAAGGCTCATCTTTTTGCGAATCTATTGTAAATAATACGTTTGAAAAACTATACATTTTGTTGAGTAATACATCTATCCACAGCCATGTTTTAGTCAGCCCTATCTCACTTGTTTATAACACTTCAATTCCACCAACTTTAAAATGTTAAAAAAGCCTGAAATCTAGAGATTAGCCAGTGAATCGATCTCTTGTCCACTTGCGTTGTTCACCTGGGTGGACTACGGGGATGGTGACTGTCCCCATTTTTGTTAGTAACAGCATGAATTATTATGCTGATGTTAAAGATGTTGTGTAAAAAAATAATATTAGCTTAAATAAAACCAAAGCTAAAACCTGGATTAACGCCTAAAGTGGCCACTTTGAGCGTTAGCTAAACAAACACATTTAAATTAAGAATTTACCGCATACAAAATTAGTTGATAACTAATTCTAGTTTTTATATTTTTCAGAATTTTATTTAACATAGTTATTCGTTGTAATGATTTTTTCTTGATTGGCGGCGCTAGTGGACGCGCGATGCACCCTGAATTTGTTTTTAAAATGAATACAATTTCTAGGGCCCGTCACTTATACGGTTTCTCGATTTGAAACTTGTATTGAGAAAAACCTTTAAGAAAACCAGCAAGCCCGACTGTGTGAAATGCTCATATTAATACCGTCTCTATTTCCAGGCCTTCAGAACACGACGAACAACCAGGCCCAGAGTTTGTGTCAGCCGGCGTCTCCCTGTTCGTCGGCGGCGGCGCGTGCGGCGGTGGGGTACTGTACAGGCAGCGCACCGCCCCCGCACCACACACCCCCGCGCACCTCGTCCCGCCGGCCACTCACGATAGACTGTGGATGTGGAAGTGCTTCAACTATACGTGAGTTTTATATCCACAGTGTTTACTGTGTACAATACGTCAATACAATACAATAATCATTCACGAAAATATCATAACATATGAAACAGCAAATTTTTTCGTGAGTTCAGAATTGGTTCAAAATAATGTTCAGTATGATGGTCCCTATCTATCATATTCGGCATTAGGAGTTATTTTGTAACACGTTGTATATCGACGCAGTCCCGTGAATATTTTGACGAAGAGCCAAACTTATAATTAAACGCAAAACAAATAAAATATACCGTAAACACTAAAAGCATATCCACCTATCCAATCCCGTTTTTCTAGACAAGAACATAAAAGGGTCGATGTACTCTTAATAGAAAATAATCTCGATATGTAGCAGACAGCCAATAACAGTGAGTGCTCACCTGCACTAATAGAACTAAGTGGTTTAATCATAACTTAACTAAATTATTTATTTCATAAAACTGACAATTTTCTATTGTATTACTATACAACGAGAACTGTGTTATGTTATTAACAACATACATACATATACTCACGCCTGTTTCCCATGGGGGTAGGCAGAGACTATGGATCGCCACCTGCTACGATCCTTGCACACTTCTTTCGCTTCATTAACATCCATCAATCTTTTCATACATGCCCTGCGGTTTTTGTCACTACGTACACCAGCCTTTTTTATTAAAACCTCTATTTGGTCCGCGTAGGTTTTGTTATTAACAAGTTTTTCGGTAAAAATGTGGTCTTACAACGCAATGATTTCTATTAGTTTTAGAATAAGTAGTAGATTGTACAACAAGTGCATAAAATAATGTACGAGTTTATAATACACTCTGCTTTTCACTTCGATTGTGAGGAAATTGAACAGCAAGAATGAAATAACAAGTTAATTTAACGAAGTTTGATTGCATGTGTGGCTGTTTACCTGACGACTATTGTCTTGTCGAGTCTGAGACTTAGACGAAGATTATACTTTAAGCACTAGAGCATGAAAAGTGATTTTATGCAGCCTATACCAACATAAAGACGAACTTTACGAGCATGAGAAATGTTTTTTTTTATTTAAACCTAAAAGAACCATTAATATTACAATTAAACTAATATTTACGTACCTATACTTATTTAAATACACGTTGGAAGTTCTGTAGTATTTAAATGTATATTGCCGTATTCCGCAACTCGCTACAAAACCATTGAAATTATTTCCACATACATCAAACGTCCCGCTACTATCGTAATAACGCATTCGTAACTCAAACCGGACGGCATGATAAAGTAATACCGGATAGTGCCGTCCGGCGCCGTGACAGAGATAAAGCGGTCTCTAACTTTATGTTACGGCGCACTGACTTATGGTAATGCTGCCTTTGGACACGCGTCTTTCAAAAAGCTGGGAAATAAGTCTTTAAATTAAAGATAATGGAGACTTTTATTTGATTATTTGAGTCAAAACGTGATATATATTTTGTTAATACGACAAGGGGCCTTATAACTCAATTCCATCACAATCGATGTACGTCCATCGCTGTCTCTTAAAGACAGACGTTGAAGTATTTGTATTACCGCAGTAATGGTCGTTGGACATACGATGTACAATTGTACATACATACGTACACAATGCACAGTGTATGTCAAACTGAAGCTAGCATAAGGTCAGCTTATGAGTAAACCGTCGCGTCGTGCGTCGTAAAATTCCGTTCAGCAACCTTTTATTAAAATAGCTCTTTATAATACACAACTCTTTATAATATTGCACTCTGATTTTCCGTGAAGAAGTAGCTAGGCACATACATTCAACGTGCAATCGGTTTCTGTAGAAGTGGAAATACCCGCTTTGCTATTTCTTTTTAATTCGAAATAAGAAAATAAATATTGCATTTCTTAGAAAACCAATCTGGTTCTTGTCGTGAACTGTGTATCTAGCTTAACTGCTAAAAAGCAGAAATACGGTTTTTATTTAAGGATCGTAAACTAAAATGGTAGTCTCATTTTGGCTGGTAGTAAAAAATCTTTAATATATTAACAAATTATAAAATCCTTTTAAATTACTTAGCTTACATTGATTTCATATTGCAAAGTTTAAAGTTTGGTAATATCAATTTAATTTCAATGTCAGTTTTAATAGTTTAGGACGCAAATAATTTAAGTGGTTTAAACCACTATCCAGACTAATCCAGACTGCGAGAGATTCAGAGTTCAAACCACAAGACAATGTAATAACACTAATAACTTAATAATCCCAGTATTCAAGATGGTTGCACTTAAAACAAAACTTATGATGCTTTCCAAACCGATAGGTAACTTACAACTCGTAAGTCAATCCGGACGGCTTGATAAAGTGAACCCGCATACTGTCGTCCGATTGTGCGACAGAGACAAAGCGATTTCCCGCGCGATCTAAGTTCGTGCTACGCATCGCAGATTTATAGCAGTTACGAATAAAAATGAGACTTTATTACGTAAGAAAGATTTTTATTGCCTCCTAGATGCCATCTCCAGATATGAGCATGCCAAAATTTATCAAATAAAATAGGTTTATTACTTATATTTTGGATACTTTGTCGCGGTATACAATGTCGTTGAAAATTAATTTGACACATAGAAGTAATATTCTAATAGATATTCCTTCCAGTGTACATTCATCTTCCTATTTATTTGACTTGATAGGAATCTTGATGAGTGTTGAATCCAAGTTAACCGTGGTTAGCTAAGATTTTAAAATATTGGAAATATATAAATGATATTAATTATAAAATATATTTATGACATTCCTCTTAAATAGTGCGTAGTGTTCCTAATGGCCTTTTTATTCTTATGGAACCCATGAATAAGGTATTGTTATTATAATTTTTAAAGACATAGCGAGGATGAGTTTTTTTAATGTTAATCAAGACTTTTTGAGCCATTTCAAATTTCCTTTGAAAGGTTTGCTAATATTAAGTAATGTCACATTAAAATAATATCTAAAAAACGATCCTTTCTTTTAACAGCAGTCAACTTTCCACGGACGGCGTCACAATCTCAGCCCCGTCAGAGGCTGGGAGGTGGTCCCTCTGGGCTCTCTCATTGTCCAACCGTGGGCTTCGCTTCTCCGCACCAAAGACTATCAACGTCTTCAGACCGATCCAGCTGGACTTCTCGCTACCACCAGCTCTGAAAGTCGGGGAAACCGTCGAAGTGGACGTGAAGATTACGAACAACATTAATAACTGTATGGATGTGAGTACAAAAAGATGTATAACTTTTTACTCGACTGCAAGAATAGTTTTGTTAATGATTGTTTAGTTGCTACTGAGACTACGGTTACATTTTTCAATAAGAATCAGTGAAACAGCTTTTATAAAAGACCACGTATACCGATCACAACCTTACCACGAAACAAGTCCTTGAATACAAGAATCTACACTACAGTTTGAAGATTATTAAATCTTAGATACATTTCCTATCAGCTGTGAAAGCAAAACAAAAAACTTTTTGTTAAGTAAGTTTAGACAACAAGTATTTTGTAAAATTAATTAGTTCTGTATAATAATTTTACGGGCAAACATTAAGTTAAATAGTAACTTTGAAACGAACTAAAACGTAGCTTATACATTAATGTCAGTTTATTCGTGTGAATAAATAAACGTGATTTTGGAACCTAGAGCCAAGCCGCAAGCGGAACTAAGTAAAGAGATAAAACAACCTGTTTACGTTGTTCGTACAAACATGGCCTCACTACCAAAACTCACGGTCCGTTAGCATATGAAAATAATTGTATTTGCTTAGGATCGCAGGCTTAGTAAACATTATTACATTACGTTTAATATGTACTCGTTTATTCTTATTTATACCTTAATTAAAGTCTAAATATTAGAAGTCTATCACTCTTAATTTTGGCGGAATCTTTGGGATTTCTAACATAAATATTAGAAAATTACGAAAAACTCGTAATAATCCTAACCTAAACAGAGCTTGTTGTATCGATATTAAGTAACGTTTAAAATACAATAGTGACATGAACATCCATAAGCCTCGAGAGCAAATGACACAATAATTTGCTCTCACAAAACTCCTTTTCGGACAATCAGTGCAACCTTTGCCGAATTGTTTATAGAAACTTCACTACCACTATATTTTTAGCAATGTATGTTTATCTTTTATTGTTAATATTATCCACTTGCCTTGTCAACTTATAATAAAACTGTACTCGTATCTTCATAAAACTGTTCTCGTTTTGGCCTTTAAATTCATAGTTATTATTATTGATTCCTATCTGTAATCCTATTCAAATTATTGTTTACCATGGTAACCCCAAATATTACAAAATCAAAGCACTCTCTATGAACAATGTAGCATTTTGTGATACACCCAATAATTGTAGAACGTGAATTATTGTTTTTATTGAAAATGAAATTAAAAATAGCAACTATAATATACTCAACTCACAGAAATTTTAAAAAGTCAACTGCTATTCAGACTGCATTTTTTTATATGTTAAACTGTTGCCATTTTCACCGATTCTACTGTGTACAAAGCATAAACTTATTATACTAGAATATTAAGTTTATGGCACAAAGCAATGCCAACTCTATGGGCGCGGGCGGGGCCAATTAAAAGTTGCTAACTGTCGTCTTTTTGCACCTTATTTTGTTTTGTCAGCTTATTGCGCTGAGCTACGTAACAAGTTCCAAATTTTGTCAAAACTTTTTATTCTATTTTATTTAATTTTGTTTAACTTTTGTTAGTTATGATGCTTATTAGGAGTATACATTATAATTGTTCGTTTTTTTGGGTTTTATATTTGCACGTAAAATATTCTTTATTTTGCTGACTGGGTATGCCTACACTTATTTTTTTTATCATAGTTGCCGTGTGACGTCACAAGAAGTGAAAGTTTCTACTAAATAACCTAATAATATAATATTATAAAATAAAATGTAGATAATAACAGAACCTAATAAATAAGATTGTTGAACAAAATATGCTAGAATATGACATTACTGTGGGGAATTTTTGTGGAAAATTCGAATTTTGTCTCTTGCCAAAGGCCACAAGTACATTGACATTCTCACACAGTTTTATTACCTCTCCTCTCATTAGCTATTTTTGTATTGTTAATCCATATCATTTATATGTAGTGTATGTATATCACCTTGCTTTAAAACTGTAGCAAGATAAACCACACTTTCGTAGCAGCTACGATTCCTCGTAGTCTCGTAGAAACAATGAAGTAGAGGTATAATAATTTATACTAGTGTTTTTATAATGATTACGCCGACGCAATTAAATATTTTGTGACAGAATTAATATACCTATAAACATTGACTGTTATTGTTTGGCGATTTGTTAATTATAAAGTGCTATTTTACACATACTACTAATAAGTAAAAAAAAGTAAAAATTTATTATTAGACCCTGTATTTTACGATATACTTAAAAAACATGTTATAAGTAGTAAAACTATTTGTGGAAGTCTACCAATTTCACAAAGAAATTCTAGTCTACTTTATACGGGACACTTACACAATATTGATACAAAACTGCAGGGATAAATAGAGTCGTTTTTATTCAACGAAAATGTAGTTTGTTTAGTGGCGCCAGAATTTGGCCCTCTTAAACCGGGATAGATTGCCTAATCGCCCCATTTGCCGGGATTCGCACTGGGATCGGCGGGATCACGCGGGAATCCCTAATCGGGATTCGATGAGCGCCGCCGATCGCAAACAAATTGCTATCACACGTGTGACTAGTGGCAGACTCGCGCTTTCAGATAGTTGCGATTGTTTTATAGGCCTCCATTTTGAGGTAATTCTAGTAGGCGTAAAAATATAAAGAACATTGGGTCGATGTCTGCTCTATCAACTCGGTAATTTCTAACTACTTCTTAGAAAGAGATAGATATGAATCAGGGGGCCTATTACGAAATTAACATACGCAATTGCGTAACGCAGTCACTTGGTCATGATAGTCGTCCGCAGTTCGTCGGTTGTGGCTATTAAACACAATTTTTCAATTTGGCTATCGTAGCCCAAAGACTATTGAACGAATGATGTCGGATACGCTAGAAAAAAACTGTCAAACTTACGCAATCACTTTGCGATATCGCATACGCAAGTGCTTTGTAATAGGAAACAATCATAACGAAGCACGGACGCAGCTGCGTGTATCGCGTGAAACTTTTCGTAATAGACCCCCAGTTACTTACCTTTAATTTGTCCAATTCAGTTACTTACTAGAATTATTTATCAGCTAATTTCTGTCATTTATCAGAAATATCTTGGCAACAACATCTTATTAGCTCTTTCTCTTACTGGGAATGGATTTTGCTACAAAGTATTAGTTGTACCGTAAAATTTGTTTTAATGTGTAGTAGTTTAACATTTGTTTTTTATCATCTGTTCAGGTGACGGCACTCTTGGCTTTAAGCGCAGGCGCAGCTTTTGCGAGTACTGGCGCCCTCTATGTGACAGAGAGGTTGAGGCTTGGGCCGCGAGGAGGGACTCAACTCGTCGTGAGAGTTGCAGTCAACACCCCTGGCAGAAAAAATATTACAGGTAAGACTGCTCCACTATAAATTAGTTAATTTTTTGTTTTTATTTTTTTATTATTATTTTTAATGATCATCATTTACGTCTCAGACCGCCTGGCCACGCTAACTGGCGACGGACGGCGACGGGACGCGCGAATTGTCTCTTGCATTGCGCGCTCGACATGCTCAACGCCCTGTGGTTAATTCCCAATTTACGGCATCACACGAAATGTACTTGTAATTTTGGCAAAAGTTTGTTATAGTTTTGCGTTGAACCAAGCAAAAGCGCTGGACCTGAGATACAACTTTTCACTAGTTCAGGTGCAGAAAAATTTGATAGTTACTATTAATGTATAGTTTAATAATTACATGTAAAATGGAATCGCTAATAAACTTATTATTATTACGAATTCGTGAGTCGCGTTGCTTGTCGCTGTTCCGCATGGCCAGGCCTTTATAGAGAGTTTATTTAATTGGAACACAAGCTTAGAAATTAAGGCTAAATTTTTTGATTGACTATTTCTCGATCTTTCCATTATGATGTCAATTAAACAGTCAACAGTTGCTTCTTTCGTCTTTTGTCTATTTGTTATACTATTAAATTTATAAGTAGTCGGTACTTTGTCTCCACTTAGTCATCCATTCTGGTTACGGAAAAAATAATTTATATCTTGCCTTATTCAAGTCTTTTATGTTAAGTAACAGATAAGTAGGTGTACCTGTAACTTTTAATTAACAAAACACAAAAGAAAATTCCCTGAATATTCGTTAAGAATTAGTCAAGCGAAATATTTTAATGAACTTGACAAAGTTCTCAACGTTGTAAGCACATTTGAGAATAATTTAATACTAAAGGACGTCCTTGAAGATTGAATAAGAGTATAACTTAGCATAACAGTACATTTTATGTAAGTTTTAAAAAAGTGATATTGAACTCACATTTTAGTACATAATATACGAACAACCACAGCAAGATTGAAAGAGTAGACAGACCATCAGCCATTTTTTAATGTCCTTACTGCTGGGGCACAGGTCATCCTTATGGGTGGAAAAGAGGATGGGCCATAACCCATCACGCAGGCCCAAAGCGGATTGGTGTGTATTAACGACTGCAAATGCACGAGACCAATGGCTTAGCGTGCCTTCCGAAGCACGGAGGAGCTCGAGATAATACATTTTTGGTCACCCATCCCGTGACTGACCCTTGCGAAAGTTGCTTAACTTCCGCAATTGCAGGGCCAGGCACTAAACCGCTGCGCCATCAAGCTCCTCGACATTGAAGGAGTGCTTCACATTGTTCCACCTTATTTTTCTTACTAACAATATAATCACTTCGGTTTAAATTAAAATGTTCCACCAACACAACACCTGCATTCTAAAACAAGAGTCTCCAACATGACATATTGCAAACAATTCTGAGCCTTATTACACGAGCTCTCATAACGTTGTGAAGCAATTTTCTGTACTGCATTTTTGTTTCGAAATTCTTTCATCCAAGTTTGCACAGCAAACAATACATCGTCACAAGGTATCTTTAGCGGAGTTTCTAGAAAATTCTTTGTAATATTGAGCTGATAAAATAGAAGCTGAGCTGTTTGTTTTAGTAACTGAAAGGAAATCAGAAAATACTTCGCAAACCTTTCATAATTTATAGGTAAGTACAATAATGAAATGTGGGCAGTGTTTCTCTATTCTCTAATTTAATAACAAAACGTTTTCTAACAAACATTATGATACGAATCGGTTTTATTATATTCTTTTGTTATACGAAACCAAATTCTGAACAAACAGATTACGTTCCGAATTTTAATTCAACTTTGAATTTTCATGTAAACGCGATGAGCTTTGTGAGCAAATTTAAATTTCCAATCTCCAAAGGGCTCTTGTTTGTGATATTATTCAAATAATATTAGTTCGTCATTCACCGACTCCGTTTCAATTAACATCTAAATTTGACACAACTATGAGGTCTGTTGTTTGTGACAATGGGATTATTACTGTAACTTTGAACTGAACGCGGAAACACACCTTAACAATAATTTTATTTCACTTGAATGACTTTTTCTTATGGTGCTTCTCCAACTAGTGAAGATTGGCAGTCAGTTCTGATTTGGTTTTGTCCTTGGCAAGGCGAAAGAGTTCGGGAGCACTTGTTGTTCCTGTCCACTTTTGAATGTTTCGTTATCAAGACTTTCTTCGGTCTTAAAAAATAAAGACCAATAATAATTTCTAGAATATAAAGTTTTTTATTATTGTTAAGTCATTGCTAAATTACTGCAAAAAAGCCATAGGCTGGTATTGATAAATGTTTATAATTAGTTTGCGACTTAACATTTAAATACGCCGGCTTACTATCCCTATTTTAAAAGAAATGTACTTATGTACTTCATTCAATGTCCTCATCCAATAATGATACATCATCACGACGTATAACTCTTTTTATGCTGGATTCACTTGAGGAAGATATAAAATAAAAATCCATAGAAAAAATACAAATAAAAAGCAAGAATTGTAATATGAAGTATACATTTCAATATTCCTAAGACGGGAAACATAAAATATTCAGTGTGAAAAAGTCCCGCCTACCACTACACTAGCAGTAAAATATATTACAACAGTTCAATTGCTCTCGAACGCTCCCTGCTCCTGGTTATATGCGGTAGATTCTATTACCTCGGAATACGAGCCGGTAGTATTCTAGAGAGCCCATTTAGAATCCGCACGCATTTGTTTAAGTTATGAGAGAGAAGCGAATTGCATGGAATTTGGAGGCTATTTTTTCTGCAATGTTTTGCCGTAAAACATGGTGGTGGTCTCGTTTACTGTGATTGTATGAAAAAATAAAGATAAAATTGTTTTATGGAAATTTTCGTTAAAGTTTGAATATAGGGGATAAAGTCAAGATGTATTTTAGGCAAAAAAGACTACTATACAATATATAAATAACACAAATAATAAAAAAATGACTTTGACTTTTTAGTTTCTATAAATAGGTTAATAGTTAAAATGTAATACTTGGACAATTTCACACAGCGCCATCTAGTCCTAGTCGCTAGTAGTAGTCATCAAACTAAGCAAAGTTTGTAATAACCCATATTACAAGCTTAGCTTAGATTGGGCTAAACAACTAATTATACCTTTTAAATTAAGTATATATACTTATTATACATAAACACCCAGACCCGTTACAGTTTAATTAATTCATTATTTGATTAATATTTGATATGAATGAATACACACAAAACAATAAGGATGTTGACTAATGAATAAAATAACGAAATACTAATAAAAATCGTAAACATATTAAACTTTTAGAGTAGCTTGTATACCTCTTAGTTTTATATATTGCATAGTATTTGTTTTATGACCCTTCAAAGTTGGGTGGACAAGTCCATTTAAAAAGTATAAAATTTATTAAAACAAATGATACCTTTAATTAGTCCGTAAAATGTATAGCAAATTTGTCGAAGAAACCATTTTGAAAAACACAATATTGAATATAGCTGATGAACAAATTTCCTATGCGTTGCATACAAACTTGCAAGGCGTGACGTCATAACGTGCAAGCCATTAGTATGGAGCGTTTTTGATCGAGTCCGTTTGTGTGCATTTCACACTGTGATATCTCGGGCAGTTTTCATGCTAGCGAATTAATTCTTTTACCAATGTTTCTTTTTTTGAGAGGTAATTTATGTAACATAAAATAAAAAAAATAGTCAACATCCCTATTATATCTACATCCATAGAAAAAGTACTTTAAGGGACGAGTCGAGTCTCTGAAATGATACAAAAGAGAAGTTTAAATAAAAATACTCCTAATAGCATCTAAAACGTACCACACATAATGCAGTAAAATAAAAACAAAACAAAACCAATTTCGAACGAACCCATTCTGAATTCATGACCTCGAACAGAATAAAAACATACAGAAACAATACAAGCAACCCTTTATTGGTAGTAACCGCTCGTGAATTGCACCAAATCGCCACTCGTACAGTCATAATCATAAAGAATAGAGATAAAAATGCTGCATCAGCAACGAGGTTGAAAGGAACGCTGGAGAATAAAGTAATTTCACGTTGGCCTGGATTACGAGTACAATTTATGATTTGAGAGCTCCGAGATAATATGGAAGTTGTATCGGAATAAAAATTATTGAGACTTTGAAGGAACATGAAAAAGTTAAGAAAGTTTGTAGACGTGATGATTGTCTGAGTAAATCTGAGTAAACATAAATTTTTTAAACTCGGAGCACCACTTGACAAATACAAAAAATATACTTTATTATTTTGTTGCATATTTTAATTAAATCAAATGTCAGTTTTACGATTCTTAGGGATTTGCCACACTGGATGCGTTGACGTTCTGCGGTCCGGTCAACCCATTCTTTGCGTTCACCCTATGTATGGGTTGACCGGACCGCAGAACGCATGTGAACCCAGCGTGGCAAATCCTTTATAATTGAACTTTTCATTCAAGGCCTTAAAGCGGACACATCGAGAACACCAATTTTTATGTATTTCTCAACTAAGGCTTGTGCCCAACTGAAAGTTTTCCTTTTTTTTCAGTGGAAATAACTGGCTACAGTGCCGACAACTGCACCGTGTCATACACGTCATTCAACAATGAAACACTGGTGGGATCCGTCATTCGGTCGGCCAGTGTGCTGGTGCTCCCCGAAGGACTGCATAGGAGCGACACGCAAAGCGCTTACTTCTGTGCTAATGGTTTGTTTTTACTGTAATTCAATAGAAGTTGGTTTTTAAGAGACGTACCTAGTTATATTGCTACTTAAGGTATTTTGTCGAATAACAAACATTTCCGAATCGACATTTCCTACACCAATAACATTATATTACTACTGAGAATGTAGTAAAGCTGCTATTCATTGAATTGACTCTACTAAGGTAGAGTACAACTACGTCCCTGTTTAAGCGAAATGTATAAATTATTAAGAAGTAAACTAATATTTGAAATGGCTATTATTAAGATGGCTGCTTTTGGGGGATCAACGCTTTCTAATACATAGATTTGTATTCAAAAGGGGTTTGTAAGGGTGACATTAACAAAGTCATAAATACGTTTCGTATTTTTCTACAATTCACAACAAGTAACACCATTTATTTTCTAAATGTTTATTTTCTTGTTCTTGGATGGCAATTAATTACATAACAGAATTGCGTTTTGAATTCAAATCCCATCGTTATAATAAAAAAAATTGTTTAAAAAAAACAAAAAACCGACTTCAAAAAACCTACCTCTAAAAAGCAAGAAATAATATTCGTAATAATAAAAATTGTTTAAAAAAACAAAAAACCGACTTCAAAAAACCAAACTCTAAAAAGCAAGAAATAATATTCGTAATAATAAAAATACGTCTATTGAAGTCGGGTGGGGCTGGAGTACAAATTCTTTTTTTTTTATTCTAAAAGCCCCACCCGACTTCAATAGACGTATTTTAATTATTACGAATATTATTTCTTGCTTTTTAGAGTTTGGTTTTTTGAAGTCGGTTTTTTGTTTTTTTTAAACAATTTTTTATTTTTTTATTTTTAGTGTAGGTACCTTGTAGGTAAGGTATATTATATATGTAGAAAAATCGGCTCAGCCAAACGTAAGATAATCGCGGAGAAACATACTTAAATACGGGTCAAACTGAGAACCTCCTTTTTTAAGTCGGTTAAAAAACTACACTTAAGATATCCCTCTTCCAACAAAAAAATAATTATCTTATTCAGTTCATAAACAAAGAAGTAATACGACCAATCATCGAGGTAATTCACACAAAATCATACTATTTTCGTGCTTTTTTTCAAAATTACTCGAAAAGTACTGAACCGATTTCCAAATTTTAAAAAATGGGATCAACTTGGGAGTGTACCTAATGTAATAACGTTTGAATCATTTCGATCGGTCCAGCTGTCTTCGAGTAATCGGTGGACATACACAAAAAAAAATATACAGACGAACATAGAACCTCCTCCTTTTTTGGAAGTCGGTTAAAAACTAAAACCACTTAGTATGTTTTTACTACCCTATGTATGCGAAGATTTTCACAATAGTAGACGTATGAAATAAGAGACACCAAATTATTGTCGCTTGATAGAGTAGGATCACCAAAATATTCAATATCATTGATAAAAAATGCTATCGATTATTAAATTTCCATTTTGACATTATTACAGAACACCTAGCAGTGTCATCTCGAGGCTCCTGGGAGTGGCAGTGGGTGGCAGCTCCGAGGAACAGAGCTGGTCTTGTCCTAGAACTAAAGGCCCAGGGTGCTGCCCACGTAGCCCTGTCTGCTACAAGAGAACCGTCAGACGACATGTACAGAGTGGTGTTCGAGAGAAGCAGAGTGTGGATAGCGAAAGGAAAACATGGTAAGTATGTAAAGCTGTCACGCTTAGAATATCGTAGAAGTGCCTATTAAAATTACAAAAAGGAAATCTATTTCTTTTTACTTTTAGCAAAAACGTCCATAGTTGTTTCCCTACATCGTCTTTTTCATCACTATTAGGTGCATCGTCTTTTTCATACTGTCCAAGTTGAAAGTATAATGAACAGAGTAAATATTCGATAACTTCAGTGCTTACTAATGTCCCTTGAATACTATTAGAAATGATTATACGAAGACAATCTAAATACATTGCTAGTAAACTATCATCGGAAACTGAAACTATAATAATTTTCAAAAGAGTATCAGCGCGGGGAGCTTCGTGCGTTTGAGTTTTTTAGTATTTACAGAATGAAAATTTAAAAAAAATATACGATAAATAGATTCTTTGAAAGGGAAACCCTATTCGATATGCAAACAAAACAATCATAGCATCATGAGAACACGAGATATCGTAGATCAAAATCGAAAGGGTTCCGGTCCCTGTATCAGCGTTAAAAGAGTGTCGTCATAACATTACAGGGTACGACGTGCACTTAGCAAGTGCCGAGCAAACAGAGAGCGACGAGGAGTGCTCAGGTGCAGGCGCATGGTGCGCGTGGTGGGTGTGGTGGGAGGGGGGCAGGCTGTCGGTGGGGCGCGGCGCCGCGCCTTCAGAGAGGAGGCTGCTGGTGTGGCCTCTCGCTGCTGATATGAGAATCAAGTACGTCGGCTTCAGCGCGCTGTGGGGAGATAAGGCTGACTTCAGGTAAGTGGAAAACGCAATGCTGTTGTTTATAGAATACGCTGACACTTAAGTTCATCAATGCCCGCTCGGCTGCATGCGGCCGGACAGCAATAAAAAATCTATTGTGTCTCATTTTCCGGACCTTGAAATGTTAAAAATCCACTACATTGTGAATAACAAGAATTTTAAAGAAAGAAAAAGACCAGTAAATTGAAGAGCATTATTTTGTGCAGGTTTAACTATTTGATTCTTAAGAACCAAAAGATGTAGTTTTTAGAATATGATGACACTTTGATTCATCAATGCCCGCGCGGCGGCATGCAGCCGGACAACAATAAAAATCTATTGTGTGTCATTTTCCGAGCCTTGAAGTGTTAAGAGTCGACTACATTGCGTAGAACAAGAACTTTAAAGAAAGAAGAAGAACAGTAAGTTGAAGAGCTGATCGCCAAAACTTTAATAGAAAATTGTTCACATTATTTTGTGCTGGTTTAACTAGGTGATTCAAACCAATATAATGATAAAAAAATAGGCACTAAGGGTCTCTTTCATAGACAAAAAATAAGTTCTGAGTAACTTGACAGATGATTTGACATATTTTTCATAACACAGCTGTCAAAATTTCATCTTTCAAGTAAGCTACTCAGAACTTAATTTTTGATTCGTGAAACAGGCCCTAAGTGACAATAATTCACCGGTTGAATATAATTGCTTTACAGAATTTGGAACTTCAACGAGGAAGCAGGGTTCTCTCAAGTGCTTGAGCTTGGTCTACCCCGAGGCGTTGTTCCTGGTTCCGCCAGCGGATCGCTTCTAGTATCTGGGGGCCTCCACCTACCCCTTTATAGTTTCCAATCTGACTCTACTGAGCAATGGACAGAAGTGTGGAGAGACTCTCAACTATCAGCTGCCTCTGCCAGTTTGGCTCCACTACTGGCGTTAGAACATATACCGCATTTGGTCGAGGATTCTGAGAGGGCGAAGATTTTAGAGAAATTGCCAGAACAGGTTCGTTGTTTTTTATATTCTTTTACAGACTTACTACATGCCAATAGTGACAGTACATATTATGACTGGTATTCATAAAGATGACAAACTGTCACGAACTACCTAATAGTTCTAAAATCCAAAAACTTAAAAGTTAATAAAACTATCTTATATTAACATGTTGGTTTCAGGTTCAAGTGCTCCTATCATTCCGCAAAAGCGATAACTCATTTAGTGACCATCCAGCTATGAGTAGTCATCTTTCCACAGTCAGAATTTTCGAGATTCTTTCTAAAATCCAATCATATTACCCTGTAGACCCTGATTTGTTACAAAATATTAAAAAATGGATACAGTCAAGACAAGGAGCAGACGGATCATTCACTCCACTGCCAGCTGATAAAGAAGTTGATTATTATCCTGTTGATATAAAAAAAATCAATGGAACTGAAAAGGAGGTTGATGTTAATGAGTATTATTACTATGATAAAGATGGAAATATGACTGAAGATGAAATAAATTGGGAAAGGACTGTAGAAGTGACGGCAGAGACATTGGTTGCTTTGCTTGAAGTTGGTGTTGAAAATCAGGTCAGTAAATATGATTCGGGTTTTATTATCAAACAATTTGCACACTTTTTTGAAAGACTTAAGAAAAAATCTCAATCCTGTGCTTGGACATTTCAGATGGATGCAAACACTGTGCAAAAAGCGCAAGGTTATCTAGAGAAGAATTTATACAATCTTACATCACCTGCGGCTCTGGCTGCTACTGTATTAGCGCTAGTCCTGGCAAGGTAAATCAATACGGAAATTTATATGTTAAACTTCTTAAATCAATTCTTTGAGCATTACAAGATTAATACTTACCTCCAACAAAAGCTCACAATAGACGAAATTATTTCGAATTGGTGTCGAGTCCAATTTTTGTATTGGAAATTTAAGTTCTCTTTATGCTAAGATTATTTCATTTTAATTAATTTTTCAGAAGTCCTATAGTGCCCGAAGCACTAGTGATTTTGCGAAATGCCTCAACGACAGAAGAAGGAGAGTTCGGCTGGCCAGCTCCCAGGAAAGACGCTGCTGATTGGCTACTTGAAGAAACATCCAGAAATATAAAAACTACTTCATATGGTAGTACCAGTTTACTTTTATAACTTTGAAAGATTTCAACGACTGAAAGATTTGTTTTTCAATTGGCCAACATTGTAAAAATTAAAAGAATAGTAGATTTAATGGAGGTATAATTGGTATTTAATGAAATTTCTTATCATCCATCATCCATGACATCACTGAACTGAAAATCGTATTATGGAAAATTGTTTAAGCTATTCCTATAAAAGCACACTACAAAATACTACCTGTTCGTTTTGAACTTATTTTTCCTCGCGACTTAAGACATTTATTTCTTCGATAAATTCAATTTAATCCCAACAGCGCCATCAATGCATACGATATATCTATTTTCACTAACAAAAATGCAATCAAGTATTTAGTCTATCTAGTATCTATTCTCGAATGAGAGGACGTAGTATAAAGCATCATTATTTATTATTATTATTAGGTATACAAATTCTTAGCTTTATGATTCAAAATCTTTAGTCTTTTTAACTGAGAGTTCTAAGTAAGGGCTATTCCATCTATCCCAACTGGCTTTCCCAATCAGTTGTTTTTTCCACTCTTCCCAACTTGTGAGTGGAAAAAACGGGGAAGAGTCGATAATCTCCATGTATCCCAACTGATTGGGATAGCCAGTTGGGATATATGGAATAGCCCCTAAATAAAACTTGCAGAAGCTGTAACAATGGAGCAGTATGTAGCGGGCGTCCGCGTTTTACTCGCTGCTTGCGCTCGAGGCGCCCTCGCGGAGGGCGAGGCGGCGGCGCGGTTTCTGTACTACCGCGCATCTACACTACAGCGACACCCGAGCCTGGCCTACACCGCCACTAAAGCTGCAGCCCAGTACGCTGCATTAGCTCATGACAGGTTAGTCCTTGACCTATGACTCACGTGATAAGCTACATTATCTACCTATATATCTATAACACTTTCGTTAAAGTCGAGGCAGCGGTGGCGGCGCGATTTATGTGATATCGCGCGTCTACTCTACGCCGACACTCAAATCTGGCATATACTCGTACAGCCACTGTACGCTGCACGGCCGCACCAGCCCATGGTGTCTTATATAACACTATCATGGTCTCTGACTCACATGATTGACTACATAGTTTTAGCTATACCTACCTATAAAACCCTCGCGTTGCAGCTAGCTTAAGATAAACTATTTTTGTATTTTTGCCTTGAAGCGCCTTCTAACTACGGCTCTTAGGAGAGAAGCAGCGATATAATCTCTACTACCACTCGTCAACCTTATCGTACCTTATAGGACTTATTTCTATCTCGCATACACGATAGTCATCGATTCTCATTCATCATTTTCATATTACAGGCACAGAGCGCTGACCGTGTCACTAGCGACAGCAGGCATGGAGCTGACGGACACCTTGGAGCTGAGGGCCAGGACTCCGCCGCGCCCGCTGCAGTTGCCCGGACTGCCGACCAAAGTGTTCGTGTACGCTACGGGAGCGGGCTGTGCTACTGTGCAGGTTCGTAATAGTTTTTTTTAATGCACAACGGGATAGTGCTTGGCCTTCATCTCACCTGATGTTAAGTGACGATAAGGCCGAAGGGGAAAGCTCACTACCACCCGGAATCCTCATCGCTGAGGAACTGGCTATCTTACCTCTAACTGCCGGAACGTAACAATTTTGAAATTGTTGTTATGGTGTCAGACTTAGGTAAGATGGTGGTAGCTAGCCAGGCGGTCGTTAAATAAGCCCTACCACCAACCAAACATGGCCAATAATAATAATTGTATGCAATGTTATAATGTTCAAGTGTGAAGCTAATAGCAATTACTAATAATGCCAGAATGCTGGACTGAAGTGCATAAATCAGCGGCCAAGATATTAAATTCTGGAAAAATTTTTTAAGGAAAATATTAGGAAGACTATACAGTTTTTCTTATGTAAAAAATATTTCTTAATAAAATGTTCTTATGAAGAATGGGCCGATGCCAAATCGTTGTAGTGTGCGCACTTGCATACTTCTTCATACTGATCAAAGGCCCGACCCAACTATCGTCCGACAGATGGGTCTGTAGTTTGCGGGGACTCTAAGACGACACGATGCTTAATGAAGCATTAAACTTTATTGACGTCTCTGAGTACGGCAGTAACTAAAAAAAAATTGCTGAACCCCGCGATCCTTCTAAAATGGTTTCGAATTTTTTTGAAGAGAAAAAAGCACTTTGTTGTAAATAATACAAAAAAGCCTATTTTGAAGTAAATAATGCAAAAAGTCTAGCACAGCTTTATTAGAAGATTCGCAGTTATAATATTAGTAACGGTTCTATCCTAGTAAAAAAATAAGGCCTGGATTGATTATCCCGGTCAAAAGTTCCCTAGGGATTTTCCGAATGTCCACGCAGACGAAGTCGTAAGCGAAAGCTAGTACTAAATAAAATTAATCAATAATCATCTGTTGCAGGGCACAATAACTTACTCCACGTATATACCAAAACCTGAAAATGCTCTTCTAAATATCCAAGCCGCCATCATCGAAGAGATTAGACCTGAGAGAAGTAGCATAGAAGAATTACAAGGAAATCTACCCACCTTGATCATCAAGACTTGTTTCAAGTAAGTGTTTTAAATTAAAAACAACATCAATAAATACGTCCTTAAATTCTAAGGCGTTGTCCTGGCTACGATCGTACGAGCGAGTAGACGATGCATTTTTGTCGCATGACGTGAAAAACAAAAAAAAATAGAGTCCGAATTGGACTAAGGTAATAAATATAATAGAAAAATACTAGAAAAAATCGACTCACCCGTAGCAGCTCAGACGGGATTCGAACCCGCACCCTTAGGCTGAGAATGAATAAATTAATTAAAACGCAGATTATGTTGATTAAAAAGATTAGAGATTAAACGAAACATTTGGTTTTAGGTGGAAAGGAAAAGAACGCTCAGGCATTTTGCGGCTCGAATCGTCACTATTTTCGGGCTACGAACTTCACTCTGTCAACCCCGTGGTATTAGATGGTGCAACCTTCGCAGACTTGCACTATGGTTCGAGAGGAGAATCCGTTTGGTTCGTCTTTGCCAATGTAAGTACCTACCTAAATTGTTTTAATTCCTCTTCGATGGATGGGTAAATATACAAGGTAAATTATTAAATTTAATATTTTGATTTACAGATAAGCTCAACCTGTCCCGTATGTGTCACTTACGAAGCAAGGTCCAAGTTTGTCATCACAAGCCTTCGACCGGCATTTGCAAAAATTTATCCATCAACACGCCCAGACTTAGCTGTTGAAACATTTTTCCACGCAAGACCTGGAAGCCCGCTCCTCAGAGGTATCACTGATGACGATTTTATCACGTGGTTCGACAAAACAGAACTAGCTAGTCTCCAAACCACAGCGAACATCGATAACATTTGTGAATGTGGTCGCATTTGTAGCAGAGACTACGAATTTAGAAAAGCTGATGTAAGACCTGTTAATAAAAGTACAACAACAACGAAAGCTCCAACTACCACTTCTGTTCCTACTACTGTAGAAAACATTGAAACTACTCAGAATGGAGACAACATAACTAACACGGAAATTGTTACTACTGATTCATCTCCAGCTACGACTGCTACTCCAAAGCATTTAGAAGTTACAACAGTGGCAAAAGGAACTAACATCACACCAAGTGTAAATGAATTTATCACTAAGATTGGAAACATAGATGATCCAATTATAATACCAACAGCCACTCACATGAACAGTATAAATATTGTAAATCTATCAAAAATAGAAAACAATATTCCCATCATTCCGAAACATAACGGTGAATTAATCGTTCAAAAAATTATGTTATCAAAAGCAACAATTAAAAAAGAGATTTTCAAGAAAAAACCTTTGCCACGACGGAAGGGTACTCTGAAGGCAACATATGGTAACAAATTGTTTGACAAAACAAACACTATTAATGTATCATTGACACATGAAAATCTTAATAAGCTAATTGATCGAAATGTTACAAAGCGTAAAGATATGACAACTAAAACTGATTTCAAAGTAATCAATAACATTGATAATTTATTGCATCAAATATCCCTAACGAAAAATATAACTAATGAAACTATCCCAACTATCGCTACGAAAGTCGATAATCAAACTACAACTCCATCAAACCCAAAGGAAATATTGAAAGCTCATGTAGAAACGTCAATAGCTCCCCATACTATTGCTACCATTACAAATAGCAATATTAAAACTATGCATTATAGAACGAAGAAACCAAAAGCTGTGACACAAATCAAAAAACCGCGTACTGAATTTAATCACACTGAAACTTTACATCAAAAAAATCAAACCCAATTAACAGAACAGGTAGTAAATAAAACGAAAATGAAAACATTTAACTCGGAAAAACGAATAGCTAAAACTCTTAAATCGATCAACAAAGAGATACACAAAATACCGTCGACGCCAATATCGGAAACATCAAAAACACTTTCGGAAACTATGAAACCAGACATTGCACCAGAAAATAAAGGTGGCTTTGAAATATTAGACAAGAATAATCTTTGGGAATTACTCAAAGAAGGCTCAGATTCTGATATAACTAAAATAGATGATAAGTTACAAGTGCACAACAGGCTAAATTTATTAACACAAAATCTGTCAAATACAACACAAAACGAGAATCGTTCTTTATAAACCATATTGTTATATATTATGTAAGACACAAAGACTTCCGTAAATATTTTTGTAACATTCTCATGCGACTACCTGTAATGATTGAAATTAAATCTCAGCCTGAGATGGCATTTCCTAAGCACATAATTGTTGATTGTTAGTACAGTGTATTTGCACTTATCATTTTGTATGATTTGAAAAATTCATATTTACGTTTGTAAATAATAAATTAAGGTATATTAAGATACGCGCTGTGACTATTGTGAATGTGTGAATGTTTTACGCCCAATTGCTCAAAGCCCAAAGTAAGTTCCAAATGAAAATGTATTTCTGTCTTAGGATCTACGTAACAGAAATTAGGGAGAGGTTAGTTGGCTTATTAGAATTAACTTCGTTTTATAAATGAACTCTATCTTTAAAAGTTTGGTAACAGAATTGCTTGAGTAACTGAGAGACTAAACATTAGATGGGCTAGAAAATAGATGCTAATTTTAGTAATCATATTAATCTACCAGGTTCTCTCAGACAGGAGTAGAAAAACATTATGACTTTTAATTGGTAGCCTTATATAGAGCTATTATATTATTTTTTGCTCGTGTAAGTACTTTACGAAAAATGCCAAAAATCTAGTCTTAAATCTTGATCTGAATTAGACGTTCTACTTTTCTGTTTCCTAGTCGATAATTATTTACCCCCTAGTGTGTAACTACCGATAGGTCAAATCTAGTGTTCTATAGTTGTAATGTAATGCTAATGCCCCAGAATTTCCATCCGTCTAATCTATCGTCTTCTGTATCTATTGTATGTAAATCGTAGTACCTTACCGTAGCTGTCTAGATAATTTTGTTTCGATATTGATAATCAATGACCAGATTTAAAGTTTTCTATGAAATTCTTGTTTAACCGAGATTATTATTTTAGCACGGGTCATCAGTATATTGCAAAGAAAATCGCGAATGAAATAAATCCTTAAAAAATTGCCTACCTACGTGCATATTGAATTTAGTACCAACGAGAGTAAAGATAAGATTAAGATTTTTGTGTTTTTGTTTTGTTTGTTTCTACAAAGACATCATATTTCGAGTACCGAATGTATTAACACATTTAAAAGGTGAAAGATCGGCCATTGATTGACAATTTCAGTAGTATTTTTAGAGTTTGTGCGAGAAAGCTGATTCTACCGTACGAATTTAACACAAAACTGATAATTTTCATGATAAAATTTCTATCTGACTGTTGTAATTTACCTTAAAAATATTATATCTATGTAATTAACTACTAATTGATTATGGATTTCTGTTTAAACTTAGTTTTAAGCTCTTCGCTTTTTATCTCAATATAAGTTGGTTTCTATTTAGATAAGTGGGTATGGAGACAGTTATAGTTCAGAAATGTCAGTTACAATATTATAACTAATCCAAATAAAAAATGCAGTTACATTTCAGAATCCAATTATTTTTCTAACAAACCAAATCAAAGAGTGTGAATGAATTCTGTATGTAATTTGTACTGTACTACTAGTACATTTGGGTGTGTAAGTTATTGAAATGATTAGTATTATTCCAAAAGATTCATATAAATATTGTATCATAAAACTGGGTTTTAAATATTATTATAAGTAATTGATTGTTTTTGTTCAAAAACAGCTAATTTGTTAATGTTTTTACTACTAATTTCTTCCTTTTACAATTCTTCTTTTGTACTTAGCACAATATTATGTACATAATTAATTAATAAGCACAATTCGAAAACGTGTAAATGAACGGTTGTATGAAACTAGGTGCTTGTGCGGAGTTCGTCAATTTAAAATGTATAAAAATCTCCTGTGACGTTGTAAGTTATAATGTTTGTGCTTATAATAAGCTAATCACTATAAGTATACCTCGATGTACTGACACAGATCTTATTATTAGGAAAGATAAAGATGATAAATCTAAACAATTACTTTTTTTCACAATACTAAATAATATACTAGAAAAAATACGACTCGCACCAGATCAATACTCAGACGGGAATCGAACCCGCGACCTTTGGATATCCGGTCCAATGCTCTGACCGCTGAGCTACCGAGTCACTAGTGACATCGCCGAATTTCTTCTAGTATATCCTACTCTTACGCTGCAAGCCAGCGTTATTTCACCAATGTGAGGAATTACCTCGACATTCAATTGAAATATCTTTCCAGATATTTGGCAATCGATTAAGATGAAAATAGCTATATAATTTTTAAATTTGAGATTTTTGCATTCACAATGCTATTTTTACACAATACTAAATAATATACTAGAAAAAATACGACTCGCACCAGATCAATACTCAGACGGGAATCGAACCCGCGAACGGTCAGAGCATTGGACCGGATATCCAAAGGTCGCGGGTTCGATTCCCGTCTGAGTATTGATCTGGTGCGAGTCGTATTTTTTCTAGTATATTATTTAGTATTGTGTAAAAATAGCATTGTGAATGCAAAAATCTCAAATTTAAAAATACTTTTTTTCAATTATATCCCACAATAATTATAATCAGAACCACCTTATGTCGCATCGTTTATATCAATTAGCAGAATGGTACAACAATAGACGCTGCATGTCGATTCTGTAACCAAACTCGCAACTTACTTCGAACCTCACTTCACTTCGCGTGAATTTGTTATTAGAAATTAACTGAATATAAGCTACTTTACCGATTGCAAAAAGTTTTAGGTAGCTACCGTAGAATCTATCTATCTATCTTAAATCTTTTGTGATTAAAAAAAACATCCTATCATTATCTCATTTATGATTTAAAATTCCCGCGAAGTGAAGTGAGGTTCGAAGTGAGATGCGAGTTTGTTAGAGAATTGACAGGTTGCTCCAACCTGGAAAAAAATAGCATTTCGAGTTGCCAAGCATGTTTGGTTCCCAATACTCCCAATATAGTGAACGGACTGTATTTTTATTTTTGGCAAAAGAAATAAGCGTTTAACCTTCTAAGAGTTAAAAGTTAACTCTATTTCTGACGATAAAAGCAGAATAAATGGTGAAAGCCACACAGGTAAGCACTTACCTCACACCGTCTCCAAGTCACAGGTTCGAATCCTGTGAAATAACTTTGCTGCAACAACACCTTGATACACACAGGTCTGTTGAAATAATAACGGATCATGTACAATCATCAACACAGACACTTTGTCAACAATTTTCACAAATCAGCGGGTAGTTTAAAAATCGTTGGTGGCAAAGACGGCTTTGGCACAAATAATCTAAGCACATAAAACAAATTGAAACTGATATCTCACTCGCGTTAATCAGGAATGTCAAAAATATTCAGCCAATTTGATTTTTTTCCGACATTCCCCATTGCGATCGCTGCCGCTACACGCACTAGGGCTACACCAAAGAGGAAAAGGGCTACACGCACGACTGTCTCTACTGACGTTATTAGAATAAACGATGTCGGGATTTACTACCTGTTTATTTTTCGATCATTATTTGATAGTGAGAGATTCTAGCGATTTTTTTCTCATAAGATCTAATTTTAGAAAATGGATCTAATGAGACTTTCATTCTCAGAAGATCCATCGGCCAGATACACATGGATTTAGTGAGATTTTCTTTTTCTCATAAGATCTATTTTAGTAATAATGGATCTGATGAGACCTCCATTCTCAGAAGATACATCGGTCAGATCTACAATAGATCCACTTTTCTAAAATTGATCTTATGAGAGAAAAAATCTCACTAGATCTATTGTGAAAAATAAAGAGAGAAAGATATTTAGATCCGAGACAAGTAGAATACAAAAGCTTTATTGTTATCGTCGGATCCGAAGTATAAATCTGTTTATTCGAAATCAACGAAGCTTACTTAATCTATTTTTTTTCAGATAAACATAAGTAACAAAAGATTTGATATAATTTTTATTTACATACTTTGATTTGGTAAAGGATGGATTAAATGAATCGCTTCAAAGGTGAAAATAAAGCAACGTTTTTCTTTGTTATTGAATTTCAATATTGATGTAGGTAAGTAGTCGAATGAGCAACTTGAAAGGTTACTTCTACATACATTTTTTTAGGTATAAACACAATAAAATTGACTCCGATCGCGTGGAAATAATTTTTGCGATAGTTTAGTTTAGCTTTTTCTCGCGACATTGACTTCCTAGTATAGTCAAGCTGTTTCCTTGGTTTATAACTTAGATTTTAAGTTGGACCCCAAGCTACAAAACTTGAAAGGCTCATCAAAACCCATTCGGCGATTTTTGCATGATACGCGCACAGACAGACAAACAGTCAAAATCTGAAAAAACGGTATTTGGGCATGGTTACTTTCCTGTACCCTGCCTGTAAATTAATATTGACTAATGAAATGTATTATGTATATTATGATAAAATCTATAGACACCTATTTGCATGCGCTATTCAACAGTAAAATATGTGAGACTATTGATGAATTATACCCTGATCCAAAATATTATGTTTTATCTGGAACTAGCGACCGCCCGCGACTTCATCTGCGTGCACAGTTATTTCTCTATCCCTTCTAAACAGTACTTTCTATCCTTTTTCGGGATTAAGGGTACACTATGTCCTTATCTGTACCCCTGACAACGTGTATGCAAAATTTCATGATGATCGGTAGCTAAGACGTGAAGGCGTAACGTAACAAACTTATTTAGCAAGGATAAGGATATTTTCAACGTACAGACACGTCTTTTTTAAAGTTTTTTAATAGTAATAGATAGATAGAAGTATGTTAAAAACAGCTGTTTTTTGCGATTTCAGAGTTGGTCCCAAAGTTGTTCAGTTTTATAGTCAGAAGAAACGGTTTTTCCATTTTGGATTCATTCATTAGCACGTTGTATATAGGTATAGGGTGTCCCAAAACTTTGCCACACGGAGGGAAGTAACTTAAATATTGGAGATATAAAAGAAAACTTCTTTTGTTTTTTTTAAAAACAGTGGGAACTACATTCTAAGATTTTTTTTATCGCATTCTATATACTTAAAATTGATACAATACGTACTTATTAATAACTAGCTGATGCCCGCGCTATAATAACAAGCTAATGTCTAAATTTGTACATCGAGTGAACAATAAACTTTTTATTTATTAAAAAAAAACCTATAGTTTTTTTCTTATTTGGTGGGTTCAATTCCTGGTTAAGGCAGGTGATTTTTAAAAAAAAATTGAATGCAGTTTCAAATATTTTCTTTCAGTAAAATTTCCTAACCTTGATATTTAAGGTACTTTCCCTTGGTGTAGAAAAGTTTTAGGACACTCTGTATAAGAGTGTTTATTAATATTAAAAAAAGCGGATCTCGTAAGATACTTATAATTGTATGGGTATAGAGAGGGTAAGGTATAACCTATCACTTTTATTAAAAATGAAATTAACTTTCTAGAAAATTTTCATTAGTTATCAAGTTATTGGAGATAGATAGCGACGAAGTTATACTCGTATATTTTATGACGAAGTGGTTTTTATGACCCCTGCCTCTTGCACCAAAAGCCCCAAGTTCGAATCTAGACAGGAGCACATGTTTGCCTGACGCGTCATCATTCTTGAGCGTTTATTATTATGAGTAAAATAAAGGATAAATCGTTGAATAAATAAAGGGAGAGATTTCTCCATAGGAATTGTAAATAAAACAACAATGTCTAATTACATTTTCTTAATTGCTTGTATTTATAACATTAATTTACTCCGAGGTACGCTAAGTTTGGTTCAAATTACTTCCTTAAATTACCTCCTAAATTGATATTTTATAGACTTTGAACTATTGCAAAATTTGAATAATGACTCCGAAAACAATTATATTCAAAACATTTATTTGATGTTGAAGATATTAAAACATTTTTTGATTTCAAAAGTAACATTTAAGATGGCCGGATAAATAATTCATTTGGGGAAGGGCAATTGAATAATTCATACGATATTTTTTTTCAGTTCAACATTGGTGGAGTTTTCAGTTTTCATAGCGTATGAAATTAAAAGTTTTCATTGTATAGAATATTAATGCAAAGAAGATCACGATATAATATGCAACTACACGCAATAAAACATTAGGATAAAATATGCATAAAGGAAATTTCAATATAAGCGCCACATGAAATCTTATGACTAGAAAAGTTTACATTATGAAGTATTTATCATTCAGATGGGAATCCAGCCTATGTTACTACTCTATTATTTAATGATAACTCATGTCTTTCGATATATCCTTTATTATTTAAAAAAGGTATTTTACAAACAATAAAATTTAAATTTTCCTTTTTAGACATCAACTAAAGCTTCATAATTTATTTTTCAGTTTACGATATTTCGAAAGACATTCCTCTTTTTGATAAAACCACAGACAACAAATGTAGCACAGACAAAACCTATTATTAAAAGACTGTTAACATTGAGTCCAGTATTATAGTGGTGTGTGATCATAATATTGATTATATTTTAATTAAGATCCGATGAATGTTGCACCCCTCATCTCCTCCGAACGTACGACAGCCAAGCGGGTAAATCTGGTTTCTGAAAAAAAGGATAAAAAAATATTAAGTCCAGAATATTTGTCTTTTTACATCAGTAGGTATAAACTATAAAGGCTCAGTAGCTTAGAAAATAGTGTGGGTAATTAGGTATGATTAACTTCTTCTTCAATTTTGTAGTTTTCAGCGATATTCATACCATAAATTATATAACTCGTTGCCAACTTATAATTCCGAGAGAGAGAAACACAATCGTTGTCTTTTAATTACGTTCGCACATCACACAGATTTTGTATTTTTGATGTGTTTTTCTTTATTTACTATGGAAAAATTATCAAATAAAAATATTTAAACTACTTCAAAAAAATAACATCACTTAAATGTCAGACAAAACACTTATGGGTCATAACCTGACAAAATAAAAATATAATTATAATACCTAACTCTCCCGTTTCGACACAACACTTTAATACGAATAAATGAAATGCCGATTGCCGACCCAAATTGCGTTAGGCAATATGATGGATCCCCGACCTGTCACATATCACTAAGGATATAATTTTTCATTCGTTCACAATGTTATTTGCCTACTCTTTTCATATCCTGAGAAGAGTCCATACTTATTTTTCGATATCAACAACAGCAATTCAAATGTAAGAATTCTAATGTGACAATAGCTAGAAAAAATCCTTGAGCTAATTCATTGTTATTGAAAGTAGTACCACAGGACATTATTTAAGTTTTTTCAAAGTACCTAGTTGTTTAACAGCGGAAGTAAAAATATTGTTACTGACTTCAAAAAAAGCGGAAGTGTCGAATTTACTTTACCTTTATTTTCTTTTTTTAATTATCACATGAGGCGATACTGCAAAGTGGAGCCTTCATAAATAAAGAGTTAATACAAAGCCAAAATTAAAAAAATAATTCGCTTTGCTGCAAATGTTCAACTACTACTAGAAAGGGTATCGAGATCTTTTAAATCCAAGTGTTCCTAAGGATTTCATTTATTAAAAGTGTAAACCCTATGAAGGAGTGATATTGGACTTATAATAGTATTCAACTGGAGTTCATATTGTGGTTGTATACCGTTCATGGCTCTATTTATGAAGAGGTATCGCTTTATTGAATGCGGGTATTACTTTTAACTTGGCTATTGAAAATATTATTACAGCTAACGTTTCGATATTATTTCATCCACCCGGTCTAGGTATAAGTACACTGTGATTTTCTGAACACTGTACAAATTTTGTTTTGTGGCTTAGACCGTCAAACTAAACTACTTAGTCTTTAGGACCAACTTAATCAGAGCAAAAAAATAATCAGCTGTTCCATAGAAAACGTCAATATCTACTCAACCAAAATGTATGGAACAGCTGATTATTTTTGTGCTCTGATTAAATTAGTCTCATAGACAAAGTTGTTCAGTTTGATGGTCTATGCCACACCATAAAATTTGTGCAGTGTTCAAAAAATCACCCTGTATTTCCTATATTCGCCACTCGGGAACATCGTGTGATGACCGGCTGACCGATGCTGAAGTGCACGGATGTGTCCATGTGGACAATGGAGACTTGTATCCAAGTGGATGTGTGTTCAAGTGGTTTACTCACTCTAGATTTCAGTATCTCGGATAAAGATAGTTATGGGAAAAATAATGCGTTTAGTGGGATTGCAACTCTTCCTCAAGGAATGTGCTCCAGCAGTGGTAACATAAAAACATGGCTAATAGTGATGAGGGTTGCAGCTTACGGAACATGCATTTTAGGTGTTGATGTGACTCAAGTGACTTGAGTCAAGTCACACTAACTTAAGGTTTTAGCTACTTTTGCGGCAGACTTAACACACCAGCTCATGTTCCATAATTGTTCATAAAATGGATTCGTAGGATGTTATGAACAGCTATAGGTAGAATATAATCATCATTAATTTCAATTCCGTGTAATTAGTCCCATTACTTATTGTAGTGATAATCTAACCGATTAAACTTTTAAATTACATAGACGCTGTCGATAATATTGGCCCCACCCAATTAGTTGCATATTTCACGATTTATTTGTTACACGATAAGATTTTTTAATTGAATCTCTTTAAAACTAACAAGTGTACGTAAATATAATTAAATTTCGCAGGATCAATTGACGAAATTCGCTTAACGTTGAAAGTTTAATGAGGTTAGGTACTCCCCGACAAAATCCTAATTAACTGCCGAATTTCTCTGTCAAACGTTAGAAAAACAGTTGATATGATTAATACTTCCTTTGAACCATTAACATTTCGGAGAAACAAACATATTTTTTATTTAGGAGTGCCTAGGTATAATATGGTATACAACATTATTTTTTGTATATACGAAAGCCGAAACACGGGTCACATTATTTTCATGTTCAGAATCAGTATAAAAAATATTATAATGACACCTCACGTAGTTATAAGCTTTTTGTGATGTGCGCTCGAGACATTTTAGTAGGGCGTGCGTTAAATTATGGTTTTGTAAATATTATTTAGTCAAAATATAACAGCCTGTAGATCTGTAACAAACTAGCAACTCACTTCGAACCTCACTTCACTTCGCGGGAATCATAAATCATAAATGAGATAATAATAGGCTGTTTTTTTAATCACAAAAGATTTTAGATAGCTACGGTAGCTACCTAAAACCTTTTGCAATCGGTAAAATAGCTTTTATTCAGCTAATTTCTAATAACAAATTCACGCCAAGTGAAGTTCGAAGTGAGATGCGAGTTTGGTTACAGAATCGACAGGCAGGATATAAAAAATATTGCATACGATTCTATTACTGATTCTAAACAAACAGAATAACCTTTTATACACGAGTCGACTTGACAGGCATCTTGGCAGGCGATTTTAACCAATTAACGCTTTTTGTCTACAATCGCTTTTACAATCAAATCGCAAACCTAATTTCAATGAGGTGGCGATTCGATTTTACAAGCGATTGCTGAGAAAAAGCGCTAATTTACTAAAATCACCTGCCAAGTCAACCCGTGTGAAAGAATGACTTTGAATTTCAAAGTCATTCTTAGCTGGTATTTACACTGAATCCTGTAAAAAACATTTTTTTATTTTAATTTTATAACGAACGTTGTGAATACAAGATTACTTACTTATTTTCGGAATATTCAAACTCTATTATTGATGTTGCATGTCATTGACCATCACCAACTAACTACCAACTACTTTTTTTCTATGAACGAAAGATGAGCAGAACAAAATTTGTATTATAAAATCGATGCAAAACAAAATGATTCTCACTCTTTTACCATTTTCTTTATTTTCTTTTTTTCTCGTTCTACGTATGAAAGTATTTTGAAAAATAATAATACACCTATTTGAATATAAATATATATACAATATAGGTAGATGGTCAAATCGAAGTCATTGCAAAATTATTTAAACAAAGAATCTAACCTCGATATTGATGACTGTCGCCTGGAAAATTGACTCTGGGGGGCATTTACATGGGTAATTTTACCGAGCGACTTTAGTTGACTGGGGCTTTTTATACACAAGCACTTGTAAAATGGAATAGCCACGTCAAAGAAATTAGGTTTGCTTGTTTTGATTTTACAAGTATTTGTCGATAAAAGCCCTATTTGACTAAAATCTTCGCAAGTAGCCCGGAAACGGGTCGATTTTCCAGGCGATAGTTATCAATATCGCGGTTAGATTCTTAGTTTGAAAGATTGCCAATGACTTCGATGTCAACCTGTATAAAAAGGTAACTTACTTCCATGTCTTTAGGCCAGTTCGTGAGCGCCTCGGAGCGCTTGCCAAACCTGTAAACAAAAAATAAAAAAATTTTAACCAGAAGTTAACTTACAACTGCAAGTTTCCATCTTGTATACAATGCATCCACCATTCTTATTCTTTACACGCAGACAAAAGACAGTTGTTTTTTGCTTTGGATGAATTCAGCCTCATCCATCGGCAATATTTATGAAAGTTGGCCGTATACTTACGAAATACATACATAAGCCGAGACGAATAGCTGATAATATTTTAATAAGCATAACATCAATTAATTAGACAGTGTAATAAACAACATTCAATGTGCCATGTCCACCAAACGTCCAACGTAGTCACCTTAACATTCTTCTCGATATGACATGCAAACATCAATTGCTATAGTGCAGTGCGGCTATCGATAATGGGCGACATCGACTATCGTACCTTGGTCGGGTGTGGTAGGAGTAAATGCGGTCTAGGTTCTGCAGCTGGATGAGCCGCATCGCGCGATCTAACGATACTGGGTCGACGCGGTCCCCGTCCGCGACGTCGCGGCGGTCAATCCTGCCAATATATCGATATCGATGTAACACAACGCACATTAGGACATTACTAGTGTTGGACTATCACGACCAAGATACGATAGGACCACGCTAAGTTCAACTTAAGAAGTTAAAGTAGTCTTGCCAGTGAGAGAAATAACACATGTTTAAAATAATGAGAGCGACATTATTTAGTTGATAATTATTCTTAAAATCGAATAATTCGAATGACACAATGTTCAATTATTTCAATAACAAAAGGTAGATCAACCTATTCAACGCTGAGGAGAGATATTGAAATATTCATACCCAGTGTAGATCCGTAATGTGAAGTTGAAATAATTAAATTTTTTTTTTTTGTTGCATCATTTTATGGATTGAATTCGATTGAATGATCGATGCCTTTTTGAAGATAAAATAGATGCCTTTAACATTTAATAACTCATAGAATTACACAAGATACACCGAAAATAACGTCCACTCTATTAAAGTTTTGTTTATTACTCAAAAGTAAAATGTGTTTCAACATCAAATATATACTAGAAAAAAATCAAACCGCCACCAGCCTCCCTAAGAAATGTCCAACATTCTACACGATTGAACGCTACGCTCAGTAATAGATGATTAAATCACAGATTTATTACAGTTATTCATTACATTTAAGTACAATTATTTATGTAAATTACAAGCTGGCGCGTAATTTTATAGTTTACGGCTTATTTTAAACTTAGCGTTTAAACGCATAGCATGTTGGCCATTTTGAGTAGGGGGCTGTACCTCTTTGGAATCGAACCCGAAGCACTGTGTCTAACAGGGGCGGGCGAACCACTAGACCACTAAGGCGGCTGTTTACGAGTAGGTAGGTGTAACGATTAAGTATGCCTCTATAGGTCATACATAATATAATTTTACCTTCGAATTTTACAAATAACGTCTATTTTCATAAACTGTCAAAGCCCAACCTAATAACGTGACAAAGCCAACTTGGTCGACAAATGTTGTCAAATTAGGAAAACCCCTTGAGACTCTTGGACTTTTATTTTAATAATTCATAGACGGAACCTTCCATAAGTAGAAACTTTGCGGATGTCGAATAGGTAAAACAAAATTTGATTCTTCAGGGATCGATTACATCTATCAGTTATTCTATTGCAGAGTGGTACACATTATTAGTTGTATTTTTAAATACATTGAATTAATTTGTGTACCTACAACAAGAAATCTATGCTATTCATTTTACAGCCTCTGTGGTCTAGTGGTTCGCCCACCCATGTAAGACGCAGGGGTCCTGGGTTCGATTCCCAGGGAGGGTACAATTTGTACTCGGTTTGTTTGGTGGTAGGGCTTTATTTCAAGTCCGCCTGGCTAGCTACCACCATCTTACCTAAGTCTAACGCCATAACAACAAAATAAAAATTGTTGTATTCCGGCAACTAGAGTTAAGATAGCCAGTTCCTCAATGATTAGGATTTCGGGTGTAGTGCGCTTCCACCTTCGGCCTTATCGTCAGTGGTGAAGGCCAAGCACTAGCCCGTTGTGCATAAAAAAAATAAAAAAAAATATCCTCAGTTTATTATAAAGACTGTGATTTCAACTAAATACGATTCGAGCGAGCTTTTTTCGTAGATGTAAGTAGATGTATCACAAGAGCAAAAGGCTCCCTTCATAAAAAGAAAATAAAAAGCAAAGAGGTGCAGGTGATACTGTCTTTTTAAAGGACTCCTTTTGATCATACTTTAAGTACTTATCTTATGAACCACAACCTCTTTCTTTCCTCTTTTGACGTCATAAACTTTTTTTTACTTGAATAGGCATATTTTCCGCTAAGTGCCTGTCGGAGACGTGGGGCATTGGGCGTCGCGTGCGGCGTGGCGTCGTCGGACGTTTTACCATTGAAAATGGTTATCAGATGCAAATCGCCTAAAACGTATTTTTGGCCATATCTCCGAGGACTTTAGGAGGATCAAGATGGGAATAGTACCAAAAGTTGAGGAATTTATCGAGACACGTGTGAACGTTTGAATTTTGAAAATCTACTGGTAACTTTTTTTGGAATTATGCAAAATTCGGGTAAATTCGGGTTTTTTGGGGGGTGTTTGTTTACTAAATTGTAAATATTGCAGAAAAAAAACCGACTTAAGAAAAAATGAAAAAATTGGTCTTAGTGTATTAGTTTGGCTACAAAATGGCTAAAAACTTTTGAAAATCGGTTAATAATTGTGACCTGTAGGTGACCCTTTAGATTTGGAATCGTAGAAAAACGGGTGTTTCCGTACATAAAAAGTGATGTTTTCTATGATTATTGACCGATCGTCATGGTAAGAGTGTTAAAAGATGCAGAAGCAGACGAGAAGTGCATTCATTGGAATTTTGAAAATCGGTAAATAATATTTCGGCCGCAACGAGGCAATCGACATATTATTTACCAACAATCGCAAAAATAAATACTACCTAGGCAACTTTAAAAATATAATAGGATTTTGCATTTGTTTTGATTTTGGTTTTTCGTAAATTTTTGGGTTAATTTTCAATGCTCCGATTCTTGCGGGGACTGTAAAATCTGTGAATTTTCAGAGAGGCGGGGCGGGCAGTGATGCGTGCACGCGTAAACACAAACAATTACTACTAAGCACAAAGGTTCCGTACCAAAAATCACGTTTTTTGTATGGGAGCCCCACTTAAATATTTATTTTATTCTATTTTTAGTATTTGTTGTTATAGCGGCAACTGAAATAGGTACCACATCATCTGTGAATTTTAACTGTCTAGCTATCACGGTTCATGAGATACAGCCTGGTGACAGACAGACGGACAGTGGATTAGATTAGTTTAGCGATTTTACCCTTTGGGTTCGGAACCCTAAAAAGCAATTAAAATAATATAACTCTTAAGAAATGACTTTACTTAATTTAAGGAATCCCACGCGGCTACCGGTGTGGTAGCCAGACAACAATAAAATATCTATTGTGAGTTTTCCTGGAATTAAAGGGCTGAATCTTATTTTTAGATAGCATTATTAACGCAAAAATATGAATGTACTTATTTTCCTTTCATAAAATAATAACAACTTAGTACGACATTGGTACAAAATAGTATCGACAACAGCCATTTTTCCCATTGGTGGGGCACCGGCCTTCCTTATGGGTGGATAAGGAGGATAGGCCATACCCATAACGCGGGCCCAATGCGGATAGGTATAGTTTCAGAATCAAATTAGTTTCAGAGACACCTCAAGCATTCGACAGCACCTATGTGATTAACCAGGTGCAAACTAAAGTCAGATTAGGTGGCAAGTAGGGTTGCCAACTTCTTTTACAAAAAAAGTACTTATATCACAGAATACATAATATTAAGGTCGGAAAAGAAAAATAAAGAGTATTTTTATAAAAATGAACAGTTTTTATATTTTTAGTGCTTTAAATACATATTTTTGTGTTTCTCGCACAACTTGTGAAATTTTTGAAAGCCTAATTACCTTCGACCATCTAAGAAACGAGGTCTGCGCTGCACCGCCCGTCTATAACGTAGTGTTGGAAGTTCACTTTATAAACAGATCTTTGAATACCAGTGACGCTTACCGAAAAAGAGTATTTTTGTATCCTTTTTTGTTCAACAGTAAAAAGTATACTGTAGTGAAAAACAGTATAATACGTTTTAAACAATATAGTTGGCAACCCTAGTGGCAAGCGGCTACTCGTTAAGTGACGCATGGGACCGTTAATATCAATACGACCGTTCGGTTGTAGTTTTACTTGGCTAAACTTGTAATTGGGATGATATGGATGTGATATTGTCGGGTTAGATTACACATTTGACAACTCTACACCCACTCTGTGGTTTGTCCTTAGCCATTTTTAACCGACTTCCAAAAAAGGAGGAGCTTCTATGTTCGTCTGTATATTTGTTTTTTTTTTTTTTGTGTATGTCCACCGATTACTCGAAGACGGCTGGACCGATTGAAATGATTCAAACGTTATTTACATTAGGTACACTCCCAAAGTTTGTCCCATTTTTTAAAATTTGGAAATCGGTTCAGTACTTTTCAAGTAATTTTGAAAAAAGCACGAAAATAGTATGATTTTGTGTGAATTACCTCGATGATTGGTCGTATTACTTCTTTGTTTATGAACTGAATAAGATAATTACTTTTTGTTGGAAGAGGGATATCTTAAGTGTAGTTTTTTAACCGACTTAAAAAAGGAGGTTCTCAGTTTGACCCGTATTTAAGTATGTTTCTCCGCGATTATCTTACGTTTGGCTGAGCCGATTTTTCTTCATATATCTATAATATACCTAACCTACAAGGTACCTACACTAAAAATAAAAAATTGTTTAAAAAAAAACAAAAAACCGACTTCAAAAAACCTACCTCTAAAAAGCAAGAAATAATATTCGTAATAATAAAAATACGTCTATTGAAGTCGGGTGGGGCTATTAGGATAAAAAGAAAAGAAAGTGTATTCCAGCCCCACCCGACTTCAATAGACGTATTTTTATTATTACGAATATTATTTCTTGCTTTTTAGAGGTAGGTTTTTGAAGTCGGTATTTTGTTTTTTTTAAACAATTTTTGATGTTCCCATTTGATTAGGCCTTCTTTATATAGGGTAGATTTTTTTAATTAATCCTGAAGGGATAATACTCTAAAAAAAATGAGATAGGAGATTTTGCTCAAAGGAGACATTGCAAGTCAAAGCAAAGTCTCCATTGAGCAAAAACTCTTAAAAAATCTACCCTGTCGATGGACAAGGGGGACTATGGTTTGTTTTGTTTCGTTATAAAACTTATTTTTAAAATAAAAACGCAAATAATATGTATTGTAATTTTGTAATTATTGCTTTCAGACTTTGAATCAACATAAAAAATCTACTAAGACGGATTTAGTTATTTTGGAATGATTTCTCAATGCCTAGATAAAGCATTCCTTTAGATAGATCAACGAATAGATAGATTAGATAAAGCATAAAATTATCCCTTTGATAGCGTACAATATTATAGGTACCACAAATGTCATTCATTTACGTCTGTCATATTTTTTTGGTTAATATTAATTTAAAGGAGCGTTTTGTCTAATAGTTCGAGAAGTTTTATGCAACTCATAAATTATTATAAATAATGTAGATCAGGAAGTTTAAATTTATGATTAAAAAAAAGAAAAAAGTTCAGTGCGTGTTGCATTCACAAAAGTTGAGTCTTGTTACCTTTACATTGTTCTACTTTTGCTTAACATTTGCTGGTCAAAGAATAACTTTCGATATCAAACGATAACACATTTTGTTTTCTTTTCATAAAAGATTCACTTTCTGAGACAGTCTATAATATATAAGGAACTTAGTGAAATATTTACGTATTGGCGTAAACTTCGTATCTTAATAAAATATAATAAGTAGGTACTTAGCATAAAAAAAAACTAAAAAAATAGGTAGGTAATAGATTTTTGTTAATTATGAAAATAACTGTTTTTGTTCCATAGAGAAATTATTTTTCCATAAAGAAAGTATCTTAATTATGGTTATATTGTTTTAAATGTTTAAATTGAATCAGGGAAGACGTTGCCTCTTAAAAAAAAACTAAGTAAATAAAATGGTAGAAATGCATTCTTGGGGTTCACAAACATACTACTACTACACTACTAATGTTGAAAGCAAAATTTTTACGTAAGTAACTAATTATTTTCGCTACCTAATAGAATATTTTACTTTAATTTTATTTCATTGTTGGTTCCTTTTGATTTTTTTAGAGATTTCTAACAAGCTTACATTGTAACAGTTAAAAGCTGTACTAGCTCCAAACAACAGCCTTAATCAAAGGAGCTTATTGTAGTTAAACGCAATAAAGGCGACTTCGAGAAATGTGCAAAGTTCGCGCGTTTTCCGAAGTTTCTTAAAACAGTTGTTGTTCGACATTGCAAGAATTTATAAGGAAATCTTTGACTGCTTACAGTAGCTTGAAGAAAAGGGAATTATGCCAGAAATGTTGTGTATACAAGCATTTCGTATATGCGAAGGAAATGCACGTTCCTTTCCCCCTTTGATAATATTACATATCGATATACTATATACGAGTAAGTAGATATACCTATAGGTACTGTTTACGAATTCAGTTCCTAAGAATAGTAATTGGAAAATGATACCTTCTTCTATGGTCTGTGACCGACTCATTCGAGGTTAAAAGAATATATATATTATTATATATTTTTTGTATGGATATTTTAATCTGACTATCTGACTGACTATCTGGTGAGGAAATGATAACCAACTTTTCAAAACTTCTATTTTATTAAAATAACTAGCGACTATCCCTTCTGACCGTATTTTTTTTGGAATTAAAGGTACCCTGTGTCCTACTCTATAGTAGTTACGTACCCCTGACATTATGTATGCTTGATCATCGGTGTTGAGTACCTACTTATAGTTAAGACGTGAAGGCGTAACAAACAAACAAACTTACTTTCGCGTTTATAACATTAAGTAAGGATAAGAATAAGGAAGTAACTATAAGGAAGTACTTAAGGATATAAGGAAGTACTTAAGGATGGGATAAGGATTCTTCAGAAGCGTCTGATCCATGTGCAATGTACTGTTTGTAAAAAGTTATTAGGAAGCGAAACATCATTTTCCACAAGCTAAACACTATATACAGGTCTAGACTAATGCAATAGAGAAGCTACTATTGTTATTATAATAAAGCATTTTAACTTTTTTTGTTTGCCTCAAAGATTTTTTGTTCGAAAACTGTTTTTCTTTAATTCTTTCTGAAATGTAACTGACACGTATATAAAGGATCACCCAATGTACATTACACTTCAATAAAGGCAACCCAGGACTGTCGACGGCCGCCTTGTTTCAGTTATTGAGTGACAAAAGGGAAATTAAAAACGCATCTGGTGTTTCCATTGTATAAAGCTCTCCAATAGACGTGCGTATTGTTCTTGCAAGTCTCTACTACATCATAGTGTCCTGTTTTTGTGGAAAAATGATCATCCACATCTTCTAAACATCCAGTTTATAGCATTAAATCTGTCAACAGCTTGAGGTAAGGTGAAACGAACGCAGTTCCTGGTTCATCAGTCCGTCCACGTTCATCGTTAACACTCTTCATCATAAATGCGGATAAAAGCGCCCATCACTATCACCGTCATCATCACCTATCTCAAAAGTGTTCAAAGCATTTTGGCCACCTTCAATTGCCTTCAGAATAGTTCAAGACTTAATTCAATGAGGATGCACTGATGGATAAATGATGAACTCAGTTTAAGAATGTCTATTTTGATCTCAATAAGACTAAGCATCAAATAACAAACTTATTTAATAAATACGTCCATCGATTGAATCCAAAAGGTGTTTGATAAACACAATTATTTTAATCGCATTAAGTTACAAATTCCACCTGGATAAAAACTAATAAGTCGGTACTTGTATTAAGTATTATTAGTTAGCGGACAAAATTTTTTTTTGTAAGATTTAAGTAGGTAAATACTCGATCCCAAAGAGGGGGCTACAATTTGTACTCGGTTTGGTTGGTGGTAGGGCTTATATTTCAAGTCCGCCTGGCTAACTACCACCATCTTACTTAAATCTGACGTGATACCATAACAACAATTAAACAATTGTTGTATTCCGAAAGTTAGAGGTAAGATGGCCAGTTCCTAGTGGTGAGGATTCTGGGTGTAGTGCGCTTACACTTCCGGCCATATCATCGCTTAACATCAGGTAAAGTGAAATCCGTTGAGCATAATAAATAGTATTAGTCAAGACAAATCAAACAGGCCCAAACTCGAAGGGATTGCATGGTTTTATTACAGAGTTCCTATGGCCTTAGACCCTGGACACCGTCTCCCATCGGAGTACTTGTCAAGACGAATCAAGCAAGCCCCAACTACATGAGGTTGCATGGCTTTATTAGATCTACATCGTCAGATCAGCTAAATGACACCATATTATTGCATTGTGTTCCAGTTCTGATCCATATTCAAAGTCTCATGTCTCTAGCTCATGGGGAAACTAGTATAAAATCGTTTGCAATTGTGGACATTTTTAATGTGTTGCTGTAACATGTCCTTTTAGGCAGAATGGCTGAGGAACCCTTTGCATGTCCCAAAAATGAACGATTTTTTTTTATTTTACCGGCATCGAGAGGCTCTCAATACTAAAACTTATTCTTTCTTTAACCACCAGCTTGGATTACGCTTGGTTTTTAATGGTTTTTAGTTCACAAGATACGTGGCCTTCATTCATAGTGAAAAAGAACTTTTTAACTTCCGCAACACAATGTATAGAGAGAAACGTACGTACGATGAAGTTAAGGATAAGCCAGTCAACTAGACTTTAGTATGTACAATGTTAACCACTAACTAAACTCAACACAAAGTTTTGGTAATCGAATCTGAGAGCTGTCCATTCATTTTGTATTTTACAATTTCATTTACTTATTACTGCAAGCGAAGAATAGGTACTTACTTCCAAGATCTACACCAGAGATGTTATTATTGACGTTAAGGTTTACAGGTCATCAAGTAAAGAGTGACCTGACCTGTGCAAATTGTGCATTTCTCTACTTACCTTCGATTTATCGAGTTTCTAACAGAATATGACTGTCTACTAAACCTCGGGATTAGAGTGTTAGGTATAATTATTGTTTAGCTTCTTACTGTGTCAATAACAGCTTATATAATCGGAAATATTTTATCTGTACAGATAATACGTTACAGATAATGCGATCAAATAGCCTCTAGCAATTATGTGTCAACTGAAACAGCAATTTTCGGAGGACTTATTAGCTATAATTAATAAAATGGGACGAAAGTGAAACAGCTTTTAATTACTTATCCATTGCAAGCCCGTTAAGTTCGTCGGAAGTTTTAAATGAAATTAATTTTGAATTCATAAAACGTCAAGTGAATGATGGGAGGGCATTGTGAATGTTTGCTACGTGACAAATTTTCTTCGAACTGAGCGTTTGAATAACACAACTGTTACTACTTTATAACAAAAGGTCTTTGTGACGGTGAAGTGAGTTGACGCCTTTATCGACTTTTCACGATAATAGAATTAAACTGTTACATGTTTTGCTTGTCATGTACCTACACTTTTTTTCATTTCAAAGAAACGAAATGAATTAGTTTACTGATAATATTTTGAATCATAGTTCACGTTGTAAAATAATAGTTAACTTTCAATATTCGGGCTCTTTCGCGCATGCTTTAATAAGCTACGAAAATCGATTAAAAAAAACTAACTTGTATTTTGTATAAATTTTCGTTGTAAGTGTAAATTTTAGATTGTTCTTTCTACCTTCAGGATAAATAAAAAACAGTTACACTTAATATTTCTTTTTATATTGTGATGGCATTCGTATTATTAGCAGATGTGAGAGCCGGGCTCGTAAAACAAAACTAGGAATAAAAAATTTGTTTCGAATATTTCTTCTAATAGATTAAGAGCGACAAGTTTTATTAGCGCACAGCGGGGACTAAGACAAATGGAGTCTTGGGTAGGCCGTAAATTACGCTCAACTGTCATACAAACTATTCAAACTGGTGAATGATGGACAATTTTAGTTGAAATGCACAGATTTCTAAGAGTTTGGTAGATTTAAATGTGTTACAGATGGGTGAAGTAGTCGAAGGAAGGAAAAAAAAACTTGAGTTCTCAGAATTGGTAGGGCGAATCGTGAGAAATGGTGCGTAGGCGTCGCCGTGAAGATTGCAAGCATCAAGCTGACCAATGAGGGGTCTAAATGGGCGTAGAGCGGGCGGAGAAAAACTTCAGTAGGAATGGAAGAGATAAAACGAGGAGGCAACTAGCATTCGGGGGACAGACGCTAAGACAGACAGTAGGACGCAGACGCTTTTAATATTTTAGGAGTGTTAGATTGGGAGTTTCGTGACCCCATTGTAACTAACTGTGTGAGAAATAAAGACTAAAGAGTTAACTATTAAATAAATACTAACTTTGTTAAGTAAATTGTAGATTTGAATATTAAAACAAGTGTAACTATTTTACAAAGTGAATCCAAACAACGTCGAGTGGGGTATGTAATTGTATACATTGTGATTTATTTCATGTGTCAATAAAGGTACAATCTCTAGATTAACGAGCAGAATATCGTATACAACGTAGAAATGTATCAATACGAAGAACAACTCCATTCTAGGGGTTTCTCTTTAATAACCGAATGGAACTCGGTAGAACACCTCATTTTTGTGTTGACTTTAATATGCGCAATAGTTGTATTAGGGTGTTGTGGATATAAGATATTCAGTTATTGCAATCGTCGAATATTAAATAGACGGGGGTATTTGCAAGATGGTCTACCAAATGAGATAGAAATGCAAAGAGCCGGGTTAGATTGAATTGGATTGCGTTTTCTTAATGCATAGTTAATCTCGGAGATAAGGATGGTTAACGTGAAAGTATTAATTAAAGCTCTAGAGACTGTAACTTTATGTAGCCTGGTGGAATACGAAACACTAATATCTATTATGAATGTTAATAATCAAGTCTAGATTAGACTAATATGTGAAATAGTTTTTTCTTTCCATTTTTCAATCAATGTATCAGGTTAGTTCTATAAATGTGTTCGTATCTCACTTTAGACTTAATTTGTAAAATAACTATTGAAACTTTAGTGTGTGTTTAATTAAAATTAAGTGTGAATCTAGATGACCTTAGAGAGTTTTTTCTTTGGATTTTCGCTTTCTCTCTATTTAGTGTGGTCTTAAGATAGGAGCTGAAAATCTAGCTGTCATTATATAGCAACCTATAGGTGACAGCTTAAATAATCAAACCAGTTTCTTTTGCTATTTCGAAGATAAACTAAACACATTTAATTTAAATAAATAATATTTTTTTTCCATAATTATATGTTTTACTGCTTAGAGATAAGATTCCTAAGAGGAGGCACAGTGTGAGGCATAGTCAAACTCGTGTTAAATACTAAGAAATACTTAGAAGAACCTTTGAGCTAGTTTGTTTGGCTTCGTTTAACACTTTGCGTTCTCACACGTATACCTTTCAGTTGAATCACGATTTCTATGAGCTAAATTCATTAGATTTCAGTCTAGGTCTAGGTAGATTTCTATACATATACCTAATTAAATAAACATGGGATAGTAGGGAGTGATTAAAGACTAAGGAAGAGACTACATTCAAACCGTTGAGGTTACTTGTGTATAGGTAGTTTATTTAAACGTGTTAGTAAAGGAGCCTAGCTGCTGAATTTGGACGAGAGACACAACAGGAGCTGAGCAGAAGGAAGTATAATGTATTAGTGTTGAATAGGTATAATGTGTAAGTACATTTTGCCTCTACACAGGACATAGACATTGTTAGGTGCACTTATAGACTTGTAGTTAGGATAGGAAATAGGGATAGGTATACTAGGTGATCTGTGATGAAATTGAACTTGTACAGGATGTTTAGATCCTGGGGTGTTTGACCGCTTGAGGCTGCGAGCTAGGCATTCCACCCACTGACTTTAATCGAATGAGGGCTCTTGACTATAAGAGATTATTCTCTTAGACTTGACTGAACGGGATGCTATGGCCGGTACTCGCGAGCTCAGCCTTATTGAGCCTAAAGGCTATCTGCGTGTGGATTCAGCGAACGGGTAGAAGCATTTCTGGGTCGTCGTCACATTTGCACTTTCATAGCGTTCAGCCATCGCCCGATTTGGCCAAATCGAACTTTCTCAATTAATACAAATATGAATAAATAAAGGTTACCATGGTTTTATGGGGAAAGGTGTCTAGCGAACACCTTATAAAGTAAAGTAAATAAATGTCCACATCCTGGAGATGTCTGACAAACGCTCCGCAGCGTAACAAAGATGGCTGACGCTCCCCAAATAATAAACCCCAGAAGGGTTTTTCCTAGAAGGTTTTGTAGGCGCTATTAAACGACCAGAGTGTAATCCACATCATGAGCAGACATCTTTTGGTTATAGCTTAGGTAATTAGAGTAGAGGAGAGGCGAAAGTCGCGATCAGATTAAAACAATTTGCATTTTAATATTAACAAGCTTCGCAATGTTATTTAAAACCATAGGCCTGCGGAATGATGGATTTATCTCGATGAGCCTCCGGTCCATTCACACGCAGCTACTAAATAGTACAAACATAAACACGATTCGCAGATCACTTAGATGCCAGTAACATCGACTTTCACCAAGACCACCAAATACTTAGAAAAACATTATAACTAGACGATCACATATACAAATTAGGATTTGAGCCACTACAGAAAATGGTGCCGTGACCAGGATTCCAAATACGTATTCGAAATAACGATACGATTGGATCAAAAGGACCAAATAATTATAATAAATAAATAAAACAAAAATAAATAAAATAAACACAACGTAGAAATCGTGGTCAGTTGAAAGGAATACTTTTACAGGGATGTTACGAGACATCGTGATGCGAAACAAGGAGGCGAGATAAATTGTGCATGGAATAATTATTTTAATTATGTGCATGGTGTGATTATTTTATTGTGTTAAACTGTTTACATGTCTTTTGAATGTAGGGGAAAGACACAGTTACAGTCAGAATTCGTCATAATGTTATCAACGAGATCGAAAGAAAAAAATATATACATACCTATTTCGTAAATTATAAAATTAAAAGAATTTATTTTTAGACAACTGTATAGCCAAGTTATTTGTTCACGGAAGACAAAAGCCTGTCTGACAAGCTTGTGAATGGGAAGCGAGACAAAGGAAACCTTAGGGTAATGTTTTATTGGTTTGCAACTTAACTGCTGTTGTCCATTGAAGTAAAATTTGACGGTTGTACATTAAAGACAAAAGGGAAGGACGTGGAGAAATCTTACCCAACAAAATAAACAATAAAAGAGTAAAATAAAAATACTTTCCAATATTATTCAAAGCATAGCAGCGCGTTTGACGATTTTGACTGTACGTAAAAAGGTTAGCATAATAAAGATGTGTGATTTAGGTGGAGACAAAGGCGGGAGCAGATTCTCAAGATATTGTTACATTTCAATGTAAGTCTGTTATCATGAGTATTTTAATCACATGTGGAACTATCTACCTTTCTCATAAAGAACGATCTGTGCATTTAGGAGTAGGGGAAAGTTTAAATCAAAACTAGTTTGTCGGCAGTTGAGTTAAGTGACGTTATAATGCCTAGGCGCAGTAAGAGACGGGTTAGAGGTCAAGATAGGACAGGGGAAAGTCGCGAGAGTAACGGAAGCATAGGGGAACAAACGGGAAATATAGATAACATAACTTTACAACAGATGTCACAAAGAATGGATGAATTTCAAAATACATTACGGCAGTTGAGCGCGGAGCGATTAAACGAGAGGATAGAGTCGCGCGGGAATGTGCAAAATAGTCATCAGACGATTAGACAAGAGTCGATTAGCACAATAGCTAGTGGTAGTGTCGCGAATTCGGAAACTAGAAACTTATACGTCATACAGCCTTCAGTTGCGAAGCCGAGTTTTGACGGAAAACCATTCACGAACCCTATTGCGTTTTTGAAACGATTAAAAAAATATATTAGAGAAGTGAACGGACAGGACCGCGAAATTGATATAGCGCTAGGTTGCATCACGGGACATGCACGAAAATTGATGGAGATGTACTCAAGGAGATGGAATACTTTTAGTGATTTTGAGGACGACTTTAGACGGACTTATTGGACTGAACAAATACAAGAATCCGTTAGGTATAGGTTGATTAACACGGTGTACACAAGTGAATCAGCAATTTCGATGTCCGAACATTTTGCTGAATATGTTGAGTCGATGCAGTCCTTGACCATATCTTTTAGTGAAAGGGATTTAGTAAATTCGATAATGCGTCATTATCCTTTGGATGTTCAACGGTTGTGGTTTACGAGAGCAGAGGAACCCACTATTATGAAAGGCGCGAACTTTCTTAGGAGTATCGAACAAAATGTAGTTGTGGGACAGAGAGAGATAGGTAGATATGCTAGAGAGAGAGGAAATAATCAGAGAGGTCGTTACAGTAGGACACAGACAGATTATCCAGTTGCGGCAACGATTTTAGCGGAAAGATGGCGAGGCAGAGGCGGTTCGACTCGGGGAAGGGCTCACCGACGAGGCAGGATAGGTTACGGATCATATTCTAATAGGAATACATCACGGTCGAACGTGTTGGGTGAAATAAATACTAGGCCAGCTATAACATTCATGAAGGAAGGTGAGGGGTCAACATTATCAACGTCTGTGAGGGAGGATAAAACAAAAAACTAATACCCCCTACACAAGCGGAGTCCGATCGGTTATCAAAGTGTAGGAAGGGGAATGAATGGACTTCAGAAAATAGGAAAGACGATATAGCGTATAAGATTTTAGTTAAAAATGGATGGGAGCCAGGTCAGGGTTTAGGAGCAGACGGAAAGGGATTGAAGAGGCCATTGACCGGGGGAGTGTCAGTGAGTGGCAACAGTTTGCGAGCGATAGCGTGTAGCATAGGTGTCTTATTGGAAAATCAATTCAATCATGTGATAGAATGTGACGAAGAAGGGCTTGCGTGTGATCTTTGTACAAGCAGGGGTAGAGAGGTTTTGTCGATATCACATGAGCTAGACGAGTTAGATTACTTAGGTGTTGATTATTCGTTGCCTAGATTACCCGAAATAGGAGTGGATGTGTACGGGATGCGTATAAGTGCATTGATAGATACAGGGAGCCAAATAAGCGCTATAACTAGGGAACTACACGATTCTATTCGGAAAGAGAGAGGTGATTTGCCCGAGATCGCTATCCCGGCTATACAGGTGCAGGGAGCATTTGGATCACGGAGTGAAAGTGCGAATCGTATGGTACTAATAGAGCTAAGTTTGGGTGGCACAATCATTGAAGCGTCAATGTTAATTCTGCATAGGCTTCCTAGGTCAATGATATTAGGATACGACTGGTTGGAACGTGTCAAGGGGATAGTGGAGTGTGGTAGAGAAAGGACGTTATCAATTGAGCACTTAGGAGTTAGGACTAGTGTCAAAATAAATTCGAGTTGCGAATTAAAACGGTTAGGCGGGAGAGACAATGCAAACATGATAAATACGATGTTAGAAACGGACGCCCAACCGGCGGTGTATAGTGAGGCGAGCGAGAAAATAAACAATAGCGGAAAGGTGGCTACCTACTTGGACGAGATGGGTTTAAATGACGAACAAAAGAAACTATTGTTACCCGTTTTAAACAGATATAGTAGAGTGTTTACCGACGAATTAGGATTGACGGACAGATACGAGCATGTTATTGAATTAATCGACGACACGCCTTTTATAAAGCGAAGTTATCCAATACCTTTAGCATATAGGGAGGAGATAAAAAGAGAACTAGATGGGTTAGAGAGTTTAGGAGTTATCCGTCAGGAGGCGACACCGTGTTGTAGTCCGCTTACCTTTACAAAAAAGCGAGACGGAACAATTAGACTCTTATTAGACGCGCGCGAACTCAATAAGAAGATGGTGGGGGACGCGGGAGCGCCACCACTTACATCAGAAATCATACAATCCTTTTATGGGGTTAATTACATCAGTCTTATTGACCTCAATAATGCATATTTTCAGATACCATTACATCCCGATTCTAGAAAGTATACAGGGTTCACTTTTATGGGGAAAACCTATACGTATTGTGTTTTACCTCAAGGACTTAAGACATCGGTGGCAGGTTTCTCGAGGGCTATGGATTCGATACTAGAAGGGGTGCGCGAGTTTTGTATAAATTATATAGATGGCATAGTAGTGTTCACTAAGGGGGACCTAAAGTTACACCTAGAACACCTAGATCAAGTACTGAGCAGGTTAGAGGCGGCTAGACTAACGAGTAGGAAGGAAAAGTGTAAATTCTTATGTGTGGAGGTAAAGTTATTAGGACACATTGTAAATACCAAAGGGGTACAAATGGATCCGGATAGGGTAAGGGCGATATTGGATTTCCCCGCACCTCGAACCATAAAACAATTAAGAGGATTTCTGGGATTAATAAACTATTTTCGTAGATTTATATCAAAGTATAGTGAGGAGGTTAGGCCTCTGTGTGACCTATTGAAACAAAACAAAAGATGGTCATGGACACAGGAAGTAGACGATTGTTTTAAAAGGGTGAAAACTTTATTTGTAGATACCGTGCTTCTTGCACATCCAAACCCGAAGGATATATATTATTTACAAACGGACAGCTCGAATATAGGTGTCGCAGGATACATCTACCAACTAACGAGTGAGGGGGAAGAGAGAGTTATAGGGTTTTGTAGTAAATCATTATCAGAAACGGAACGCAGATGGACAGTCACTGAACAAGAGCTGTGGGCCATAATTTATAGTCTATCAAAGTTTGAAACGTATTTAAGGGGTGCTCAGTTAGTAATTAGGACCGATCATAAGAGTTTGACGTTTCTACAATCGTGTAAATTACTAAGCGCTCGCATGATACGGTGGGTAAGTTATATAGGACAGTTCAATTATACGATTGAACATGTCAAGGGTAGTCTGAACACTGTAGCGGACGTGTTGTCACGACATATAAGTGGAGCCACCGATATCTTGACTAATAAAACTGTGGGACCGGAAATGAATTTGTTTGAAATACCAACTGGACGACTCATAAAGAATAAGTGGGAAGAGATAAGAGAACATCAGGGGCGCGATCGTGTTGTTAGCGAAATAACTAAGCGTATAAAAGCTGAGAGCGAGTCTGAGGCTAGACATTACAGACTAATAGACGGGATTCTCTATAGGATAGAGATAGGTTCGGGTAGGTCGCGATTATATGTTCCCGAGAACTTACAAACGGAATTGATTACTAGTATACACGAGGAAGTAGGACATTTTGGGCGATACAAGGTGCTTGCGTTAATGAAGCGACGTTACTACTTCACTGATATGGCACGCAAAATAGGACAGGTAGTTAGGGCTTGCGACGTGTGTCAAAAATCGAAACATGCGTTGGAGGCACACTCAGGACCAATTAAGACGGTGATAGCTAGGGAGATAGGGGAACGAGTATTTTGTGACATTTATGGACCAATACCGGCAGGACGCTTTGGTCATAAGTACGTGTTTGTTATGCAGGACGCCTTCAGCAAATTAATTAGAGTATACTCATTACGACAGGCGAGTGGCAGGGCCTCGTTAACTTGTGTTAGAAAATTTCACGAACAGGTCAAAATAAAGGTTTTATGTTCGGATAGAGGTGCAAATTTCACATCAAGGATTTTTGAGTCAGGTGTTAAACAGTTAGGTATCGTGCTAACGCACACCTCAATCAGGAACCCGCGACCTAATTCTACGGAGAGGGTCAATAGAGAGCTAGGAAGAATGTTTAGGACGTATTGTGAAAAATCACATTGTTCTTGGGTTGACGTATTGCCGAAAATAGAGGATTGTTACAATCAAGTTATACACACCACGACGGGTTACACACCTAACGAAATAGTATGGGGTACAGGAACTCGCTTATCTACGGATAACGACAAAATTATTGGAGTAGGGTTAGGCCTACAACAAGAGCCATTAGAATTAGTTCGGGAACGAGCGAGACAGAACATATTGAAGTCAGCCGAGAGTAGAGAATTTCATTATAACAAAAATCATAAACTAGTGTGTTTTGACATAGGTGATCTAGTGAAGTTGAAAAAGTTTGCGAAATCGGATGCATCTAAAAAGGTGACTAAGAAGTTTGCACGTTTGTTTGAAGGACCATACGTCATTGGTGCTATTCCCAGTAGCAACGTGTACACTCTAATAGATAAACAAACAAACAAGATAAAAGGGAATTACAATGCGATACACCTGTTTCGCTATTATGTGAATAGGTAAAAATAATAAAAAAATAAAATAAAAGGAAAAAAATAGGGACAATGGTTTGTGAGGCGCCATACTTATGTAACAAAGGAGGCGGAGTATCGGGGTTTATTGCCTACTTGGGTATACAATGGACAGATAAGAGCTATAGAAAGGGAACGTGAGAACTGAACGAATACCGTGGGAAAGTTTGGAAATGTGGACAGATAGGAAATATAATTTAAAACGACCGTACATTCGGATGTAGGTGTTTAAGATTCTATTTAGGGGAATGTGTGATGGCATTCGTATTATTAGCAGATGTGAGAGCCGGGCTCGTAAAACAAAACTAGGAATAAAAAATTTGTTTCGAATATTTCTTCTAATAGATTAAGAGCGACAAGTTTTATTAGCGCACAGCGGGGACTAAGACAAATGGAGTCTTGGGTAGGCCGTAAATTACGCTCAACTGTCATACAAACTATTCAAACTGGTGAATGATGGACAATTTTAGTTGAAATGCACAGATTTCTAAGAGTTTGGTAGATTTAAATGTGTTACAGATGGGTGAAGTAGTCGAAGGAAGGAAAAAAAAACTTGAGTTCTCAGAATTGGTAGGGCGAATCGTGAGAAATGGTGCGTAGGCGTCGCCGTGAAGATTGCAAGCATCAAGCTGACCAATGAGGGGTCTAAATGGGCGTAGAGCGGGCGGAGAAAAACTTCAGTAGGAATGGAAGAGATAAAACGAGGAGGCAACTAGCATTCGGGGGACAGACGCTAAGACAGACAGTAGGACGCAGACGCTTTTAATATTTTAGGAGTGTTAGATTGGGAGTTTCGTGACCCCATTGTAACTAACTGTGTGAGAAATAAAGACTAAAGAGTTAACTATTAAATAAATACTAACTTTGTTAAGTAAATTGTAGATTTGAATATTAAAACAAGTGTAACTATTTTACAAAGTGAATCCAAACAACGTCGAGTGGGGTATGTAATTGTATACATTGTGATTTATTTCATGTGTCAATAAAGGTACAATCTCTAGATTAACGAGCAGAATATCGTATACAACGTAGAAATGTATCAATACGAAGAACAACTCCATTCTAGGGGTTTCTCTTTAATAACCGAATGGAACTCGGTAGAACACCTCATTTTTGTGTTGACTTTAATATGCGCAATAGTTGTATTAGGGTGTTGTGGATATAAGATATTCAGTTATTGCAATCGTCGAATATTAAATAGACGGGGGTATTTGCAAGATGGTCTACCAAATGAGATAGAAATGCAAAGAGCCGGGTTAGATTGAATTGGATTGCGTTTTCTTAATGCATAGTTAATCTCGGAGATAAGGATGGTTAACGTGAAAGTATTAATTAAAGCTCTAGAGACTGTAACTTTATGTAGCCTGGTGGAATACGAAACACTAATATCTATTATGAATGTTAATAATCAAGTCTAGATTAGACTAATATGTGAAATAGTTTTTTCTTTCCATTTTTCAATCAATGTATCAGGTTAGTTCTATAAATGTGTTCGTATCTCACTTTAGACTTAATTTGTAAAATAACTATTGAAACTTTAGTGTGTGTTTAATTAAAATTAAGTGTGAATCTAGATGACCTTAGAGAGTTTTTTCTTTGGATTTTCGCTTTCTCTCTATTTAGTGTGGTCTTAAGATAGGAGCTGAAAATCTAGCTGTCATTATATAGCAACCTATAGGTGACAGCTTAAATAATCAAACCAGTTTCTTTTGCTATTTCGAAGATAAACTAAACACATTTAATTTAAATAAATAATATTTTTTTTCCATAATTATATGTTTTACTGCTTAGAGATAAGATTCCTAAGAGGAGGCACAGTGTGAGGCATAGTCAAACTCGTGTTAAATACTAAGAAATACTTAGAAGAACCTTTGAGCTAGTTTGTTTGGCTTCGTTTAACACTTTGCGTTCTCACACGTATACCTTTCAGTTGAATCACGATTTCTATGAGCTAAATTCATTAGATTTCAGTCTAGGTCTAGGTAGATTTCTATACATATACCTAATTAAATAAACATGGGATAGTAGGGAGTGATTAAAGACTAAGGAAGAGACTACATTCAAACCGTTGAGGTTACTTGTGTATAGGTAGTTTATTTAAACGTGTTAGTAAAGGAGCCTAGCTGCTGAATTTGGACGAGAGACACAACAGGAGCTGAGCAGAAGGAAGTATAATGTATTAGTGTTGAATAGGTATAATGTGTAAGTACATTTTGCCTCTACACAGGACATAGACATTGTTAGGTGCACTTATAGACTTGTAGTTAGGATAGGAAATAGGGATAGGTATACTAGGTGATCTGTGATGAAATTGAACTTGTACAGGATGTTTAGATCCTGGGGTGTTTGACCGCTTGAGGCTGCGAGCTAGGCATTCCACCCACTGACTTTAATCGAATGAGGGCTCTTGACTATAAGAGATTATTCTCTTAGACTTGACTGAACGGGATGCTATGGCCGGTACTCGCGAGCTCAGCCTTATTGAGCCTAAAGGCTATCTGCGTGTGGATTCAGCGAACGGGTAGAAGCATTTCTGGGTCGTCGTCACATTTGCACTTTCATAGCGTTCAGCCATCGCCCGATTTGGCCAAATCGAACTTTCTCAATTAATACAAATATGAATAAATAAAGGTTACCATGGTTTTATGGGGAAAGGTGTCTAGCGAACACCTTATAAAGTAAAGTAAATAAATGTCCACATCCTGGAGATGTCTGACAAACGCTCCGCAGCGTAACAAAGATGGCTGACGCTCCCCAAATAATAAACCCCAGAAGGGTTTTTCCTAGAAGGTTTTGTAGGCGCTATTAAACGACCAGAGTGTAATCCACATCATGAGCAGACATCTTTTGGTTATAGCTTAGGTAATTAGAGTAGAGGAGAGGCGAAAGTCGCGATCAGATTAAAACAATTTGCATTTTAATATTAACAAGCTTCGCAATGTTATTTAAAACCATAGGCCTGCGGAATGATGGATTTATCTCGATGAGCCTCCGGTCCATTCACACGCAGCTACTAAATAGTACAAACATAAACACGATTCGCAGATCACTTAGATGCCAGTAACATCGACTTTCACCAAGACCACCAAATACTTAGAAAAACATTATAACTAGACGATCACATATACAAATTAGGATTTGAGCCACTACAATATGATATTCAGATGGGGTTGATTGGGTCACATAATATACATACCTACTAAATAATATAGCTTACTAGAAAAAAATCTATTCGTCACCAAATCGTTTTCTCAGGCGAGAATCGAATGGTCGCGGGTTCGATTCCAGTTATAATATAAGAAACTTTGAACCAGAACCTGTAAAATTGACCCAGAGTATTAAATTGTTTCTTCCACTCGAATTGGAGCCACCAAGTAGGTACGAAGATAGTATTGTTTTGTAAAAAGGTCTTTTGTAATAACATATAACCTACATTTATTAGTTTGCAAGCACGTTCATTATTTCGAATATTCCACTAAGGTAACATTGTCCAAAGCCTGTACAAGTTAGAAACTGCAGTAAATGCTTTCAAGAGGCACAATATTGTACCAATTGTACGCAATCCGCAATTCCGAGCCACAAAGCCCGCCAGACCTCCGCCTATGATTGGGCCCACAGTAATTTTAGTGTGGAATCAGTCTTTATTTCTGTTTCTACATGCGGGAATGCTGTATTTCATTCCCGCAACTCAATTTTAAGAAGGTATAATATATATTTTTTTAGTGTCAAGACATAATTGAATTATTAGTTAAATGAATTTTAATAAGTAGGTAATGATTACTATTGACCGCTGGATGAAGGGTAACTTAGGTCCTTTTATGTATAGGATGTTGGTACCCCAGATAACGTGTATGTGCTCATGACGACAAGTTTATTACTTTAAAACGTGAAAGTATAACAAAGAAATTTACTTTCGTGTATAATCAACACTCGTCTGTTTCCGTTTCCGTCTAGTTAACTTTATAAAAGTTATTTTTATTTTAACATAAGACATTTTTGGCTTCTCTAACTTTAACAAGTACGTGGGTGAAACAACTTTTGACAATGTCTTTTGATGTCAAAGTAATTAAATTTGATGCTTGGCCTCTTTATTGCTTAATTTTTAATTGCTGGTTATTTTATTTCTTAATTTTGTGAAATAAGGAAGTTTATTAAAATTTTGGATATTTTACACTTTCAAGACTTCCGCGCGTACAGTTCATTAGAAATAAAACTCTTTTACGGATTCTGCGCGTATATTGGTTAATTCAGATGTTATTTTAAAATTATTTAGTTTTGATTTGTTGGTTTTTTTTTTTTGGTTTTTTTTTAGTTTTCCTAAAGCAAAAAGGTTTCTCATATTTTTATGAAATTACCCGCACAGAATTTTATAAAAATGCATTCAATTTTATAATAGTACATTATGAGACACGTTAGCTTAGGTTGCTCATTGCACACAAGGCTATGGAATGCAGCCCGAGCCGCAGGCGAGGGCGTTACTCAGCCGAGTGTGCAATATGCAAGAGCTGACGAGTTTCATACGACGTTTTTCAACACATTTGCGAGGAGAAAACAAAGTAATTTACCAAACAGCAACAAATACGACAAATATAAAATATGATAATTATGGGAAAAGGCAAAAACAACCAACGGTTGTTTTTTTTTGTTTTTTTACACGCCCAACGCAAGAATATTTTGCGAACAAAGGGGTGGTCTTCAAAATTATAATAAAATTTTAAGTGATAAAATGTAAATATTTTAATATTTTATAACAAAATTTTGTGAATTATGAATAATTTGATAATAATAAATATTTGTTTGACTTAATTAACGACTTACACATTTATTTATTACAAAAATGTATATGAATTTTCAGCGGCATAAAACCTCTTTGTTGTTACTAAAAATATAACTGTATTACTTACCTGGCAAAATTGGGAATGCTCTGTTTACTCGCATACAACTTGCAGTTAGGTACTAATTTTAGTTTGTAGGGTAATTCTATAACGTACTAGTGTTTTATATATTATTGCATTGGTGTTTGTTATAGCTTGGTTTATGGCCCTAAAAGAGATGTATTAGTCATCACTTTACGAGCAAGTGTGTTGAAAAATTATATTGTAGCTGTGTTCTGATTTTAATTATAAAATACTTAATTAAATCGATTAAAGTCTAACTACTGAAACTAAGTACCACCATTGGGATATTTTATTTCCATATTTTTGTACAAGAATACAGAATACCTTCCTCAAGTAATATTAAGTAGTAATAAAACTATTATCTCTAATGTTTCTTTTATCTCTAATGTTTGTTTGAGAAAAGGTATTTCAGCTCCATGAACCAAACACTTCCTAAATAATTACTTAATTAACAAACATATTACCAATTCCACATCCCCATTACTAATAAAGGTTACCTACCAACACAGTAATGGTATTATTATGCAACATGCATTGTGTCTAATTTAGTCATTATCAAAACGTCTAATCTCTTGATGGTTGAACGCGATAGATCACACATGCTCCCTTGTAACTGGCTCACAAGACGCGGTATATCAGCTACTGTGTAGGGATATAATCTGGACTGTGAGCTCGCTTATCACGATTAAGTTTCGTCTGGGACTAATATAGTATAGGGACAAATAGGTCTTGAATAACTATTATCAGTGCTGTTTCATATTTTGTAATGTAAATAATATATTGTCCTTTGTGCAGGTTCGAAATCAGTTACTGATTAATAAATTTTTTGTCAAGAAACTGTCTAATCGTTTTATCTTATAGGTATTTGTTCTAAAAACATTTATTGTACCCTTGATCGTCTTAGAGCTTAGTTTTTGTTAAAATCTAAACATATATTTCGGTACCACACCCTTAGTTCAAGAAAACTCGTATATATTTGTAAATGGAATATATTAAAACACAATAATACTTAAGTTTAAACGATATTTAATTTTAAGATAAAAGAGAACTTTAATGGAAAAAAATAATCATAAGAATATTTTATCAATTTGACAGGTGACGTCTGTTAATTCTGTCAATTTGACGGGTCTGTATACGCTGGATACATTATTATATAGAAGATACCTAAATGAACACTCGACTAATGCATCCTTGACAAAAAAATATGTACCTAATGTCACGGTTATTATTACCGTGCTAATGTCACGTCACTCTTAATTACGAATGTAAATAATAAAATATAAAAAATATGTTCATCTCGATTCTATGCTCCTACCTACATTCTTGTCTGTATTTCTAGTGCTCCACATGAATTATTTCATCATCCTAAAACGTCCGATTTTAATGCTCGTCCATTGCAGAAGCCTTATAAGTAATTAAAAATAAAAGGCATAAAAACTTTCTCCTAAAAAGAGAAAGAAATAAGGAAAAAAATTGCGTAAAGAAAGAAACAAAGGAGTGTATAAGAAGCCTGATATTCTAGTACTTAGGCAATTGTGCTTAGCCACAACTTGTTTTGGTGTTTTCGCTCCAGCATTTGCACGTTGAAATAGGCATGTTATTTTGAATGGAGCTAAAACTTTTTGCCGGAAAAGTGTAAACTGTATAAACGAACAATATTTCACATCTTCAATATCCAAAATATATCTATATTCGAAATAATAAACTCTTAGATGAGGGCGCGACCCGGACTGATGTCTGAATATATCAAAAGAATAAATTTTGCCGGTCATCTTTTCAGCCGAATCTTGGAGGAATATATCATATTCCTGCTCACCGTATTTCAATAAAGGACACACTGTTTTATGTATAAAATCTTTATTTTTTTGCAATATCAATACGACTGAATATCGAGAACTGTGCTATCAAACGAGTGTCCTTTGAATTTAACCAACAATAAACAAAATACCTAATATACAATTTTCAATAATAGGTTGCTACAAATTAATTAATTTCAAATTTTTTTTGCCAATTTATAAAACCTATATTAAGATACCACTGACCGACTTGCTTACTGAAGTACTGGGGGTCTATTACGAAAAGTTTCACACGATACACGCAGCTGCGTCCGTGCGTCGTTATGATTGTTTCCTATTACAAAACACTTGCGTATGCGATATCGCAAAGTGATTGCGTAAGTTTGACAGTTTTTTTCAAGCGTATCCGACATCATTCGTTCAATAGTCTTTGGGCTACGATAGCCAAATTGAAAATGTGTTTAATAGCCACAACCGACGAACTGCGGACGACTATCGTGACCAAGTGACTGCGTTACGCAATTGCGTATGTTATTTTCGAAATAGCCCCCCTGTTTTTTGATTAATTGCGAGCTGATAATAATAAGTTACTATTACTTTTTGAAACACCAAGGCATCGCCATAAGAATAAATATCGCGGCCATTACAAACCTGACGGAACACTGCAGTCCTTTTTTCGCTGTAGATACTTTCAGCTGTCACCTTTTTAGAAATCATTGATATATTGCAAGCGATGGTTTTGATTTGAGTATACTCAAAGTATGGTACAGTATTGGATATAGGATTGAGAAATTGGGCGATTCTCTAACATCTAAGGCCTTTCATTAAGAACAATGCTTATCAAGATGTCAGAGAATAACCCGAGAAAGTGTTCGTTAACAGCGTTTATACATTGACAATGTAGGTGTAACAAATCTTATTCCTAATTTTCATCACCAGCGTCGTATTTTGCCAATAGTGCCGTCATTTAATAAACTAATATTGTGATTGGAATTGAAACCATCTAATCCTTTACAATGCACTCTCACGAAAAGAAAAGGCTCTCGATTTCAAGAAAAGGCTTTTTGTCATGGATTGATTGGAATTTCCATTGGAATTTATATTTATTTATTTTATTTAATCTTTATTGCTTAAAATAAAAACAGCAAATGGCGGACTTAATGCCCAAGGGCATTCTCTACCAGTCAACCGGTAAGTTGTTAAGGAGAAAAATCGTGGCGGCAATAAACAAAACTTATTAAAAATAAAAATGTTATTCAATTCAAGAGAAAGGCAGTTCGCTTACCTCGGTCTAGCAGCCTGCGTGTAGTAGCGATCGAGTTCTTGAAGCATACGAAGAGCGTCGGCCATCTCGTGGGCACTGGGACCTTCGTCGCGAGCTTCAGCCAAGCAGACCACAGCGAAGACCAGGGCGACGGCGACAGCGATGCGTTTGTACATCATCTTGAAGTTGCTGTTGAGGTAGATAACCTTGTAAGTATTTTTTTATGTATGGACTGTCTGCGAGTTTGACCTCATTTTCACTTGATGTGAAAAGTGACAAGGAGGATGGAGCACGCGCAGTCATGCCTGTTTACTCTAGCCTTTAATGGAAGTATATAGAATCACGCATTACCTAAATCATATTAAAACTATTAATGTGAAACGTCGTATGTTTAGTATGTTTTTTACTCGTTCACGCAAAACGGCTGAACCGATATCGATGAAACTTTGTACACTGCATTAACAAATGTTACTCCGATAATGAAACGATACAAAAGATTATAAAATCATATCCTCAGATTCCTTCAAGGTATGTTTCACATTGCATTCCACACAAATATTTCTAATGATATTATAACGTTGTTTCATTAATGTGAGGAAATACCCTTGACAATTCGATCGAAACATCTTTCCAGAGTGTCGAAATATTTCTTCTATAGAGTTCGCAACTGAAGTTGTAGGTACAAATTTAAAGAATGTGTTAAAGAGCCATTTTTGCTAGGCAGTTTCTTGTAGCTGAGGATATTATTAACTTCCACATATAACTATTTCATTTTAATAAAACGTTTGATAAACTTTTACGAAGCCGTGTATATAGTACAGTAACTTTTACTTTGTTTAATATAACGCAAAGACGAGGTAGGCGTATGAACGTACGCCCAAACACATAAAGTCAGATTACCTGTGTTATTTCCTTAAATGAATTCTGTCCAACGTACGACTGACCTCAGAATATTTATTAATTGTCAGTAAAGTGCTTATGCTGAGTTGATTTCTGTAATCTTTTTTCAGCGAAGTTTTCCTAAAAGAGTTTGCTGCTTAGAAATAAGGCTGCCTTTTGTATACCTCCTACACTTTTCTTTATGATTGTTTTCTCTTTATAGTATTTTAATTGTGCAATTAATATTGTTTCGGTTTTATATAATAGTTCATAAATAATTTTCAAATTTGATATTAAAATCACTTTCAGAAGTTGTAGACCAGCTAAAGAAAAACTAACTCTATTTCAATTTAAGGAGATACCTATGTCGAAGATTTTCTTACTCAATTTGCTCCGTGTTTTTCTAAACATATTCGAATATTTATCACTGTTGCTCAGCTACCGATGTATAAGACACTGTACAAAATTAAATCTCAAAGTGGGATTTTAAGTAACAAAAACAAAGTTAAGTATATAAAATAGGAAAGCTTCTATACCTAGTTGGATACTATTATTTCACTTGCTTGGAAATGTTACAATTTTATGTATCACAACACAACGCAAATATAAAGTAGCGTTAACAATTTTGATTGGTTTATTCACTTCTCAAGCTTACGCGCTCACTAGACATGAAATAAAACACTTTTAACGGATACTAGCGCGGTTTTATTGAGAGTACCTTGGTAATTAGTTGGTATTTGGTTTGATTTTTGATTTTCCCGACGTTTCGGCACCTTTGCAGCTGCCGTGGTCACGGGGGACTGAAGCTACTTGTGAGCCTACCCTCAAGCGATGAATTTTTTAGAACGTTCAGAAATTAAAATTTATCAAATTTAATTAGTTTAATTTTGGTTTGGTTTTAATTTAATTTTCTACAATATATATAATATTTAATTTTCTACAATAGTTCTACAAACGGTACGTAGATGACACTTTCACAATACTACCTAGAGACAGTGTCCCTGCATTTCTTAACCATCTTAACTCCATAAACCCCAACATACAATTTACTATGGAGTTAGAGGCAGATAATAAACTAGCTTTCCTAGACATTCTCATTATCAGGAATCCGAACCAAACCTTGAGCCATACAGTGTATCGTAAAGCAACCCATACAGACAGATACCTTAATGGTGACTCTCACCATCATCCTATACAGTTAGCTACCGTAGGGAAATCTTTGTTTCAGAGAGCCCGCGGCATCTGTGACAAACAACACCTGACTGCTGAGCTTCAGCACGTCAAGCAAGTACTACGTAACAACAAGTTGCAAGTACCACGCCTTCGTCACAGAAAACGCACCAAAACAGCCACAGTAGAGCGTCAACCTGCCATCCTACCATACTTGAAGGGTGTCACTGACAAGATTGGAAACATTCTGAAGCGAGCGTCAATCAAAACTTACTTCAAGCCGCCGAAGAAGATCAACCAATTCTTACGACCTGTCAAGTGTAATATCCCCCTTCAAGCCGCAGGCGTCTACAAACTAGATTGTGACTGTGGGCTCTCCTACATCGGGCAAACAAAGAGAAGCATAGGGACCCTGGTTAAAGAACATGTAGCTGACATGAAACATAGGCGCGATAACAAGTCTGCAGTGAGTGAACACGCCTTTGAGGGGCCCAACCATTATATTAGATTTGACAAACCCCAAATCCTTGCTAGGGAACGTAGATTCATTCCTAGAATGCTCCGCGAGGCTATCGAAATAAATAAATATCCTAATTTCAATAGAGATGATGGTTGGAAAATTCCACCAGCTTGGGACCCCATCATTCACAAGCTAAAGCCCCAAACACACACTGTAAGATCTAATGATACGGTTAGTTCCTTTTGCAAATAAATTAATTAATATAAAAGACGGAGGTCGGCCTTCCTCTCCAAGTTTTCTTTCGCCATTTCTTTCTTGGAGGGGCCTCCCAATTTTTTGAAATGGTAGTAGTTTCAGTAGATTCTCTCTTTTTAACATATAAAATTAAATTAAAACCAAACCAAAATTAAACTAATTAAATTTGATAAATTTTAATTTCTGAACGTTCTAAAAAATTCATCGCTTGAGGGTAGGCTCACAAGTAGCTTCAGTCCCCCGTGACCACGGCAGCTGCAAAGGTGCCGAAACGTCGGGAAAATCAAAAATCAAACCAAATACCAACTAATTACCAAGGTACTCTCAATAAAACCGCGCTAGTATCCGTTAAAAGTGTTTTATTTCAATTTTGATTGGTTCATTAAATGGAGAAAAAAGGTCGTTGGATGGAATTATAATAGTTTGATATAAACTTCCAGTTCGCAATATTTTTGTTCAAGATCGAACAAAATATGTTACACTGCCTCATGCTTGTCCATCAGCCATTTTTTAATGTCCCCACTGCTGGGGCACAGGCCTTCCTTATGGGTGGTAAGGAGGATGGGTCATAACCCACAACGCGGGCCCAATGCGGATTGGTGGGTGTTAACGACTGCAAATGCAGCCAGGACCAACGGCTTATCGTGCCTTCCGAAGTACGGAGGAGCTCGAGATAATAATTTATCCCCCATCCCATGACCGACCCTTGCGAACGTTGCTTAACTTCCGCAATCGCTGGGCCAGGCGCTAAACCACTGCGCCACCAAGCTCCTCATGCTTACCGTTTATCTTTATTCAACCTATTTCCTGTGAGAATTGTTCTTACTCACTTTTTCAATATTTTGTTCTTCTATCGATAAAACCACCAAAAGTAGTGAGACATCTGACGCATGTTAGCCTATTCTTTGATCAAAGTCATTGTGGACCAAGAAATCTGACCACATTCCGCTTACGTTTAGCTAAAATATGTTTGGAGCCCAACAGCAAGCGAACCAATCTCTAAGGATCTCAAGAACTTGTCATTGAGAATTGCTGAACTTCCGGTCGTTGACAGAAAGCACTAGATACTCCATACATTGCATACAATGAAATTAATTTTCCAACACACTGCCCCTGTGACAGGGAGAGGGACGGACAAATCTTATTTGCAACCCAATATTATAATGTCACTTTCAAAGGGCAACAGTTGTGTGAAATCAGAACCTTATTACTAAGGAACAGCCCCTTAGTGAAAGTAACATTTTGCAAAAGTTCGTTATCATTTCGCTTTCGAAAGATGTATGGGATTGACGTAGGTTTTCGCCTAAATGTCTACCATGAGTTGATGCATACTGTCTTCGCTACTGTAAACTATCGTTTTCTCTCTTTCACGCGCATTGACTGTGAGCAGAGCAGTACCTACATCCGATAGTTAACGATAGCGGAAACCGTTTGCATCACAGAACAAAGAAAAATGTCTACTTCTATATTCTGTGGTTTGCATCAACTCATGGTAGAGCTACAGCTGAAGTCAATAAATAAAAAATAACAATAAAAAAAATGTTTCTTTCTTTTTCTAAAAATATAAACTCGGACAAGCTAAGACGGCTAAGAGCAAACATTATCATGGTCATATTAAAACTTATGTATTGTAATAATGGGGTATGCCAACGATGGCATGTTGCATTTTAGACGTCGCGCTCATAAAGGCTATTTCATGCGCAAGGGAAATCATTTTATATTTTCAGTCGCGGTTTTTTATTATAGGAACTGTTTTCCCGCATTTTCCGAGCGAAGTTTGAGAATGAAGCTGACGTTTTGGTTTGTTTAATCTGTTTAAAACATGTTTATCTTACAATGTGTTAAAGGGACTTGATTATAAGGGGTTAAGCTCTCGATGTGTGTATTTTAAATTAGATTTTCGTTTGATTAACATTTTGACCTAAATCGCAATAACCTTTGTAGTCAGTAGAGGCATAGGTTTCGGATTCAATGTCCAAATATTGGGTTCGGTTTGACAGAAGGTAAGTCTTTTACTACGTAAGTATTATGGAGTGTAACAAAATTATGTGACTATACTGAAACAGGTAATAGTGTTGCTAAACAACAATTTGTTGTAACAACAATTCTTTTAACTTCTATTAACGAATTCTTGACAAAAAAGTCTATAAATAGTAATTAATTGATTAATCAAGTAGTATTTAAATATTTTATATAAATAATTTGCATGCCACAACCTTGGCAAAACATGCGAGTCTTCAGAAATGTTACAACTTTTATACCATGTTTTGAGCGAATAAATGATTATGATTATGATTAAAACTGAAAACTGACGTTTTTTGTTTTTGGACGAAATGTTTCTCCAAGAAACATTTCGTCCAAAAACAAAAAACGTCATACTCCCAAGATGTATTGGTCAGCTGATTGACTTACTATGGATAGGCGAAAGAAAATTGTTTTCGACCAATGTTCCTTAAAGGAAGTTGTCACTCATTCAAGCAACACTATCACCTGTTCCAGCATTGTCACAAAATTTTGTTATACCTTATATATGTATGTATATCCAAAACAATAGTTTCCAAAAACTATCATAATTATCTAATTTCATAAAAGACCTTCGACTAAATGCACCATGCTTAATGAAACTGCATCAATTTGAAAAATGCAGTGATTGGTTAAAATAAGAGAAATGTGTTTCCAATATTAAGGCGGTTGTATGATCGAAAGTGGCGCCCTCAGAGGTTTTTATTTAATAAGTTATTAATAGAAAAAGATTTTATTAATGTTTATCGTGGGGATTTTAGGGCCCATGGTCTAGTATTTTTAGAAGGTATCACTACATGCCCTCGTAGTCATTCGTAGAAGAAGATAGCAAATGTGACAAAAACGGCCACTTTTAGCATTTTTGCTATCTACTTCTAGCAGTGACTACGAGGGAATGTAACGATACCGTCTAAAAATACTAGACTGTGGGCCCTAAAATCTCCACGATAAACATTTTTAAAATTGTGTATTAGAATTAAAATATTAAATATAATTCACCGCGGCGCCACTTTCGCTCAGGGTACCATGAAAATCTAGTAGTTAATATAGGAAATAGGAAGGTAGGTACTACCTATGGAACTTAGGGAAAAATTAGCATGAAAAGTCAGTAATAAAAGGAAAGGCAATGACAGAAAGAAATGATGAAGGTTTCTCGACTGCAATGATTTCACATTGCATAAAAGATGAATTGACTTTTATGTTCTCTTTTAGAGGCTACGGTGTAAAATAAAGGAAAAAAAACCAATTGACAGTTTTCATCTAATTTTTCATTTCCTTTTTCATTTTTAGAATTCGATTTTACTGTTGCCGTTTAAATATCAGAAACTTTCACGAGATTGCATCCATTCAGATATTTTTTTTTATTTATTTATATAAAGCACATGTTAAAGTATCACTTTCACATCAATAACTGAGATATTAGACAAAGTGTGATGGCCTGAAAAACATACCCTGTTAGGGTGTTGCTTATTATGACCTAATAATTATTAAATTAAAAATAAACACAGAGCAAAATAATTAACATAATAGATTGATATTTAGAGAGCTTCCCACATATATTCTTCAACTGAGTAATAACACTTTTTTATTAAAAAGTCTTTTACGATATTTTTAAATTTATTTTAATTTTTTTCTATTTTTATATATTTCGGTAGTTTATTATTATAATTGTATGCATCTAAAGTAAGGGCTGCATCTATACATTTCAATTTTTGGTTCAGGAGGAACAATATCATGCTGACGTCGGGCATTTTTATTAAATTGGAAGTAGTTTGGATTGGAAGTAATATTTCAAATCCAATCAAAAATATGAAGCTTAAATCAAATGATATATTTTGATTGCCCTTTGAATAAAATCTAAAAGGGTTAACGAAAGATTTAAGCTACAATGGTTGTTTTGCTTTTTTTAAATAAGTGCAATCGCTTTTTATATACGAAAAAAAAGCGACCGCCCGCGACTTTGTCTGCGTGGAAAGTTTTTTTGCTATCCCTCGGGAACAGGACTTTTTTTTCTGGATGAAAGGTATCCTTTCATCCAGAAAAAAAAGTCCTGTTCCTGACTGCACATTGTTGCAAAATGATCTACTTAATTTCGAGCATTATTGTAAAGTCAACAATTTATTTCTTAACTATGAAAAATGTCATGTTATAAGTTACACGCGTAAAAACAATGTCATCAATTTCAACTATACACTGGCAAATAAAACACTACATCGAGTTGAGCAAATACGTGACTTAGGAGTTTTAATGGACATAAAGCTCTCTTTTTTGCCACATATTGACTCAATCATAAGCAAATCGTTTAAACAGCTTGGCTTTATCCTTCGTGTTAGTAAACCATTTAAAAAAGAATATACATATACAACACTTTTTAATTGTTTTGTCCGTAGCCGATTAGAGTTCGCCAGTGCGGTTTGGAAACCATACTGTAAGAAACATATTCACAGAATTGAGAGGATTCAGAAGAAATTTATTAAGTCAATTAATTATCGAAATTCTTACACGTATTCTAGTTATGAACAGTCTTTGTCTAACTATCATATTCAGACTCTCGAAGACCGTAGAAATTGTGTCGATGCTGTTTTACTATATAAATTACTAAATAACCTTGTTGATGCCCCTAATTTACTTAACAAAATTAATCTAAGAGTACCTCGCAGACTTGAACGTGGTTGTCGCAGTAGAAACTTATTCCACATTCCATATAGCAGAACATGTTACATCAGAAATAATATGTTTACGAGACGTGCATGCAGAATGTTTGACCAAATTAAGAAACTTACAAATATAGATATATTCAATTCCTCGATACGTGAAATTAAGAATGCCTTTAAAGAGGTTTAGTGTCTGGGTTGTTTGAGTATGTTAATAAGTATTATATTATATATTTTATATATTTTTTTGTGTTCAAGAATTTTATTGTGTAGGTACCTATCCATACAATGTTATTTCAACTAAATCGTAAAGAAGGACACCCATTTCTGACTTGTCAAAATGTTGAATTTATCAATTATCTTGTATGGAGAAGTAATATAGCTTGTAAAATTGCATCTTTATTTTTTTTATGTATAAATTGCTAACTAAAATAAAAATCGGCAATATAGAATACTTACCCATGACTTACCTATATTATATAACATCGCATGTTTTGTTTTCTTAGTACATTTAAACATCAATATTGTGTTAATGATTTGCACTCCATTGTTACATTAAGGAAACTATAGGTCTTGTGTAACTTGTAATTTGTATTTTTTGTAAAAATGTATGTGTACGACCGTTTGTTTCTAAATAAACAAAATAAAAATAAAAAATAAAATAAATCCTTTGCTGTACTCCTGAGAACGTGTATGCAAAATTTCATGATGATCGGTTCAGAATGTTAAGAAGTGAAGGCTAGGAATAGTAGGTTCAATCCCAAATGTATGAGTGTAGATTAAGTAGTGTATGAAACTGCACATAACTAGGTATTAAAACACTCGTGTGATACTATTAACTTTCTTACTGTTACTGTACTGTGAACTTTCAAAATCTTATACTTGTGAAGATCGTTACTTCTGATTTCCTAATGAAGCTGATATTTCAATTATTTTTACTTGGACTAAAAATCTACATGTAAGTCTCATTTATTATTAAGATTTGCATACAATTAAGCCAACTTGACAGTAGTTCAATATAATTTTCCCCGTGTGTGTCGTAAAGATGGAACCCGTCTATACAATGTCCGCTAGTGTTTGAGTCTCGGCTTACGACTTTGGATCCGGCTTACTGCGTTCCAGTTGCAACTTTTTTAATTCTGAACATATTGACACTGGGCTTACATTACGAGAGCAATGGAAGCAAAATTAGGTTTTTTTTAAATAAGGTGGCGCTTCACAACTTCGATTAGAATCATGCCTTTTTAAATTAAAAAAACCGGTCAAGAGCGAGTCGGACTCGCGCACCGAGGGTTTCCGTACCATCTTAATAAATACACTGCAGAGCGCTGTAGAATAATAAAATTATTATGGACATACCTGTTTTCCACAATGACAATCAAGCGTTGTGTTAATAAAATATATATATATATATATATATATATACATATATATATATTTTTTTTATTTAGGATACAAACAGTCATCAACATTGGTATTGCATACAATAAATATGAGTTTCTTATAGACCTATAGATCCATAAAGTATATAAAATTACAATTACAATATTAATATTGACGTACCTTTGCTAATGGCACTTTTAAGTTTGATTATTTTGTATATACGATATAAATAGTATAGTACAGATATCGCTGGGCAGATCAGACCAAAGATCTCGCCGAGTGAGAAGCCACAGATTGGTCAGAGCTGGTACTACTAGGAAGGAATGGCGTGCTCTATTGTTGGAGCCCAAGATTCTCTTCGGGTCCCTGAGCCACAGCAGTAAGTAAGTAAATTATATTATAGTAGTATTTGATAGTTGATTGACAAGATCAAAACTGGTAACTGTAGCTTACGTCACAAAGGAGGTTTATTCAGGCTGGGGGTCAAGTCTGCTAATGTTTTTGTCAAAATCGTAGTTCAATGGTGTTCTAATGGTAATGCTTTTTGACACAGTTCTAGTTTCTTAAACCCAAAATCAAGACACAATATGTCTCCGTTTTGGGTTTAAGAAACACAATGTGTTTCGGTTTTGGGTTAAATAAACAAGAACTGTGTCAAAAAGCATTACCATTCAAACACTATCGAACTACGATTTTGACGAAAACATTAGCAGACTTGACCCCCTGTTTGATAAACCCTTGTAAAGCCGAATATGGTAATTATGATACCATCCATACAATCCCGGAAAATTATTATCACAGATTGCATAATCTATACATATAAAACTCTAAATTGATTGACTGATTCACTGATTCATTGTTGGGATAGGCGTGGAGCCCTAACGGCTGAAGGTAGAGACACCATTTTTGGAGGGTAGATACCTTTTATGATATAGATGAGCACTAAGAAAGGATTTTAGAAAATTGTCGTTATACAGGGTGCTACAGGTTGTTCAAGTTTGTATGAGAATTTGTATAGGGTTGAAGGTAGAGACACCATTTTTGGAGGGTAGATACCTTTTATGATATAGATGAGCACTAAGCAAGGATTTTAGAAAATTCCCGTTATACAGGGTGCTACAGGTTGTTCAAGTTTGTATGAGAATTTGTATAGGGTTGAAGGTAGAGACACCATTTTTGGAGGGTAGATACCTTTTATGATATAGATGAGCACTAAGAAAGGATTTTAGAAAATTCTCGTTATACAGGGTGCTACAGGTTGTTCAAGTTTGTATGAGAATTTGTATAGGGTTGAAGGTAGAGACACCATTTTTGGAGGGTAGATACCTTTTATGATATAGATGAGCACTAAGAAAGGATTTTAGAAAATTCCCGTTATACAGGGTGCTACAGGTTGTTCAAGTTTGTATGAGAATTTGTATAGGGTTGAAGGTAGAGACACCATTTTGGAGAATAGAGACCTTTCATGGTGTAGGTGAGCACTAATAAAGGGTTTTGTAAAATTTCCGTTATACAGGGTGCTACAGGGTAGGTATTCCAATTTGTATGGGAAATTGTATAGGGCTGAACATAGATACACCATTTTTGGAGTGTAGATTCCTTTTATAATGTATGTGAGCACAAAGAAAGGGTTTTGGAAAAACAAAAAACCGACTTCAAAAAACCTACCTCTAAAAAGCAAGAAATAATATTCGTAATAATAAAAATTCGTCTATTGAAGTCGGGTGGGGCTGGAGTACAGATTTCTTTTTTTTTATTTTAAAAGTCCCACCCGACTTCAATAGACGAATTTTTATTATTACGAATATTATTTCTTGCCTTTTAGAGGTAGGTTTTTTGAAGTCGGTTTTTTTTTTTTTAAAACTATTTTTATTTTTTTTATTTTTAGTGTAGGTACCGTGTAGGTAAGGTATATTATAATATATAGAAAAATCGGCTCAGCCAAACGTAAGATAATCGCGGAGAAACATACATACGGGTCAAACTGAGAACCTCCTTTTTTAAGTCGGTTAAAGAACTTACACTTAAGATATCCCTCTTCCTACAAAAAAATAATTATCTTATTCAGTTCATAAACAAAGAAGTAATACGACCATTATCATCGAGGTAATTCACAGAAAATCATACCATTTTCGTGCCTTTTTCAAGATTACTTGAAAAGTACTGAACCGATTTCCAAATTTCAAAAAATGGGACCAACTTAATGTAATAACGTTTAAATCATTTCAATCGGTCCAGCCGTCTTCGAGTAATCGGTGGACATACACAAAAAAAAAACAAATATACAGACGAACATAGAACCTCCTTTTTTGGAAGTCGGTTAAAAATTACCGTTATATATTGTGCTACAGGGTGTTTTAGTTGGTATGTGAATTTGTATAGGGCTGAAGGTAGAGACACAATGTTTGGTTTGGTATATACCTTTCATGGTGTAGGTTTGGGAAAATTCCCGTTATACAGGGTGCTACAGGGTGTTCCAGTTTGTATGGAAATTTGTATAAGGCTGAAAGTAGAGACACCATTTTTGGAGAGTAGCTACCTTTCATGGTATAGGAGAGCACTAAGAAAGGATTTTCGAAAATTCATGTTATACAGGGTGCTACAGGTTGTTCCAGTTCCAATGAAACACGAATATGTTTTTATTTTTATTTTTTTATATTCGGTATATCGTTATCACGTGAAAGGCCTTGATGAGCACATTTAAAAAAATATAAAAAAATCATTATGCGTATCAAATGAAAGGCCTTGATGAGCACATACCAAAAAAAAAGAAAAAAATCTTTTTTTGCAATATGGGTATCAAATGAAAGGCCTTGATAAGCACATTCCAAAACTCTGAAAAAAAAATTAAAAACGAAAAAATATTTCAATACTTATGGGTATCAAATGAAAGGCCTCGGTGAGCACTTTCCAAAAAACTAGAAAAACAAAATGAAAAAAAACTGGAATTTTTTTTAAAAAACGGAAAAAAAAATATTTTTGGACAAAAACTAAAAAAAAACCGAAAAAATTTTTTTTTTTGCCATATGGATATTAAATTAAAGGCATTGATGAGCACATTCCAAAAATACGGAAAAAAAACGAAAGTAAATGCACGACTGTCTTGATCACGCGAACGAAGTCGCGGGCAAAAGCTAGTGTTATTATATAGGTACCCTGGAAACCGCCACATGGCTAAGAATTTTAGTTTTTTAGAACAACAACCCTAGACGAAAATAGACTATTGTATGCGATAATTAATCCCATTAATAGGCAAAAGCAAAACACAATTTCGGTCTAGGGTTGTCACTATACAGTTTATCTTTTTTCTTTTCAATAAAAATTACGTTTTTAGGGTTTACTTATAATAATTTTCTGGGATTGTATGCATGGTACCCTATCCACCAATTTGGCTTTATAAGGCTATTACCAAACATCTGTATTTAAAACACCAAAATCGAGTTATTCTAACTAAAATAAGTACCTATATAAAACTTGAACTATAGTTCACTTCTCAAGCTTACGCGCTCACTAGACATGAAATAAAACACTTTTAACGTCGGGAAAATAAAAAATCAAACCAAATACCAACTAATTACCAAAGTACTTTCAATAAAACCGCGCTAGTATCCGTTAAAAGTGTTTTATTTCTTGAACTATAGTTTTCTAGAATATTTCGCAATTAACGAAAGTTGTTCGCATTAAATAATATTAAAACTCATTATTAACTTATCTAGTTGACTAGTTGACTTCTGCACTAATCACAGGTATACAAGACATTCGCACAATAAGAAGTTGTGATTTCATTTAAATATTCATGCTGTTTTCGCAGGTTTGTTTACCTAATTTATTTCCTTTGTTTGACAAAGCATACCACATACGCGAATCACTTTACAAATAAGAAAAAAGGTTTTGAATTAATTATGAGCAAATATTTTTCACCTAGACATGGTCGTTTAGGGTGTGGATGCTGAATTAATAGTTAGACTATTTCTTTGAATACTTACTTAAGCATTCTTAAAATAATTCGTGTTAGAAAAATATTTAGAACGTATGCTATTGAATCGAACTACAACTCCACTGAAGTAAATAAAACAATGTTTTTTAAGTTCTTCCTTTACAACCGCACAAAGGTACTTGTTTCTTACTTCTTGTTGATAAATGAATAAGACATATGTTTCAAAGCTTGTTCTACTATTCTTAGACATGTTTTACTTTACCAGACGCTTGAGAAGAGAAGTTTTCTAGAAAACTTATATGTTGTTAGCACAAACGTATGATTCAATATTTGATCTCGATTCCATAATGTTTTGAATACTTTTTACATGATAAGGGTACAAAGTGGAGCTCGGTGGCGCAGTGGTTCATCGCCTGGCCCAGCGATTGCGGAAGTTAAGCAACGTTCGCAAGGGTCGGTCATGGGATGGGTGACCAAAAATGTATTATCTCGACCTCCTCCGTGCTTCGGATGGCACGTTAACCCGTTGGTCCCGGCTGCATTTGCAGTCGTTAACACCCACCAATCCGCATTGGGCCCGCGTGGTGGGTTATGGCCCGTCCTCCTTACCACCCATAAGGTAGGCCTGTGCCCCAGCAGTGGGCACATCAATAATGGCTGATGGACACAAGGGTACAAAATGTTACAGTATTGTCCGAATGTTAGTCCTACAGCTGCAGTCCAGACTACAGACATCTTATCTTGTCCATCCATGTCCATCAGCCATTTTTCAATTTTCAATTAGGTTCCTGTTTATTATCTTGATCAATATGAGAATGTGAATACTAATGACAAAACATAGATATACACATTTTCAGAGAGAAAGAAAGCAATTACTATTAAAATTTTATTACTCACTTATTTAATAGTCAAAAGATATATTGTAATAGTACATTATGAGACAAGTTAGCTTAGGTTGCTCATTGCACACAAGGCTGTGGGTTGCAGCCCGAGCCGCAGGCGAGGGCGTAACTCAGCCGAGTGTGCAATAAGCAAGAGCTCACGAGTTTCATACGACGTTTTTCAACACATTTGCGAGGAAAAAACAAAGTAATTTATCACAGCAACAAATATGGCAAAAACAAAATATGATGATTATGGGAAAAGGCGCGTATGTTTGTTTTTTACACGCCCAACGCAAGAATATTTTGCGAACAAAGGGGTGAGGAGCATACAACCTACTACTAATACTTCAAAATTATAATTTTAAGATTATTAATATCATTGAAAAATATTTGAAAAAATCGACTCACCCGTAGCAGCTCAGGCGGGACTCGAACCCGCACCCTTAGGATTCCGGCCCAATGCACTAACGCTCGAGTCCCGCCTGAGCTGCTACGGGTGAGTCGATTTTTTCTAATATTTTTCAATGATATTAATAATCTTAATATAAAAATAGCATTGTGAATGCATAAAAATTTAAAAAAGTTTAAAAATTATAATTTTAAGTGACAAAATGCAAATATTTTAATATTTTATAACAAAATATTGTGAATTATGAATAATATGATAATAATTATATATTTATTTGACTTAATTAAGGACTTACACATTTATTTATTCCAAAAATGTATAAGAATTTTCAGCAGCATAAAACCGCTTTGTTGTCAAAAAAAAAATAACTGTATTACCCGGCTAAATTGGGAATGCTCTGTTTACTCGCATAGAACTTGCAGTATGGTACTAATTTAACTTTGTAGGGTTAATTCTATTTCGTACTAGTGTTTTATATATTATTGCACGCGTTTGTTATAGCTCGGTTTATGGCCCTAAAAGCGATGTATTAGGGCTCACTGTACGAGCAAATGTGTTGAAAATATTTTTTCAACACACTTGCTCGTAATATAGTGTAATATAGTTATTTTTTTAGTAACAACAAAGATGTTTTATGCTGCTGAAAATTCATATACATTTTTGGAATAAATAAACGTGTAAGTCCTTAATTAAGTCAAACAAATATTTATTATTATCAAATTATTCATAATTCACAATATTTTGTTATAAAATATTAAGATATTTGCATTTTATCACTTAAAATTATAATTTTGACGTAGGTTGTATGCTCACTGACCCCTTTGTTAGCAAAATATTCTTGCGTTGGGCGTGTGAAAAAAACAAAAAAAACCTGCGCGCCTTTTCCCATAATTATCATATTTTGTTTTTGTCGTATTTGTTGCTGTGTGGTAAATTACCTTGTTTTTTCCTCGCAAATGTGTTGAAAAACGCCGTATGAAACTCGTGAGCTCTTGCTTATTGCACACTCGGCTGAGTTACGCCCTCGCCTGCGGCTCGGGCTGCAACCCACAGCCTTGTGTGCAATGAGCAACCTAAGCTAACTTGTCTCATAATGTACTATTCTAAGTAAATAGATGCTCTAAAGTACTAAAAATATGGAGAACGTTACATTTTAGGGACGTTTAAAAGTCAAGCATTTGTAATTTAATATTGCCCGTTATATAACTATCCCAATTAGATCCAAATACCCTTCTAAAATAGAAAGTAGGTATAAAACTTTCAGCAAACAATATCGATAACGAAGGTTATAAATAGAAACAATAAAATACAACTCATTTTTAAAACTTGCTAACTTAAGGTCGTTAACTAAGAAAAAATAATTAAGAAAATATCCCAAATTGTATAAAAATACAAACAGTAAAGAAAAGACTGCTCTTCATTTGTTAAAAGCTTAATTACCCACCTTTAAAGTGGCGTCAAGTTAAAAATCCTTGTTTAGGCTTTCCGAAAATTGCTTCGCTTTCGTTTCGTAGACGACTTAATTAAATATAAATTCCTAAATTCCTTGATATATAATATATACATAAATATGGAACTAAAATAAATACTTACTTCGGTATAGAAGCAATGTGTGTGATGCTACACTTTGCTCCGATTCCAATCGTAAGTAGCTAATGTGGTATCTGTACGTGGATTACGTAAGTCTGTTGCTAACAATTCTCGATTGAAATCCATTGAAAGCGCAGTTACATTGCTGCTTTAGTTGAGATACTTGTCACATTGGTTCTTACTAAAGCTACGAGCGATGTAACTGCGATTTCTGTCAGAGTTGATTGCAACAAAGTTACGTAATTACCTCAACTAGGAAATAGCAATAGTGTGAGTTAGCCTATTCATGATTGATTTCAGCCATTTTTGATGTCCCCACTACTGGGGCACAGGCCTTCCTTATGGGTGGATAAGGAGGATAGGCCATAACCCACCACGCGGGCCCAATGCGGATTGGCGGGTGTTAACAACTGCAAATGAAGCCGGGACCAACGGCTTAACGTGCCTTCCGAAGCACGGAGGAGCTCGAGATAAACATTTTGGTCACCCATCCCATGATCAAGTTGCTTAACCTCTGCAATCGCTGGGCCAGGCGCTAAACCACTGTGCCATCGAGCTCCTCAACCATTCATGATTGGTATGATAATAATGACTGCCAACAAGCACCCCATGTCAATATTGTACTTCAACTCCGATAGTACGGTTAAAAGCACTCGATATCCCAACGCTAATTACCAGATATCCTATATTTATCAGAAAACATGTTAATGTACGTATTACACGCCAATCGACGCGTTGCGAGTGATAACAATTTTCAGAGTGATCAAGTGTGATAACAATTTCTAACACACATCATAATTCCTTTGTTCTATAAATAGCTCGTTTCGTTAGAGAATTACAATAAAATTCCAGTCGCAGAGTCTTGTAGATATGAGACTCCAGCAATTTATGGATGAGGATTAGAGAGCTAAAATATTTAAGATTTCTTCTAAAAATATACCACTATCCATGGGTTTAGAAATAAATGAACTACCGACGAAAGATCTTGAGCTAACACAATCCTATTTTTACTTTTGGCCATTTCCACAATTTCTGTATAATTTTCTGATAAATTAAAAATTCTGTTCCATTCAGTAGATAATTTTTAATTAAAAATGATAAGTGATAAAATCAGAAGTTTTATACTGTTTTACTATTATTTAGTACTTTGTACAAAAGCAAGTTGATTTAATATGCCAGCACTAAGAACGTTTCAAGATTTGTTTTCGTAAAAATTAATTGAATCAAGAATGTCCTAGTTAAATAACAATCATGTACTACAATGAGAAATTATTCACATCAGCATTCTACTTTTTATTTCACCTAAATATCTCTACATTATTAAGGAGAAATATTTAATTTCCATTGCTTCATTGTCCGAGCTGTAATTTATGATTTGTCCAAAACACGAAGTCGTGAAACAATAAATTTTAATTAAGTTCCAAATACGACGTTTTAAGAAGAAAATATAAAAAATTGTGAGAATTAAATTATCCACGCTGAACAATAATACCTATAATATAGGTCGTATTGTTTAATATAAATCCTATATTGACGTCAGTCGTCAGTAATTAAAAAAAATTGTATTCAAAGGTAATTTTATTGGAAATTTCTTTGTGATAATATTTGGTCTGAGGTAATAATAATCACAAAAGAAAGAATGTTATTAATTTTGTGTTAATACTTACATTTTTTTAGTTTAAAATCTATACTATCTTACTTTAAAAAAAAACAAATACATATAATTTTAACATGAATAATGCATAATATTACTGTCGTGATTTCTAATTTGAGCTAAACATTTTGACAGTAACTAATACCAAAATTAAGCTCATAGTCTATTAATTGGAGGCTGATGACTTGGTTTAAACCTAATGTACGGGTTTAGACTGCTTAGGTTAAGAGCAATGGCGCGACCACTAGAAGATTAAAATAAAAATTAAATACTCAATAATAATTAGTGAACTTGCATTTTCAGAGAGGCGATTCAGCTGAGCTTATCTCGTAAAGAACCGGTTTACGCAATCTTCGCGGTGGTTGCCGAGTTAGCTCCCGACGAACAAAATGGAGTGATAAAGACCTGTTTTCATTATAATTAACTTTTACCACCCTTTCAAACTCTTTAGCGGAAATCTGTTACTGTTAAACTAATAGCGAGCTTTGTTTTGCTTTTTATTTTGAACTACAAAATTGGATTATGTAGCTTTTTGCCGTGCCATGAGTGCCATGACTGTTTGACGCTATGTGGTTTAGTTGTCTATACAATCACAGACTTTGGAATTGACAAGCTTATGGCACGATAGTTTACCACTTATTTTAAAACCTTTATAGAAAGCGTAGCGTTCCAATGCATAGAATGTTGGCCAACATTCTATGCAATTGAACGCTTTTAACTTTACTTACTGCCCCCTTAGGCAGGATGTGCAATCAAATAAAATTTTGAGTTAAAATGTTAGTAACACGAGAGATAGATAAAAATATAAAAAATACACTTGTTAGATTTCCATGAGCAACGAAATCGTGGGAAAATATGTTTCAAATAAGTAACTTTCTCTCGCGTTTTATGAAAGAAATACGTTTTTAAATTATCTTTTTAAATATAAAATTTTCCGGCAGTTGGATTTCTATGACAATATAAATATTTGACTTTGAGTACCCTCATTATTTAAATAACGTTGACATTTTCCTTTTCTTATTCAAACAAGCAATTTTTAAACCCATTCTTTCAAGTTTAGAACAAGCTTTGATTATATTATTTTACAAGAATATTTATTGCGCTTAGCAATAATATTATTATTGACTAACTTTTGCCAGCGGCTTCGCTCGCGTTTCCCCGGGATAAAAGTAGCCTATTAGTTACTTGCGTACTAAGTTTTGTAGATCAAAATTTTGATTTTCATGCTATATTAATTTAAAAAAAAGTTTTTTAACTATATGGATGGGTATACACTTAGGTCCGCGCAAACCAAATTTTTTTTTCAGGATTTACCTGACCCAGCTTTCAGCTCCTCTCAGCTTAGGAGGCAAGTAGCTGGAAAACTCACACCTTTGACAAAAATATCGTTTTTTTATAAAACGATATTTTTATAACAAAAAAAAACATAATCGAGAGGCGCCGAGTTGGACCTTTCTTTTATGTGGTCAAAGTACCAGTTTTCAGATCTTATCGATTTGGTACCTATTGAGAAATCTTAGGAACTTTTGAAACTCCATATTTCTCAGAGGTTCCCGTGGGATACGTCATTATGACTTTTTGTGATAAACGGAACATCAAGTCGCAAGCCGTCGACCACTAGTAATAAATATTTAATTTTGTTTGTTTCCTATTTTCCACTACTTTTGATTAGAATATCAGAAACTACCATCATTCTACAATTACTCAGGAAACTTAAAATAATTAATCAGATGTTCGTTATTTTTCTTGACAGCTAATAGATAGCGTTTCCCAGTAAAAAAAATGAATGAGGTAATCCGTTTGTAGCTAGTTTTCGGTTTCGAAGATTTGTAAACATTCGAAAATTTAAAACTCGGTAAAACTATCCTTCATTTTGATTCCCAATTTGGGATATGACTTTGGTACCATTGAGTTACTCAACTTACCTCCTTACTAATAAAGATTGTATAGCAGATGTATAGAAAGTTACACAATGGTTACTTGAGTTTGACATTAAAAAATAGTGACAAAACACTGTGTAACTAACTATACATCTGCTATACAATCTCCAAGAAAAAAGTTATGTTCAGACTTTCAAAATATAAACATTTACGACTGGATCCCAAAAGAAGAAAACTGTAATAACATCAAATTATAGAACTTAATAATATAAGAATAACTTTAAAAGACCCAGAAATCAAGTCATAATTTTAAATTGTTATTACCTAAAAACATAAAATTAATTATTACTCTCTTTTATTCCAAATAAACATGTAAAAATTAAAAACTGATATTCGGCGCAATTATTTTTAAACGCTCGAAGTTTCTAAAACGTTCTTTGTATTAAAACGCGCTTTATGTTCCTTTATTACTGTTAGCGATCTCATAATTTTATTAAACTGCCGCTTAGTTTATTATTCTGTCAATAATTCTAATTCATACAAAAACTTCTTTAATGTGAAAGGACAATGGGAAAAATGATCCCAACTTCGTCAGTTGTTTAACCGATACGGTTCGAACTAAATCCGTTATTATGATAAAACTACAAACAAAAGTTCCCTCATATTAAGACATACAAAAAATAAATTAATGCTGTGAAATTCAGAATCAGCGAATGTATAATAACATTAATAACCAAACACTAATAAGTATTATTTGAACTAAAAAAAACTTATGCAACCGACATTTAAATGTCCCTACTACATTTTAAAAAAACTGATCAAGTGCGAGTCGTATGGGTATGAGTCGTCGTCGTATGAGTTGTAAGGGAGCCCTCTTTTATATTTTTTATATTTTAATTTAAAGCGAATAGGTATACAAATAAATATTCTTTGAATATTTCAAGCGTCTACCTGTTGTCGTTATTAATATCGAGCAAAAAACGGCATAAAAATCACGTTTGTTGTATGGGAGCCCTTTTAATAATTTATTCTGTTTTTAGTAGGTATTTTTTTGTTATTGAGCCTAGAGAGAGAGTCTAGCTATAACGGTTCATGAGATACAGCCTGGTGACAGACCGACAGACAGACAGCGGAGTCTTAGTAATAGGGTAATTTTTTACCCTTGGATACGGAACCCTAAAATCGTTTCAAAACATAAAAAATGGTATTTCCAAACAAAACTAACTTTATTATTACTATTTGAAATAATGTGTCAAAATTTTTATAATATGTCCACTGGGCCTAAACTTTCTGGCGTTTCGTCAATCCTCTAGAGATTTTCTCTATGTCCATTATGACTACCTACGCTATTATAAGTTTTTGACGCAAATAGACATATTTTGTTTTAAGGCTTTGTGACGTTATTGTTAGGTATTATGAAAACATAACAAACATGTACTTAAGTATAATTTTATTTAAAGCAACTAACAGCTTTAAGAATATTCGAAGATCGAAAAAAGATCGTAGAAAATAGTACATTATGAGACAAGTTAGCTTAGGTTGCAATAAGCAAGAGCTAACGAGTTTCATACGACGTTTTTCAACACATTTGCGAGGAAAAAACAAAGTACACAGCAACAAATACGACAAACTAATTATGATAATTATGGGAAAAGGCGCGTAGGTTTTTTTTTTCACACGCCCAACGCAAGAATATTTTGCAAACAAAGGGGTGAGTGAGCATACAGCCAACTTCAAAATTATAATTTTAATTGATAAAATGCAAATATTTTAATATTTTATAACAAAATATTGTGAATTATGAATAATTTGATAATAGTAAATATTTGTTTGACTTAATTAAGGACTTTCACATTTATTAATTCCAAAAATGTACCTATATGAATTTTAAGCAGCAACTTCTTTGTTGTTACTAAAAAAAATAACTGTATTACCCGGCTAAATTGGGAATGCTCTGTTTACTCGCATAGAACTTGCAGTAGGGTACTAATTTGACTTTGTAGGGTTAATTCTATTACGTACTAGTGTTTTATTTATTATTGCACGCGTTTGTTATAGCTCGGTTTATGGCCCTAAAAGCGATGTATTAGGGCTCACTTTACGAGCAAGTGTGTTGAAAAAATACTTATAACACGACTGCACAAAGAAAGAAAAATGTATTGTGTTCAGGGTCCATATAATGTTTTTATGTATGCAAGTTTCTTTATTCCACCATAACTAATAAATACCTGAACAGACTTGGATGTTTGAGACATCGTTAGAATTCTTACATCACCCCGATTGACGTTTGAAATCGATTTAAAAAAAATAACAAATTATTATCAAGTATCATTGCAGTCCTTTTCGATTAAAAATAATTGTTCCACAGAACGGTCCCCCGACTGCAATGACACTAAATTTTTGGCAGGGCAGTTGTCTTTTTAATATATATATATTTTTCTTATTCAGCTCTTTCATGGGTTATTTTTCTACTGACCGTTTCAGAATAGTTTTTGTCAGCTGTATAGTTTTACTAACAGGAAGTGAGTAAGTACTTATAATCTAAAAACAATTTTATGTTTTATGAATTAGTTTAGAGACTCAGTTTTTTAGAATCTTGTTTTATTTATTTATTTTTTTCGTAATTTTTTCTATGGTTTATTAAAACAATCAGTCAAAAACTTTTGATTACTCGTTATGATATGATTCAATATTATAATTTTAGGTAGGCGAGTAATTTTTCATTTCAAAATACATTTTATATGTAAAAATAATAGGGATGTTGACTAATGAATAAAATAACGAAATACTAATAAAAATCGTAAACATATTAAACTTTTAGAGTAGCTTGTATACCTCTTGGTTTTATATATTGCATATTATTTGTTTTATGACCCTTCAAAGTTGGGTGGACAAGTCCATTTAAAAAGTATAAAATTTATTAAAATAAATGATACCTTTTATTAGTCCGTAAAATGTATAGCAAATTTGTCGAAGAAACCATTTTGATAAACACATTATTTAATATAGCTGCTGAACAAATTTCCTATGCGTTGCATACAAACTAGCACGGCGTGACGTCATAACGTGCAAGCCATTAGTATGGAGCGTTTTTGATCGAGTCCATTTGTGTGCATTTCACATTGTGATATCTCGGGCAGTTTTCATGCTAGCGAATTAATTATTTTACCAATGTTTCTTTTTTTGAGAGGTAATTTATGTAACATAAAATAAAAAAAATAGTCAACATCCCTATTAATAAAAAATAGTAAAAGTTATTTCTATCTCGATGTGATATTGTAAATTTTGATTAAAGCAAAATTATGTAATGTGGCATAAGCTCGTTTAATTATGATAAATAAATAATAATAATAAGGCTTTCATACATAAGTATATGAAATTAGGGTTTTCCACCGTTTTTCCGTAGGTGTACCACCACCACTATTATTTATTCTGATAAATAAAATTGTAAAACTAACCCCCGGATTTTGAGGTACTTCACCGTAGATTTATCTTTATACGAAAGAGTTCACGTTATCTGGTTTTAAGTACAAATTTAACCTTAAACCAGATAATATGAGGACCCCTTTTCTGATTTATTTTGTGCCTTTGTTTTCTACCTTCTGATTTTTTGCCACTGTTTTATCTTTAGAAACCATTCACCTAATTACTTTTTAAACTTTTAAATATTAAAGAAACAATATTAAAATTGCATCACTTTAATTCGGGATATAACCATTACAGTTTCTTGATGAAGGAAAAATGATTTTCATCACGTTACTGGCAAAGTTTTTTTATATTCTACAATTGGTAAGTAAGTAAGTATTGAGACCTTTACTTTTTTTAAATGGTAAGTAACATTTTTTCATTTTTAATAACATTTTAACTTTTGAGTGTTTTATATTTAATCTTGGTTGCTAGTTTATGATTAATAATATTCTAAGTTGTATAGAATTAAGATATTGCTAGAGACATTATTGTTTGTTTGCATCCATATGGACTTCCACCACATAATGCCTTTTTTTAATTAAAAAAATAACGCAAGTATCAGTAGAATCCTAAAAGTGTATTTTTTTATTGCATCCCCAAAATTAAAAAAAGTGATTCAATAAACTTTAATAAAATAATAAAACTGTTTTGAACAAAATACTCCGTTGCACTAGTACTTGCTGTATGGTCTATGCTCTGTGTAGGTTTTTCCATGAGGTGATATTTTTTAGCTAAAAAGCGTCTAAAAAAATACCCAATCCGAAACAAGATTTTCCGAATTACACAAACCATAAAAAAAAAAAAAACACACGCCCTTACCTTTGGTAGATGTTTCGAACCGCGCGATAGAACTTTTCAAACTTCGAAAGCCGGGAAGCGCGAAAGTGCAACAAGTTAGAAGTGGTCTGCGAGAAGTAAGCGCCAGCATTTATAGCGGCCTAGGGCGGGCGTGGGGGCGGGGCCATCATGGCGCGCAAGCGTCACCGCCGTGACGTGACGTTAGACCTTTTTGGAAACACTGGCCACTAGCCACTATGTTAATAGGGAATATGCATAAGTCACCGATTTTGATAAATTTGAGCTTGATCGCTGCGGACACATATAAAACATGATGGAACAGAAAAAAAAAGTATTATTTTAGTCTTATCACACGATAAAATCAGGGGAAAATAACGATTTTTTTTATTTTCGGATATACTTAATGCACGTCTTAACAGTCAGATAGAGTATCAATTTTGTGCATAGTTGGCTAACTCAATAATAAACGCGCCTGAAACACACCTGAAACGTGACAAGTGACGTCACAAATCATGACCGTTTTGTATAGAGCGTTTTCGGCGGGTGCTGCTGCGCGCTAACTTCAAGTAGGCAACTAAGTATATCACGAGAAAAAAAACGCAAGACAAAAGTTTTAATATTACAGTTGATTTTCTCACGCATTATACTTTTGATTTTGTTAAAAAAAAATGATGCATATTCCCTATTAGATACCGGAAGCAATGGAAACAAATATTTTGGAATTTGTAATCTACTTAGTTAGACCCTCGTTTGTTACTCTTATGTTAGGCCCGCCACGGAACCTGGGGGTCCATTACGAAAAGTTTCACGCGATACACGCAGCTGCGTCCGTGCTGCGTTATGATTGTTTCCTATTACAAAGCACTTGCGTATGCGATATCGCAAAGTGATTGCGTAAGTTTGACAGTTTTTTTCTAGCGTATCCGACATCATTCGTTCAATAGTCTTTGGGCTACGATAGCCAAATTGAAAATGTGTTTAATAGCCACAACCGACGAACTGCGGACGACTATCGTGACCAAGTGACTGCGTTACGCAATTGCGTATGTTATTTTCGTAATAGGCCCCCTGATTCGGAATCCTGAAATGGAATCATTTCGAATGCAGCATCCATCCATATACACAAATCTATTGACCTACTAAATTCATGCGATAATTTTCATACTATTGATATTCCGTTTTAGAACTCCAAATTCGATTCAGTCTGCTTGTGGCGGGCCTTAGATGAAACCTTACAAAATTCTGAATTTATTGACAAATGTTACCTACGCTACATTTTTTACCCACAACGTAGGTACCTACCTAACTAATTTATAGACAGACTTCTGAAATTTTATAAAAAATATATATTAAAATTTGCAGCAAAGAAGGTAAGTTTTTACAGGGCAAAAGTATTTTTTCAAAGTGTTTTATTGTTACTTGAGGGAAATTCTCATTGAAACAATGCATCTCGGAAACTAATTTCTACGACTTCGGTTTACAAGTTTAGATTGTTTTATTTAAATAGGTAGGTACCTACTTACCTCCAGCTTTTGTCTGAAAATTCGTTCAATGAAATGTCGTATCCTATAGGAACTTTACGAATAAGTTTGAGAATATTCAAGCTCGTGAATTTTAAATTTATTAAAATTTGATTTAGTGGTTTACATCCTGTTCGCGGGTCTACCGCCTAACTCTATCGCTTTGACTCTGGCTTTGGTTTATGACGTCAGTGCACTGTCCGTCCTTATCATCGTGCTATGATATGACAAGGACGGACTGAGCATTGCTATCGCTCTGGCTAAAGCTTTGAGTTAGGCGGTACCCTACCGCAAGTACTCACTCACTCAAGTATAATAAAGAAAACTGGAAGAAATTAGCACGTAAAATTGAGTCATCTGGACAATTACAAGCCGGCCACATAGAGACGGAATCCCGATTCAGGATTCCGAACAGAATAAGTATCAATAAAGTATGAAAATTCCCTACGGAAAAAACCCGCATGTGTGTGGTAGGTCCATAGATTTCTATGGATTAGCTCTGACGGAAAACTAAATTCCGTCTGATATGTGGCCAGCCTAACAAACGGTGTTTTTGCATTAATGTATTAGTAAGGAATCCTCCTGAGGAGCTCGGTGGCGCAGTGGTTTAGCGGAGGAGCTCGGTGGCGCAGTGGTTTAGCGGAGGAGCTCGGTGGCGCAGAGGTTTAGCGCCTGGCCCAGCAATTGCGAAAGTTAAGCAACGTTCGCAAGGGTCGGTCATGGGATGGGTGACCAAAAATGTATTATCTCGAGCTCCTCCGTGCTTTGGAAGGCACGTTAAGCCGCATTGGGCCCGCGTGGTGGGTTATGGCCCATCCTCCTTACCACCCATAAGAATGGCCTGTGCCGCAGCAGTGGGGACATCAAAATGGCTGATGGACAAGGAATCCTTATTATTAAAATTAATGCAAAAAAGTATAGGTAGGTACCTAGCTTCTTAAGTGTTTCTTTTTAACCATTATAATTAAAAATTAAAAAGCATCATTACTATTACACAGAAAAGGGATGTTGACTAATGAATAAAATAACGAAATACTAATAAAAATCGTAAACATATTAAACTTTTAGAGTAGCTTGTATACCTCTTGGTTTTATATATTGCATATTATTTGTTTTATGACCCTTCAAAGTTGGGTGGACAAGTCCATTTAAAAAGTATAAAATTTATTAAAATAAATAATACCTTTAATTAGTCCGTAAAATGTATAGCAAATTTGTCTAAGAAACTATTTTGATAAACACAATATTTAATATAGCTGCCGAACAAATTTCCTACGCGTTGCATACAAACTAGCACGGCGTGACGTCATAACGTGCAAGCCATTAGTATGGAGCGTTTTTGATCGAGTCCATTTGTGTGCATTTCACACTGTGATATCTCGGGCAGTTTTCATGCTAGCGAATTAATTCTTTTACCAATGTTTCTTTTTTTGAGAGGTAATTTATGTAACATAAAATAAAAAAAATAGTCAACATCCCTAATGCAAGAATACCATATTTATGTCCGCTCAAATTCCCAAAAACGGCACCTCGGAATTTAACGCCCCACTTTCAAACTAGGTGTTGTTATTTTGTACAAATTATTTTCTTCTTTCTTTGCATAAAAAGAATAGTCATTTGTATTCAGATAAAGTATTCATGGATTCTAATTTAAAAATTTCGATTCGCTTTTTGTTTTGTCAGTTGGTGCCACATTTTGCATATACTGTTTTCGTGAAGCGTTATATCTAGGATATTTTTGATCGAAGATTAATCCCAACGATACTGTCTGATGATGCCTCGTCCACTAAGCCTGTTACCAGAAAGCATTTTAAAGGGACACTTTACCTAATATTATCCTCTCATAGTTATTCAAGGCACGAGAGAAATTGATTGACAACAAATAATTAACTAAATAGTTTCTGTCTGGTTTCTGAGTGATATTAATCGAAGTTACGATAGCCTTTTCATCTATTTCTAACATAAAGTTTTATAATAAATTGCTTAAGTATATTTTTTTAAGATACAAACTTGGTACTTACTTTAAGCACATGAAAAGACTTAATAAAATATGGTAACTATTAGGTGCTTAAATTGTTGCAAATAATACAACATAATAATAAATTAATATTTTGTAACAAACTTTTAACAGCAAAAAAAACAGAAAAAGTACTGTAACAAAAAATACATTGATGTTTTTTATGGTTCTTGAAATGTTAGTTCTTGATACTTCAATGATATACCTAAGTAAATTCTTAATTTTATATGTATTAGACTACTAAAAATGATAGATATTTACTTACTTAAACAGTAAATTTTAGTGTTTCATAATAACAACTAAAATTTTATTTTTTATTTGTATGGAAAACTGCAAAATGACAAATTCTAGACACAAATAGACTATAGTTTTCATTGACCTCTATATTATAGAAAAAAAAACTTCAGGTCAATGATTGTTTTCGAAAATCAATCCCTGAATGGGCAAAAAAAATAGGTCTAGTGTTGCCACTATAAAGTTTTTTTAAGTAGCTGTTTTCAGGGTTTAAAATATTTTTTCGGGGAGTTGTAGCATTACCCGTACCCTATCCATACAACCATTTACGACTTTAAGGGTTTTTTGTAACACGTTGAATATTGCAGGTAGGTAATTTCTAACATCGTAACACTTACACCACATCGAACCGCAACATTTAACTAAAAGGTAAATAAAATTAACTTCAAGTGTGGGCAACAATAAATAGCGAATACCAACACCCAATCAAACTAAGAGGTCTCATAACACTAGGAGTTTACATAAAAACAATCTCATCCTATTCTTCCATTTGGTCTAATAAGTGTACTTAGATGGTACAACAATGTAAAGAGCTACCGATACCGATATGAGTAGGTACTATTTGTAAGCTTTATTGTCTTTCACCACTTTTACGGATTAACTCGATAAATAAATATGTAGTTTAATGCTGTTAAATATTTATCCAGGGTTTTTAATATAATATTATAACATTTATAACCACCCATTGAATCCCATCTAACCTAGTGTTCAGGCACGAAGTATCGAAGTATGCGGAAAGCTGCATCCTCTGATGCCGGGATTACATTAAGCGGGCTACGGCGAATACTCGTGATAACGCGATGCTCATGGGCGTACCGAGGGGGGGTAGAGAGGGGCAGCTACCCCCCCCCCGGATTTTGTTTACCTCCAACTAACTATCAATTATTGTTATCAATAAAAGTCCTTATTTGCCATATAATATATTTTATTTACAATAGATTTGCCCCCCCTGGGGGCGGTACGATAGATTTGCCCCCCCATGGCCCAGAACCTGGGTACGCCCATGGTGATGTTAGTGTAGGAAAGAAAGGTAGTGGACCCCCACAGTAAATCCTCTGTGGACGAAACTTTACAGTATGATAAAGTATCATAAATGAAACGTATTTTTTAAATTATCCAAATATTTTTTGTTGGTTATGGAAATTTGTATATAGGTTATGGTTCTACTATATTACATCCCTGCAAAGTTTCATCGACTGAGGATTTAATGTTGGGGTCACCATACAAAAGATCGCTTCATTTCCTACACTAAAGACTGGTTTGCATTATCTTAGTATTCGTAGAGTGCTTGAGGAGAGTGCTTTAGTTGAAACATGTAAATAGTCATGACTAAATAGAGTAACGTTCTAGTAGCCTTTCAACTGGGATCATCGTTTTCCAGAAAAACCCCCTGCGCGCCCGCCTTAGAGTAAGACGGGTTTCTGTGAAGCCGTCGCTGCTCAAAGGCGCCCGCGCCGCCCGCTCACCCCCAGCGCGACACTTTCCTCGCACTGGAAGCATGTAAATCGACATTTTAGTAGCGTATTTAGTAGAGTGCTTTAGTCAAATGACACTGTACTGGAAGCATGTAAACGCTCACTGGAAAGTTACCAAAACTACTAAACCACTCGCATTCGAATCTACTCGCACGCTACTAAAGCACTCTACTAAAAAAAATCTAATGTAAAGGCGGGTAGATCGTTGCAACGCGTAGTATTCGGACGAAGACGATGTGCTATCGGGCCACTGTCGTCTCCACCAAAACCTCTATTAATATGTATTCTGTGCATTAGGTTATAAATTATGTGACTCACTTTAAAATGTTTCCGAAACCTTCAAGTGAAACTCATTCGCTGAAATTTCCGAAATAAGCTATTCTTGAGTTAGATATAAATTATCAACAAACAACAACAATATTGCCGTTTACCTTAGATACTGTCGACGCAGTAAATATACCATTGTCGTTAAATTTAGGCATTCGGGAAGAAGAGCATTAATTCCTTGAACCGTACCTAATGTAATGAAAGTTCACAATGGGGAGATAGAACAAGAATTTTGAGCGAAATTCCCATAAATTGCAATCATGTTCAATAAAGGTATAGGTAGAGAAAAGATGGAACGAACGATGTCAAATAATAATGATAATGTAGTTTGAAATTGAACTCGAAATTGTTTGTTCCTGTTGATATTAATTTGCAGTCTCTAATAGCTGATTGATAATAAAACGCAACGTAAAATTCATAGAAGATTGACAGAGCGCGTATTGTTAAATCTTAGAGAATAGATACGAGAAATTTTATATTTTGTTTGTCTCAAACCCAACCTAAGTTATGAATATCGATTATACATTTATGTAGGGAGGTATAATTAGGTTGGTCAACTTTTCCAAAACTATTGTGCATTATATATTTTCTGGTAGCTTTTGGCTTTGGAGTCAGGAATAACCAATTGCGGAATTTTTATAATAGCTACTTCATTTTAATTTAAATAAAAATTTAAATTTTTAATTTACAGCATAGTACAATTAATCACTATTTATGGCTGTACCTATGCGTAGGTTATGCCTTTGCTCCAAAGACTTCTATGTTGTTGCTCAAAACAAAAAAGCGAAGGTTTGGCATTAGCAATGTCAACTAATTGGTTGTCATGTCAGTCACACACAGTCAGCTAAAATAAATAAAATAACTCTTTTGTGAGTAAGTTTGTAGATATACATACATTTACGTGATCATCACAAACGTATAAAGCTCTTTGAGGACAATTCCTGTTTTATGCAGACACCACGTCTCTTTCAAAGGCATGGTAATTGTAAAAAAATTGTTCTGCGGATGGTCACGTCTATATTTCAAACAAAACGGAACAAAGCAGTGTAGGTACTTCATCGGCGTAATAAGCTTTCTTCAAGCTGATTCATTTCCAATAACTGAACAAGAAAAACACTAGAAAATCACAGTAATAAGCTGATAAACAAACAACAACATTAGGTCGTGATTATGATTATACTCTTTGTCATTGTCTGTCAAATCTGTCAATCAGTTTTTTTAATCAGTAATGCAAAGGAACTTCGTGTTCAGCTGTACGTTTGATATTTTATCGCGATAATAATATAAAAAAATATATTTGGTTAACAAAGTAAAATAAAATCATAATATTATTTTCTTTATTCTTCAAACTTGTGCTATCAAAAAACCCCATTTTGTCACTGCCAGGATTCGAAGCTCTATACTATTTGCATGTGTTGCACCAAAGAGGAATGTCTGAAAAAAAACAAAATTGGGTTTGTTAATTTTTTCCAAAACTGTTGTGAATTATATATTCTCTGGTAGCTTTTGGCTTTGGAGTCAGTAATAACCAATTGCGGATTTTTTATAATACTTACTTCATTTTAATTTAAATAAAATTTAAATTTTTAATTTACAGCATAGTAAAATTGCATTGGCAATGTCAACTAGTTGTCATGTCAGTCACAGTTGTGGTCACAGTCAGCTAAAATAAATAATATAACTCTTTTGTGAGTAAAAAAAAAGGGTACCAACCCCATTGTTGAATATTTTTCTACAGGTACGAATAAGCTCCCTTACTACTAGAAAAAAGTTTCAGAATTTCTGTTGCGAGAAATACTAAAAACAAAATTAAATTCACATCGTCTTCACAAATGTATGGAAGTAACAGCAGAACAGAGATAATACTACCAACGGCCACAACCACGACATGAAAAAAAGTTTTAACATTTTGTGTCGAAACTTTTCTAATACCATGTTATGGTTGGTGCCAGGTATCTAGTGGCTAAGGAATCATCTTCATTCTGCTGTTAATTCCGTACATTTGTGAAGTCGAAGTGACTTTTTTTGCACGCAACTGTACCCTTAGCACGAACAGCTATCGAGGAAAAAAAGGCTTGTAAAATTACTCGATAGAGAATTATCTATGGAAAATTTAATTTCGCTTTACGGCGATAGATGGCACTGTATAAATTTCCCATACAAAATTACTCTATCCAATGTTTTTACACGCGTTATTTTTTTCGATAGCTGTTCGTGCTAAGGGTACTGAAAATTCTGAAACTTTTTTTTATTTATATCCTACGTATAAATAATATTCAACCAATTTGATTTTTTTCAAACCTTCCCCATTGCGGAAAGTCGCCGAAAGCGGACAGTACCTACAGCTGACCGATCCGTGGAGATCCTATAAGCACCCAAATTGTTCTGTTTTGACAATAATATCCATCTAATATCACTAAAGTTCAGAATCTAAATAATGTGCAAGATTTGAACGTCCAGCTTAAAAAAGCTTTGTTGAATTTAAACCTGATTTGATTAAATTTGCAGCGCATAGCGTAACGGCAATCAAGTAGGTACTTAGATAGCTGCTCTGATGCCCTAAAATAGATAGGTACCTAATACCTACTTAAGTAAGTACTATGTCTGACGCTCACACTACTAATTTTTATTTTTATTCTTACGAGTAGGATTTAACTTTTATGATCACATACAGCCTGATTGCTTTTTAATTTATCGCACATCTAACCATAATCCCTTTGTACTTAATCAAAAGTATGGTCAGGAACCAACTGCGGATGTACCAAGGTTCCGTATATCTATTTGTCTTTTTATCAATAACTATCTATAATTATGTAACTAACTAGCTTTTGCCCGTTCGTTGATAGTTGTGCATTTATTTTGAAAGTCACGGATTACCAATATACCCAGGTATTTATCAGTAGATCTCATTTCACGCATTTAAATTTTCCCATAAAAAAAATCATGTACAAACTGGAACACTGTAGCACCCTGTACAACGGGAATTTTCCAAAACCCTTTCTTAGTGCTCACCTACACCATGAAAGGTATCTACCCTCCAAAATAGTATCTCTACCAGCAAAATGGTTCAGCCCTATACAAATCCCCATACAAACTGGAACAGCCTGTAGCACCCTGTATAAAGGGAATTTTACTAAATGCTTTCATAGTGCTCACCTACACCATGAAAGGAATCTACCCTCCAAAAATGGCGTAGCTATCTTCAGCCCTATACAAATTCCCATACAAACTGGAACACTCTGTAGCACCTTGTATAACGGGAATTTTTCAAAACCCTTTCTCAGTGCTCACCTACACCATGAAAGGTATCTACCCTCCAAAAATGGTGTCTCTACTTCAACTCTATACAAATTCTCATACAAACTTGAACAATCTGTAGCACCCTGTATAACGGAAATTTACTAAAATTCTTTCTTAGTGCTCATCTACATCATGAAAGATATCTACCCCCCAAAAATGGTGTCTCTACTTCAACTCTATACAAATTCTCATACAAACGTGACCAACCTGTAGCACCCTGTATAACAGGAATATTCCAAAATCCTTTCTTAGTGCTCATCTACATCATGAAAGGTATCTACCCTCCAAAAATGGTGTCTCTACCTTCAGCCCTTAGGGCTCCACGCCTATCCCAACAATGAATTTCATGCTCGGTTTTCCCCGAGTATGACCGAGTCCAACATGCCGTTTGGTATGCGTAAAGACTGCATTCTCCTCTTGATACAACAAAAAAAAGGGTGAAAGGTACCCGATGTCCTTCTCTGTTACCCTGACAACGTGTATGCAAAATTTTATAATGATCGGTTCAGTAGTTAAGACGTGACGGACAACACACAAACGGACGGACTTTCGCATTTTTTATAATATTAGTAAGGAATTTGAGCCAGCAGCGCTAACTCATGATGAGTAAGATAAGAATATATATAATAATATAGAAATATAAAATGAATAAGTAAGCGTAAGATTATGATAAACTAATTACCTACAAAAAAATCTTTACCCTGTGCCTATGACTCACACACAAACCAATAACAAATAATTCTGGCTGTATCGTCAGTCTGCTAGCGCCGCTTATAACACGTGCCCTGCACCATATCACCATGAGTGGGTCTCCAGCTTCCTCATAGGCTATAGAGAAATTCTAAGCATGCCATATTTTAAAGCATAATAGGAGCAATCAAACTTCCAGACATAATAATAGCAGCCACCATAAGCTCGTTACCATGAGTTGTTTTATGTGTGCGAGCTGGCGACACGTGTCTACAGCTTACACATGCCGTTAAGGCAAACCAGTGAGGTTAGGGTTTTAGACTATAGTCAGAAATTTAGAGCCTAATTGCAGCAATAAGATCCAAAAAAACCAACCATCACACTCAAATACTCTTGAAACTACGAGCATAAAACTGTGTGCGAGCTGGGGACCCGTGTCACTGGCTTGCACAGCTGTATTTTCGTAATTATTTAAGCTACGATTATGTACTATACCTCAAAATTTTCAGCCGAATTGCAGCATTAGGCTCCAAATTTTTCAAAACTTTAACTCGAAAGGTTTTTGAGCTACGAGCCGATATCTATGTGTAAGCTGGGGACCCGTGTCGCCGGCTGACACATGGTGAATTGCTGTAACTGTATATATTAGAGTTTCGTTTTAAAGATCAAATGATATGTTATAATTGCAGCACCCCCGAGGCAAAATTTCAAATCTCTGGGCCTCTTAGTTTCGAAATTATAAGCCAAAAACCGTTTTCCCCGCCAAAAAATTCAAAATAATGGCTCGGAAGCGGCTAATCGCGCCGTTGCCGTTCCGTGCGCTACACTATTGCAATCGAATTTGAACCTAAGAGCTAGTATTATTTTGAGTCATTTTAATTTGCGCTCTCGATCGTTTTAATTTATGTACTGAGAATTTTAGTCTAAGAGGTAGGAGGAGCTGATATAACTGGTTACCTAATTTAATATAAAAGCAAAGTCTATTTATATAGGAATGTTTATATCGCTAAGGTATAGGTACTTTATTTTATTTTATTAACACGTTTTTATTAGGTTATAAATTTTGATCACTCGATCAGTTCAAATAGGGATGTAGCGATTATACAAAAACATCGTTACCATTAAAAAAAAGACCATAAAACCACAGGATTTTTTATTAATTAACTGGATAAAAAGAGATTAAAAAAGAACAAATAAACTTTTCACGCAGATGAAGTCGCGGGCGGTCACTAGTCGACTATAATAGGTATACCTAGGCACATTTGGAGCAAATAATCAACATTACTAAAACTTTTTAACCGACTTCAAAAAGAGGAGGAGTTATGTATGTTACTCGAAGACTGCTGGACCGATTTGAAAAATTTATTTTTTGTTTGAAAATATATACTTCCAAGTTGGTCCCATTATCATGAAGTCAGGATCTAATGATGGGTTCCTGGACAAATCAAGGGAACTCTTCAAATATTATAGGCACACCTATAGCGATTTTGGTATTTTCTTAAGTTACCTATGCATTTGCTTTCGGAAAGTACCATTTTGGTGAAATGGAACTGATGATGAAGACCATACATGATAATCGGAATTATTCAATACTAAGTTTCATTGGTGCGAAATGATTACTTTTACATGGTTGCATTAATTATTTTAAGCTCCTTAAAATAAAGTACCGGTAAAGAGCAATGGACCAAACCTATACCTTAGCGATATAAACATTTCTATATAAATAGACTTTGCTTTTATATTAAATTAGGTAACCAGTTATATCAGCTCCTACCTCTTAGACTAAAATTCTCAGTACATAAATTAAAACGATCGAGAGCGCAAATTAAAATGACTCAAAATAATACTAGCTCTTAGGTTCAAATTCGATTGCAATAGTGTAGCGCACGGAACGGCAACGGCGCGATTAGCCGCTTCTGAGCCATTATTTCGAATTTTTTGGCGGGGAAAACGGTTTTTGGCTTATAATTTCGAAACTAAGAGGCCCAGAGATTTGAAATTTTGCCTCGTGTGTGCTGCAATTATAACATATCATTTGATCTTTAAAACGAAACTCTAACATATACAGTTACAGAAATTCACCATGTGTCAGCCGGCGACACGGGTCCCCAGCTTACACATAGATATCGGCTCGTAGCTCAAAAACCTTTCGAGTTAAAGTTTTGAAAAATTTGGAGCCTAATGCTGCAATTCGGCTGAAAATTTTGAGGTATAGTACATAATCGTAGCTTAAATAATTACGAAAATACAGCTGTGCAAGCCAGTGACACGGGTCCCCAGCTCGCACACAGTTTTATGCTCGTAGTTTCAAGAGTATTTGAGTGTGATGGTTGGTTTTTTTGGATCTTATTGCTGCAATTAGGCTCTAAATTTCTGACTATAGTCTAAAACCCTAACATCACTGGTTTGCCTTAACGGCATGTGTAAGCTGTAGACACGTGTCGCCAGCTCGCACACATAAAACAACTCATGGTAACGAGCTTATGGTGGCTGCTATTATTATGTCTGGAAGTTTGATTGCTGCTATTATGCTTTAAAATATGGCATGCTTAGAATTTCTCTATAGCCTATGAGGAAGCTAGAGACCCACTCATCATATCACCATATCCATAGATATCAAATGGCCAGGTAGGTAGGCACATAGGTACTTACAAGAAAGTCAAAGTCAAAAAGTACCAACCTAACTAATTAACTTTTTTGAAGCCCGGTAGAAGTTTCACCCCTAGATGAAAACTCCGGTTGAAGAAATAAAAAAAACCTATTTTTTCAGCAATGACAAATAGGTCTACACTTTACACTCTACACTAATTTTAGAATTTACTAACGTTATTTCTAAAACTACATATTATTTAGGTAATAAGGGTGCGACCTTGCATCAACGCAACAATATTCAACGGCAAAAAAGTCTTGCTCTTTCATAACGCCCACGTTGAAAGAGGATCAATCCTTCGCCCACTGGACCCCAAAAAGATATTATTACAAAAACCAGATAAGTAGGTGCCTAGTTACGCTTTGATAACCATTACAAAGCTACTATCAGCTCCTGTAGGCCGTGGAATGTCACCACATGACTCGCTCTATGGAATGGCGTTAATATCATGGTTGGTTAATCAATCGTACCACAACACTTGTTTGATTTTCAAACGAAACCTTTTTCTCAAGTAGGTTTCTAATAAACAAAATAAAATAGAATATTTTCCACAGCGTTGATGGTAGAAAACAACTTGCGAATTTATTGGGATGGCTTTTTCTAAGTATTATGCAGAATCCGATCCGAAGACAACATGAAAGCACGCTTATTGTGTTATTCTGGACATCCTACTCTTCCATATTCACTACAATTATGATGGTTACTCTTCGATCAGGGTATCCTTGATCGAAGTGGTTACTTAATATTCTGTGATATTAGAAAACAAAGTCCCTCGCCGCCTCTATCTGCCTGTCTGTTCGCGATAAACTCAAAAATTACTGCATGGATTTTCATGCGGTTTCCTGAGGAAGGTTTTTGCGACTGCAACTACAAAGTGTATAAATAAGTTAAGGTTTTATGTAAATTGGTAGAAATATGACAATACCTAGTATTGTTGAATATGTCGGCAAAAATTAAGCCGACTGGGAGCTTGCATCGAAAACGCTGCATAGTTAAACCTCTATAACAAAATAATGTAAGATGGAATTGTTTCTCTTTACAAAGAAGTCCACGATGTCATATTCTATTTTTACCCGACTGCGGGTTATGTTTTTCGCGCGTATCTTGTAAGTATGTTTGTATGTATGTTATGTTTGTATGTAATATTCTTTATTACCCCATATCTTTCAAACGGCTAAATGGATTTCTATGATTAAGATATCGTTAGATTTGTCTTATCAGCCCAAGTGTTCTTAAGAAGGTGGCGTTATAAAAAAACCAACATGGCGGCTGTACGGTGCTATTATACGTAGTGGTTTTTTTTTAAACTGCAAATGGGTGTCAAACTGTCAAATTAAAGGGCTTAATATAAGGATTTCAAAAAGGTATAATAATATCATGACCGTAATACATATATAATAACTAAAAAGAAATAAATAAAAATCCCGCCTGCATAAAAAGACAAGTCAACTGAAAAGATGGAAACAAGATTAAATATTAAAGGCAACATTATAAGTAACATGCAGTCGGAGGCATATTTAATCAAATCATTCATAATAATAATGTCACTTTCTTTATGCATGCCTCCGAGCGGCGACTGCCTGACGTTATTTAATGTTGCCTTTAATATTTAATCTTGTTTCCATCTTTTCAGTTGACTTGTCTTTTTATGCAGGCGGGTCTTTTATTTTTTTAAATTTTTACCCCATTGGATTGGATTGGATACGGAACCCTAAAAAGAAAACTTGGTTTGTGTTTTGACAGCAATAATAATTTATAACTTTCAGAGATTTACAACTTTACTGTCACTTGAACATCGGTACCTGTTTAGGCCTGCGCTGCGGGCTGAAAGCTGTAGATATTATTTTTATTCCGTGCTATGCTATGCTGAAAGTTCAGACTTTCAGAACCACGCCCGAGAGCGACCCCAAGCGGCACAGCGAAATCTTTCCACCATGGTCATATTTGTTACATTCATGATGGATATTGGATAGATGGCGTTGTTTGAATGGAATAAAAAGGTGCGTTCCCACCGGTGCGTCTGGAGACGCACGAGAGTGCACCTGCCTGCCTAGCATGACCGATTTATATCGCGTGATATAGCATTTTATCGACACTCAACTGTCAAACTCCATTGTCTTTTTGACAGTTAAGCGTGATAAAACGCTGTATCACGCGATATAAATCAGTCATGCTAGGCAGGCAGACAAGACGACACACCGTGGGAAACGACGCGTTCGCCGCGGTGCGTCGTAGTTTGCTCCTGTGCGCCCGTGCTCGTCCTCGTGCGGTTCGTTGCGGTGCGTGGACTACGTGGTAGCGCGCACAGGTGGGAACGCGGCTTTAGTGTCTTTATACAAAAAAAACATTTATATAGGTAGGTAGTAATGATTATTGTTTAAAAGACTTATTTAAAAACTAAAATACATGCAATTGTTTTTATTTTTTACCATCCCCTCTGTTTTTTTTATTTTAAAATACTGCCTGAAATGAACCAGCTAAAACGTAATGTTCCGAATCATACTTGCATGATTATACCATAATAGTGTAAACTACACTTTATTTACAGAAAATAAATATTTTGTGTCTATTTAATGTTTATGATTTTCAAAAAAAATATTAATTAAATACAAAATAAATGTTATTAAATCGTTTTTATTGCATTTTTTCTCTTTTATTATCCATTATTGACTACGCTGATGTCTGCTACACTGATCTGTCAGAGGAACTACTTAACAAACTAGAGCGTCTACAGAATGTTTGTATCCGCTTCATTTTCAATCTTCGTAAATTTGACCACGTGTCACACTTTCGTAATAAGCTCAACTGGCTCCCTATTCGCCGGCGCAGGGACTTGCATACTCTTACTCTTCTTTACTCCATACTTTTCCTACCAACTTCCCCTCCTTACCTTAAAGAACTTTTCACCTTTCGTTCTTCAATTTCACTTTCTTCTTTGCGTTCTTCCTCTAATCTTACCCTTAATATTCCTCGCCACGCTACCGACTTTGCTTCCTATTCTATGCTGTTCGTTTGTGGAACTCTCTGCCGGAGGGCATCAGAATGGCTCAAACTCCAAGGTCATTTAGAGAACAAGTTAGGAGTCATTTTCTCTCTTCTTCCCGCGACTAATATTTCTTGTTTATATTTATCTCCTATACCATGGAATGTTTTTATCCTTTAGTATTTTTGTATATTCATATTCTGTCCTCTAAAGTGCACCTATTCCCCTTTTATCCTATTTATCTTATTTTATTTCGCCCAAGGTTGCCTGGAAGAAATTGCTATGTAGCAATAAGGCCGCCTATTGTATGTTTTCTTGTTTTTTTCTGATTGTATCGTTTTTCTATCATGTGCAATAAAGTCTTTATTATTATTATTATTTTTCTTACATTCCACCACAAAATCATCAATCAAACTGCGTTTCGGACCCTAATGATATATAATTTTGACACATTGATGACATGTGACATGACAGAATTGACAGCTGACAGTCCACAATTTGATTTTGTTTTCATTTTCAATCAATCAAACAAAATTCGAATTTCGAACGTTCTTTCTACAAAATTACAAATTGTTATTTTTTATGTAGGAAAATTAGGAAAAACAAAGAAATTAATAATGGAAATCAATAGTATTTTACAGTCAGTGTTAAAATTTTTCCCTAACTTATACATTCAGAAACAAAAGAGCACGACTTACGTTGAAATTTACACAAAAACCAAGGGAGAAATAGTTCTCGTTTACATGAAGGTGAGAATTTTGTAACGAACCTCCTCTTTCATTGAAATACTTACAATATGAACTAAACCTTTCGTACGACAAACTTGCAGAATAAACAGCATGCGCATCCTGCTAATGTTTACAACAAAACGGATAATAAAGTTACAGGTAAGTTTAGTACTACAGTCTGAATATTTAACTCTATACCAATGATGTAAACACCTTTACTCTTCAACATTATACAATACAATAGGTAGGTATGTCTATAGGAAGAAATAACTAAACAAACAATAACAACTGGACACTGGCGAAATCCAAAAGGGAACTGCCGAAGCCCAAAAAGCAAAAGATGAAGTATTCTGATACTTATAATAATAATAATAAGCCTTTTATTTCTGAGCTACACTTTGGTTGTTACCGTATTTAAATAATATCTCTCCGCTCAGTGTGCCTTTTGGCAAAGGCCTCCTCCAACCCCCTCCACTGCCTATCAGCAGCCACTCTCGTCCAGAATGGCCCTAGGGTCAACTTTAGGTTGTCTTCCCATTCTGATACTTATTATTCAAAAAATGTCATGAATTGGATGAATTATTCACCACTCTTAATATTTTTTTTTACTTTTTCAGAGGAACTTGATCTAACAGGATCACCGTTGAAGTTAGATTTGAGCTTACATGCAGTCTTTGATGACACTCTTATATCTGATGAACCACAGATTTGGAATAAAGATGAAGCATTACACCAACCAATAGGTGTTGAAAAGGCCAGGTTAGTTTTAAGATAGGACTATGATACCAAATAATATACTAGAAAAATACGACTCGCACCAGATCAATACTCAGACGGGAATCGAACCCGCGATCTGATTGATTGATGATTGATCTGGTGTGAGTCGTAATTTTTCTAGTATATTATTTGGTATTGTGTAAAAATAGCATTGTGAATGCAAAAATCTCAAATTTAAAAAAAAATAGGACTATGATTTTACTATATGCACCATCACATACTGACATTAGTGATTAGTTAGTTCTCACACTGCTCACAATGTGTTTCATTCTCATTGGTGACTGTGAAGTTAGCTACTATGCGTGTAGCTGTGCCCACCACTCCCCTCACTCACCCTCTCCCTCACATGTAAATTGTGTTATTGCCCATCGTCTTGCACTATGTTCCAATTCCGAGCAGCCAATAAACTTGAAACGTATTGTACTGATTTTCATACGTTGCATGATTGCAACTCATGTGTAAATAATACTGTTTCATATTCCAGACAAATTGCAAACACGTATAATAAAATTTTAAGTACATTATCACAAGAGCATGCAGTGCCAATGTGGATTGTCACAAACCCATCTGATGCCGGTAAACCACTGCTTCTCACAGTTCAGTCCGATGATCACCACTTTACTAGAGGCATTGTCTCATACCAAGGTTTAGTACCTTTGGAAGATATTGATGTTGTAAACTTGATTGAGGAATATGCTGAGCAGGAACAAATAAGCTGTGATATGGTAAGTTATTTATTATCGATTATTTATGTCGAGTTGCAAGTCAGCAGTTTCGACGCCGTCTCCGCCACGGCCCGACCGAGCCCGAGCGCCGCCGCCGCCACCACCCGCCGCGAGCGCCGACCCCGCGAGCTGGTCTCCCGCCCGCGCCCCGCTGCCGCCGCCCTCTACGCCGGTGGCGCCGCCGCCGCGCGCGCCTGTGACGAGTGTGCCCGCCAGCTGTCAGCGCGACTTTGCTGCTGTTGCTGCTACTAAATCAAGTTTGCGGACGCAGCAGCAAACTCTCGTCGATAGGAAAGCCCCTTCGCTGAATGCCGTCGTACCGGGCCAAGATGAAGACGGTTTCCTCGAGGTTCGGAACAAAAAGCGACGTCGTCAGCGAGAGAGCAAGAACCACCATGGCACCGCACCGACAGGGCTCAACTTCCTGCTGCGAGCTGCCATACCGACCACGGCCGTGTACCTCTCCCGCCTGCACCATACCACCACAGTGCAGGACGTGATCGAATACATAAAGAAGAAATCCAACTTTTGTTTGAGAGTTCAGCCACTGGAGTCGCGCCATAATACCAATTTTAAGGCGTTTGTGGTGCGCATCCCGACAGCAAGGCTGGACCTCTTCATGAAGGAGGACTTCTGGCCGCAGGGCGTGGTGTACAGGCGCTTCAGAGGGACGCCGCCTTGTGCCACGGATTCGACACACAAAGTGTCTACTTGATTTTTTTTACTAACATATGTTTTAAGTTATTTACTAACAACATTGTTTTATAAATTATATAAGTTTAGTTTTTAAGGTATATATCTATGGGCCATCGATGCCTGACTATAAATAAATAAATTAAATTAAATTATTATTTACCAGATTTTATTAATTTAGTTAGAAAATTATTTTTTATCAATCATCAAAATGAGAGTTTAATTTGGCTTTGATTGCATAATAAATGATAAAAAAAATACTGAAAACATTATTTAACTTTAAATATTTTGTTTCAATATTTATATACCTTTCTGGAAAGGTTCTTGAATGGCATGACAAACTGATGATCTGGTGAAGGTCGCGGGAAGCCGCTGGATGTGGGCAGCGCAGGACCGATCATTGTGGAGATCCTTAGGGAGGCCTATGCCCAGAAGTGGCTGTCGTGCAGCTGATATGATGATTTGATGATGATGATGATGATTTACATATACTCAAATCGCTTTCAGTCCAATAATAACATCTACAGCTACATGAATAAACCTTTTGTATCAGTATTTAACTCTTTTCAAAAGTAACTTATTGCAATTAAAACTAAAATAAAAATAAAATATTATCTCTAATTTCAGATTACAGCATTAGTGGATTGCAAACTGCTTTTGTCGGGGATTTCATACAGCTGTTCTCACAACATAGAAGAACTCCTTAACGCACCACAAAACGGCTGCACTGAGCTACGATGCGAGTGGCCGGGGAAAACTCTGCAGATACCTTTTATCAGCTGCAAAGTGCACTTTGTAAGTTATTGAAAGTTTAAGGCTACTCGTTTTCTATTAGTTATTATGTCTGAAAGGTTTAATCAAACTAATACTAAAACAAAATACTTATTTAATAATAATAATAATAATAAGCCTTTATTTATTTCACAGTAATTATATAGTTATATTACAAGAAAACTTTTTTTAATTTATTTAATTACTATGAATCCCTTCTCGGGTGAAGGCCTCCTCCATTTCCTTCCATGTTTCTCGGTCTCTCCCTCTCTGCATCCATTCAACTCCTGCCATCTGAATAATGTCGTCATTCCACCGTTTGATAGGCAGACCAACATTCCTTTTTCCATCTGGTCCTTTCCACTTTGTCGATGCTACAGTCCATTTTTCATCTTTCAGTCGTGCGATGTGTGAAAATACTTATTTAAGTATACATAATTTAATTACAATGCTTTACTATCACACGAAATAAAATTGATCTGTATTTTATTAATAATGTTGTGTCCTTATTCACATAGCAGTTTTATGCACTTCTAATACATGCAATACATAGACAGCTTAGAATAATAACAACCTAGAACGATAGTTCCTTACAAAGTGCACTATCAAAAGTGAGGCAAAACGTTTTCCTACTTTTATACTTCATATCATATGTTTGCAAGGGCATAGCAAGGATTGCATATGGGGAGGGGCAGACAAAGAAAATCCTAGATTAGGTATATAGAGATCACATCCCGTGTAATCATTCTAAGATAGACAGTAACAGCTCATCCATTGTGAAAGGATATCTAAGTTCATTTTTTTTATCTTCAGGAACAAGAAGTGATTGTAGGCCACCTAGCAAGTCCATGCAACAGTATATGGAAGTCTGTATGTGCTTTGCACAACTTGAACCAGATGTTGGTGGACATGACCGCTGCGGGATGTAGCTCAGTTAATTTGGAAAATGCCGGTGTCAGGTATTATTGACCACTCATTTAAAAGTTATCAAACACTCATTGAGAGACAAGAGCTCAAAAAAATTGAGTCAGATATGAAAACTATACTTATCTGAATGTAGTTCCATTATAAAAATTATCTCTTGAAGTACTACTCAACATTTAAGTTTAACTTAATTTGATATAACTGACTTTTTAACAAACTGCCATACTATATTCAAAAAGTTGGACAAATTTTTGATAAGGTAACGTATTATACTGCCAAATTTAAAATGTTTGTCAAATTATAATGACTCTTTATTTTATTCGGATAATCATTTAATAAGGATGTTTCCAAAGTCTGAAAAAACAACAACTACATATATGAATGGAAAGATAAACAAAATACATTAATAATGGTAAAATAATTATTCCGATATTTTCAAAAATGACGAAGTTATTCCAGTTTTCATAGTCGCGTGGATTAAATTTTCTGTGACGTCACATGTACTGTCCGGCCACAGCATAAAATAGTTCACGGTTTCTCAGTAAAATACGTACGCATGACGTCATGCCATTAATTTTTTAACGAAAGGGAAAAGTTTAATAACTCCGTAATTTTTAGAGATATTTGAAAAAAATATTACTGGCTTTCAATGTAACCTTAATGTGATGTTTTGTAAAGAAATTTAAGAAAATGGAAACTTCCCTATTAGCAGTCCAAGGATTGAAAAATATCTATACTTGCTACATACTCGTATTTAAGTATGATTTATTTTATTTTGATAAGTACTATACATTACAAGCCTCCACAGACACATGCTATTTATCATTTATCTTGCCCCCCATTTCTGAGTTAATTTATCTGAGGTTTGACTTAATCGGAGGTTTAACTTAATCGGAGGGATCCACATTATCTGGTTTAAAGTAATAAAATTAATTTTAAACCAGATAATGTAAACCCCTTATAACTTACCCCTCAATAAAGCCAAACCTCCGGCATCAAACAATTACCCCAATTTTAAACTAACTTTCAGAAACCAAGTCCTCGGTGCGAAACGGCCAAACAACTCCAAACTTCTGACCAATCTCCTAAACGAGACAGAAACTTACGCTTACACTGCTGAGTTCCCAGTGGGCGGTTGTATCTGCGTTACTGATGACACCACCACACTCAAGCAATGTATGGCAGCTATGAACTCACACGGTTCTAGCAACGACTTTACTTATAAACTGTGGGATATTCTTAGGGGTAAGTGTTTTGGGGAAAGTGAGAACTCACAACAACAATAATGGGATTTTTTCATGTTCTTGTTATCACTGTCTATTTATTGGTGTATGAGCGCGTATCTGCACACTAGCGCCGCCATTGGAAAAAAATAGTGTTTGGCTCCTAGCTTGGGAGATGAATCAAACAGCCAGTGTAGCTTGTCGCTGAGAAGCTAAGAAGCAATGTTTATTTATTTTACAGATCTTTTATACTTAATTATAACATATAATTGTATGTGCGTCAGCTGGATATACTTGAGACAGTGTGAGTGAGTTTGCTCTAGATACAAAGTCCGAGCTGACGCTACATCACTCCCCCCTAAAAATAAAGGAATAGGGATAAAAAAAATATTAATTACCTATGACTATTAAAAGTTAAATACAAAATAATTATTATTGTAAAAGTAAACTACGATGACTAATTACTATGAACAGGTGTTGTAAAATGACACTGTTCACTGACCGGGGTCAGTATTTGCTGTATAGGCAAAATACTCGCGGCGTTAAATAATAGATTTGTTTTTATTCAATTAATCGTTGCATTCAGTGCATAGGATTAATTGAATTTAAATCTGACGACTGGCTTGGATATTCTGCCGGAACGGGTTGTCTTCACTTCTTTGGCTGGATGTTGACCCTCAGGACTCGTCGATGGTCCAGGCTTCATCACGAGCGGCGGCTGCGGTTGTTCCTCGCTGACTTCGCCACTCTGCTCGTCGTGAAGTAGGAATGCTGGCTTGAGACGGTCGATGGAGATGGTGGCTGTTCTGTTCGGCAACTCGACGGAGTAAAACTTCTCGTGACGTTCGAGCACTTTATACGGGCCATTGTAGGGCGGTGTAAGTGCGCTCTTCATTGCGTCATTGCGTACGAATACATGTGAGCAAGTTCGTAGCTCGTCATGTACGAAGATGTTACGCTGAGTATGTTGCCTCCTCGGTGTCGATAGCAGTGACGTCATCGTTTGCTGAAGTTGCTGTAACATGCCATTTTCATCTTGAGGTGTCGTCCTGGCGGTGAAGAAATCTCCGGGTAGCCGTAGTGTTGTGCCGTAGGTCAGTTCTGCTGCGCTCACTTTTGTGTCGTCCCGTATTGCGGTGCGAAGTCCGAGCAGGATCATGGGTAATTCTTTGACCCAGTTTACTCGGTTGCACTTCGTCATCAGCGCGGCCTTAAGTGTTCTGTGCCAGCGTTCTACTTGTCCATTCGCTTGCGGATGATAAGCGGTAGTGTGGATGTGGTTGATGCCCAGCTTGTTTGTCAGCTTCCGGAATAGTTCGGATTCGAACTGTCGACCTTGATCTGACGTAATCGTCGTCGGTGTTCCGAATCTGGCAATCCAACCTCTGAGTAGAATCTGGCAGATGGTTTCAGCGGTGATGTCCTTGACGGGATACGCTTCTGGCCATTTTGTGCAGCGATCGATCATAGTTACGCAATATTTGCATTCTTCGGACGTAGGTAATACCCCGATTATGTCGATGTGCAAATGCGAGAATCGATCGGCCGGCGGAAAGTGCATGATCGGCGAAACAGTGTGACGTTGAACTTTGGACTGTTGACATAATAGACATGTCTTTGCCCATTTCCCGATGTCTGTGTTCATCGATGGCCAGAAATAGCGTTGCGCTAGCATACGTCGTGTTCCTCTGACGCCGGGATGGCTGATGTTATGCACGATGTCGAATGCTTTTCGTCGGTACAGCTGCGGTAGGTATGGTCGCATATAGCGCGTCGATGTTTCACACATTATGACTTTGCCGCTATTTGGTACGGGGAACATTTTAAACTGCAAGCGCGGGTTGTTTCGCAATTCACTCAGCTCGCTGTCTTTTTCTTGCTCCGCCGACAGTTGCTCATAGTCGATGGGTGAAGGGAAGGTAATCTCCTCCACTCGAGATAGGCAGTCAGCAACAACATTATCTTTGCCGGAAATATGTTGTATGTTGGTGCAAAATTGTGAGATGAAATCGAGCTGGCGCAGTCTTCTTTCCGTGTCACATGAGCTCGCTGGTTTGTGTAAAGCAAACGTCAGCGGTTTATGGTCTGTATACACCGTAAATTCTCTTCCCTCAATCATGTGACGGAAATGTTTTATTGCCATGTATATAGCAAGTAGTTCCCGGTCGTACGTGCTGTACCGTTTCTGTGTCTCGCTCAGTGTTTTGGAGAAAAAGGATAGGGGTTCCCATTTTCCATTCACGTGCTGCTGTAGTACTGCTCCTGCACACGTGGCCGAACAATCTGTCATCAGGCCGAGACGAGCGGAAGTGGATGGGTGAGATAGTGCAACAGCGCTTTTTATGCTTTCTTTGCACTTCTCAAACGCTTCTTTTGACGTTTGTGTCCACTTTATTTCGCTTTTGTCCTTCTTCTTGGAGTTATGCAGGTACTTGTTTAGTTCAGCTTGTATGTTAGCAGCGTGAGGTATACACTGGCGGTAGAAGTTCACCATGCCCAGAAAACGTCGCAGCTGTTGGACTGTGGTAGGCAAAGAAAAATTCGATATTGCCTCAGTCCTGTCATCCAGCGGACGTATGCCTTCTTTGGATATGCGGTAGCCCAGAAAATCCAGTTCTTCTTTGCCGAATTCGCATTTTTCCACGTTTAGTGTGATGCCGTATTCGTCCATTCTCTCCAGTACTTTTCGAAGTAGGGCCTCGTTATCCTCTTTCGTCCTTGATGGAATAAGGATATCGTCGATAAAAACGAATACATCGAGTCCTTTGAAAACCATATCGACGAAGCGTTGGAACGTTTGGCTGGCGTTACGTAATCCAAACGTCATCCTCATAAATTCGAAAAGTCCGAATGGTGTTGTTATCGCCGTTTTCGGTATGTCGTCTTCGGAAATTGGAATGTGATGGAACGATTTTCGGATGTCCAGCTTGGAGAAGACGGTCTTGTCACGCAGCAAGTATGTGAAGTCTTGAAGCCTTGGTATAGGGTAGCGATCAGGAAGTGTGACGGCATTTAATCGCCTATAATCGCCGCATGGCCTTAATTCGCCATTTTTCTTTGTGACGATATGCAGCGGCGTTGCCCAAGGACTGTTAGAGGGGCGGCAAATGCCTAACTCCATCATCCTTTGAAATTCCTGTTTCGCGGCTTTATACTTTGCTGGGTTTAATGGACGAACTTTTGCATAGATCGGCGGCCCTGTCGTATGTAAATAATGCACGACATTATGCTTAGGTGCATTTTTCAGTGTCGACGGCCTTGTTACGTCAGGGAATTCACGTAGTAACTCGGCGTAGAGTCCGGTTACATCTATCGTACGGACCGATGAGTCATTCGAGTGCATTGTGCGCGCGGCAACCGATAATTTCGTTATTTTGTCGATCAATCTCTTTTCGCTCAGGTCAATGTTTAGTTGATTTTTAGCGAGAAAATCTGCCCCGAGAATTGATCTGCGCACATCGGCTATGACGAATGTCCACGTGAATGGTCTTCGTAGTCCCAGATCTATGCAAACTGTCTTAAATCCGTAGGTCTTGATTTGCGTTCCGTTGGCAGCATAAATTGCGTAATCGGCATTTGTGGGCTTTTCTTTTGTGCGGGCGAGTACAGATATGTCTGCTCCGGTGTCTATTAAAAATTGTGTCCCACTTTTTCGGTCGGTGACACATAGACGGTAGCTTGCTCCGTCAACACCAACTCCCGCCGCGGTTAGTGTCGGAGTTAGTTTTCCGATGGCGTACTTCGCTGCGCTTTATGTGTACAACGAGCCTTATCTTTACACCGCGTCGATTTGTTACCGAACTTTTTGTGGAACCAGCAAATCCAATCTTTGGGTTTTTGGGAACGTTTCCTGGAGTGGGAGTGGGACGTCGATTTGCGTCTGTCTCTGTCTTGCTCTCTCAGCATGTGACGATGAGATTTGCGCATCTCACTTAATTGTTGCGCAAGAAATTCCACTCTTCTCGACAGGAGTTCTTCTAAAGATTCCGTGGACAGCTGTGATGATGATGACGCCATTTTGCTCTGAGGATGGCTGTGCTTTGAATTTTCACTGGGTGGCTGCGATTTGTTTGTCTCCCTGGGCGACGAAGGACTTCCGTGGTTTTATGCCTCTTGAAATTTCAATCGGTGAGATCCGCTTGTGGAAGGCCGATTGAAATGTGCGATCACGTTGAAATCCAGCAGAATCACGTCGGGGTCACCAATTTGGCTCCTAGCTTGGGAGATGAATCAAACAGCCAGTGTTGCTTGTCGCTGAGAAGCTAAGAAGCAATGTTTATTTATTTTACAGATCTTTTATACTAAATTATAACATATAATTGTATGTGCGTCAGCTGGATATACTTGAGACAGTGTGAGTGAGTTTGCTCTAGATACAAAGTCCGAGCTGACGCTACAAGTGCTTAAATAAAGACGAAATTGTGAATGAGCGGTTTTCTGACAGCTGAGAATTTTATTTCATTTTTATGTTGATAGATGGCGCTATTCAACTAGGTAGTTTTTTTTATTTTTCCTAGCAACACTTGACACTGGCAAAAATTACTCCCTGAAGAGGAGTAGATTGCCATAACAACGTCAAAAATTGACATTGACTCCTTCTATCCTTTGCTTAATTTCTTAAAAAGTTACGTACTTAGTTGAACAACGACATCTAGCCATCTTTTAGGTACTACTTTTTTTTTAAACTGCCTTTTGAAAACCGCTCATTATCTCTCTGTAGTGCACTTCGAGGAAGCTTTGTAGTACTTTTTATCGCTTAAACAATATTTTCTAGCATGTCCTTTTGTTCACTGGAGTATAGTCAGTTTTAGTACGGAACCCTTCGTGCGCGAGTCAGACTCGCACTTGGCCGGTTTTTTTATCTTTAACTTTCACTAAGTAACAAGTTTGCCAATGCTATCATCTTAACAGATCTTTTGTTGTATCTATCAGCACTCTCAATCTCAATTTATAAAGACTCTTACCTTGCATTAGAAATTGTGTTTAAGGGCACTTTTTTACTTTCAGATTGTGAAACAGCTGAAGAGCTAATAACTCTATTAATACAAGCACTCAAATTCATATCATCTGGAAGAATACGCCCATTTGTGAGTCTTATTTTTATTCAAATTCGTAATTCGCACTATTGGCACTTGTCGTATTTGCTCATATTTACATGATTTTTTCTTTTTTAATCTTAACTGTTACCATATTGTTACTGCAACTATCTCTCCATTTTGAAAAAAAGAAATATATGTAGCTTACTTCCGCAAACAAAATATGCAAGATGCACCGCCCGCCCGCCCGCAAAAATATGCACACGCACAACACAAAATATAAGTGCACAATACCTGCATTTAGCAAGACAGCAACACACCTTGCACCTTCACCAATTAGGCTACTCTAAGTAGCCTAATTGGTGTATATATACGTATATTTTGTGGTGTGCATGTGCATATATTTGCGGGCGGGCGGGCGGTGCATCTTGCATATTTTGTTTGCGGAAGTAAGCTACATATATTTCGTTTTTCAAAATGGTTTGGGACTTCCGCCAAGTGACGCCTGATTCAATCAAATACTATCTCTCCATCATATTGCTCGTTTAAATCGCATATGTAATTTCAAAATCGAGTTCTCCCACTTTCGTAAGCTCATTATTACCATATAAACCCAAAAGTAAATATGGTTACTTATTCTGTTAAAACTAATTAGTTTCTTGTGCATGTTCTTCTTGTCAGCCAAAAAAACTGGAACGGTTGGTAGGAAAATATAGACGATTCAAAAGCGCTTAAGGCGCGGTGGTAGGAAAACTAGCGCCGCCACTACATTTATTTTTATTACTCGTAAACCATGTCAATATTTAAAAAAAGCTTATGTAATAATCTCTTAAATTTTCTCTAATATTTTTTAATAACTCTTTAACAGTTATCATTCATTCTGTAAGTTTTAAAATCCATAATTGTCAAAAGTGGCCACTTTGAGCTAAAATGGATTTAATAAAGTGTGGTGTAAGTAGCCGAATCTGGTTTTACCTGAAATTCGAATAATCTGAGCTAAACCACAAAATATAAACTCTTACATATAAATGTGCATATAAAGCCTAATTAAAGTCATATTTCCGTCACTACTAATGACTTGATCATCAACCATTTTTATTGTCCCCACTGCTGGCTGGAGCACAGGCTTTCGTTTTGGGTGGAGGAGGATGGGCCATATCCCACCACGCAGGCCCGATGCGGATTGGTGGGTATTTACGACTGCAAATGTAGCCGGAACCAAGGACTAAACGACCTTAACGAGCCTTCCGAAGCAGGAAGGAACTCGAGATAATACATTTTTGATTACCTATCTCATGAACGACCCTTGCGGAAGTTGCTTAACCTCCGCAATCGCTGGGCCAAGCGCTAAACCACTGAGCTCCTCCTACTAACTACTTAGCTAAAACTATAACAATTTTCAGATTGACACCAACAACAAAACCTACTTAGCTAAGCTTGTATTAAAACTGTCGCGTGGACATTCACAAGCAACGAAAGTGCTCAAGAACTTAAGAACGAGTCCGCCTCAAGCGTTGTCTTTAGTTGCTCAAGTGGGGACTGAGAAGACGATGTGGGAATATACGAAGATTATGTCTCTATTGGAGCATTCTTACTACATCGCTGGCATTTGGACTACGGAATCAAGGTAGATAAATATAGCCCTTAAAAATGTTTGTTATATTTCGCCTCTTTGCTCTGTTTAAATATTGCGTTTATTTGACTGGCCTATTTCAATAATATGAGAAGACTTTCATTTTTCTATATTGTTTGTACTATCATATTTATTGCATAATAAAACTTCTCGTGGAATTTTTAGGGCCCTAGGGCCAAGTCTAGTATTTTTAGATGCTATCATTACATTCCCTCGTAGTCACTGCTAGAAGTAGATGGCAAAACTGCTAAAGTGGCCGTTTTTGACACATTTGCTATCTATTTCTACGAATGACTGCGAGGGAATGTAATGATACCTTCTAAAAATACTAGACTATGTGCCTTAAAAATTGCACGAAAAGTTTTATTAAAATCGTTTTCTATTAACAACTTATTAATAAAAACCCCTGAGGGCGCCACTTTCGTCACAATCGCCATAAAGTAATATCTTTCACTAAAGTAGAGAAGAGTTGCATTTGTAACAGTTAAGTTCAAGCAATTACTAATTTTGTTTGCTTTTTCATTAATGTGCAAGCGGATTCACGATAGTTTGTTACTTACATCTCGATAAAAAAAAATATCAATTGATTAGTTATTGAAATAAAACACTTTTAACGGATACTAGCGCGGTTTTATTGAAAGTACTTTGGTAATTAGTTGGTATTTGGTTTGATTTTTGATTTTCCCGACGTTTCGGCACCTTTGCAGCTGCCGTGGTCACGGGGGACTGAAGCTACTTGTGAGCCTACCCTCAAGCGATGAATTTTTTAGGACGTTCAGAAATTAAAATTTATCAAATTTAATTAGTTTAATTTTGGTTTGGTTTTAATTTAATTTTATATGTTAAAAAGAGAGAATCTACTGAAACTACTAACATTTCAAAAATTGGGAGGCCCCTCCAAGAAAGAAATGGCGAAAGAAAACTTGGAGAGGAAGGCCGACCTCCGTCTTTTATATTAATTAATTTATTTGCAAAAGGAACTAACCGTATCATTAGATCTTACAGTGTGTGTTTGGGGCTTTAGCTTGTGAATGATGGGGTCCCAAGCTGGTGGAATTTTCCAACCATCATCTCTATTGAAATTAGGATATTTATTTATTTCGATAGCCTCGCGGAGCATTCTAGGAATGAATCTACGTTCCCTAGCAAGGATTTGGGGTTTGTCAAATCTAATATAATGGTTGGGCCCCTCAAAGGCGTGTTCACTCACTGCAGACTTGTTATCGCGCCTATGTTTCATGTCAGCTACATGTTCTTTAACGCGGGTCCCTATGCTTCTCTTTGTTTGCCCGATGTAGGAGAGCCCACAGTCACAATCTAGTTTGTAGACGCCTGCGGCTTGAAGGGGGATATTACACTTGACAGGTCGTAAGAATTGGTTGATCTTCTTCGGCGGCTTGAAGTAAGTTTTGATTGACGCTCGCTTCAGAATGTTTCCAATCTTGTCAGTGACACCCTTCAAGTATGGTAGGATGGCAGGTTGACGCTCTACTGTGGCTGTTTTGGTGCGTTTTCTGTGACGAAGTTTTCTGTAACAACAAGTTGCAAGTACCACGCCTTCGACGACCTGTCAAGTGTAATATCCCCCTTCAAGCCGCAGGCGTCTACAAACTAGATTGTGACTGTGGGCTCTCCTACATCGGGCAAACAAAGAGAAGCATAGGGACCCGCGTTAAAGAACATGTAGCTGACATGAAACATAGGCGCGATAACAAGTCTGCAGTGAGTGAACACGCCTTTGAGGGGCCCAACCATTATATTAGATTTGACAAACCCCAAATCCTTGCTAGGGAACGTAGATTCATTCCTAGAATGCTCCGCGAGGCTATCGAAATAAATAAATATCCTAATTTCAATAGAGATGATGGTTGGAAAATTCCACCAGCTTGGGACCCCATCATTCACAAGCTAAAGCCCCAAACACACACTGTAAGATCTAATGATACGGTTAGTTCCTTTTGCAAATAAATTAATTAATATAAAAGACGGAGGTCGGCCTTCCTCTCCAAGTTTTCTTTCGCCATTTCTTTCTTGGAGGGGCCTCCCAATTTTTGAAATGGTAGTAGTTTCAGTAGATTCTCTCTTTTTAACATATAAAATTAAATTAAAACCAAACCAAAATTAAACTAATTAAATTTGATAAATTTTAATTTCTGAACGTCCTAAAAAATTCATCGCTTGAGGGTAGGCTCACAAGTAGCTTCAGTCCCCCGTGACCACGGCAGCTGCAAAGGTGCCGAAACGTCGGGAAAATCAAAAATCAAACCAAATACCAACTAATTACCAAAGTACTTTCAATAAAACCGCGCTAGTATCCGTTAAAAGTGTTTTATTTCATGTCTAGTGAGCGCGTAAGCTTGAGAAGTGATTAGTTATTTCTTTTTTTTTCTTCGAAATATCTTTCACCTCTCAAGTTTACGCGCTCACTAGATATAAAAAAAACCCTTTTTAACGGATAATCGAAGGGATACTAGCGCGGATTTATTGAAAATACTTTGGTAATTAGTTACAATTGTCCATCATACATTTTTGATGTCCCCACTGCTGGGGCACAGGCCTCTCTTATGGGTGGTAAGGAGGATGGGCCATAACCCACCACGCAGGCCCAATGCGGATTAGTGGGTGTTAACGACTGCAAATGCAGCCGGGACCAACGGCTTAACGTGCCTTCCGAAGCACGGAGGAGCTCGAGATAATAAATTTTTGGTCACCCATCCCTTGGCCGACCCTTGCGAACGTTGCTTAACTTCCGCAATCGCTGGGCCAGGCGCTAAATCACTGCGCCACCGAGCTCCACTAATTACAATTACGGATTCTTAATTCACAGAACCCACGAGTCAATAGAGCATATAAACCAAACAATCCAAGACATGACTATGGGGGGTGACTTCACGCTCAACCCATTCGATAACTTAGCGAGTGGTGAGAATTCCATCCGCTTAGATTGTGAGTCTTTCTGCGTCGACGACGCGAACGAACTTACTGTCGATGACTTCGCGTCTCTCAAGAAACATGGACTTGCAGAGAAAAAAGATGCAAATGAGGTAATATTCAAATGTAATCTTGCTCATTTCCCGAATTCACGGAGGTTCACGTAGCTTAAGAGGCCGTAGCGATTTTGCCGCTGACTTCAGCTCTCTCGCTCACACATAAATAAATAAATAAATAAATATTTGACAACATCACATACATTGCTCCGATCCCAAAGTAAGTAGCTAAAGCACTTGTGTTATGGAAATCAGAGACAACGGTGGTATCACAAACACCCAGACCTGAGACAATATAGAAAAGTTCATTTTCTACATTGACCCAGCCGGGGATCGAACCCGGGACCTCAAGAGATGGTGACGCCTTGAAAACCGGCGTGCAAACCACTCGACCACGGAGGTCGTCTGTTTTTTTTCATTTTATGTTTTCTCAAGATCTCTTAAATCTGAGTGCGCAATAGGGATGATGACAACTTTTTTTATTTTATGTTACATAAATTACCTCTCAAAAAAAGAAACATTGGTAAAAGAATTAATTCGCATGCATGAAAACTGCCCGAGATATCACAGTGTGAAATGCACACAAATGGACTCGCACAAAAACGCTCCATACTAACGGCTACTAAGTGATGACGTCACGCTTGAGAAGTTTGTATGCAACGCGTAGGAAATTTTGTTCGGCAGCTATATTAAATATTGTGTTTATCAGAATAGTTTCTTAGACAAATTTGCTACACATTTTACGGACTAATTAAAGGTATCATTTATTTTAATAAATTTTATACTTTTTAAATGGACTTGTCCACCCCACTTTGAAGGGTCATAAAATAAATAATATGCAATATATAAAACCAAGAGATATACAAGCTACTCTAAAAGTTTAATATGTTTACGATTTTCATTAGTATTTCGTTATTTTATTCATTAGTCATCATCCCTATTGAAAAATGTGTCTCGGCCACTTTTCGCAATATAAGATTCCAGACATTTTAAAATATATTTCAGTTTTTTGTTGCTAAAGTACAAAAACTTATCGTTTCTAACAGTTATTTGAACTGGCAAATACGATAACTTTTTGTACTTCAGCAACACGAAACAGTTGAAATGAGCAGAGACACATTTTTCATTTACGCACTCAGGGCTACTATTGTCTAATTTTAAAAATCTATCGCAATCACTTTCATTTGACAGATGGATGTGACACTTAAATTTGCTGACTTTGGTTAGTTTTTATCTCGAGTTCTTCGAACTGAGTTGCGATTACGACCGAATATGGCCGACCGAATAACTGCTTACACGTCGTTGGTGATACGGTCTATCTCCGCAACCCGCCTGCATTTACAGTCGTAATAGTAGATTATACAACAAGTGAAAAAAGAGGGAATTTAGTTCGAGGGACTAAGTTGGATCCCGAGAGCAGCGAAGAATTCTAGAGTTGAATCCCGAACGTAGCGAGGGATTCAACTCTAGAATCCTGAGCGAAGCGAGGGATACAAAGGACCGAGATGAATTTTTTTTTTTCACGAGTTGTGTACTCTACTTTTTACCATTGACTGCGAGAAAAAAAAATAGCAGTACCTATAGTATTTATAGTTGTCCATCAGCCATTTTTGATGTCCCCACTGAAGGGCACAGGCCTTCCTTATGGGTGGTAAGGAGGACGGGCCATAACCCACCACGCGGGCCCAATGCGGATTGGTGGGTGTTAACGTCTGCAAATGCAGCCGGGAGCAACGGCTTAACGTGCCTTCTGAAGCACGGAGGAGCTCGAGATAATACATTTTTGGTCACCCATCCCATGACCGACCCTTGCGAACGTTGCTTAACTTCCGCAATCGCTGGGCCAGGCGCTAAACCACTGCGCCACCGAGCTAACTAAGAGGGAAACTACATGATCAATCTGGCATCAGTCCACTTCATCAGTTTGTATAGACTTTGGATTTTTTACAGTCTGAAGATCGTACCAGACTGATGGAATGGACTGATGCAACTAATCTCCCTCAAATATATAAAAAAGAACCCAAATGTAAGACACTAAAAAGGACCTAATTAATTTAGCGGGATATTTTTTAGAAAAGAACTCAAAGATAAGACACTAAAAAGAACCTTAATAAAATTGGCGGGATTATTTTTGTCATTTTAATTGTAGAACTATAAATCTTTATCTATGGAATAGCTCCATACATTCAGCACATTTTATTTTTTTGTACCTAATTCATACGATGCGCGCTTGTTCCAAATTCAAAATATTTTTATTCACTCGGTGAATAAAAACGCGTTTTATTCACTGTTATCAATGAATAAGACGCACTTTTTTGATTGGCGATGGTAAAAACCTAATTATGGGCTTATTCATAATACCCCCTTAACACTATGCAATTTACTTATCGCATTCAAACTGAAAAAAACCATGCTTATTACACGAAATTCTTAGATTTCAATGGTAAAAACGAGAACAAAAAAATGTGTTAAGGTACCCTGAGCGAAAGTGGCGCCGCGGTGAATTATATTTAATATTATAATTCTAATAAGTACATAATTTTGAAAATGTTTATCGTGGAGATTTTAGGGCCCAAAGTCTAGTATTTTTAGACGGTATCATTACATTCCCTCGTAGTCACTGCTAGAAGAAGATAGCAAAACTGCTAAAAGTGGCCGTTTTTGACACATTTGCTATCTACTTCTACGAATGACTACGAGGGCATGTAGCATACCTTCTAAAAATACTAGACCATGGGCCCTAAATATCCACGATGAACATTATTAAAATCTTGTTCTCCTATTAGCTTATTAAATAAAAACATCTGAGGGCGCCACTTTCGGTCATACAACCGCCTTAAAACGTACGTCTACCCTACCACTATTTTTACTTCCCCTCAATAGACCGTGGAAGTGATGACGTAAAATTGGGTAAAAACAAACACGAGTATGTTCGCACTTCTGCTTTTTTATCAAATTATTGAGTTATTTTGGTGTTAGGAATAAGTATTATGATTACCTATGCCATCCTAGGTGTAATTCCATGTCTCAAGAAGAGAAACTTGCTTGCTTCAGATGTTTGTTTTTACCCAAAATATTAAACTCTGCCATAACATGTCCGCCATTATGTGACTTCACACTTCCACGGTCTATACGTTTTAATCTACACATTTCGTCTAAAATTTTTAGATTGCATACGATAAATTGCATAATGTAAAAGGGGTATTATAAGGAATATTTGTGAATTAATAGAAAATATTTTCATACCGGTATTTTAATTCAGGTGCCACTAATTGCGGATGAAATCGACATTAGTCCTTGGAAGAACCTCCTGATGAAGTTCGCGCAAGTGCACGTGTGCCTCGAGCATTTGTACCGCGCCGAGACTTGGCTTAGAGCTGACTTTGGTGAGAATATTATAAAATTCAGAAAAATATTTGACTTTGGCAAGCATATTGATGTTTAAATAACTCTAAAAACAGTTATTACACGTACTTAAATGTTATCTAAATTTGCCCACTCGTCCGGCATGGCACCGCAATCGGAATGTCTGAAAAAAAAAACTGGCTGTTTTTTTTTTGGTAGGAATAAGCTCAAAAAATCAGAATTTTGGGTTACATAGAAAAAAAATTACACACTTTAAATTCGCAAACCGTACAAAGGAAACAGCAGAATGGAAAATGTTTGCTTGCTATTTCCTAATCACCATTTAAAAAAGTTGTCATTTCTTAATAGACACATTTCTATGAAGAAATGACAACTTTTTTGTCATGTTTTCGGTTAAACATTTAACCGACATTTTAACCGAAAACATATGTCTTACCGACTGATTATAATATCTCTTTTTGCCCATAGCTAATTTGAAGCCGATAGCATCCCGCCTGCTAGAACACTACGTATCGGAAAAGTCCCCTATCAGAACTATCGGTCAGCTGATGAGTGACCCTGTTCAGAAGATATCTATGCCCATCGCCAACAACATCGTGCAGGATCACTTGAAGTTAGTTCTGAAATATGATAATTAATAATTTAATTATTAGGTAACGAAGTCCCTCATCAGAACTATCGGTCAGCTGATGAGTGACACTGTTCAGAATATATCTATGCCCATCGCCAACAACATCGTGCAGGATCACTTGAAGTTAGTTCTGAAATATGATAATTAACAATTTAAGTATTAGGTAACGAAGTCCCTCATCAGAACTATCGGTCAGCTGATGTGTTCCCTGTTCAGAAGATATCTATGCCCATCGCCAACAACATCGTGCAGGATCACTTGAAGTTAGTTCTGAAATATAATACTCGTATTAACACTTTGCAACAGGCAAGCCAGACACTCCGCGCTTTAAGTATGAAGCGCATTAGATAGATAGATAAATCGTTTATTTCCATCACATACATACGTACACAGATGTTAAATGACAACATTACATAAAGAAAAATAATAATAATAAACTAAACTGTGTGCCGCATCGACGGAAAAAGACAAGAACTCAGTGATTTCTTTGCTTTAATATAAATAATGCTTTGCTTAATCAAAGCATTGATTTTCAGTTTTTGCCCAGAAGTAAGCGGGTGTTTATTATTAGCGCGTACATTAGCGCTGTATGACTATGTAATTTTTCACAAAAGTATTTTTTTTATAGCCATGAAGTGCTTTATAGTAAGTGCCCTATTTCGGGCTATTAAAAATATATAACACCCTAAATACCTATACTCCGTTCCAATGGGCGCACACGGGCCGATTTTTGGCAGCTCATTTCGTGGAATGGACTTTAGTGGTTTTTTCACTTGCTTGAGTGTCTTCTAATAGGCTAGTTGACAAAATTTCAATAACTGCTTAATATTTTAGCTTATTAGGCATTTTATCGAAATAAAAGGTTTATTTATTTTTAATCGAGCGTTTACATTATAAATTTCGCGTTTTAAAAAACAAATTTTAATTTGGTTCCAAAACGCACAAGACTGTCATGGCGTCTTGAATGACGTCACGCCGTGCGAAACAAACCAAAGAGCGATCGTGTCTTCGTACGTTATAGCTAGTTTTTATCGTTTAAAAATGAATTTCTAATATTATAAGTACTGTATAGTGCCCCAGTGTGATAGCACGACTATAAAAACGCCAAACCAGTTATTTATATATGTTCCAAACAATGGAGAAATACGGAAAAAGTGGCTAAAACTGGCGTTCGGTTGTGGTTAGGTTGCACTCGGAGTGTAGGTTTGGAACGCGCCTCCGTTAGTAATACTCGAAACGTCAAAGACAAGATTGGAGTTTCGCACGGCGTGACGTAACGCTTTCTGATTGGTGTTTACTGTCACGTGACTAAAGGTTTCATTTTACGATTTTTTTTTTTTTAAATATTATTAATCTTTAACGCTTTTAATAATTAAAATTGTTTGTTATTTTCTCCATAATATAATTAATCATTATAAACCCCTATCCATTATATTTATTCTTAATGGAAACAAGCCTTAATAAACCAACACTTTTGTACACAGGAAGCCCGCATTCTGGTACCGACTAGAACTAGCTCGACAAGACAGCGCCAAGGAATCTGGCATCAAACGGGACTCGAAGGTGGTCTACGTGTTTTCGCAACAACCCGTCTTCCCACCATCAGTGTGGCAGAACTTAGGTAAATTAAATAAAATATCTTTTAATTGTCACAAACATCTTTTTATATTCAACTTCAACTTTTCTCTTGTGAAGTTAGGCTAATCAAACCTGTTAATACAATGGGCGCTTTTCAAAGTGACATTTAAAAACAAAAAATAGTAGCCTTTTGCCTCACTAGATGGCGTTGATGGACAAGTGAAGTATCAAAATTGGCTTTGAAAAATAAACGATCTGTGCTTAAAAAAAAACAAAAAACCGACTTCAAAAAACCTACCTCTAAAAAGCAAGAAATAATATTCGTAATAATAAAAATACGTCTATTGGAGTCGGGTGGGGCTGGAGTACAAATTCCTTTTTTTTTATTCTAAAAGCTCCCACCCGACTTCAATAGACGTATTTTTATTATTACGAATATTATTTCTTGCCTTTTAGAGGTAGGTTTTTTGAAGTCGGTTTTTTGTTTTTTTTAAACAATTTTTTATTTTTTTATTTTTAGTGTAGGTACCTTGTAGGTAAGGTATATTATAAATGTAGAAAAATCGACTCAGCCAAACGTAAGATAATCGCGGAGAAACATACTTAAATACGGGTCAAACTGAGAACCCCCTTTTTTAAGTCGGTTAAAAAACTACACTTAAGATATCCCTCTTCCAACAAAAAAATAATTATCTTATTCAGTTCATAAACAAAGAAGTAATTCCTAATACCAATCATCGAGGTACTTCACACAAAATCATACTATTTTCGTGCTTTTTTCAAAATTACTTGAAAAGTACTGAACCGATTTCCAAATTTTAACAAATGGGACCAACTTGGGAGTGTACCTAATGTAATAACGTTTGAATCATTTCAATCGGTCCAGCCGTCTTCGAGTAATCGGTGGACATACACAAAAAAAAAATAAAAAATATACAGACGAACATAGAACCTCCTCCTTTTTTGGAAGTCGGTTAAAAAGTTTTTTTTGTCATTTTGAGTCCAAGTCAAGTCCTCATTAATTTTTAAGCCAAACAAAATAAGCCTTAGAATGTTTGATGTTAAGTTCAATTTCGATTGAGGGAATTTAATATAATAAAGTTGACGCCGTAGAATTTATGAATTTTGGGGGCAGGGTATTTAGTTAATAATGTTCAAACTCATGAAATGTTTTTTTTTCTAGAACCTACCATAGAAGACGCAGCAGAGATAACTACTATTGGTGAGGAGCTCAAATATCACAACACAAAATACACATACCTTAGCAACGAAGTTGTAGGAAAAATTACTTTATCATAGTTTTTTTAGTCAAGTGCCATTTATTTTTGTAAATATACGTTTATTTTTGTATTCATTTTCTTATTTAGATACCTTTCCAATGAAATTCTTTACCTATAGTCATTAAACACGACAAAGTATCGGTTTGTCAATAATATTAATTATACTTAAACTTAATAAATGGCAATGACCTTCAGCTGTGCATATTACAAAGTCACATCACAACAGCCTACGACTTTCCAATCTTTGTAAGTGCTAAAATTCATCAAAATTACTTCAGTGTTTCAAGCTTGCAAAGGTACCTGCAAAACAGACAGACAGGCAGTCACTTTAACATACACTTTTAAACTTCCTCGTGATCACAAGTATAAAACTAAAACGTCGGGTTGGGAAAATGCAGGTGTTTAAACAACTATGTTTAGTTTAAACGCGTTTAATACCAGTGTTCTTAATCTAACATTTAGTATTAGTACGGATTAAATTTATATTTCATTCTTTTAAAACTTTGCAATCGCCAGTAGCAATGTCCAATTTAACCATTCAAAGAATAACACAAATGTTTTATCAGTAACAAAATATACAGCTCGGTAACAAGAAAGGGTGGAGTTTTGTATAAATAAACAAAACGAGAATACTGCTGTTTGATCCCGTGGCTATAAAACGGGCCGTTATACGGTGCGCGAGAAATATAAAATATATCGACTGAAACTGATTTCGCTTATAGTGTATCCAGCTTTTATTAGGCAGTTATCCGCCTATACAATATTGCTACTAAGAATAGAATTTTCAATCAAGACGCAAGGAAATGAAATGAGTAGTCAGTAGTATTACCTAGGTCTCGATTCTACTAATTTTAACGTTACAATAGTCTCTCAATTGTATTTCACACAAAAAGCAAAACTATCAAAACACTATTTAGGTAGACACGATTAAGTATAACGTTATTATTAGCAGAATTGAGTTCCACAACAAGCGCGCTTTTCTTCAACTGTGAAAAAAGCCAAGAAAAACACTCATTTTAAACCAATGACCATTGAAGAACTAGTCATCTGACTTACTAGTACATCTGCCACCTGCCACATTACCATTGGTAGTCTTGTTTCAGAATCAGATGGTGATAGCTATAGAACTCGCAATGAACCCTGATCTGTCACTGGTAGCCATACCAATTTTATTACCAAGAGACCACAGAGGCAGATAAAGTGTTTGATGAGGATAAAAATATTATACATTCCATTCCATTGTAGGTAAGTAGTGAACTTGACAGACTGATCTTACTCGATCACGTTTGTTAAGCAACGCTCGGTCCGGCCAGGTGTCGGATGGGTGACCGTTAAGTGGCATTACAACTGAGCGCTTCCGTGCTTCGGAGGGCACGTTAAACCGTCGGTCCCGGCTGTTGTCCAAGCCAAGTTAGAGGCCTTATAGACGGCTTGATAAACTTTAACACCAGAGGTGGCCACTATTCCTCATTCGATGAAAGAAGAAAGAAAGTGCCTTTCTACATTGAAAAATGAAAATGACGTACTATTTTATAAAAGAAAGGTTGTTCCACAATCGGTTATCATAGCACACGCAAAGTATCTACATTACATACAACCATACAACGTATTACGAAAAGTTTCATTTTTATCTCAATCGGCAAGCCACGTGTTAGCGGCAGACTCGGATTGAAGGTAAATCATAAACACCGAGACCGTTAAACACTGCCTTGTAAAAACATCCTGTGCCCTCTTAATCCATTTCTCCAAATATGTATGATGGATTGTTGAATAACATTATCTTAATAAATGTACAGGTGGGTTCAAAATGTATTAATTTTTTTTTTTTTATTCAAAAAACATTTCCAAAGGGATCCACCTACACGTGAAGCTAATCGCAGATGGTGCCAGCGGTGACCCGACCGCTATCAATGGTTTTGATTGGTTAAAATAAGTCAGAAATGACATTTGATATTTAAAACAACCAATCAAACGATTTTTGAACAGTTTAGTATTCATCCCCATTATCATCAAAGCAACAAGACTGGTGTTAGTCTAAAACAAAATAATGTCAGTTCTAACCATAAACTTACTAGAATATTAAGTTAATGGTTTTAACCAACTTTCACTTATGAATTATTTGTTTACGCCTACTAAGTATCAGAGCATTCAACCACCTACTATACTCGCTAGGTACCAACTGCAGTTGACATTTGTATGAAAACTTAGGCTCAGTTGCACCAGCTTACTTTAACAATAACAAGCTTGTTAAAGTACCGGTTAAGCACAGTTAGCCAAAAAAAGAGGTTGCCAGCCAGCATGTCCTTTGACAAGTTTGATGTGATAAATAGGTAGCATTATCATTTGACGATAACTTTAACTTTGACAGCGTTTTGGTTTAGTATGGTTACCGGTGCCAAATTGCATTCAACATTGCTTATTTCATAAGATAAATAAAATGGCTTATTTCATTCGCTATCGAGTGTAGTAAACGTAACTGTGCAAACTCATAATACAGGCACTGAATTACATAAAGTTCAGCCAACACAATAATATAGTAGTGTGGTTCAGTGGTTCGGATCTAAGACGATAGAATTACTTACTAGTTTTGATCTTAACCTTGTTATCAAAGGTCTTCTCTACCCTCGTGAGATCAGCGCGATTTCACACGTAATCAAGCCAGCAAGCAATGGCAGTGACATTTTACCAAAGGTTTACTAAATAAATCTCAAGTTATTTTTCAATGATGATAAATAAGCAGGTAGGTACCAAACCAACTCAAACATTGATTTATGATTGTAATGGGAATTAACCGTATAGGTAACCAAAGTTACTTAATATTAAATACATTTTTTAATTTGACGACTCAGTACAATAATGCGATTAAAGTGACAATAGACAGTGATCCGCGGCAACTTCATTAGAGAGTCTCAAATTAATCGCATTGTGTATGTACTAAAAAAGTCAGGGTGAAAAACGGCCTTTGACGTGTTTCTTAATTGGATTACCGAACCAAAGGCGTACTTTGTTTCTCTGACGTTCACTCACAACTACAGCCTAGACTGCATAAAATTATGATAATTAGTGTTGAATTTTTTGAATGTTTTGGGGCATTAGAGAAATGGCACAAAAAATATCAAACTGCTTATGACTTAAAGTCAGAGAAGAGTGTAATTTTTTTGTAAAATTTACAAGGTTTACAAGTCTGTATGCGTCTGTACTGGAGCGATGTTTATCGTTATTTGTTTACCGAGGGGCCACGTGTGCTAATTAGCGCCTTATTACTCAATCATACGGGTTATTGTTGCTATTTCCGGCGGGCGTATCCAGTTGGGTCATCCGCCTTTGTTGCCGAGACCGTTGCATAAATAGCTATGCTACTTTAGAAATATTAGGAATATAATTATTAAATATTCTTACACGCTGAAATTTGAATCATTTGGTTCACACAGTGGAGTGGTTCCTTTCATCCTGATCCCTGATCGAACTGTTGTATCGACGTTATTTAGTAGACTCCTCATCGGAATAAAACTTGATAATAAATCTATATTGCTAACTTATTACTTATTTAGATATTGTAAGAAAACCGTAATGTGCGAAATGATTGATTTGAGAAATACGTCATTCCCTAATTTTTCGTAGAATTCAAGTACATACCTACCTACTCACTGTAAAAATTACAAAAACAAAACTTGTGTGTGTAGTTAATCTCCAGAAGTTAGAAATGGTTTTCTGATAAAGGTTGGTTCTATTCTTAACCATAAACTGGCATTTCTGAAACAAATAAAATTCACAGAAAGATCCTTAAATTCTACATAAAATATATTTTTAGTAACACCAAAACATCGCTATCGTGTGAAGCTAGCTGATAGGGTAATTAAAACATGATATTTGTACGGCTGCATAAGTTCCGACATAGCCAATTTAGCGGATGATCTGTATTAGAGTAAAATATTACGTGTCTTTGTCTCTCTGTAATGATGTGTCAAGGCTAAGTTTGATGAGGGCACGCCTAACAAGGGTTGAAACTCTCCCAGTTTATATAAAGTTTATTAGAGACCTAGTTGAGTGACTAGATTTTAGCTGATAGTTACTGGAATGTTGTCCCAGAACTTTGAAGTTAAGGTTAAACTACTACTACTACTTAAGGTTAAGGACTAACTTTGGAACAAACTGATCACATAAGATACCTGGGCATTCAACTAGATAAAAACCTATCTTGGGAGACACAAATAGACCTTTTGTCTGCACGCACGCGAAAGCTGATATGGATATTTAAAAAGCTTAGAAACATCCTTAAGCCAACTCTTCTAAAAACTGTATATTACGCTTTAGTCCAATCTATACTAAACTATTGTATAACAGCTTGGGGTGGGACCTGCAAGACAAAAATCATTAAACTAGAACGCGCTCAAAGATCATTGCTCAAGGTCATGTTCCGCAAGCCGTTCAGATATCCAACGTATAGCCTCTATCAGGAATCAAAAATTTTGGCAGTAAGGCAACTATTTGTCTTGCAAGTCACTTTACGCCAGCATAAACAACTAACATACAGCAGCACAGCGATACAGAGCACCACACGCAGAAAGAAAAATGTCTGTGAAACTAAAAAACACAACACTGTATTCCTACGTAGACAAACATGTTTCCTTGCCCCGTACGTATACAACAAATTAAACTCGGCACTAGACATTTACCCTAAAACACTATATCAATGCAAACGAACAGTTACTGACTACATAATGAACTTGAGTTATATAGAGACATAATCACTTTTTACCATTTTACGTTAACCCACATACATACATACACACACACACTCACACACACATACACACACACATACACACACATACACACACACACACACACAAATAAACATACACATACTCGAATTCTTTATTATTTTTATATCTTTTTATTTTTCTCCACATTAAGCTACTTCCACAGCATACATACCCTCACGCACACTTACCGTACCGTGTAGTACCACATCCAAACGCTGTCTTTCACCACGGGTGAGAGGCTGGAGTCCCGAAATACAGGATTGTCCTAGTTTAGGTTCCAGTCCATCAATTGTTTTATTATTACCTAGAATTTTGATTTATATACTTAGATAATAATGAATGTAACTTTGGTGGAAATAAATTATTTTTCAATTTCAATTTTCAATTTTCAAACATTAGCACGTGACTCGCTAAGTCGCTATTATAGGCACATAACGTGGTTTCCCCGAATTTTAGCTTTTACACAATATATTTTAACGGCAATTGTTCACTATAAAATGTTATCAAAGCAAAATTATCTCACTTCAACGCCCGGAAAATAAGACACAATAGATTTTCTAATGCCGTGTTTGTAGTAACTATTTGCCGAATACAACTTTAGTGCGTGCATATACACTTATTTGTACACACTAAAGTTGTATTCGGCAAATATTACAAACATATTGCATTGAATGAGATAATTTTGCTTTGATAACATAGTTCATATGGTTCATATTTAACAATTGCCGTTGTCGGGACACGCTAAAATTTATTGTGTAAAAGCTAAAATCCTGGGAAACCACGTTATGTGCCTACAATTGCGAGTCACGTGCTAATGTTTACCCTTAAGTGGATTGCTAATACTAATGTAATTAGTTTTTATTTAATTACATTGTATAATTAAATTGTCGAATATGTTTGAGCATAAAAATATATTGTAGTCATTTTGTTTCACAGGAAAATTTTCCCGGCTACCTACTAAACAAAGTTTGATTGGTATCGTTAGATTAGAATAGATAAGGATAGCATTATTAGTCAAATTAATGATTGATTTGCATTTACCCTACATCATACCCACTACTTTCGTGTTTCGGTTGAATAGGAGATTGTTATACAAGACGCTAAAATAACCCATTGCATACGAGGTAGTTTTATTCCCGAGCTTTAGCGAGGGAATAAATAGAAACCGAGTTACAATGGGTTTTAGCGTCGTGTGTTACACTATACTTTTCACTACGATTGCGAGAAAATAAAATACAATATTAAATAGTTTATACCTACTTCCGTAAACGAATCCATTCGTTTTTCTATCCTCCACTTCATAAAAACTTTTTGTACAATATTTAAATAAATGATTTGTGCTTGACGGCACAAGATTAAAATTATTTCTTTCCTATTACAGTCACACAATTTAATCAGTTTGTAATTATAGAAAAATTCTAAAGATTTCGCGCCGTGGTACCTTTTTTTAATTTCTGCTGTAGCAGCAGCTAAGTAACACAAACACGCATTCTACGATTCACTCTGTGCACAGAGTATAAAAGTCTATGATTTCACCGAAGAGATGCTTTTAGTTCCATTTTCAAAAATAAGAATGAGAAACAGGGGGCCAATTACGAAAATAACGTATGCAATTGCGTAACGCAGTCACTTGGTCACGATAATCGTCTGCAGTTCGTCGGTTGTGGCTATTAAACACATTTTCAATTTGAATGAATGATGTCGAATACGCTAGAGAAAAACTTTCAAACTAACGCAATCTTGCGATATCGCATACGCAAGTGCTTTGTAATAGGAAACAATCACAACGAATCACGGACGCAGCTGCGTGTATCGCATGAAACTTTTCGTAATAGACCCCCAGTATTAAGTCGAGCGAGTTTTTATTCGTGATTATTAATAAATACTTTTTCGTTTTAGTAGGCTCATTGGTAATAGACAAACTACCTACTAACCACAATATTGTGGTACAAAATAAAAGATGATGAGAAATGCCGTTATGGTCGCCCGTTCGCGCGCTAGGTGGATGGCCAAGTGGTGGGGCCGTCCGCCGTCCGGTCCCAGGTTGTGGGCCCGATAGCCGACCGCCGCCGAAGGATAACAAGCGCGCCGCCCGCGCTCCAACACAAACATTAAAAAAGAGAAAACTTTAACCCCTAGGGGTTATTATGCTATTTTATCTCGGCTCTTGTACGTTACAATGACGGACTTTTTGAGCAAGAGGAGTGAAAAGGAGATTTTCGTCACTGAATTATTATAATTCAGTGATTTTCGTTACATTTTTACCCACGACGCGACGGACGGAACGGAACGGAGGTACCTATATGCGTTTGGGGTTAGAGGTTGTGTTTGTATGTTTGTCTGTTACCAATTTCTTTGGAAACTACTGGGCCGATTTCAATGCGGTCTTTTGCATTCAAAAGGTTTAATTTCTGAGCAGGTTCTTAGACATGTTTCTTGTTGGTAGACCACCAGGGGGTGCTACAGCAACCAGATAAGTCGCACTTAAAAAGTTTTCAAAAACTACTAAGTAAACTGATTTCGATGCGGTTTTCCGTAATGGGTTAGTAGGTTATTGGCGATGGTTCTCAAATAAGTGTTATGGTGTTTAGTCTTCCCATTTATCTCCAGAGCGATTTGACCGATTTAGATGCAGTTTTCTGTAATGGGTTTGTAGTTATGGTGTTGAGCCGCTAGAGGGCGCTGCAGTTATCATTTTCCGAACAGTTTGATCGATTTAGATGCGGTTTTTAGACCACGACGGTTAAAATTGTTACTCTTAATTTAAAAAGAGTAAAACAAGTTTTACGAAAATTCCCCGACTAAAAGTGATGTAGGTACTATTCATACCTATTATCTACCTATTCATAAATAACAAATGCAAGAAAAATCCGTCGGAGGCTGCCATTGCCATCTCTCTAAAGTAGGGTAAAGTGCCAGTTTCCGGCCGTTTAAGGCAGTTGTTGACTTTGAACAGTTGTAACTTAAATTTAACAAATAGTAATGATCCCAACTATTTTTTATGTTGTTGGATATATCCTTGAGAATTACTTGTATTTTTTTTGAAAATTTCCATCAGTCGGTTTTGTCATTAGAAATTATTTTCCAAAAAAGTACGATTTGCCCAGTTTCCGGCCTCCCTATTCCTATTTCCGGCCCCCCTTTGCCCAGTATACCGGCCGCCTTTCAAAGAACATGACGGCCGGATACTGGGCAAAAGATAAGCTAGCCCAGTAAGCGGCCTGTGACTCTTAATACAGTTTAAATAAGGTTCATTTTTCTTTGATTTTTGTATGAAATTGAATTTCAGATAATATACTTAACAAGTATTGTCCTATGGCTTGGCTTGTGATGTGAACAATTTTTTTTAATTTTTGAGTTAAAAAAATCGTTGATTGTACTTTTATTTAACATTTACTATTAATTGGAACCTTTATATTGATTCTGGAATCAGCCTTGCAGTTTTTCATAGGAATAGGAAAATTTATAGAAAATCTAAATCTTCGATTAATAATTTTATTACCCTTAAGTAATCAAGAAGACATGTCCAACAGCCATTTTTGACGTCCCCACTGCTGGGGCACAGGCCTTCTTTATGGGTGGTAAGGAGGATGGGCCATAACCCACCTCGCGGGCCCAATGCGGATTGGTGGGTGTTAACGACTGCAAATGCAGCCGGGACCTACGGCTTGACGTGCCTTCCGAAGCACGGAGGAGCTCGAGATAATACATTTTTGGTCACCCATCCCATGACCGACCCTTGCGAACGTTGCTTAACTTCCGCAATCGCTGGGCCAGGCGCTGAACAATAGGGATGTTGACTATTTTTTTTATTTTATGTTACATAAATTACCTCTCAAAAAAAGAAACATTGGTAAAAGAATTAATTCGCTAGCATGAAAACTGCCCGAGATATCACAGTGTGAAATGCACACAAATGGACTCGATCAAAAACGCTCCATACTAATGGCTTGCACGTTATGACGTGACGCCGTGCTAGTTTGAAGTATGCAACGCGTAGGAAATTTGTTCGGCAGCTATATTAAATATTGTGTTTATCAAAATAGTTTCTTAGACAAATTTGCTATACATTTTACGGACTAATTAAAGGTATTATTTATTTTAATAAATTTTATACTTTTTAAATGGACTTGTCCACCCAACTTTGAAGGGTCATAAAACAAATAATATGCAATATATAAAACCAAGAGGTATACAAGCTACTCTAAAAGTTTAATATGTTTACGATTTTTATTAGTATTTCGTTATTTCATTCATTAGTCAACATCCCTATTGCGCCACCGAGCTCAAGAAGACATAGGTAACAAATAATAATTTAATAATTAACAAAAAAATTGTTTCTAAAGCCGAATGTCATAGGTCTCTTATAAACAATAACAATAAATATTATGGGTATTATGATAATGACCGGAAGTACGTATAACCTGTAAAAAATATAATATTAACAATCAATAACATTGATTGGTATTCAATAATAATATAGGTATAATAATATTTTTGTGTATTTTTTTCTTAATATATAGATTAGTATTAAAGTGTAGTGTAGAAATAAAGAAGTCTAGCTAATAGGCAAGTCTGCTTAAAAAAACACATCGTTCAATGCAGTAGCGTTCGTTTGAGTAATTCGCTGACATACACTTCGGAAATAACAAGAGACAAATAGGTATTCAGCGAGGGTTAACGACCTGGATGGCGGGCACGTCGCCGTTGCTTGTTCACGAGACGCACAATTAATTTTATTAGTAGATAAATTTCAAAGCTGGCCGGTGTACTGGGAGTATTTTGCAGGATAGCCAGTATACCGGCCTCCTAGTGTATACTAGGAGGCCGGTAAACTGGGCAAGCACCCAGTAGAACCGGCCACCCGTTTCCATACAAAAAGAAAAAATCAACTTCTTATACAAGCACATTTAGGCGGCCGAGTACTGGACACAAAGTACTTTAAAATAAATAAAAAGGGATAGCATTATACATTCTTCTATGGAATCCCTCTTTTAACAAAAAGAGACAAAACAATATATCGAGCTCAGTCCCAGTTAACCGGCCCCCGGCCGGTATACTGGAAACATGTGGTTTCGTTGTCTAGTAAGGCGGCCCCCTTGATATTACTAAATATCTGCTTATTAAGCCATATTTAACGTTAAAATAGTAATAAATAACAACATACCATGAGAACAAACTAAATATTTACCTTTTAACGATGCCCTGAAGGACAATATTGACTATTTGGCAAGAGCTCTCCACTATTTTTTTTTATCTCCACTTGCGAAATCGACCCAGATGCGGTAGGCTTCAACGTGAAACACAAATTATAAAATATTACGTAACGTTTCGCTAGTGGCGTCCATACCATTCGATAGATCGATAACAGTGCTGCCAGGAAAATATCCAGATTGTTAAGAAATTGCCACGAATTTCTTATTTTATTCGAAAAACTGTTGGGGGGCCGGATAACTGGGGGCGGCCGGTTAACTAGGCATATTACCCTACTTACTACAAAATATTAGTTCATTTCGGGGCAGGTAATGGCAGCCTCCGACGGATTTTTCTTGCATTTGTTATTTATGAATAGGTAGATAATATGTAGGTATGTATAGTCCCTACATCACTTTTAGTCGGAAAATTTTCGTAAATCTTGTTACATATACTTATTTTATTCGTAGTGGGTTTTTTCAAAATTTTTAATATTTTTTTAGACAGAGACAGAACACTTGTTGCTTTGATCGTCAATTCGTCATACCTTTACATAAGAATTATCACTTTACGAACAATCGCTTGATCGTGCTATAGATTGTTCATAAGCAATTAGATAAAAACGATCACTTCTCACACAAATCATTGTTGCGTCATAGAATACCTAGTTCCTATTGTTATTTATGTAACAACAATTTTATTTAATTTCTACTTTATTTTATCCAAGATATGGGGTTTACACGAAGTGACTTGGCAGGCAACTTGGCAGGTGATTTTTATTGCGTTTTTTATCGACAATCGCTTGTAAAATCGAATCGCGATTAGATTTTACAGGCGATTGTCGATAAAAAGCGCTAATTGACTAAAGTCGCCTGTCAAGTCGTTCCATGATAAATACCCAATTAGAAGCATAAAAGAACCACTCACTACATTTGCATTGTAATTAGTTATTGCATTATCAAAATATATATGAATGTTGTATATTTCTCGTATTTATTAGTGAAATAATAGTGCGTTGTTCTGTACTATACACGCTCGCGTTCGCGTTCCAGTCCAAAAAATTTTAACAAACAATATTAATGTTTGGTTTGTCCTCTATTTGCGTTAAACCATTCATCAACACATACCGGGAACAGCGAGTTAGGTACCATTACTAAATAAAATAAAATAGGTACCTACTTACTTACCTATCTACCTAGTACAAAAGTTAAAATAAAATATTGCAAAAAAAACTTTTTTTTTCACTACGTATAATAGCACCGTACAGCCGCCATGTTGGTTTTTTTATAACGCCACCTTCTTAAGAACACTTGGGCTGACAAGACAAATCTAACGATATGTTAATCATAGAAATCCGTTCAGCCGTTTGAAAGATAATGAGGTAATAAAGAATATTACATATAAACATACTTACAAGATACGCGCGAAAAACATAACCCTTTCTTTGCAGTCGGGTAATAAGACATTCGACAACATTATTCCATATTTTTGCCCATAATAATTTAAATAAATAAGTCCTTTTTAGCGTATTTTGTAACAATAATGAGTTCCTACAAGCTACAATAACTTATTCAAAACATCTGACTGCGCCCAACGCAGATTCTCCTCTAATTAAAACGACTGAATACATTTCCCGCGCCCTCGTGGCCGATGGTAGCTCGTTCTTTGAAATATTTAACAATTTTGCAACTTTACTTTATGTATCACTAACTCTACTCTCGTTTTTTATTTTGTGAACTCGTAGCAAATGAATTGCTCTCTCGTAGTCAGATAAAATCACAAGTGAATACAGTGGAGAAACTTAGAAAATGAAATTATAGACAAGTTCCCATTTAGCGTAGGTAGTGTAGGTACCTACCTACCTAAGTATATTTACTTCCAATTGCACATGTTTTATTTATCTAATTTGTATGTTATAAGTATTACTAGTGGCTCCGTGAGCTGTAGACATCGCATTAAAAAGTAACTCAAATTGTAAGTTCTTTAAAATTATTAATACTTGCTTAGATGTCGCCTACGAACAACGCGCATGTTAGTCCCGTAGGGTACCTATGTGCTGTTTGTTGGTATATTCGCATAGTAGGTTCGTATAGGTCCAAGTGTACACATGGCGAAATGTCAGCGACAAAATTCGTGTTAAACTCGGTTTAGCCTGCTTCCGCTGGACTTGTCTGGCTTCTTGTGATACCGCTGTTGTTGGTTACACACCAAATTTATACTGAACAAGAAGTTTTTGTTGCTAATTACTAAGAAATACGAGACGCCATAACGACAATCGGACTGCTCGATATGTTCGGCTGATTATCTTTAATCGATGAGTAACATTTAACAATGGCACCTTGTGGCATTTGCGGCCCAACAATTATCCACTTTATAGTAAATGAGGAGCCCGGTGGCGCAGTGGATTGCGGAGGTTAAGTAGCTTTCGCATGGGTCAGTCATGGGATTGGTGATGTCGGAAGTAAATAAAGTAAAAAACCAACTAAACATTCTCATTTTTACCTCTAAATCATTCACGCTCACTAGACATGAAATAAAACACTTAAAATAAAAACCGCCGCTAGTAAAGCTTTATTTCATAAAAATTATCAACTCCTCAATCATACTCGGCTTACATCCGCATCAGACTGCACCAATGACTCGCATCACTGTCGCTAGCGATGAGTAACACTGTGACCACCTTCGACCTCTTAATTGTGGCCCAAGTGGTTAATAACATAATGGGATGGAGGAAGGAACTGTGACTGTTGACTCGACTAATTTATTGATCAGCTGGCCGTCTGCGTACGACGGCGCTAGAGACGAATAGTGGTAAAAAACTTTGAAACGTTTCCGAAATTTTGAAAGTACTCAGGAATACTTCAGTGGTCATCAGCCCCCATTAGAATGACCACAGAATCACGATATATATCGCATGATATAGCGTTTTATCGACACTCAACTGTCAAAATCCATTGTCTTTTGACAGTTAAACGTGATATAAATTGTTATATCATATCGCGTTTTAATGGTCATGCCATAGTGATTATTTCCTCTGTGGGTCATGCTAGGAGGGCTGGAAGTATTACAGGCAACTTTGGCATTTTTGATTTCATGAAAGACGGTATGAAAAAGAAATTTTAAGTAACCACCATAGCAGATACGTTGGCAGATACAAACAAACCACAGGTGTAAGCTGGGTGTAAGTTAAAAAAAGTAAATGTAAAATCTATCCCCGCTCCACCCTTTAACCCAAAAGTCTTTATAAACGTTATTTTATCTGCATTTTCAATACGTATTAAGTATTAACATAAAACAATGCCCATGTTCCCATAAGCCAACACGATATAATTAACTTGGATGCAACGCACCTCAAATCGACGTTGCATAACGGTTTGATACTATCCTATTGTTTTGTCTACCGTTGCGCAATTGATACATAAGCGGGCAGACTTTGTGTTCAAACAAATCTGTACTTTGTCTGGTAACCCATTGATAGGCCTTCTGGAAGAGACCTTGAGTGTAAAACTAGTAAGTTACTTTAATATAATTAAAAAAATACTAGAAAAAATCGACTCACCCGTAGCAGCTCAGACGGGATGCCGTCTATATAAAATAGCATTGTGAATGCTAAAATCTAAAAATTCAATGTAAAACTAGTGTAAAAAACTGAGATGATAACAAAAAATTATGATAAAAAATTTAACCAATTCATTCTAATATCACACAAAAAAAAAATATTAATCTTTCTTTTTTATTACCCGACTGCGGGTTATGTTTTTCGCGCGTATCTTGTAAGTATGTTTGTATGTATGTATGTTTGTATGTAATATTCTTTATTACCTCATATCTTTCAAACGGCTGAACGGATTTCTATGATTAAGATATCGTTAGATTTGTCTATTCAGCCAAAGTGTTCTTAAGAAGGTGGCGTTATAATAAAACCAACATGGCGGCTGTACGGTGCTATTATACGTAGTGAAAAAAAATTTTTTTTTTAGAATACTGCAATATGGGTGTCAAATTAAAGGGCTTATTATAAGGATTTCAAAAAGGTATATCATGACCGTAATATATAATAACTAAAAAGAGATAAATAAAAAAAAAAATTAAAAAACCCGCCTGCATAAAAAGACAAGTCAACTGAAAAGTTGGAAACAAGATTTAATAAATATTAAAGGCAACATGTCATAATAACATGCAGTCGGAGGCATATAATTCAATCATTCATAATGTCACTTTCTTTATGCATGCCTCCGACTGCATGTTATTATGACATGTTGCCTTTAATATTTATTAAATCTTGTTTCCAACTTTTCAGTTGACTTGTCTTTTTATGCAGGCGGGTTTTTTAATTTTTATATACTTATTTGATTTGCCGATTTAAGTTGCTGCATTTTCTACAGACAAAAACTTTGATGTCTTTAGTGTAAATGTAAAAGCAAAAGATTGTTAAAACTAACATAAAGCATAATTAATAAAAAAAAATCTTCGAATCTTCTACCTCAGATAAAACAAAACTTCAAATAAGTACCATGATGAGCGAATACTGCTGAAAAAATCGTAAGCTTGACCTTCATAAAGTTCGCAAAAATTGCCAAAAAAGGATTCTCTGTAAAAGATCTTTATGTTCAGACCATATTCTTCAAGATAGTCGACGCTTCCATAAAATTTAAGTACTTACGCGTCTAGTACTTCCGTGACATAAGTGAGGCTTCCTACTAACTCGATTTGCGAGTTCCTGCGAACAAAGTCCTAAGGCTTCTTTGGAAAGGTGCTGCTATACTTATGCAGGTGGTATAATGGTCGATAAGTTATTTACTTGTAAACACAATCTGATTAAGATACAAAGTAACTGGTATCGCATAAAGACGAGATGTATACCTACCTAACTGGTTTCTTATGGGGTTCCCGATGGAAAATTAGTATTTACTGAGAAAATTTGACTATACAATAGGTTACTTCGATCATAACTTAAGTTACGTTTATCTTTTTATGTTGTTATCAAAAATACTTGTTTACCTACGTGTTTGTAGCAAAGTATCTATCACTGACAAAGTTAAATTTTAAAGTTCATTAATTGAGCAAACACTTTACAAATATTTTTTGATAATATATTGAAAATTTTCATAGGTATAATCTTTACCTACCTGGTAATTCATAATCATTCTTGCTTTTGTGTTTTCACACAAACAACACAATAAATTACCAATTCCCTTTCTAAAACAACATGTCATTAAGTTTAAAGTGTTAAAAACTTCGGACATTTTAAACTTTTAGCTTAATAGTAAAACAGTCGGACCACCACAAACGAAAAGAAGTCGGTTAATAATTGAGAAGCTGTATTTTGCACCTGAGTCATGAACTTAGAACTAATAACGAAAATTAATAGAACCTGCACATAATCCCACCTTGATACTTAATATTTATGACAGACAGAGGTAACGATAACGACTAGGTTCTGACGAGGAGTTGATGACTTGGCTACTTCACAAAGTAAGTCTCGATTTCATACTTTGTGAACAGAGGAAAAAAATGAAAAACGAGGTTTTAAGAATACCTAGCTAAGGTCAGAGTAAAATGATTCATGCCACTACATTCCACGTGTCTAATCTATAATATCTCTATTACAGCGATGTTATCTTAATCATGATAACTTGGACGAGTCAAACTTGAATATCAAAGTAATCTTTACCTCCACTGTCCTTGGTGAAAAGGGAAGAATTTAAGTAACCCTCAATTTTCTGAAGGCTTCTATCATTTTAGATAAAATTAGATATGTACTTAGTTATTCAAAGATAGCTCTATTTATACTCTTTTGATTGGATAAATCTCAAAAATACTATTATTCTATGATAAAAGGATTAATTTATCCCTAGTGAGTTAACTTTCGGTCACAAATAAGTTAAAATGATGTACTCCTATAGTATTGTATTTATCTAAACGTAGAAAATAATATGAAAAACACATTTATTATAATATTATAAAATGCTTAAGTACCTCTTATTGTTCAGACTTTTATAAATTTTGTTTACTGTTACTTATGTTGATGAACCTTTAAATAAAATAAACTCATAAACGTAATATTATACAACCTGTTACAAAATAACCCCTAATCACAGAATATAATATAATAGTACCTAACGTACAGAAGTCCGTCCCCGCGAAGACCATCAAATAATAAGCTACTCTCGCTGCACGGCAATAAAGTACAATTTCAAACTGCACAACGCTGCGTGGATAAAATTATATGCACCTACGAAGAAGAAAGAGAGGCGTCTCTTTCTGTCGCATAGCTCTGTCTCAACCGACACATTTCGGGGTTGCTACTCGCTAGTTACTGATATCATAGAAAACATTCGTTATGCCCATGAATAAACAATGAAATTACTAATAGGTACCTACTTATAAAATAAAATAAATCTACCTAATAGGTGAGCTGAGCATATTTAAAGAGCATAAATAATAAGTATTTCTAAGTAGTTAGAGAAGCTCGATGGCGCAGTGGTATAGCGCCTGGCCCAACGATTGCGGAGGTTAAGCAACTTTTGCAAAGGTCGGTTATGGGATGGGTGAAAAAAAAATAGTATTTTTTAGCTTTTTTCTTTACTGGTGCCATATTTCGAACTTCGATACAACTAAGTATGTAAATATGTATACAATAAACTTTGGTAGGTAGGTAGGTACGTTAGTAATTAAGTATCAAAAACGAAGTGCATGCAGTTTCGCATTCGGCGCTTGACTGCCTCGTTTCGTTCGTGACGTTCACGCGCTGCGCTCTCGTCGCTTGCACACGCCGCGCGTTTCGGTCGGCGCGGTGATATCCCTCGACAATGGCCCTCTTGGAGTGGGCCGCGAGCAGTAGGCTAATATAAAAGTTTAAGCGCGGAGTGATACCCCCTAATGCCGAATGTTAGATATAGGGACCATCAAACTGAACAACTTATACTATGTGACTAACTCTGAAATCGCAAAACAAATCCGCTGTTTCATACAAAAATTTATAACGAAAATATAAAAATGTATGAAACAGCAGATTTTTCTTCGCGATTTCAGATTTGGTCCCATATAGTTAAAGTGTTCAATATTATAGTCTCTACCATATTGGTCATTAGGGGCTATTTGTTTTTTTTTTTCTTCACACTGCGCCATCTAGTATTCATCATTTGTAACACATTGTATATTGAATATGACCAATATTCAAACTAGTTTTTTAACTATCCGATAAACACTTAATACATGTTGGCATCACAGCCAAGAATTTCCACCAACCGCCGACTTAAGTTGGTGCATAGTATTTGTTAAGTTACGAAATTGCATTGGAGACGCAATTATGTAAACTACAGTGTTTGATAATAGCCTTATAAAGCCGAATATGGTAGATAGGAGGTTAGGTAGGTAGAAAAAAAAACAGCTGTTTCATACAAAAATAATAATGAAAATATCAAAATGTATGAAACAGCTGTTTTTTCGCGATTTCAGAGTTGGTCCCATAGTAAAAGTTTTTCAGTTTGATGGTCCCTATCTACCATATTCGGCTTTATAAAACTATTATCATACATCCTGTATAAGTTGTGCTTATTCTACTTTACTATACCCTATAATTATTATGGTAATACTAATTGAAAGGTAATTAAAAATGGTTTGCGGACATTTTTATGGAGAACTTTCAAAACCCATCCGGTGAAAAATACTGAAAGACAGATTACGAAAAAAGATATTGATTTATGTATTTTTTATAAATTTTCTATTAAATATTTTAGTTGGTTTGTTTCGTGGTACCTAGAGGTACGTTTTATCAATCAACTTTTCTTTTACAATGTTAGTATTTATTACAAGAATGTAGGTATTTTGTTAATATGAATTTATATTTCGCTCGCTATATTGAAGAGACAAAGTATTTGGTAGGTTATTGATTTATATTTCCATGCAGAAACGTATATTTAGAACGGCTTTTACTGGCAGACGGTTTTCCATCTCATTTGCTTTGACAATTTTCAGACAATTTGCTTTTAAAGAAATTACGGGTGGATATGAAAAGGATCAGAATATAAAAAGCTAAAGCTCTCTATAAAAGTACTGCAAATAGATATTTCCTAACCTTAAGATAATTAGTTCATTAATCAGCCATAAACTTAACATGTTGTTAAGTAGGTTCATAATTTTTTAAACTTTTAGATTTTATGCATTCACAATGCTATTTTTATATTAAGATTATTAATATAATTGAAAAATATTAGAAAAAATCGACTCACCCGTAGCAGACCCGTCGATTTTTTTCAATTATATTAATAATCTTAATAGGTTCATAATATACGATACTATATCCAACATAATAAATTGTGTGATTAATTAATGTTGACTGAGTGCATACCAATCTTATATAATCAAGCTAATGAAATGTCATTTTGGTTATAATGAGAGTACACTCGAGCATTCCTGGAATGATAAGTGCCAATACAAACCCTTAGGCGCTTCATAAAATTCTACCCAAATACCACAAGCTTGACGGTCAGAATAAATTAAAAAGGACCTCGTTTTAGCATCCAATTTTCATCGTACACTCGTGTATTTTTATGAGATATGTCGTAGAGCTCAGATGAGACATGGTTCGTTGATGAAATTTACGTGTTCAGTGATTTCGCCCTAATTTATTGATTTTGTCTAACGTAAACCAATACTTACTTAATGTAAGGGTGGGAAGAGCTAAGTGCGTCATCGTAAATTGGGCAAAGGACTGATAAATAAAACAAATAGGAAAAATTGGAAAACTTAGATAACTTGATGTAATTTTGCTTTACCATTTATTGAAAACAAGCCTTTTAGCACCAATCCCAAATTCTCGTCATTCTAGATCAATTTACGAGAACGAATTTGCAGCTACCAGTGCCACGAAAGCATTAGTTTTTGAATATATAAAGTACGAGTCGACTAGTGTTGGATTTATGAAAAAAAAAGAAAATAATTTTAGCTTTGACACATTGCTATTGCTAAACAAATAGAGTCATATGAAGTAGGTACCTACCTAGTGATTGACTGAATTTCATCGGCACATTTTTTTCTGATTTTAAAGGACAAAACATTTTTTTTTATGAGAAACAAATTCTTTGAACCTAATTGTTTTCTGTGTCTAGTAGATAGGTATTTCTCATCTAGAAGTATAGGTACTTACAAGATATTGACGGTAGGAAAATTACTCAACGAAAACTTTATTTTGATTTAAAAAATATTGGAAAAGCATTCAAAGATTTTTTTAAATCGCCTGGCTTTACAAAGAATCGAACCCACTAAATATGAAAAAATAAAAACCAATCTTTTATTTTTACGATACTGATTGAAAGAGTTACTCATTAGGACTATTTTTCTTAAATAACACAGCTTTCAAACAAAAGGAAGACAGAAGGAGAGAAAATAGGAGAAAAGTGACTCGGCTCAGTGGTCAGTACCCTTAGCACGAACAGCTATCGAGAAAAAAAACGTGCGTTAAATTACTCGATAGACAATTCTCTATGGAAAATTTCATTTCGCTTATCGGCGATAGAGGGCGCTGTACAAATTTCCAATACAAAATTTATATATCGAATGATTTTACGCGCGTTATTTTTTTCGATAGCTGTTCGTGCTAAGGGTGCAGAGCCCGTTCGATTCCCGTCCGAGAATTGATCTGGTGCGTCGTATTTTTTCTAGTATATAATTTAGTATTGTATAAAAGGAAGACCATGAAATTGAACATTTAAATTGGAGAAAAAAATCAGAATGCAGATCCAATTATTTTTAAAACAAAACGAAGTCTTCTTTCAATAAAATTTCCTATCTTCAATACTTATTTAATAAACTTTATCTCCGTGTGGCAACTGGCAAAGTTTTGGGACACCCTGCATATAAGCTCCATTTTGTCCTCCTATCTGTAAGGTCAAAATACCTTCCCATCTCCATTTATTAAGATCAAATGCTGCAAATTCAAACGTAGTTGCTAAGTGAAGTTAATCGCCATTTCCTTATTAGTATGAATCTTGATCAAGTCTCCATACATAGCTGAGCTATGTGGACTGGTTTATCGTTACATAATAAGAAATATCTCGGTTATGTTTTTTACATTAGCGGTGTATTCCGTTCTGTTATTACTTACATCATGCAGTTAATTACGTAACAAGTCCTTTACCAAATCACACTCAAGTAGCAAGAAGAAAAATAACATTATTTTCCTCCAAGAAATAACAATCCCACCAAAAACATTTTTATGTAAAATGTTGCCAAGACTTCCGTATGGCTCGCACTGTCAAAAAGTTATCAGACCTCATGTAGAGCCAAGCTTCTAACTCTACGCGCCCTAATCCTAACTTCAATAACTCTACACCTTAGGCAAAATATGTGCGACTTGGCCGTTTCGATACTACAAGAACTATTGTTTATCAGAAAGGTTTCCATGTAGCGAAGTGGCCAAGCCACATATTTTGACTAAGGTGTAGAGTTTTTGAAGTTAGGGCTTGTAGAGTTAGGGCGCGTAGAGTTAGAAGCTTGGCTCTACATGAGGTCTGATAACTTTTTGACAGTGCGAGCCATACGTCTTGGCAACATTACACATGAAAATGTTTTTGGTGGGTTTTCACTTCTTTTTGTAAGTAACTATCCATAAACAGGAAAAGCAAGGTGGGGTCAGAATTGTGGTCTAAAATCGTGTAAAATTCGATCAATATCAACCAGCGTACTTGTACTATTATTTATTTTATACTGTGGTAGAACTAATTCATTTATACTGTGATATTATTTAACTTTTTCCTCCAAGAAGTAATAATACTATTGTATGTATCGGGTGACTTACGTGTCCATTGGAAGAAAAAATATAGGTAGCTCCTGGTAAACTAATCTACTAAATATTATTTTGTATAATTATGTTTGATGGCTTTTAATACCAAGCTTTTTTTAACTTTTTGCCTAATCTACAGACAGCTTATTTTTATAAGTGGATAGATCAATGTGACTATGGGATTATTCTAATCAGCTCTAGCTAATCTGGATTCTCTCAAGGGTAATTATGACTGACCGACAAATCGAGGCCACTGTGTGCCAAATCTATTGCAGCCAGGTCAACCTAATATTAGCTTTTTAAAGGTTTCTTTTGTGCGATATCGTTTAAAAAATCGAGAAAGTTTTAAAAGAGGTATCGATAATATTTTACACAAATTCTTCTACAAGAGCAGATTCGAATGGATCGAACTCCCGTCTGTACAAAAATGGCCATTATGTAAATGGCCAGATTATGTATCTCATCTATTTTATTAGATTCAACAGTACCTAAGTAGTTGTGGATTTCTTCATAACACCTCCTCAGCTAATGCTAATAAAAAAAAAAAAAAAAGCTAAGCCACTTTGTTTAACTATTCTCATATTCCAAAACGCAATAAAACCTTACTAGTGTCTCGCGTCAAATTACTTTCTTTTAACTAGACGAGCGAAGAAACCAGGTAAGTCGTCGCTAAGCGGCCAAAGTTTTAATTAAATTCAAGTTGTGACTCCCCCATAGTATTGTTTGCACCGGCTGCATAACTTGAGTGCGAGCAATTTATATTCTTGTCATGTTCTTGGGGGGAGGAGGACACGAAATTAGTGACTTGAAGTACTTTAAGTGCTGCATTGCAACTGTGTTACACTGTTTATTAAGTACTTATATGATGTTGAGTATTTTAGAATTCTACTGGACCAAGGTGCTACCTACATTATGTTATGTAGGGTAGTTTACAGCTCTTCCAGGTGGTCTAGAATTAGATGGGATGATTAGGATGTATAAGATACCTACCCAATCCAAATATTACTTACTAGGGCCTATTTCGCAGGTTCTAGATAGCACCTATATTAATTGACAAAAATTGTTTTAAATTATCTGTCAGATTTAATGTCTGAAACATCTAATACCTGTGAATCTATTGGCGTCGAAATACAGTTATGTCGCATTATTCATTAGCGGTATATTTTACGATTCGCAATGACTCATAACGTTATTGCTACCTGCATTGGAGTTGAATTCTAATCAATAAATTATTGCAATTTGGTCCCAGAACCAACTTTACTATAAAACGTGGCACAAATAAATATAAAATAGGGTCCCAGAAATTAATTATAGCTACAGGTACTACTAAACCGCAAATTGCATCCAGATAAAATTAGATTTCGTGTCGCCTCCATCATCATCATTTCTACACATCAATCGAGGTTTGTGTCTCAATGAAAACACCATAGGGAATAGGGGCACACTGAAGAAGGTGTCTGTTAATGACTTAGTAATGAGTCGGGATGAACGGAACGTTATTTCCAAAGCCTGGAATACATATTATATTAAAAAAAAATAAAAAATTTATGTTATTAATTTCATGGAAAACCAGCAGCTGTACAAATAGGTGTAGAAAAAGCGTAAGAAACAATAAGCTAATTATAGGTTTTAGTATATGAAAGTGAAAGTGAAAGTGAAATAAGCTTTATTCAAATAAACTTAATTGTTAAGTACTTTTGAATCGTCTATATTTTCCTACCACCCGTTCCAGACTTTTTAGTATAGTAACAATATAGAATTTTAAAAAACAATAATGTTATGAACCCATCTAAACAAAATAAAAGTACTTAATGCTATGTGTGTGTAATGCTCACCAGCATGAACTCATTCAGTAAATAAGTAGATATTCAATAAGTTTTCGCATAAAAGAATCTAAACTACAATTAAATACGTCGACATCAAGCTCACACCCACCCAACACCACGTTTAGGCTTTTGGTAGACCTAGGAATAAAACTATTTGGCCTATAGTTGGTCGACGCTCATGGAACTGCAATGGGCCAGTAATGCCTCATAGACCTTGATGGCACGGAAAACGGTAATTTTGCTAGAAGATCAGGACAGTCGATGGCGCCATTTATTATCTTGAGAATGTACATAATATCGGCTACTTTTCTTCGCGTTACTAAAGGTAGGATGTGTTTTTTTTGTAAATATAAAGTAAAAATGAGGAGCTCGATCGATGGCGCAGTGGTTTAGCGCCTGGCCCAGTGATTGCGGAGGTAAAGCAACTTTCGCATGGGTCGGTCATCGGATGGGTGACAAAAATTATATTGTCTCGAGCTCCTCCGTGCTTCGGAAGGCACGTTAAGCCGTTAGTCCCGGCTTCATTTGCAGTCGTTAACACCCACCAATCCGCATTGGGCCCGAGTGGTGGGTCATGGCCTATCCTGCTTATCCACCCATAAGGCCTGTGCCCCAGCACTGGGGACATTAAAAATGGCTGATGGTCATGCTTAAAATCAAAGCATAAATTGGAATCGTGCAATCGATAAGCTTGTGATATTATACTTATGTTTTTAATCGTCTGTAGCTAAAAGTTAGCGTTGAAACGTATTAAAAATTGGAAAATTTCTAAATAAGGGGCAAAGCGGCTACTTGTTTTTGGCTTTCCTTTTTTTTCTGTAACAGTCAAAGCGACTATTTGTTTTTAGCTTAAAGTTTACCGATGTAACTAGTGCGCTTTTAATTCTATTCTCGGAACAGGTATTAGGTAAAGACTTAAAATTAGCAAAACTGGTAGTTTAAGTACCTACCTACTGCAGTGTTTCTATAGTTGACTAACAGCAATAAATAACAAGTAAGTAGGTACTAAGTTTAAGTACTAAGATGCAAAGTGAATGGGAGCGCAAGGTGAATAGAACGAGTACAAAACTTAATAAGTAACAAATTGCATATTGCGTAGCAGCTTTGCCTTTGATGCAGTTGAGCTATAAGTTGAATAATTTTAATACATGGGTTCTATTTTAATAAAACATGATACTGGTAAACAACTACTTATATTTTTATAGCTTCATACTTACGTAAGGTAGTTTAAGCATAAATATGTTAAAACAAAAATACACCTAAGCATAATTGTCATTTATGACTCAATTGTCTAGATAGGTCTAGGTCATATTGTCCAAAGTCTAAGTTTTTAGATCAAACCTGTAGCTGCAAGTTTAGGTTTAATTGAACTTAGGTAACCCAGGGACCCAATCGCGGTAATTCTGAACGTTAAAACCAAAAAAACGTTTCGTTGTCATTTAGGTTATTTACCTAAAAATCTTTGGTTAAGCTTCATAATTTTTACTTAATTTGTCCCAGATTGTAATCCTAGACTCCTTAGACAGTGTATTCAACAATTTTAACAAAACTAAAGCGAGTATTATTCTGTAAACAAAACTGATACGGTAACGATTTAGCTTTGGTTTTATCGTTGAAAATTAGCGCGATTAGGCCCCAGTTCTGACAGATCGAATGGGAATTATGGCAGTCTCAATACTTTGCCGATTCATAGAAGCATTTTGTGTGAAATCGGGTTTTGGAGTGATGGAGGAAACAACGACTTTTGGCTTTCATATTCGATTCTTTATTCGAATAAGTAAGGATTTTTTTGCATAAAAATAATCAAAATTTATTTAAACCCTTCGAGACTGAACTTTTGATTGACTCAAGTAAAATAACTTACTTTTGCAGAGACCACAAAAGATATTATATATAAGTTCCTTGATTTGAATATTTTAATGTTATCGAAGTATGTTTGAGCTTTAGAGAGGTTGTTTGTTACCTATAGCACAGAATATCCTATAGCTAGCTGATCACTCTTGTGATCCAACCCAATTTAGTTTATAAGCTCCAAATGAAACCTGTGTTTTTAGGGTTCCGTAGCCTAAGTGGCAAAAAACGGAACCTTTTATAGTTACTTAGTGTCGTTAGCTTTTCACTTTCCAAAAGGAAAAAAAATGATACAAAGACTTTTTTGTTTTTATGCCTCTATCAAAAAAAACTATTCGATTGAAGTCGATGACAAGATTCGATAGTTCGGTATTCGAATGCAAGTGGCGACTCAGTGTCGTGTGTACCCGAAGGGTTGGCAGGGCGAGCCGGGCAGGCTCCCGCCGGAGCTTACGTAATGAGGAGAAAAGCGGATGTGCCGCCAGGCTCCGAGACCTCTCGCTCACACCTTGGGCCGTGTCCACAGTGGATTGAGATTTCCATGCGACTTTCTTGTTTGTAAGAAAAGTCACGGTTTGTGATGGATATTCTGGAACAAAAATCGTATTTCGCAATAATATTTCGTTCTAAAGTATCTTCTTTAAATAGCTAAAATGTGTTAAATGGTTTTAATATTATTATTTTCAAGATCGAAATAAAAACGCCCTAGTGTCAGTCTCACCTAAAAAAGGTAAGTACTTACTTACCAAATACCCATTACACTACCGGTGATGATATGCGCTAGTTTTTTTACAATCTCTTTGGTGCTATGGGCACAAAAGGCTTAAGTAGACAATATCTAACAATATTCATGTATAGTGTGCAATTTTAAACTTCGCAGTACAAACGAAACGATCAACTGTGCCGCCGGAAAAATGCTGCCGATCAAGGCTCGGCTTTACCACCGCCCCGCACATGTGCCGATTGCGCTGACATTTACGTAGTGCGCCCCGTGCTGCCGCGTAGACGCGCGCCTATCACGCGCCATTGAAAAATAAAAAAGAAAATACAGTTCGAAATTTAAAAACCACTGACATTGACAGCTGGAAAATTTTGTTTTTTTTTAACAAAGGAGTTTTGTTGTTTTCGTTTCATTTTCAAAGTGTGATCTTGTTTTGAATTATTTGGATTTGCAAGTGCGGATTAACTGAGGGTCGTTTTCCCCGGGAGTATTGCTATAGCAACGAATGACGTCAAGTTCACGGACGGTGCATTTTCGTTCAATAAGGAATAGTTTTCGGTCGCTATTGTAATAGCGTTGGTCCGAATTTTCAACGACTACATGGTGTCATAGAAAAGGTGAGTAAATAAAAAAAACAATTAAATATTTTGATCCTAGATAAAATTAAAATTAATCGTTTTCTATTAAGACATGTATTTATCTAATAATAATAATGTGGTTTCTCAATTAAATATCTATTAAAGAACGACAACTTTAAGTATTAATCGAAATTGAGCTGAATCACAAATTCAAATCAGGTTTTCGCTGACACAAAAAGAAGTTTACGTCATCATAGAAAATAAAAAGGTACCTACATTATTAATTTTATGATCTTTGGAACTGAACAATCAATAACAATATTTCTTAAACCTGTTATGAAGATAGGTAAGAGGAACTTAAATAGATTTTGTCTATGTTTATCCTTATTTTGTGGTAAAATTACAAACATTTGTATAAAAGGAGCTGTACTTCTGAGAATTGCTTGTTCCACATTATCTTTTACTAATATGAATAATAGGTTTTAATAATAATATCAAACTTTTTTTAGAAAGCAGTGATTTCGGTCTGACCACAGACAAATATTTCACACTAAAGACGGTGACATATTGGGTTCAATATTGTCATTATGGAACTAATACTGTTCCATTTCCGTCATGTCACAGGCACAGCTCTATCATCCTCTAATTTGCATACTACGAATTCTATCACATAGGTAGGTAAAGTAGGTTGGTAATATCTATCTACTCGTATAAATATGTATTAACTTGAAGGTCTTAGTTGGAAAATCGGCCATACGGAGAAACTTCACGGATATCAGTATAATTTTCATAATTAATTTGATTGAAATACTTTATTATTTCCTCGCAAGTAGATTAAAAAACTTCTTGACAGTATGAATAACTGTAGTTATTGAAAAAAACGTATTACTGTTCATGTGTTTTTTTTAAACTACAAATACATTACGGGAGCACTTTTTGATGAATTACTTCTACGGCCCATGATGCAGAAAGGGTATTTTTGATGTTGTACAATGTCTGCAAAATAAAAAATATGAATATAATAGGCCTCTAGGTATTATCCACATGCCAAACCAATTTGTACTATGTAAAGTGATATTTGCAATGGGATGCGTGTCGTGACCAAGGCCTTAGGTGTCGTTACTTGGTTATTTGTTACAATCCTAATACATGTATTTAAAATAAGATGTGAGAAATACAACACATAAGTACCTAATTCCCTTTAAATTGCCTACATTTTCTTTATTTATTTCTGAGTATTTTTTCTTTACATGCTTTTATCCGTTTTTCAACGATAAGTCGGATTTTATCAAAATCTACTAGAAAAATTGACAAAATCTTCAATGTATTCTTTACCACTGGGTGTTCAATTTAATCAGAAATACCCATTCCAGATGATGCCCTACCATCTACGTAAGTAGCTTTTTTTAGAGAAAGCTATTATAAATGAGATAGGTAGGTAACAAAATAATATCATTTACATCATACTGCTCGCATTTACTAATATAGTATGAGGCTGTGTAAGTTGACATGTGCAACACAGTGCATTGTTTAGATAGAACGTTCCATTTTCAAATCGCTTTACAAGTCAAGGATGGTGAATGCTTTAATTGTAAAGTACACTTTACAATTCAAGCATTTAAAACTCCTTAGTGAACCAATCTTTTTTCTTATTTATAAACTGACGAAACTCTTTACTGAAAAAAAAACCTACAATGAAATTAGCGGTATTTCATTTCAGTTCAAGCTATGCAAAACTCCTTGGTCAAACAATATTTTTTTCAATACAGTTGCTCGAAAATGTAAGTTTACGATGACAGTCGAGCGTGCGGAAAGTTGATTTTACCGCACGCCGTGCGTTTTTGTTTACGGAGTAGTACAGCGTGCGGAAAGTTGATTTTACCGCACGCCGGCGCTGTGCGTTTTTGTTTACGAACGTATTTTTTAAATTCTACTAGCTTCCGCCCGCGACTTCATCCGCGTGGACAGTAGAAAAATGTTGCAACCAGTTTAAAATGACCCCTTTAGTGTATGAGAGCTAGTACTACGGAGAGTTCAAGCTGTTTCCCTGGTTCCACCCACCTGAATTTGATGAAACATAGCATAGATTTTAAGTTGGACCTCAATCTACTAAATTGTGAAAAATCCATCAAAATTCGTTTAGCGGTTTTTGCGTAATTCGCGCACAAATATTTAGAATTTACAGTTTTAATATATGTATAGATTACAATTTCAGTAGTACCTATAATGTTTTCTCGCAAATGTATTGAAAAACGTAGTATGGCACACGGTTGTTAAGGTTTTTTAAAACTCGTGACGATTATAAACCCTCGCCTACGGCTCGGGCTTATAAAACGTCAACTCGTTTTAAAAACCTCCTTACCAACCTTGTATCATAAACTACTATTTCATAAAATGATAAGATTCATTTTGAATGGAACAGCTGATTTTTTTTCATGATTTCGAGGTTGGTCCTATAATGAAAGTTGTTCAGTTTTTTTTTTTAATTTTTTTTTTTTTATCTTTATTTTTATTTTTATTATATTTACCTCGCATGAATGATGTAAAGTAGTATGCTTACCTCGGTTGTAATTAGCTATTACACCCTCGAACCGTAGCGCCCTTTGCGAGCTACGCTCGCATGGGCGCCAAATTGGATCTTGTTCTGTAATAGCTCTCTTACGTCCCTTGTGTAACAAACTACTATTAAATTCGAAAACGTACCTATCGCAAAAATAAAAAAACAGGTGAAAATCTCGTTGATTTTATATAAACGAGCTGTTGGGTTTCCAAAAAAATTTAATAAAATAAAATGTTTTAATTTGTTCTCTATAATTTTCATACTACTTAGTAGTCGGTATGTACCTAGTTTATTTTTAGCAAGGTCTGAAATAGTAACTGTTTTTTTTTAATCTCATCCTTAACAGTTTGTTAATTTCAACAGTATTAATGCTACGTTTTCTTTACCGTAGGAATAGTTTTGAAAACAATAGAGCTATCTTGACTGTCATTATCTTCGCTAGCTCAGACGACGTTCAACCTAACGACTATTTGTCAACAAACGATATATACCAAATGTACATCATTTTGAGGTCACGAAATTATCTAAACTGAAAATACTCGATATAGTAATTTTAATAAGCAAAATACAAATAATTTTAATAAGTAAGTATAATAATTATTGTTATTTAATAGTATAAATAAAATACAACTATTCCAAGCCATCCATTTTTGATTAAGCACTCGAACTATAATATCAAAAATAGTTTTTATAGTCGTAGTATCAAAAGAATAATCGGAAATATTGTGTTTTTTTATAATATTGTTTTTTTTTAATATGAACAAAAGAAATGGCTTCCGTCGTTGATACATAAAAGAAGGAAGAGTTTCTTTTTATCACGTCGTCGGTGAAAAGTTACTTTTCGATTGTTGGAGATGAGGGTTCAGAATGCATGATTAGACAGATGCCTTCTTCCCCCTTTAGGGAATACAGGTTTATTGTACTGGGCCTTTTTGTTTTTTTATTACAACAGATTTCTAACATTTATCAAGGTCACTTATTTATTTTTTTTGATAAACGTAACGTACTTACTTGAAAATGTTTCCTTGTATGGACGAGAACAAAGACAGTACATGTGATAACCAAAATAATATTTACTTTAACTTTAATTCAAAACCAAAATTATAAAATCTTTTCTTTAGAAATTTTTGCTTATTGTTTGTTAACTTTGTTTTTGTAACATCTAATCTCTTTTTTTATATTGATGAAATTGCTCTTTAGGAATGTTGTGTTAACCTGTACTTGGTGTATACCTAGTTATATAAAACTAAGATCTCTATGTACTTTAAAATTGTATTTTTTGTATATAATATGCTGTTGGTTGACCTATTAATAAATAAATAAATAAATATTTATTTGATCACTATGATTATAAAGTAAAATTTATACTAAAATTTGTAGCTTGAATTTCATAACGCTATTTTTAACCGTTTGGCTTTTCATGTAGGTAGATTTCAGCAATTTTTCCGCAAAATAACACTCCGACTAATAATTAAGTTTCTCAATGCCAGCAAGTAATTGTTTTTCTTATTACGTCCCAGTCTAGAATTAAGTTACCAGTAATAGTGTGTAGGAAAAGGACAATGCCCAATTGCCCATTAGGGACATTAGAACCTTTTATTAGCTAGTTAATTTGATCATTATACATGACTCACTATGAGACTGCTACTGTAATAATTATACGATAGAATTCTAGCTTCAAGCAACTTCAAGTTACTGATAAAGATTGCAATGTATTATTTCTTTGCATTTTAAGTTTTTTTTAAAGTCCGATGGTTTCCGAATCTTGGTATTAGTTAGAGATCTGTATAAGAAATGATAACCATAAGAATTTGTAATTACGTGATTAAATTGAATTATTATAAAGTGCACTTACATGTGCCTTCATTCTTAGTTTGCAACTCTACAATTAAAGTGGTTTGACCAGATTTAATAGGTATCTTTTTGTAACGTAAGTACATATTTTTTAAAATTTCAATACTTATTTAAAATAAAATTTCAAATTTCAATATTGAAAAAAAAAACAATATAATAGTTAAATTTGGTCAAACCACTTAAATTGTATAGTCGCTAACTGAAAATGAAGACACAAGTTCGAAGCAAGAGTTTCTAGAAATCTTTCTCATTTGGTATCGATAATTAAGTACATACAATGAGACTAAGTTTATGTAAGGTCACTTGTAGTAGAATTTGTTAAAGTAAATAATTATTCAATTTATCAAGTCTTTGCTAATAAAAAAAACATGAGTTACAAAAACATAATCCATTTTGTCTGTTTTTTAAATCAGTTCTTCCAAAGGTCTTTGTTCGCATTTTATTCTGCAGACTTCAGTATTTTCTTTTACTACACCTCGTAAAATATCTACTATGTTATGCTAAGCGCAACTCCCATGCTTGCGAGTGTCGAAATGTTATTAGCAGTGCAACCTCAAAAAGTTGGACTCGCGTTCCAACTAGCTGAGTAACAAGCAACTCTATCTACTACGTGTTTAAAAACAAAATTAATTGTGTTAAATTCAAACTGGTGTTCGAAGGGGTCAAGGGAATTTGGACTCTATTTTCTAGTGTGTAAAGTGTAATGGAGTATTTCAAACTGGTTTTAGAAACGTAGATTTTTCTGTGGAGGTCCGTTGCGTAAGTTGTGTTGACATTGTCAGCCGAAGCCAGAGTGGGAGAGGTTCTACCTCTATGGTGGAAGCCCATAGGCCTTCGTGAGAATCACTTGGAAGATTCCAATGTGTAACAATATCGACGAAGTAGGTTAAAAGATAGGGAAAGTGTTTAAGAACTTTTTGTTGGCTGTTGCTGACATGGATAAATGGATTAAGAGTGCACTTGTTAAGAATTTTCTGATACAATTTTAGTAGATACAGGCTACGTAAAGAAGAAGTAAGCTTAGTATATGCTAACAAACTATTTTCACTTTAAAACTAATAGAATTTCATTTCCCGATTAGGTTGAATAAGTCATAGAGCTATTGTCGTGAATATATTTTTGTAAATGACCTAATAAAAAATGATTTCATGTTGTTAATGTCTATTTTCTTTTGTTAAGAAGAGAACGCTTAACATTGTATTTAGATTTAACGTGTGCTTTATTGTTGAACCATTATGACCATTATCAGTGAAAGTAACTTGAACCTTTTGCTTTATTAAGTATATTTAAAAAAACTTGAATGCTAATAGTTAAGGTAATTAGATCTTCACTTTTATTTGAGAAAAATCGTTTCAAATAAGTACTTCTAAAGATATCACGAGTCGGTTTTATATGAGTCATAAGGTTACTGTTATTTTACCGTTTTGCTGACCACATATTTTTATAGTGGTTTATAGATTTTCAATAATACTTAATTGTTGTCAGTACTTACCTGAAAATATTAATATTCATCAGATGATTTTATGTTATTAAGGCATTCATTCAGTCACCTACACATGTTAATTGTTAACTCAACATTAATCATCCCTGAATTTAAGCCTGAACACATGACGCACGTACACATACCTATATTAACATAACAAGCTCATATTATGTAAATGATTGAAGGGAATCGTGTATATAATATAGAGTAGTAATATTACGTTCCATTCAAAAGATTTTAGAATACATATAAACTAGTAATAATTGTACTTTGTACAGTCTTATTTGCAGTTCTAATGTTATTTATTGAACAATAAAATGTAGGTATAAAAAAAATATTTCTGCTCAGGCAAAAATCGAATCCAAATCCTTCGCTATCCGGACGAATTCTCTGACCGCTAAGGTCACAGAAGAGAGACTATTTAACTATTTAGTGACAGAAGAGTGTTTAACTCTTCTAATACTAATTTTACCTTGTCCAGCTAGCGTTACCTACGCCATTTAACGGTTATCATATAAAAGAATATAAGTAATTCAATACATAACATAACAATCTTATTATTTTAGAAACGAACAGCCTACCTTACCTACACAGTCTATAAATGGGTCGGATTATCACTTGTCAGTTTCTCTAATTCGCCAGTTTCTCAAAGATAGTTTCCTTATTCACCAATTCCATGAATTTTTTTAAGTCGCCAGTTTCCCTAGTTCGCCAGTTTCTTCCTCATTTGGTCTAGACAGTCTAGTCTGTTCGTTTCTAAAAAAATAAAAGAAATAGACTAGCATAATTTTTCGTAGTAAATCGTAACACTATATAGTGATGTTCTGTGATAGTGACTACAAATCGTGTGCCAGTGACATAGTTGGTAAAATGGTAATACGGTTTGTTGAACAAAGCTTGTTAGAATATCAATGTAAGTACCTAACAATATTTAAAACAACAACGTGTTAATGGATGACCATGATTTCAAAACTCATTCTTTGAAGGTAACAAATGGGTTCTATCTTATTGGAAACATATTTTCTCTGGTCGATGTATCGTAAATCAAAATTCACTTTAACGCCTTATTCTATTAGAACCTGCGATAGAAGGACAATATAACAAGATTTTGTGAACCTATTACTTACTTTTAATACTTACTTACTATTTTTATATGGTTTCGAAACTTCGCCATCAGGAATTTCAGTAAAATTATAGCCTAGACATTCAGGGATACTATAGCTTTCTATTGAAGAAATTAATATTTTTGCAATCGTATGAGTATAGTTTTGGAAATAACCACCTAGATCTCTCTTTTTAATGTTGATGTAGCAAACTTGAAATTCAAGTGTGTTGGTTTGTATAGTTTTCTCCGTTAGCAATTCACTATGGAATCGATATAACTAACTATGCAATCTACAAGCGTAGGCACCTGTAATGTAAAGGCTTCTGAAATGTACTAGGTAATGTAACAGCGAATCCCACAGGGTCCAACTATGTCAGATCTTGGCTGGAGATCAGGCCCACAATCCTACGTGCGGTTTCCTTTGAAGTCGGAATAAATACAGTTGCAATAGCTACATTTCGGTCGGTTCAAGTTGGATAATCATCTAGATTCTAGAGTATTATGTAAAGAAACGCTTACTACAAAACACAGTTTTAACATACTTTTCAGGGTATTTTTCGTTTCCAGAACTAAAAATAGACAATGGTTTTTCGACATGGACCCTTGCCCCAGCCGGAAATGAAGCCGTGTAGACCAAGTTACATTTGTCAACGTAATAGACGGGATTGACTTGACCTAAGTTTTCAGGTTTCACTAACCGTAGAATATTAGTGTTATGAAAGCGTAAAATTAATTGTGACTTGCTGAAGTTCGTTATCGTTTTTACAAATGAAAGTTGTCTGGAAGAGTGATACTACTGAGATAGGTATCACTATTCTAGAGGTTAGGTTAGGAAATACTGTATAGGAAACATGGATAGTGTGCAAACCGCATTTCTTATTTATGTTAAATACCTACACACAGGTCTTTGTGTTGTTGGCTAGGTTATCACTAACCTACGACTAACATTAGCGTTTTAAAAACGTAAAATTCATTGTGTACGGTGAACTTTGTTATCGCTTTTGCAAATGTACCTAAGTTGTCTGGAATAGCGATACCTACCATAAAAATATGAATGAAGGTATCGCTACCCGAGAGTTGTGGGGTTGGTTAGGAGATAGGGTATTAAAAAACAGCCTATATTTTGTTCTGACGAAAAAGGAATCTGACGAAAGTGTCCTAGATCTTATAGAGCAACCCACTGAACGTAACTATAATAGCGTTTAGATCAAGAATGTTGACACAGTCCTTTAATCATTGATAGTTTTTCGACCCGAACTTTTCCTCAAATACCAATGTTGCTAAGAAGAGCAAGTTTCCTAAAGTGATCATCGCCAAACCGGTCTTTTCATTATATTAGTCAGACATAGATATTGAGAATTTGTTTGAGATGGTTCTCAGAAATCAACATATACCGGATTCGTTAAGATTTTGCATTAAAAACCAAATAAAAAAAGCAATATTTAACCGGAAAAGTGTCCTAACACGTTCATACTTTACCAGCTGTTTTGTGCTCAATATTTGATTGAAATTACAAAAAAATAACAGTACCTTTTATGACACAAAACTGTGTCTTTTGTAGGGTAAATACTGCACTGGTACTTTTTGCTCGTTCATGGATCAGTGACTCCTTTGTGAGCGTTCGTTACGTTCATTGCCGCACAGACTATTCAATGGATTGAATCCAAACTCGGGGTCAGTTAGCACACGTTTGTAAATAGAAAATGGGGGCCAATCGAGCTAATTTGAATTTGAAAGTGATGCGCACTACACTAAAGTATAAGAAAAAGCAAGTACTCACTTTTAGGTAGTACTTACAAAACGTTGAAGAATTATCTTCTAACTTCACTATAAGTACTAAAGTAAAAACTACTATAATCTATCCTATAAACTAGCCACTATGATATTATTTTAAGGTTCAATATGGGGTAGGGGCTGAATCCCTAATTACAGGTTATTCCATAACCTAGTAGGGTCAGCTAAGACTTTATTATAATATTTCTTTTTGCCTTAAAATCTGTAATTGTAACTTGCTTAATATAGCTATAGCTATTTCTGTTGTGATTATTGATGTAATTTAATTGGCATGAATAAAAAGCTTTTATTATTATTATTATTATAATACTAGAAAATAGAAAGAGACTAAAAAATAGCTTTGTGAATGCTAAAATCTCAAATTTAAAAATAAATATTTAAAATCACTAAAAAAATCCTTTGACGTAAATATATGACAAACTTAGGTAAGTTCCTACTACTATTATCATGAAAATCTATCACACAACAATTACAAATCTGCACTCTTAATTTTGCCAATTGTGATTTGCAAATTGTAACAAAACTCAATTGATAAAATTTTAATAATATTGTATTGTAAAACACGCAATTTTCATTTTAAAAATAATACTTACATAAGTATAAAGATTTGTATCAGTAGACACGATTCCACAGCAAAACATTTTTTACAGCTAGTTAACTAACTACCCCATTTTATCATCATTTGCAAGTAAAACAGAGATAGTATCTTTATTATTACTTTTAGATTCTAGTTGGCATGCAAGAATCCACTTTATTATTAGTTGGAGTTGTTAAAAAAACAATCCGGTTTTGGTTTAGCAGTTGGTGACCGTGACTTTGACTTCAACGGTCGAAACGGTCATTCGCAAAATCAAAGGACGAGTTTTGAGCATCGTTGTAATATTATGATGATTTATTCGACGAAATTCTTCTAGTGGAATAAGGAAAACAGCAGTGAAGAGGGGTGTTTTAAAGATACTGTTGAATTTATTAAGAAATCATTTTGAAAAAATAGAGCAGTATTGTTTTTAATCCTGTTTCAAAGATTTGTTTACTTAACGATGTTAACAATCCGAATGAAAATATTTGTTTGTAACATTTATTATTATACCTAATTCATTTCAAATCCATTTTAAACATAAAAATACTGAAATACAATACAGTATGACAGGCAAATTTCATATTATTCTTGAAACAAATAACCGTTGAATCGTCCACAGCTCTGCTAGGCCTCGATTTTTGTTTCAATGGTATTGCTATTTGTCACAGTTCTTGTTACTAACAGCGAACTTAAATCTATGGAACAAGCATTCCGCTCAAAAAATGGCACCGCGCAAAATTACAACCAAGTGGGCGGGGCTAATAAAATGCAGCACAAAGTGACTGAAGTGAACACAGGTTGCATAATAGCGACCATAATAAGTATTATCTATACTTAAACGAAAAACTATTTAATACTTTCGATACGTTATCTCTGCATCTTTTTACTGCCTTCTTTGCGTCGTTTACACCATTTGACTACCATAGGACGCCATTTCAAATAAACTCTCTCTTACTCTCTTTTCTTAAAATACAAACTGCAATTACTGTAAAGAACACTAACGTCTGTCACGCACGTGGCTGGCCCGACTAAATCTAACAATTAAATTTTTTGACCCCGCGTGCCGCGCCGTGGTGCAATTTTTTAAGCAATATTTGTATGCAATTTTACACTTCCATAGATTTTAGTTCGCTTGTTACTAAACACAAATAGCAATAATATTGAAACACCATTGTGACACGATTACTACGTTAAAACACTAGCAGAATCAAGCAGCTGGTCGGAGACCTAACAATTAAGGAGGTCACATTTCCTAATGGGCCACACCACACCTGCTCTGCTCGCGCACACGACAATTCAAGCAATTATCGCCTCAATCCTTTAATTGGTATAAGGAAAGAAAGCTGATTGTCCCATGAGGCCATGACCCTCGTGGTTAAGTCAATTTGATTAGATGTGGACTCTTTTCTTAGTTTTATTTATGAACGTCTTTGTTTGCTAAATGATTGGCTTCCGGACGTTCTGTGCATGTAATACTTACGTGAATATGGACGTCCGTTCTGATTAATGAGAGAAAGCTCTGTGCATTTCTATTGTTCCTTTAACAAGTGAAAATATATTTTACATGCTGTGGCTGTGAAATATCGAATGTTTTTTTTTGCTTCATTATAGGGGGCATAACTAATTAAAAAAATTAAAAAAACCCACCTGCATAAAAAGACAATCGACTGGATATCTTAATCATAGAAATCCGTTCAGCCGTTTGAAATATATGAGGTAATAAAAAATATTACATACAAACATACTTACAAGATACGCGCGAAAAGCATAACCCGCAGTCGGGTAATAAAAATCGAATATTAATATTTTAATCAAATTACAGGAATGAAACAAATGTAAAAAGGAACTTTTGAACTTTGCAACAAGCAAAAAATAATAAACTATACATAACTTATCGCTAATAACATAACTATGAATGTACTCATCCTCACCTATTCTTCAAGCCCCCGAAAATGAGACACAATCGATTTTCCATTGTTGTGCGGCCCAATCGGGCCACTCTCGGGCGTTGATAAATAAAATTTTCATTTGTTTAGATGATTATTAAAGTTAGTAAATGAAGGTAGGGTAAGTATAAACCTCGCTGAAAGTGATATGGTACCCTCACTTAATTAACGCTCTACATTTTCCCTGGATGTGAAATAGGTTTGCGTGGAAGTGCAATACAAAAGAGTATTGTGGAACGCAGTAAACTACTAACCCTCAACTGCTGCCGACTTTAAATCATAAGATTTCGGAAGCATGAAACTTGAAGCATTGAAATAACAAACCTCCGATGCACCGTCAGAAAAACAGCATAATACGAGTGTAGCCTCAATGGCTATTACGTAAGAAAGGTCGACCGGATCCACGGGAAAACGGATCGTGCCTTATCACGACCGCATAAGGTCCAGAATAAAACATGAAGCATTGAGGCATTAAACTCCGATGTGTCATTTGTAGCCTTTCCTGTAAAGATATTAAGGTTGAAATTTGTATTGTATTGTTTGTACGTGACGGTGTTTTCGATGTTTACGTGAGTCAGTTAGTAGGTTAGGAATTCTGAAAGGCTTTGTGTGTCATATTGGGTTGATAGTAAGTGCACTTGCGGCTTCGCCTGTGTCGTCTGACAGTTAACGGTTTTCTGTCACGTATTGTTTGTGAATTTGTGAACAGTAGCTCGTAGGTACCTGATTAATTTGGAAAACCGCAAGCCTTAATTGTGTCCCTTATAAAAACAAGTTTTCTCATACCTTATGTAAGTAAACAGCTCGAGTTACAATAAGTATGATGAAAATTGCAAATGCATTGCAGACGTTCCATTTAATTTTGCAGTGTCATGGACCAAACAATGTTAATTGTTTTTGCAATAATTAAATTCGACTGATTTTTATTACGTTATTTGTCTTAAGGCGAGGCCAGTTCACGAAATTTACTCTTTCACTATGTCTTTAGAATAAGGTTGAATATTGCATAACTTTAATTGACGCTTCGCCAGAAATTTGAAGAACTTTAGTACATTTTTATTGATTTCTGAAATACTGGATCATTTATTAAAAATGTACTCAGTTATTGTGTTAGATCGATAAAAAAGCTATCCTTTTTGCATAAAAAATCATATCACTGTCGTTGAAAATTACGAAATCTGACGATTTGTAATTTATTTTTATAAGTTTTTATGGTGTTATTCAGGATTTTTTTACAGAGTTACCATGCCATTTTTCAATATTCTGTTCGGTTAATTTGCTTCTTTGTTTCTTTTTCAGTCTACAGTAATTTTTGTGAAGTAGAATTTTACATCAGTTCTTCACATTGGATGTTCAAAAATCAGACTTTTCATCAGATCGTGAACTGGCCTCGCCTTAAAAACGAAAGATACGTGTACGACTCCTTTATCTATTATGAACCTAATTTGCATTTTCTTGAAAAACTATAAAAAAATATTTATTCCATTATTTAATTTTTTTACAAAAGTATTTTTTCTCTTAAGTCCAAAAACATGTCATTGAAACAAACTAAAATAGTCCTTCGAGCCGGATTGGAACCAGCCATAAACCCATACGTATCAAAAATTATTTAAGTAGTAGGTAAGTCTACATATACCGGACAACAGTCTTTAGTCGCACCAACAACTCAAATTCTCGCGCGAAACCACATTCACTTTCTACCGGTCCAACATTTAAATGCGTAATGACGCGGCGAATCAGTACTCCAAGCAGCGAATCAGACAGAGCACTTTCACACGATTTTAGACCTTAACACCTATAAAATAAGTTCCACCATCAACATCAGGAAGATGCCTCCAGCTTACGTCCGGTTATATAATAATAATATTGAATGCTCGATGCTCAGACATGTTTGGTTGGGCGCGTAGCCGTTTAAGGTTTTTTTTTTTGAAAGTTTGCTTAAAACATCGTTGGAATATATTTGAGTATGTTGTTTAAACTTTTCCAGAAATCTGTAGGTACTTCTTTGAATACCAGTTAGTTTAAATACTCCTTTATAAATTTACTCAAATATAAATACATACTTACTGGTGTCGATTCGGTTAGCACGACTTAACTACATTGACAGGACTAAACTTAATTTTAGCATTCTGTTCTTGTCTTTGCGATGCAGAAAGAAAAGGATGGAAAACTAAATTTAGTTTAGTCCTGTCAAATTAGTTAAGTTGTTGCCAACCGAATCGACACCAATGTTTACTTTTTTAGTTATTATGGCTGTTGTTTGAATCTTGATGGGAAAATTTCGTTTAAAATACACAAAAATACATTAATTAAACTAAAAGCTTCAAAACAAAAACTTTTTATAAGTATTAAAATTGTTATTCCATTAGTTTAAGATTTCCCTAGAGCAAATAGAGTGATCTAACCGGCGGCAATGCAATTTTATGCACAGCTAGCTCACGTTTTGTGCACTAAGGTGCGGCAAATAATAATCACAAACCTTGAACTCAAAAAGGGAACGTAAGGTATGTGCAATGCAGTCATTATAATATATAACAGGTACTAAAGCTAGATATAGCTTTATAACTATAAAGGCCACCACAGGTGCTTTGTGTCTAACCTGTAATACAAACTGCAAAAAGATTTCTGCAGAATTCTTTTCTGGCTTCTTAACTTTGCCGATTTGACATAAGATAAATAAAATAATCACTAAATATATTTTGTTTGAATGTAAATATTTGTATGATTGCCAAGTCAGCAAAATGTCTTTATACCTAAATGAGATAAAATAAAGTACCTACTTGCCTCCACCCTTGGATCTCATATATTTTTACGGGAGAGTCACAAGAGTAAGCATTTTTTTACATATAAATATTTTAGATGGGATTGTTAATTGTCATTATCAGTACAAATATAGGTAAAGTAATGTCCTAGCCACTTCTTATTAGAACCTCTTTCATGAACTATCACAGGCCTGCAATAAAAGTACAAACAGTAAAAGAAACAGGCCACACTTCTCAGGCGAGCGAGAAGGACGTTAGGTTATACTCTTTTTTGATAGAACGTAAGCTATTGAGCCAACACAGAGCCTCAATTATATCTGGCCCAGATGTGGCAGCAAAGTAATCAATGCCGATGCATCAGGAGACTGACTCACGTCGTGTTTGTAGTTTGTCAGCTCGTTCATTCAGTGATGAACTCTACTACTGCGACATGGAATGGAACTAAGGTATTCCGCTAATGTATATGTCAAGCGAACAAGAATGTTGCGCATTTATTATGCTTGTAGAATTGCTTTGCACCTTTATGTTCGATCAGTGAAATTAAGTACCTACACTAGATATGTTGCAAAGTGCTAGTAAGCTAAATCAGAGCCAATCATCTGGCCCAGATGTGGCATAGAAATCGATGCCATTGCTAATGCATCAGAAAACTGACTCATAGTGTGAACATATGCAGCTGTAAGTTGGCCTCAGAAGTAAATAAACAGCTTAGTACTATGTTAGAATAACTTAAAAAGGTAGTTCAGTTAGCAACTCTACTTTGAAAAGGTGAAAAGTAATTGGCGCGACCCATACTCAAGTTGCATTGCACTTGCAGTGTGGTAATGTCACAAAATAGAGAGTCATTGTAGTATTGTAACTAGGTACAACAAATAAGAAATTTATTCAAGCTCTTTCAGGGAAAGTTAGTCGTAATCTCTTTTTGCGAACAGTGGAATTTTGTACAATGGTGTGTGGCAAAATGCTAATAAGCAAATACATAGCCAATTGTATTAAATGTGTCAATCAATCAATATCATGCAAGAGGCTGATTCAAAGTCGTGAAACAGGTTCCAATCACGTCATTATGTATTCTGTGATCACGTGCAAGTGCAATATTCTTGCACATTTATTACGTTGTATTTTTTATCAAGCTTAAACAAAAACTGCTTTGTTCGACGACGTAGGCGATTTCCTCTGTGGACGTAGGTATTTGAGATTTGAGTAATTTTGTTGTTATACTTAAGTACTTAAATTTCATTTTGTACGTAATTTTGAATAACAAAAGCAATAAATAAAAACATAATCCATATAATAAAAATATCGTTGTCTTTAATCAACCAACTAAACTAACGCTTGTAAGAAACAATTAATCAGAATCAATCTTCATTTGATTCTGAAGAGAAATTAAGCGAATACTCGTCAGTTTCAAAGCCTAATTCCCCAAATTAAATACTACAAAATAAAATATAGCGTTCATTACCAAAAATATTTTCTGAGCTCAAGCCTAAAAGTAATCTTATTAGCCCTCGTTTCGTGTTATTTTTGCGTAGCAATCAGGTTGTGTTCTCATCTGTAACAACTCAATTTAAAGGGATCAGTATCGAGTAAATATAAAGGCTGTCTGATACGGCAATATCGACGAAACGGCTTCATCAGACAAGTCACGTTAGAATTAAGGTCAATTTATGACAGTCGTAAAATGAGGGTCAGAACTCAGAGGTAAAGGTTAAACTGTCCTGTTCCAATAACATGGGAATAGCAGCTTGTTGAGAAGTTTGAAGTTACTTTTGATTGTCACCTTTTTGTCTGTGCTTCGTCCACTGTAACATTATTGTAATGTTATAATATCCACGATTTCGGTGTCATTCTTCGATTTAAGAGCGTCTTTTTTTACACAAATTCGATTTTTTGGATCATGGTTACACGATCAACAACGGTGCATATAAAATAATTCCGTGAAGTCGAATACATTGAATATTGCAAAAATCTAACGAAGTAAAAAAAATAAAAAAACCATTATAAAAACGCGCAATTGCCTGTTTTACCTACTCTTTTCATGGTAGAAGACTGATAATTTTCTTATAATCATTATTTGTATTTTGCCTATGGTATTGTATTGTGGAATGAGAACGAAGGATGAGAATGTAATTTATGGTAGGTCCGTCCAATCACTTAAAAACTGAATTTCTAAACTCGATCTAAATAGTAGAGCCCAAAACATACAATGATGCATTCATCATTGTTGCGAAATCCCCGTAATGGTTCAATTTGTTAAATTCTTTACTCCGTTTTTCTCTTCCAAAGTTTACTTTGAAACTTCCAAAACAGAACCAATAATTTTACATGAAATCACCCCTTAGAAGTAAAAACGGCGCATTAGGGCGGTTTTATTTCAGGATATAATATTCTAAGTATTGTCGAGCGGAATTAGCCTCGTAAATTTCATACTTGGGTCGCGTACTAAGAACTTTTACACAGTAGGTATAATTAACAGTAATGTAACTGAAAATGTTTTGGAACGCCAAATGCTGCAAAAGAATCGTTGATGTCTTTTCTATGTTTCCGCAAGCAGAATAAGAAAATCAGACACATACCAAATAAACCCCAAAACCCAAGTTTTACCTCTCACTTTCATTATTTTTCGAATTGATATTCATTAAAAAGTCTCAATAAAACGTATACTTTAAAAAGTGATGTGTAGCAATCAATTGATTACTGAAATTATTATTTTTATAAATTTTTATTCCATAAGTACTTAGTAACAAACTTGTGCATACTTACCCAGTCCCGTATAATTCCAAAAGTTTGCAGATTCTCATTAAGTCTGGTAGCATTTTGGTTACTGTTTACTCCAATTTACTGTGTATAAGTTGCCGAGGATATACTTTGTGCTTAACAATCGGATTAAAAGATAATTACGTGTGCAGACATTTTGTACATATATTTGTGTTGAGTATTTCCTTCGTCAGTATGAGTGTTAAGAACTCCTTTTTGAAAATAGGTTTTAATATTGACATGACATTACGAATATAGAAATGAAAAGAAATCGAAGAAATATGGGTATTTTATTATTTAATGCAGATTAATTACAATTGTTTTAAGGTTTTATAGAAACTTAATCAAAAATTTCATGAACTTATTACAAAATTTATATGGTCAGGTCATTCAACCTATCACTAGCTTAGATAATAGGTAATGTGAAAAAAGTTCGCAGCACAAAAAATAAGATAAGCAAACTTTTATAAGTGTAATTCACACGCTCATACTTGCCGGCACGGAGTCAGTTTTCACACACATTCACTTCACTTATTCTATAAACCAACCACATAATACCACAATAATTAATAAGCATGGATCCAACACAGTACCTACCTATGCGTTACCGAGTGTAACCTTTTTTTTTACAAATTTACTAAACTTGCATTTAAGTAACTTTTTAGCAAATGCATAATTAATAAAGTGTATATGTCTTTAATATTTTTGTTAAGTACCTACCTGCCTATATAGGTAATTATAAAAAAATGCCTTTTGGATTGAGTAAATATTAGGTAAGTATCGGATTTTGACCAACAGTCGTATCAACAGTGGGTATGGTCCCTAAGGTGTTTTCATACATAATTGAAGCATTCCCTTAGCATGTGGTTCAGTCTTAAGTAGAATGGTGATAAGTACTTCACTTCTCACTAACTCCAAGTATTATGTAGCCAGGAAGTGACAAATGGATTATTATATCTTCATTCCATTGTGAACGTCTATTGAAGTGACACTTCCAGTGAAACCACAGTCTTATCTACTTCGTAAACATCCGGTTGCTTTATTCATTGAAATAAGAAGAACCGGATATACAGGTTGTTTGGAAATAGCCTTTTAAAGCGAATATGGGAAATTGGGTACCATGATACAAACCTCGAATATAAGTAAATATAAACCCTAAAAATCACCACATGGCTGAGAAATTTTTTTTTAATATACAGACAATGGGCATGATGACTATTTTTTTTATTTTATGTTACATAAATTACCTCTCAAAAAAAGAAACATTGGTAAAAGAATTAATTCGCTAGCATGAAAACTGCCCGAGATATCACAGTGTGAAATGCACACAAATGGACTCCCACAAAAACGCTCCACACTAATGGCTACTAAGTGATGACGTCACGCCTAGATAGTTTGTATGCAACGCCTAGGAAATTTGTTTGGCAGCTATATTAAATATTGTGTTTATCAAAATAGTTTCTTAGACAAATTTGCTATACATTTTACGGACTAATTAAAGGTATCATTTATTTTAATAAATTTTATACTTTTTAAATGGACTTGTCCACCCAACTTTGAAGGGTCATAAAATAAATAATATGCAATATATAAAACCAAGAGGTATACAAGCTACTCTAATAGTTTAATATGTGTACGATTTTAATTAGTATTTCGTTATTTTATTCATTAGTCATCATCCCTATTGCTAAGTGACAATCCTAAACGCAAATAGACTAGGTATTGTTTTCGATACCTAATCAATCCCATTAATAGGCAAAAACATAACACAATTTCAGTCAATGGTTGCCACTATGCAACATAAAAAAGTTTATCATAAAAAGAAAAGTTTTTTTTTTTAAAGTGGTGATTTTCAGGATTTGTAATAAATTTTCGGGGTGGTATGCATGGTACCTTATCTACCATATTGGGCTTTATAAGGTTATTTCCAAACACCCTATATAGACGAATATTAAACCAACTAGTTTCGAAATAAGTTTCTGTTTACAACAATTCGTTTTTGATATTTCTTTTTAAGGAGTTATATTCACAAGAACGGTTAGGAACCTGTAAATTGTCTCTCTAGCAAGCTAAAAAACATAGAGTCAGTACAGTAAACCTTCAAGATTATACTAAGAGCATTCAACCAAGTAGATTATACGTCAATTCTAAATTCTTTATTGACCCCTCTAAACTTTACTCGACCCATGTCAAATTATCGTTAGGTACTTCAACAATATGTGAAGTGACTACCTATTATCCTTTTAACTGCTTTTCGGTTTAATTTTGCTGCTGCTTCTTTATTACAAGAAATTCAATGTCAAATAGAAAAGTACGAGCCTCTTTATAAACTATACCTACTTACACCAAAAAATATCTTAAATAGTTATAATTATCATTGAATGCTACCTCATCATGCTGATTGTAATATCGATGTGTTTTGTGCTTTTTTATGATTCTCGCTATCCAAACGATCTCTACCTAAATAAGTACCTCTATTTCACTGATAGCCTTTCTACGCTTTTATCCAGAATAAATATTACAGGATTTTCTTTGTCAATTAGACGTAAAAGTAATGCCTGCTACATATAAATTCTTAACACTTAAATATAATGTCACCTGCTCTTTTTTTATAGTTTCTTTTTATTTTCTGTAATACACAATTAAACTTAGCTTAAGCATAATAAGTAGATGATGTGTATATGTCTGGGATAATTAGGTCCCACTGTAATTTAGTTCACGAAATAAAACGTGACCATTGTGTTGGGTTTGTAATAAGTAATGTTTGTTTAGTTAAGATTAATTTTAAGGAATATTGTAAACCTGTTTGTGGTCCTATGAAAAAAAATAAAAAAAAATATGCCAGGTGTGGACATTCACATTAAATAAAGCAATCAAAATCTACCTCACCGATATTTCCACAATTTTTCCAAGTTTCGAGAGCAATAATGATAGCACTGTTATTTCAGTAACTTCTTCGCTAATTACACTTGATAATAAATCACTTTAACCGTCCCTTCTTCGGTCGTTAAAGAATACTTCGGTCTTTTCACAATTTCACTTAATTTGAATATTACAAAAGTCGTTAAATGTATTTTTGGGGTGAAGTACAAAATGAGACGTAATTTTAAACATATTACTTAGGCGGTTATCAGGTTCTGGTTAAAAACATTATTTTGTTCGTGACGGTTTTAATAATACATACTGATTAGGGTATAATAGTAGGTAGACTAGACACAGCACCTAATTTATTATCGATGATATAATAGATCTTCAAACTATTTCCTTTTCATCAAGTTAACAAATAAAAGGTACGTAGCAAAATTGACGAGTCTAATGGAAAATAAAGTTTCCTTCTTTCCTGGTTGGACGAGACGATTTAATTACTTATATTTTATGAAATCTCATAATAAAATCTTCATCCAATTATAATTCGTTTCACATAAGTAAATATTACTCATAAAATAGATTATAGTATTTTGAGACCATATAAATGTGACGATCTTTACAACATGAGTAACTAACCGGTTCGGAATGTTAAAATTGGCAATAAGTGGAATAAATAAAACGCCAATCAATAAGGAGGAAAAAATGACTCATGCTGAGGTTACACGACACACGTATTAAACGTTTGATGACGATTCAGTGTCAACACCACAACTGTGTCGTAACTTTTATGAATTTAAGATGATTCAAGTATAAGGTATAATAAATAATGGACAATTTCACACAGCGCCATCTAGCCCCAAACTAAGCAAATACTTTTGAAATATAAACATGGTAACACTCAGAATTTAAAATTCATCACTTCAATTTCTGCCCGACCGCGGAATCGAACCCTATTCGTGGGACCGCTGCCTAGGACCTCTTGCATGGTATACCGGCGTATTGACCACTGCCCCACTCAGGTTAAGTTGCCAACACAACTTTCTACAATACGAAAAAATTCGCAGTAAAGTATAATCAGAGAATAATACACGTAGATATTGCTGTTAGTATAAGTTTTGTATCTCTGTCTGTACGAATCGCATTTCAAACGGATCTTCGCTCATATTTGATTTTTGATTTGAAGTATTGATTAAATTACTTTCTGTAGGTTAAGCCGATTTTGTGACTCTTAAAGATAAACTGGCATTTTGTACAAAATGAAAGTTGTATTTAAAATGTAGATTTTTGCCATAGGAAATAGTAAATAATTAATAAGTTACTAAATATTTCTTGCAATTTAATGAATATAATAATATAGCCAGGAGTGATTTGTTCCGCTTTGTTAGACTAATTATTCATCACGATAAAGCACGCAAACTACACAATCAAAATAAAGGGCTTTAGTGAAAAACAATGACTAAACTTCCAAACAATGTGAGAGCTGAAGTACTGATTGGAGTTACTTTGTTTGAGCTCCGTCACCACTACTAAGCATAAAACGAAACCTGTCGCTGGCTTATGAGATTTTCTTCGCCGAATAAAGATTTAGTTTCAAGTCAGTTTTCTACTACGTGTGCAGTGGGCCGGTAGATTGTCAAAGAAAACTGCGTAGAAATAACCTTTTTAAAGTTTTCTGCTGCGAGTTCAACTGAGCCTTTACGAGACCCACGTAGTGGAAACCTTTCAGGTTTGAAAGGTGGAATTTTCGCCTTTCTATACCACAGCTTAACTTTTCTGTAAAACAAAGATGTAATGACTTATTTACTCTCTATTTAAATTAGGACAGTTTAGTCTAAAATATCTGAAATGTGTGTCACATAACAGAACTGCTTTCTGAGAGTAAAACTTTAGTAAATATTTATCTCATCCGAGAATATCTACAACTCATAATTTCAATTAAAATTTCCTTTTCCAGAATCGGCAAAACGTTTCCCGAACTGTAACGTAACGGCAAACCTCGATTACTTCTAAACACGATCCTAATGTGAAATATAATTGCTCAGCACCCGAAAACAGGTCCCCTGGCGTTACCAATTCTCATTTTCCCCGCTATAATTATTCGCGTTGGAAATATCGCGCTTTTCAATGTTCGCATGAAAGGAAATGGGTGACATAAACCCTTACATTGTTTCCAATTATTTTTGATTTCTGTTTGGAAGACTCGTGTATGTAACACGTATATGCAGTTATGTAAAGTAATTTTTAAACATATTTTATTTCAAAGATACTAAAAATAATATACATTTTATAACAAAACGCTAAAGTAGGTACCTCATACTAAATTAAATTAAGTTTTAATTATTGAATGTTGTCCGACTCTATTTACCTTAGGCTTCAGAGTAGTACGATACTATAGTATCAAGCATTTTTCCGTAAAACTTATTTGTGTTTATATTTGTACAGGTCGCAGTATTAACTTTATACTATTCAACCAGGAATACCCACTCAACAACTAATAAAAATATTATTCCTTCTGCAACGTTTTAAAAAAGTAAAAACATTGTCAATCATTCATCTATGAACACAATCAAATTGATTCATCATTTCCTTGCCGCAGCCGAGTCGAGTCAAATTATAATTGCGCGGGTTTCCCCTCGTTTGTTAGAGACGTTTCAATCAAAAACATCTATTTGGAGTATTTGAAGCAAAAAGGTTGTAAAGCCTACATTACGGTGGGCCATGACCCGTTTCAGTTATGCAATGTCATTTGGCGGGTGTACAACAAATAAAACATGCAACTGAATTCAGTGCATTACAAGCTTTTGTGGAGCTCGGTGGCGAAGTAGTTTAGCGCCTGGCCCAGCGATTGCGAAAGTTAAGCAATGTTCGCAAGGGTCGATCATGGGATGGGTGACCAAAAATGTATTATCTTGAGCTCCTCCGTGCTTCGGAAGGCACGTTAAGCCGTTGGTCCCGGCTGCATTTGCTGTCGTTAACACCCACCAATCCGCATTGGGCCCGGGTCGTAGGTTATGGCCCGTCCTCCTTACCACCCATAAGGAAGGCCTGTGACCCAGCAGTGGGGACATCAAAAATGGCTGATGGACACAAGCTTTTGAGTTTGCAGAAATTACGGTTATTTTGGTTTATTTGCTGTTCTAACAACTTTTTTACTTTAGCTTTAAAAAGACCCTTTCATCCAAACATTTTATAAAAAAATATTAAAACATAATATTAGTGTCGAACATCTCGCACCATATTGCAGTGTTGCCTATTCGTAAAAGCTTTCCCAATCCAACCTAATCTCCACAAGTACGTCAGACGTGAAATGACTCGCGGGTAGGCAGATACGTGAAGAGTCTCGAGTGTATATAGATAGATACGTGCACTGAACTCACTAACTGAAAATCTGGGCTCAGTCACCTTGAAACTTGTAGGTCAAGGCCGAAGCCCGAGAGGTGCTACGGAATAATTGCTCTGCTTTGTACAAAAAATGAGGGGAAAACGACCTAACGCCACTTTAAGTAGAGTAGTATTGTAATGTTAAATACAACATCTTTGTACTGACAAAGACTACGACCACTTGAATTTGCATCTAAAACCTAACATGGACTCCGGTACTTTTTTAAGACTAACATCTTGATAATGTTTTATTAGTTCAATGAGGGTAAATTAGAAATCGCTAATTTATGAACATTTTCTGTTGCCTTAAATTAACTAATATTCAATTTAGTATTTAAGTTGATTTTTTTTAAATACCAGTTTGGATTGAAATAAGCTACCTGTGATATCGTCAAAACATGTTCGAAACTCACGTATACTAACTTATTTTCTCTGTGAAAGTTTTACAATGAGATTGGAAAAGTTTAACACTTTTTAATGGGTTATATAGCGCGGAGGATAAATAATTGTAGGTTTATCAGTCTAATAGCTACAAATCCGTTTCACTTTGTATTATCCTCAGTGAGATGGCTCAGAGGGTTCACTAATGAAGATTAATGCCACATTTCCATCACCATTTGTAGTTCTTCTACCATGATATTGCAAACTACATTACACATTCAAATAAAAAGTAACAAAAATTTTTTTTTCAATACCGTAGTAGGTTTTATATTTTTTTCATTAGAAAACTACTTAGGTATCTACTATTTATTAGAAGCCTTATTTATTACTAAATCATTTATTATACCTACTTAAATTATTATTCATGATAAGTAGGTATATGGGAATCAATATCAAGTCTATAAAGAACACACAAACAGCTAATGCTTGTAATTTGCATACTAATTGTAAAATCAAACAAACTTACCAAGTGATGTTCGATTGAAATTATGCACTTGTTCGTCTCGCCCGAAGATGATGATTTTTACTACATGTTAGTACCGTTTCTCGTACTCACTAACGCCACATAGTTAAAAGAATAATAAATTAACGCGTTTGGAAAGGAATTAAATGACGTTTTCAAACGCATCGTATATACTGGAACGCACCCTGTGCTGTCGCTGTAAAGAACACACAAACAGCTAATGCTTGTAATTTGCATACTAATTACTATATTGTAGGAATCAATTTTGAAAACACATTTATAACTTGTTAAAAATTCAGAAGTTAAAATTTCTTTTGAATCGCTGTTTGAGACAAAGATTTAGGACTAGAACTACATGACTTGCAAGAACCCATAGTAGTGGATCGCTAAATAGTTTTGCCACAGGGGAAGCGATAGTGCGATAGTCCGGGGACCGCAGCCTGCACTCAAGTGGCCTACTTGGAAACTGCAGCCGATCCACAGACACACATAGGATCTGTATCGGCACATCCTATGAATGCAAAGAGGTGGCCGCAAAATAAACAGCCTGTCATTTCTTCTGTATATTATTCAGGTGTTCCTACTTCAGCTATACTTTATTGCACTCCCTCCCTCACTTGACTTCCACTGAATGGCTTGCTCCGTGGTATGTGCACAATTGCGACAATTTCACGTCGGTCTCGCTCTGTGGTCTGTGCACAATTCCGCCAATGTCACGTCGTTAACTTGTTCACGAGTGGGGGACTTCCAGAATCTATGACTTCCACTACAATCAGAGTTACCGACTAAGTATACTCTTTCAACTCTTTTGCCACTTATTACAAAGCGCTAAAGAGATGAAAACATTATCCGTCCTTACAGCAAATTGAATTACTTTTTATAGCTGATAATTATTAAAATGAACAAAAGATGAGTTGCCTACAACTACGGAACTGAAACCTATCTACATTGAGAGTAATAAATATTATTTATATTGGTTCATCATCTGATACAACCACTCTGGATATAATACAACTATTACAAGTCCTAAGTTAGTACCTGTTAGTTATATTATGGAGTTTACTGAGTTTGGAATCGTACTCATAAAGTCATTTGTCCGTTGAACTATAAGCCAACACAACTATTTAGCCGGGAATATTTCTCTTATTTACCAATACAGTTGGGTAAGTACTTCATTTGTTTTGTGACATTATTTTATTTTAAAAACTTGCAAACAAATCGTTTTCTATGTTTAGTACATTACGGGCATTATCGAGTAGACGAGGGCTTTAATCATTCGAGGCAATGTAAATTGCTTTCCGCACAAGGCTTGTATTATACAGTGCTCTTCTCAAGAAATGCGAGGATGAGTTCTGCACTTTTGAATTTGGAATAAGAACTTGTTCGGGAAGTAAGTACTTATTGAAATTCATTCCCCGCACTGAATTTCAAAAGAACGTGATAAACACGTAAAACGTGTAACTTCCAGCTTACTTTTTTCAAATGTGAGTGAGAAATTACGGTTTCAAAGTTTGACAGTTTCACGGGATTTTAAAAAGGGCAAGTCATGTTGAGTGACGTAAATAAATGATATCCAACTCTAACTAATTATTTTGATACAAACTGAACAAAGCTTTTAGCTTAAATGTTTTAATAATTCCAACAGTTGAATAAATATCTTCTATTCGTAGGAAAGCGTTTAAAGCAAATATTACAGCAGTCTTTCATCGTAGTACAGTTTCCCTTTGAACGCGAAAAGCGCTTTTATATTTTTCGATGGTACCATCTAGTACCTCGTAATGCCTTAATGGTCTGTTAAGCCAAGAGCTGTAGTTTTAACAACGGCTCTCGTTCCCCTAAACAGGAATATATAATAGTACCTAGTAGTAACTCTCTCCCAAAAATATTGTTATAAATAAGTACTGCTTACATGTCATAAGTTAATAATTTTCGTTTCATTATATAAAAAAATAAAATGAGGTAAACATGTCTGTTTAACAAAATTAAAATCTTTATCATTACCTCTAGTATGAATCCGTTGAGGAGCTCGGTGGGGCAGTGGTTTAGCGCCTGGTCCAGCGATTGCGGAAGTTAAGCAACGTTCGCAAGGGTCGGTCATGGGATGGGTGACCAAAAATTTATTATCTCGAGCTCCGCCGTGCTTCGGAAGGCACGTTAAGCCGTTGGGCCCGCGTGGTGGGTTATGGCCCATCCTCCTTACCACCCATAAGGAAGGCCTGTGCCCAGCAGTGGGGACATCAAAAATGGCTGATGGACACAATAAATCCGAAAGTAAGCTTGTTTGTAACTACGTATTTAACCCGATCATCATGCAATTTTGCATACCTACATGTTGTCAGGGGTTCAGAAAAGGGCATTAAGGTACCTTCCGTCCAGAAATAATATACCTTACTGTTCCCGAGGGTAGAAACTGTCCTCGCAGACGAAGACGCGGGCGGCTGCTGATCAGTCTCACACCCGTATTCAAGAACAATACTAAAATGACCATTGCCTATGCGAATGAACCACGTTAAAATAGAGCTCTGTGATTGGTTCGTTTGTTTTACGTCTTACGTGTGATTGGTAGTTAGGGGCGTTGTGCGTCCGAGGGCACTGTGAGACCTCTTGTTTGACAGACGATAGTTATAAAGTAGCGGTATCAGAGGGCCTAGCCAAAGTAACATTGGCAAATCTTCGTTATCGCTTCGCTTTCGAAACATGTATGGAATTGACATAAGGTTTCGTTAACAATCGAATTTTGAAACGTCAAATCCATACATGTTTCGAAAGCGAAGCGATAACGAAAATTTGCAAATGTTACTTTGGCTAGGGGGGCAGTAGTCGCTATAGGTACTTCGATAAAAAGGGTATAGACCACAGAAAGAAAGAAAAACACTGTTCTGTGGTATAAACGGTACACTGTAATAGTAGTTTATGATACAAGGTTGGTAAGGAGGTTTTTAAAACGAGTTGACGTTTTATAAGCCCGAGCCGTAGGCGAGGGTTTATAATCGTCACGAGTTTTAAAAAACCTTAACAACCGTGTGCCATACTACGTTTTTCAATACATTTGCGAGAAAACATTATAGGTACTGCTGAAATTGTAATCTATACATAATATAATAAAACTGTAAATTCTAAATATTTGTGCGCGAATTACGCAAAAACCGCGAAAAAAATTTAACGAATTTTGATGAATTTTTCACAATTTAGTAGATTGTGGTCCAACTTAAAATCTAAGCTATGTTTCATCAAATTCGGGTGGGTGGAACCAGAGAAACAGCTTAAACTCTCCGTAGTACTAGCTTTCATACACTAAAGGGGTCATTTTAAACTGGTTGCAATATTTTTCTACTGTCCACGCGGATGAAGTCGCGGGCGGAAGCTAGTAGAAATTAAAAAAAACGTTCGTAAACAAAAACGCACGGCGCCGGCGTGCGGTAAAATCAACTTTCCGCACGCTGTACTACTCCGTAAACAAAAACGCACGGCGTGCGGTAAAATCAACTTTCCGCACGCTCGACTGTCATCGTAAACTTACATTTTCGAGCAACTGTATTGAAAAAGGGTTTTTTTTACAGCACGTAGACGTAAGTTACGATGCGATTGGTGAATAAATATTGGATCCATGTTTTACCGAAGCCAGTGGCGACGACGTTTCGTCCCAAAGCCTCAATTTATTTCAACATTTTCTCCTTTTCCCCATCACTTAGGTAGTTGCATTTTTAAAAACCTGGAGAAGAGGCTAGACTTCATTTTATACAAAATTGTAAAGCTTTCCTTGTATTTTTTTTTAAATTTGCTTTTGCTGGAGGTTCTGAAGAAAACTATTCAATCTGAAAATGGGAAAAACCTTGACTACATAGTAATGAAGAAAAATAAACTTTTGATCAATATCGTATAGTAATCTTTTAACTTCTTTATGGATATAAAAAAAACTTGTTCTTGTTGGCTGAAACCTAATTCTATTGGCATCTATTTTGGCTTCAAAAAGTACCGATATCATCCATCACCATAGAAGAAATTTCAAGCGACCTAAACTAACCGAAACTTAATAGTGAACTATGTGTTAGTTTTGAATTGCTACTTAGACATATTCAAAATGGAGGATTATCAGTTTTTCTTCAATTGAAAATCTTTTCTTTCATACCATTTAATACAACGCTTACAAGCTCTACAAAAGGTAATCTACCCTGTTATCTACCGCACGATATAAGACCCTATCCACTCAATATAACGTTTATTTCAGCTTGACTTACTGAAATCTGAAAGTTAAACGTAATTATAAGCTGTGTTTCCTCGTAATAGAATACATATTTGCTTACACCTGAGTTGTTTAATGCCTGGAACTCTCTTCCTTCTTAAGGTTTGACCCTGCATAATCCAGAATGCTTAAGGCTCTTATTTCGAAGTTTATTTGGCAGGCTCTCATAAATAACACTTTACAACAACGTAAACAGTCTTTATTGGAAGTAACAATTGTTATGATAGATATTTTATGTTGTTACACTGGTTGTAGTTGTAACAATCAAACAAATAAAGCTGCTACAGCGAAGTTACTCATAAAACTAGCGAGCTTTAGTTTTGACGATCAAAGCTTTTTCGGTTACGTTATTCTATTCAGCTTCAGCGTCAATTACGTAGTGCAATAAAGAGGGATAACAGTTTCATGTATGTAGTAGTTATTATTATGTTCTTTAACCTTAAACAAAATTTTATTAGTATCTTCTGATCGGAATTCAGTATGGTAATACTGATCGTTTTTATTTAATTCAATCCATGTTCCATGTGGAAAGATGCTTTTACCTTCATTGTCTTTAGTACTGCTTGATTTTTTCTAAATAATACAGCTTATGAATGACTGGGAAAATCACCGTAGCAATATGTAATTCCAAGTTCCTTAGCTTCAAATAATATTGATTTATTGAAATCAGAAGTACCTATTCATTAATTCATAATCTTAAGCAATGCTATGTAATTGTCATTAAAATTCCTGTGTAATTATCTACAGAAAATAAGCCGATTGATGCACTTAATCTAATTGCATTAAGGTACGTTTTGCAACAGAACAAACCTGTTATAACTATTCTCGGTAAGTAAACGGTGCAAAGTGTGCAAACACTAATGACGTAACGGAGTTATTAGCGCCGTGGAATTGTTGACAACTTTATAATTAACGTGATTATAAGACAAGCTTAAAACACTTTCGTTAAAATTTCAGATGAATTTTAATTGCCAGTCTTGGACATCGTATTTAGAATAACCACGATCATTAAATTTAACATTTAACAATATTACAGATGCAATGCTTTAGACCTAATTAATTTGCTACGTAAAGTGCAGTAAATATTACTTACTCAAAATGTGTAAACTGAGGGGTCGATATAACACACAATCAAAAAACTTAACCGCCTCTGTGGTCTAGTGGTCCGCCCACCCGTGTAAGACGCAGGGGTCCTGGGTTCGATTCCCAGGAGGGGGGTACAATTTGTACTCGGTTTGGTTGGTGGTATGGGCTTTTTTCAAGCTACCACCATCTTACCTAAGTCTGACGACATAACAACAATTTTAAAAAAATCGTGTTCCGGCAGTTAAAGATAAGATAGCTAGTTCCTCAGTGATGCAAATTCCAGGTGTAGTGCGCTTCCACCTTCAGCCTTATCATCACTTAACATCAGGTGAGGTGAAGGCCAAGCACTATCCCGTATGCATAAAAAAAACTTAGCTAAATAACCATTCAATAAGCTGACCCTACGTAATAAGGCCCTCCAGTCCAGAGTCCGTCTTTTATAGGGGAAATTCATAAAATCAATGTTGCTCCAGAGAAGAGATCCGAAATTGGCAGATATTCAAAATGGGAGCAAATCATGGATTTACATAATGTCCTTATTGCAGTTTCGCTTGCTATACTCTCGGAAGGTCTATCCTGGCATAACTTTGGAAGTTCATCCAACTTGTTATATAAACATTGAGTTGAGATGGATAAAGTATATTATGCAAACAGCAAAGCTGTTCTGTTAAAAGGAAAACTCATATCAAATGTTTGTGCATTAAAATGAGGAAAATGTACCAGGATTTTTGCATTTCTTTAAAAGAAAGCGGGTTGGATCGTACCAACTACTGTAATTTACAGTATGTTGGTACAATGAGCTAGCTAGGTCCTGGCCCTTGGGACTTCGTGGAGAACTTAGTCTAGCCCTTAGGATGAAAAGTATATATGATCTAAAGGTTAAGGTTGACCTACTAAATATGAATGAAATTTAGCAGTTAATTTTGTAAAATTTATAAAAAAAAGACGTATCGATAATCAACACTCAGTAATTTATTATGTTTACAAACTTAGGAAAAAAATGGGGGACGAAAGTTTGTATGAAAGTCCGCTAGTTCCAAAGTTCCAAAGGTCGACATTGTCAAGGGTACAGAAAAGGACAAAGGTTGCCTTTCATCCGGAAAACAAACTGTCAACCTAAGAGAACTGTCAACGCAAGCGAAGTCGCGGGCAGATGCTAATCATATTTTAATGCTTAGTGATAACTTATTGTTACCTACATTGAATAATAAATCGTTGTTTTTCAGATCGTTTCACAATCGGCGATCAGTGGTACGCGGATGACCCAGATGTGGTCAGCTTATAAGCGAGTGCACTCTGCGGAACCATTACCATGGTGAGTTTATTACCAGTTAACTACCTGTTGAATTGAACCACTGATCAGGGCTGGCGAACCTTTTGCATTTTGTATCTTTTCTTTTTTTTCATGTTATAAGTAGGTACAATTTGACGTGTCCTTGCTTAGCCTTTAAAGGAGTTGACTCTAGAAAACTAAGAAATTATATTCTATTAATCGCAGTGGTCAATTTTTCTCTGAGAAAACCATTACCAGTGGCTGTTATACAGCTGTTAGATCACTAAGCAGGGATTCCAAACCTTTTGCATTTTATATTTTGGTTTTTATTTTTCCATGTCAGACAATGTGTCAGACATGTCGTGGCATGAATAGGAGTTTCGCTGAATGGAAATTAAATACAAGCTCTTTCGTAATGTTAAAAAATATATAATGCAAGTAAATAAAGCAAGAATAATAGTGCAAAAAAAGAATAGAATAGAATAGAAACTGATTTAGGATAGAATAGAAAAGGTATTTGTTCAAAGTAAAACTTCAAATGGGACGATTAATGGCGCTAAGATGACAAACAAAAAAGTGGAGAGTTTGTTCATTAATCGTTCAAGCTGGTTGTAGCGTTTTGTAATGACTGAAAAATATAAATAGAGACAATCATCTTGAGCTCAAACACTTGTACTATTATGTATTCTGTGCTCAAACCTTTTCAAAATCTTCAGGTGTTTTTATTGGATATTCCAATAAAACACTTTTCCCCTTCTTGGTTTTAACTTCGTATAGTTACGTATTAAATTGACCGACGTGGAATTTACTGTCAGTGTTTAGTCCTTACTTGATTTTATGACTCTACCCAGTCCTTCATTATTGAAATGAATAAGTAAAAGAAACCAATGAGTATCAAAGTCCAGTATGCAGATATATCCATCATCCTTGACTTATATTCAATAACTATCTTGAAAAACTAAAGCATTTATGAATCAGAAACGCCCTGACGTCCTGTAAAATTTATAGCCACTCAAATACCACTACGAAATAGTAAAGTGCCAAAATGTGTTACCTAATAAAATCAATGTTGTGCAACAAAATATTCCATTATACGTACCAACCTACCTAGTTGAAATGCCGAAATGAAAATAGGTTAAGTGCCGGTTTGTCCCGGGCACTTGGGGCAGAGTAGCCGTAAAACTTTCTTTCAGAGACCGGAATGAAAAAAAATCTTTTATACCTACAGCCTAATTAAGCTGGCAGACTACACAGGCGCAATTTGACCTGCCCCCTTACTCAAATGGCCAACATTCTATATGTTTGAACGCTTCGCTTACTTTTAAAGCTTGACTATGAGCAATAGACGTTGAAATCACATCTCGCAAACTTATGTGAATCACAAACTTTGATGTATAGGTAGTAATTTTATTGTTTTCTGCTCATTTTAAAGCTATAATAAGCTTTTAACGCCACCTATTAGTGCCAACCACCACCCCGGTGGCAAAGCTCAAAGGGGGCAATTAGGAATAAAGGTTTTTTTAGTAGGTTGGGGTCCAGCTTAAAATCTAAACCATGTTTCATTTAATTCGGATAGGTGGAACCAGGGAAACAGCTTGAACTCGAAAATAGCATGAAAATGTATGAAAATTCTGAAACTTAAAACTCTGACCCATTAATCTTTTAGAATGCTGATCATATCAGTTGGGTGTGTAGTAGCGATCTGAATCTCCTCCATTAACTCCCTGGATCCATCATCCGCCATCCGCCATCATCAGATACAGGCACGGTACATCCCTGGCAGAAAACCAAGGCTTCAGTGTTACCTCGTTTCTATGAAAATAACACCTGTATCACTACACTAGACAAAATTGATGAGTATATAAGGAGGTCATTTAAACTAACTAATATAAGTAGTCACAATATTTTTCTACTGTCCACGCGGGTGGAGGCACGGTAATGATACTATTAATACCGTGGCGGAAGCTAGTCTTTCCTAAATCTACTCATCTATCAAAATAGTAACAAGGTTTCGCTAATTCCTAATATTTAATCTAATATGTGGTAGGTTTTCACAAAGTGTTATTATAGTGGTGAATATTAGAGAGCTATTATTTTATATTTAGTTCACCACATGACTTTTTTATGCATTATATTTTTTGAAATGGCTTGAATTTTATTTTCTTTATTAACTGAACTTGGATAAAAATATCGTAAGAAAGACGTATTTAAGCTTAAGAATAATCTATTAGGGTCGATTCCCTAGAAAGGAATTAATATACCAAAGTTCAACGTTCTTGTTGAATAATTAAGATGTTTAATGAAGTTCAAGTACTCACGACGAAATAGTTTGTTGAATGACCTTTTGGTGAAGATTGTAACTAACGGAAATATATAAGTATCCTATTATGTTCAGTTTCAATAAAGTTACAAATTTTTGGCTTCGTACGAACCTTCGATACCAAATAAGTACCTACCTATGCTGAATTCAAAGGTTTAGTGTTCTTAATAATAAATACTTGTATGAAAATCTTAAATATTAGAAAGTGAACATTATTAATTATATCTTTTTTGTTTTTTTTAACTGTCGATGCATAACTGACCCATTTATATTAAAATTTGTATAGACGACACACTATCATGAAATTTCACTGAAAAGTGTATAAAAGTCTGTTAAAATAATCCTATATAGTTTTAATAACATAAAACGTTCTAGAATTACGCTAATTTCACGTTCCAAAACCTAGAAAAGCTTAAAAATTAAGCATAAATATTTGTACTAGAAAACACAAACATGTGACATGATCGTACCGATAAACATAAAACTCAGTTAAGTGTACATAAATCAGTGGTGGAATTACCGTCTCCTTGGTTCGAGTATGGCCCGCATGGGACGATATCGTACACTTCTCGGCCCATAAACACGATATGAATGTCGCAACGTTGTTTTGGAAGTACAAATCACGTAACTTCGAACACGGAGCCTTCATAATCATACGTACAGTAGCTTTTGTTTTATTGAGCCTAGATAAAAGATATGAAATCCTGAAACTCTGATCCTTACATCTCTCAGGCCCGTATTTATAAACCGCTCTCAACGTTGAAATCTATCTTGAGATCATACATGAGATGCTCTTCTTATCGGAACAGCAACTCAGGAATGATCTCAACATAGCTCTCAACGTTGAGAGCGGTTTATAAATACGGGCCTTAGAATACTGATAAGATCAGTTGATGTGTACAGCGATCTGGATCTTCTCCATTGCATTCACTCCCTGGATTAGCCATCATCAGATCACAGCTCGATTAATCCCTGGCGGAGAAACAAGGCTTCACAGTTACTTCGTTTGTATGAAAATCGACTGATGTCCTTAATGAGGATCAACACGACAATTGAATAATAATAATAATAATAATAAATAATTTATTTCATAAAAGTATTTCACATGTTGTTACATACATAGTACAGATTTGACACAAACGGTTACAAAATAAAAAACAATTTGGTGACACTAGCACCCAAGCTAAGTTGAGAAGACAACTTGTATGAAAGGTGCTAGGCCCAACCCTGAAAGAAGTAGTATAAAGCAAAGTTACAATATATCAATTTTGTATATCACATCAAATACAATATCAATATCTGAGTAAATCTCTGTTTAAATTTCTCAAATCCATCAGTAAATGACAAAATTATTAAAGTTTTTAAAAGTGAGTTTAAAAAACACTATTAGTTACTACTACCTAAACTACAATAATTCTTTTACTGAAATAATTGATTTGGTGTGACTGTAACTCTACATATTTAACTAAAAACCTCCTCCATTAAGAAACTGCTGTAGTATTGCGGCTTTTAAACGTAATTTTAAAAAATACTTACTTGAATTACAAAAACGATAAATGTATAAGTTGATTGCTTTACTTGCTGTGCTAGTGTGGGTATTATGCTTATAGATGTATGTGTTCTGTTCTATAGTAAATATTTGTCCCGGTGTGCGGTCGATGCCACATCATTGATATTGAAATTCCCATCTCCAAATAAACTTAACAATTAGGTGCCTTTGAATTGTCTATATTTACCTACCACCCTTTCGAGACTTTTTTTAGTTTACAAGAAAATAAATCATAGCGTAGTCATGGCGTAGTAGTGCTCTCAAAAAAAAAAAAAAAAAAGATACCTAGGTAAACACGGAAGATCAGCGTCGGAATGTCTGCGACACCCGACACATGCTGAGGAGGTTGCCTTTTTAGTGTCACATTCTGTATTTTAATTTAAGCATGTAATTTATTTTGTGCCGCTAAATAAATCAGTTTTCTATTCTATTCTATTCTATAAAAACCTCGTTGATCCTCATTATGTGGCCACCCTAATATAGGATTTTTGGTGAATAAAATATACCAGTGAATTGTATTTAAGATAGAGCAGATAATTATGTATTTTATGTATTAAAGCCATACATAATTTCGAAATATAGGTCAGTAATCGACTTCAATTGACAAAAAAACTGAAGATACATAAAAATAGATGCATCTCAAAATGAGCTAAAAGGGGTATTACCATGCATTACCGACAAAATCATTTTTTTGCGATAAAACATTTCTTTTGAATCAGGACAGGATTAGTGTTTTTCCTTCTCTTTGAGCTATTAAGAGAAACGAATTCTCGAGAATAAACGAGCAAATATTTCGGATCTCTAAAGAATATCTACAAGATTCGCCAATTTCTGTAATGTCATTACTGTTTGCTGTGTGTAAAATTTTACATTTATAAAAAAAAACTATGTTTTAAGATTTTCTTGTAATAATTTCATTCCATTTCCAATACCCCTGTTCTATCTACTATAAGCTGTCTGGATCGATTCTCGTATTGTAAAATGTAGCTTACCTATTTTGTGAACTACTATTCCCAACATTTACGAGCTAAAATACGTTTGCTGCCCCATGGAAGCCCTAGGGAAGTGCGAAATATTACAGCCACAGCTTGAATTTTCCGAGAAAACTATATGGTTGGTAAATGTGACGGATTTTTCACCTTAAATATTGATGTGTAGGGTTGAAAATTGTTATTTCATACACATGTGACTGAATATCCGTTGACGGAAATAACGCGGCAAATGAACGCGAAATTGCATGCAATTAAAATTGGTGATGGAATAGAGAAGTTTACTTCCAGATTAATGGATAAGCGTTATTAGCGCAAATGTTTGTTTACACTTCGATTTGCGACAGCTAAGGTTTAATAGAAACTTACTATGAAAATACTTTTCTCACTTATGCTCCGAAATATTATCATTGCTTCGAATAATTAAAGCCCTCGCCTGCAGCTCGGGATCCTCGATAATGCAAAAGCTAACTTCCCTTTCTCAGCAGTAATGTTCTAGAGAAACTTCCTATAAAAATAACTTATCTAAGTTCTTATAAGTAAGGCTTTTAATTAAAAAAGGCTGTCCTATTTTTCTCTGTAAAATTTTTATGATATTTTCTTTAAAGATTTGGTATAGTTACTCTTGATATTTCCAAGTGACTATGGGCTTTTAATGCCCGAGATCATTTTGAATGATTATTTTTATGTTAAAAAACGTTGTTAGTACAATTATACTTTATTTTCATGCTTTGCCTATTACAAATGCGATTTTAAAACTATGTTTTAATTAGTCGAAATGTTCGCGTCTCGTAATTTAATTTCTAGAATTCGAAAGCACAGCTGAGTTTGGGAGGCAAAGTTAAACATGCCATAGTTTGCTCATTCAGAGCGACACAGGCGTTCCAGTAAAATCTGTCATACTTGCACTATTTCTAGAAGAATAACGTCGACTTTTTTAAATCTTACAAAATCTGAGTGTAATAGAACCGAAGCGAAGCAATAGGTATTATGTTACGGCCAAATACTCAAACGATTCTTAAAGTAAAGGAGACCTTAACTAAAGATTTAAGCTAAGAAGCCGTGGAGCTACTAATCATCTGCCCGAAGTCTGCCCGAGAGTCGATCTTTGAACTTCAGAGACCTTATAGTCTTCCAGTAACCATGGAGCCATAAAATGTGCAAAAAAATAGTGTGAAAAGAAATTGTGATCTGTTTTTGTGATTCCAATAAACAGCGTAGGTACGCTTTTTCTTATAAAAAAAGCATTTTTTTATAATTATCATTTCAGTAGGTACAATATTTTCGTTCAGCTTATTATAGAAATGACTGTGATATGAGCTAAGAGACACAAGGTTTTTGCCCGAAATTCTCATCGGGAAGAAATAGTCCGTTCATTTTCCCGTAACCCGTAAAATGAATGCCGACGACGTTATCATACAGGAAATTTAATTTACCATAAACATCACGCAACACTCGCTTTTTTCTTTCCATTTACGAGCATACCTATCTAGGTAAATAAGTTGCAATTCCATTTCGACCTTACTTAGGTGACTTTTAGATAACATCCCAATGTTGGAAAGGAATAGCAATAGATACATCATTGTCTGTTAGAGCACAAATAATAATTGCGATTTTTATCCCGGGACCCTTTTGGATTCATTTTGCGACTTAATTTCACAATTGACACTCGAATAGGGGATATGCATATTTTTGTTTAATCAAAATCAAAAGTATAATACGTGAGAAAATCAACTGTAATATTAAAACTTTGCTCTTGCATTTTTTCTCTCGCCGGAAACGCTCTATACAAAACGGTGACGTCACTTGTCACGTTTCAGGTGTGTTTCAGGCGCGTTTAATATAGAGTTGGCCAAGAATCTTCAATAAATAAATTCCCTAAATTTTGCCTTACATAAATATGTCATACAAAATATTACTTCATATTCGATATTCTATCTGACTGTTAAGTGCATTATATCCGAAAATAAAAATAAAAATCGTTTATTTTCCTCTAATTTCATCGTGTGATAAAACTAAAATAATTCATTTTTTCTGTTCCATCATGTTTTTATAAGTGTCCGCAGCGATCAAGCTCAAATTCATCAAAATCGGTGACTTGTGCCTATTCCCTGTTGTATACTACACTGACAATTACTGGCCAACGAGCGATTCAAAAAAACGGATTTTGGCTAAAAAAATGAGTAGACCTAAAGAGACTAACAAATAATAAAATGGATTGACTGTACAAATACTTAAGTTGTTTAGTTGTTTGTTGTCCTAAATAAATAAATAAAAAATTGGGCTAAGCCCCTATGGCTGTCCAAGCCAAAGTACGCCAGTACTATTTTATTCTGTAGCCGCAGTTTCAACGATATTTCCAAAACGAAAGCTATTTTTTCTGCAAACAAACCGAGACTAAACCTTACATGATTTTAGTCCCAAATTCCTGCCAGACCTGATAGATAGACACAACCAAAAGATAGAGTCAGGCCATTCCAATTTGAGCGAAAAATTCCGTTTTCAGCTATACCTCACTCGCCTCTCTCAAAACCAATATAGATTGCCTCTAAGTCGCCATTAAAGGTCATGGATAGTAGCCTTAAGACCACTGAACTGATAAGGTTACTAAAAGGCAATGCGTCTATTATAAAAGGCCAATGTTCTCCGATACCTGTAAAAGGTTTTCGACATGTATACCGAATAATAGCAGAACAATTATTAATTCACTTGAGCCCTGATTCAAATACTCTACTTAAAGTGCTTAAAGCTTTAAGCTAAAAGTAGGCAGTCGGCTATAAAATATCGTGTCGTCCAAGCTAAGCTAAGATAGTCGATTCTTTAAAAAAAAAATTTGCTACTTTTTAACGCACAAACGCGAGGTCTACAGCTCACTGAGCCACTAGTTTTTACCTATACCAAAACATTTCATAACATTTAAATAACATGTCTTGAGACATGTGATTAAATTGTGTGTTGTTTGATAAGGGACAGGAATTATCAAGATGAAAATAGTCAATTCTCAATGACGATAAAATCAAGTAATTTTAGTGTTGCCTATTTAACTTCAGAAACTAAACTTATTTTGTATTCTTTACAGAGTTTGATGGCGATTATCAAGTTCGGCTACGCCCTAGTCGTGGTCACGCTCCTGCTCATGATATGGGCATCACTATCGGGAGCATTAGAAGTAAGTACAAAGACCTAGACACTAAATAGAGAGAGCTCAGAAGACTAGCTTAGTACTAGTACGTTACGCTCTCGAGCAACGCACACATACAGTCCGTTTCTGAATTATGAAAATGAAGATGAGCACTACTTAAGAGGATTGTCAACCACGTGGTCTTCATACAAACGGCGATAACGTTTCCCACCCTCTAAACCTTAACCTACAGCAATGAATTTTTGGTATGTTTTTGAAATGCCTAAAAACTAGGGCTGTACGTTTTGATTTTTAAAATATTCATTGTAGATTTGAAAATATTGGCACTTCTGTGTTTTGTATGAAATCACTAAAATGCAAATATTTCGAAATCTATTATAGATATTTAAAAAATCAAAACGTACAGCCCTAGTATTTAGGCATTTCAAAAAAATACCAAAAATGAATTACTGTATTAAGGTTTAGAGGGTGGGAAAAGTTATCGCCGTTTGTATGGAGACCACGTGGTTGACAATCCTCTTAAGCACTATTTTTATATGCTTGGCATAAGTAACATTTGAGTAGTGCTCGACTTCAATTTTTCAATTCAGAAACAGACAAACAGCTCTCACTTATACGGAATCTCAAAACACTTCATTTTGTTAGTGAACTTCTTAAGTAGTAAAAAGTAAGTTACGTTTAAGTACTTATCGCATAAATGTTCTGTTGGTTTTCAGAAACCTTTAGGGCTAGTTTTGCAGGTTGCGAAAATTATGTTCCAGTTAACTTATCCGACAGATATTTTTTATAAAAAATCTATTCCGTTTTAAAAACCAGAAGCAAGTTATACGGAACCTGTGATACGAGGCCCTGGTAGCAAGCGTTTGTTTGCTATCTACGAAAAATTCCCTGAAGAATATAGGTACAAAAACAATTAAGTATTTACAGCCTATTGTTTAGTTAGTTACTAATTTCTTTTCCGATAAATTAGGTCACAGGCGTTTCGAGACATCTTAACGTCCATTATGGTGGATCACTTTTCTTCTATGTTTTTTTTTCTGTCTTTGTTAATCCATTAGCTGACAGTAAACACTCGCAGTTTCTCTTTAATTTTCAGGAAAAACAATATTCTTTACATTTAAACAACCATCGTAACATAGGTACAAGCTTTAAATTGGTTTTCCACTTTCCTGTTATATTATTAAATTATATTAAGTATTGTTCAATCAAAAATAATTCAAATCTTTAATTTAAAATATAATGGCTAATATTCTCCATAAGAGTTTGGTGTGTGTGTTGGTGTTGGACTGTTGGCTAAGTGTATAATGTAATAATCTGGTGTTGAAAACGGAAAATATAAAAACAATTTGAAACATGCAAAAAGCTTATTCAGCTTTAGGTCTTAGTTATCATTACAATGCAATTATTTTAGGCCAACATTCGGCTGAAATTGAAACGTCTCTATTCGTATATGAATTTAAGTTATGAATCTGGTTAAATTTCGTTGATTATGAAATTAGTTCTCAAACATTTACGTTGGCTAGACTCCAGTTTGCATATATTATGCTAAAATGTTCAAGGTCGTTATGAAATCTAAGCACGCTACTCTTTGCTATGACTGCTGAAATTCTGAATAGTATAAAGTTATTCATTTGATACGGGTACTAAGTAGTCGGTAGGATTTAAAACTTTTTTGGTACCTACTAATAAGTTAAGTGGCAAAAACATCAGGCTAGTATGCTAGAGCTTTCAACGAGATTTATTATTCAGATTTAAAATATATTTAATAATTTGTGTGAAAATAAGTAAGCGTGAGTGAGGCATGAGCATAATACAACTCTTTTTTTTTCAAATCGGTTCAGTAGTTTACAAGTAATCCTGAAAATACTATGATATTAAATCAACTTCCTTGACGATTTTGTTATTTATAAACCGAATAAGATGATTTTTTTGTTGGGAAAGGGATACCTTTGTGTAGTCTTTTTAACCGTTTAAAAAATGGAGGTATTCAGTTTGTATGTATGTATGTTTCTCCGCGATTATCTCACGTTTGGCTGAGCCGATTTTTCTAAAAAATTGGCTAGAGTACATCTTCCTTTTTTTTATTCTAAAAGCCCCACCCGACTTCAATAGACGTGTTTTATTATAACAATGATAGTGCGTATCTAATGATTTGTATATTATTTCTTGCTTTTTAGAGGCAGGTTTTTTGGAGTCGGTTTTTTTGTTTTTTAAACAATTTTTTGTGATCTATGATCAAGTTAAAAATATATCGTACATTTTCCATATTATAACGACGATTTTTTCTTATTCTATTTAAAACAAATTCTCTTAGACCTTGTATGTAATGTAATGTAATCCGAAGCCTAATCTACAATATAGTATGAAATAAAACACTTTTAACGGATACTAGCGCGGTTTTATTGAAAGTACTTTGGTAATTAGTTGGTATTTGGTTTGATTTTTGATTTTCCCGACGTTTCGGCACCTTTGCAGCTGCCGTGGTCACGGGGGACTGAAGCTACTTGTGAGCCTACCCTCAAGCGATGAATTTTTTAAAACGTTCAGAAATTAAAATTTATCAAATTTTTAATTAGTTTAAGTTTTGGTTTGGTTTTAATTTAATTTTATATGTTAAAAAGACACACTGTAAGATCTAATGATACGGTTAGTTCCTTTTGCAAATAAACTAATTAATATAAAAGACGGAGGTCGGCCTTCCTCTCCAAGTTTTCTTTCGCCATTTCTTTCTTGGAGGGGCCTCCCAATTTTTGAAATGGTAGTAGTTTCAGTAGATTCTCTCTTTTTAACATATAAAATTAAATTAAAACCAAACCAAAACTTAAACTAATTAAAAATTTGATAAATTTTAATTTCTGAACGTTTTAAAAAATTCATCGCTTGAGGGTAGGCTCACAAGTAGCTTCAGTCCCCCGTGACCACGGCAGCTGCAAAGGTGCCGAAACGTCGGGAAAATCAAAAATCAAACCAAATACCAACTAATTACCAAAGTACTTTCAATAAAACCGCGCTAGTATCCGTTAAAAGTGTTTTATTTCATGTCTAGTGAGCGCGTAAGCTTGAGAAGTGAATACAATATAGTAGTTAAGAAGTTCGTCTCGAATCGCAAACGCATGAAGATCTTCGCCTGAACTTTCTGACACAAAGTAAGTATAGTATTCTGAGCACGAACATTTTAATGGCACTTATCGAACCTCGCTAAGAAATATTTTCGTGTGGAATTAAGAATTCTATCGGTACCACCCAAACAATGTTAGATAAGATTTTTTATATGTTTATGCTATGTATAATTCAAATCATACAGATGAAACAAACATACACTTTCTAAAACTTGATGCAAAAATGTATTAAATGATTTAACCAGAAATTAATGTTTAATATATCAATGGAAATCATTTCAAAGTCTCCTTTCGGGATTATTCGTAGTCCCATAACCAATAAACTTAATTTCGCGGTTAACAGACTTTATTACGGTCAGGCAGGTGGGATATTTGTAGTGGGATCTCTCGGCGCTCGTTTTACACTCAGCCGGGTCCTTTTATTGAATAAATTGGAAATATTTTTAAAGGAATTTCAAACATTTGAATTTCCACATGACTTACAAAAAAACTGTGTATTGTTATTTAGTGTAAACGAGATCAATAATAATCTGCTTTTTATGATCGCTAGACTACAAGTTTTTACTTTAATGCTCACGCAAAAATCGATTGCTATGCAAAAGGTAGGAAAGCATTACTTGAATTGGGATAGGTAACTTACTTACCGTAAATGTATCTAAAATTTTACTAACGTACTTTGACTACGGCTTTGGGACTCGTTCTGTTGGCATTCAAGAATAACTATAGACTAGGGAGAATAAATAACTACTTATGCTGACACTATTCAAAACAAAGACATGTAGGTATCATCTTCACATAGAAATTCTTTACACCTCTCTCGAAGAAACCTTACTTAGTATTTTGTTTAGTAAACCTCTGGCCCTCTGACCATAACTAAATCGATATTTTTGAATAAAAACACGTCTCCCAAATCTTTACTCTCTTCCAGATCCACGTAGACACAGGCCATCCATCATGCCTGTTCCAAGCTCTCTGCACCTGTTCCAAACCCGCAGGAGACCTGGGCATCGTGACCTGCAACAACGTACCCCTGCTGAGGGTACCCACCATACTGAACAGCAGTAAAGTCTTCACGCTCCAGCTCACTGGCAACCATATTAAGGAGCTGGAACCTCAGTTCTTTCAAGCTACTGGTAAGGAAGAAAACAATTCAGTTGATGATAATGGTTTAAAGCAGCACGAGATACTATTTTTTTTTTAGTTTTACTGATATCGGCGATGATAACAGGACCTTAACAAGATGTGTTTAGTAAAGAAAGACCTTCGTTTTTTAAGTCTATCTTTAAATATTGCTCTTTCAATACCTCTCGATCACTTGATATGATACATTCATTGATGAAAGTCAAACTAAGTCAAAACATTGATGTTATTGTTTAAATGTATTGGTGTACACAAACGCTGGTGAATCAATAAATAAAATAAAACATCTATGGCTGGCACAAATTGAAATCTTGCACAAAAATATCTACACTTGTTTGAAGCAACATGAAAACAATAATTTCACTTTATTCCAGGAATATACAGATTAGCTATAAACCAGAACCCATTGGAGACAATCCATGAAGAAGCTTTCTACGGCTTGGAGAAGTCACTATGGGAATTAGAACTTCGAGAGGACAAACTGATAGCCGTGCCCAGTCCCTCACTGCGGAATCTACAGAGGCTCAGGCTTTTGGATTTGTCAGGTAAGCATGGAAGCCTTGGCGTCTTTTGATTTCAAGCCGACAGTAGCAACGCGGAACTCAGTGGCGTAGGGTCCATATAAGCCAATTTAGGAATTGGCTTAAGTAGGTATATGCTTAATAGGTATCGGCTTACCTTTTAGAAATATCATCCCACTAATGCAATATGCAGATATTTTTTTTTGTATATCGAACCCTTGCCACTGGAGGTACTAATACCAAAACGACGCCTTCCCCCTTTAGTAGGTAAGTATTACAAAATGCACACGCACTTGTCTTAATTATTGTAAAGTCAAAAAACAAATAAATGTTATTAATCAAAACACAACTTTTAACACAAAATAGGTAGCTTGTGAATTTTTTTTATTATTTAAAGCTGCTGGCTAAAGTTATTCTTTAACATTTCCAAAGATTTTAATACCATCGTAGAATCTAGGCATTGCCATGGACTGCAACCTTGCTAAACTTATTTATTTATTTATTTATATACTCTTTATTGTATACACACAGAACAAACAAGTAACAATACAAACATAAAGGAGACATACAAATGGCGGCCTTATCACTAAAAAGCGATTTCTTCCAGGCAACCTTGGGATGGACAGGAATTAAGATAAATGTGATGGGGTAGTTGGACATGTGCAAATTTAATAAAGTAATAATAATAATCCTACTAAACTCGAATAACTACATGTTATTCGAGTGTTAACTACACTTGTCGATGATAATCTCAAAACGTTAAACTTCTTCACAGGCAACGAAATAACAGATGTATCCGGCGACGATTGGAGGAACTTGGAGAGTACTCTGCAGACGTTGATCCTGGCTGACAACTCCATTGCCAATCTACCGCTGGATGCTTTCTCGGGGTTGGAAATGCTAGAGACGCTCGATCTTCATGGCAATCACTTGACTGTCCTTGAAAGTGGCGTCTTCAGAGACGGCATGAGCAGGCTGAATAGGGTAAGTTATTATTCCCCCATTGAAGTCGATAAGCGCTCAAACAGAAATTGAATTCAAAATATCCTGATGTGACAGTCTTCTTCCGTATGCCCGCTTTATGTGAAAGAAGTTACATACCAAAATCCATGAAGTGAACTTCATGAGTGAATATTCAAACACTTTAAGAAAACTGGCGGATTTTGGAATGTAACTTCTATTCTCTGAAACACCATCAGTTTGCAGATTCAGAATCCTACTAATATTATAAATGTGAAAGTTTGTGGGTTTGGACGTTTAGATGTTTGTTCCTCAATCACGCAAAAACTACTGAACGGATTTGGTTGAAATTTGGCACACAGATAGTAGATAGCCTAGTTTAAAACATATAATACTTTTTATCCCGATATTCTCACGGGAACGGGAACCACGCGGGTGAAACCGCGGGCGGCCGCTAGTACTCAGTAAAAATGAAAAAATCGTTTAACAACAAATTGTTTGTATTGATCGTGGTCTGTAAGTAATATTATTGAAAGTCATCGATCCTTTCAAATTTCCAGCTCCTTTTGGGAGATAACAAGCTAACCCTCATTCCGTACGAGGAGATTTCCCCGCTTCGGCAGCTTCGAGTCCTGGACCTGTCAAACAACGTGATCAAACAAGTGCCTCCCGTGCATGAGCTCAACGGCATCAGACTGTCGTTGGATTTACTCAAGTAAGTACAATTACAATGACACTTAGGTATTCATTAGAATATGGTGTTACGCTAAACAAACTGTGAACTGAAAACCGGTAGATACTTATTATTAAGACTCAGTAGTAGAGATACCCCAGAAAAAAAAGAATTAGTATAATTGATAATAATAATAATGATAAAACACTTTATTGCACCCAAATACAGTACACATAGTAAACAGGAAAATACAATGATATTGATTTGAACTAGAATTAATAGTCCTCGCAATGTAGAAGAGTGTTAGCTAAAATCAATTTTAGTTATCCTAATTCCAAAAAAGTAAACTGTTGTTACAATAGTCATCGTTATTCAATAGGTACAGTAACGTTTATAAAATGATGAATACAATTTAGAACTTTGGCACGCTAAAAGCTATTATATTTTGAACAGAAATCAACTACAACAAAGTGAAAAAGTTCTTAACTGTATAGGTACATATTTTTATACGAAAAGCAGCATTCAAAAATTGACCCCAATTAGTTGCCCAATAGTCCATTCATATCAAGAAAGAAACTCAATCAAACCTTCGAAGTTTTATTGAGATCCAGACCCTTCGGAGTTGTGTCGTAATTTTCATTATTTGCATTGTTTTTCTGGAAGCGGCTTGGCGCACGGCCAAGTGATCCCGTGTTATGATCGCGACTAAAGGCCTGCTCAAATCTGAGCGGTATCTACCGGTGGCGGTAACGATATCCCGATGGGTACCTATGCGGATAACGTGCTGTTTAAACCATAGCGGTACTTACAGCTACCGGAGGCGGTAAAGCTCCGCCGGTAGCGGTAAAGATGGCACGCGACGCGAGCGCTGAGGCCGGGCAGAGGAGTAAAAGTTTCGCCGAGCCGAGCACGCGGTACGTACCGCGTACCCATCCGGTATGCGGTTCCGGTTTCGCGACGGCTCTGCGAAAATTCCATACAAATTACCGCGCGGGATATCGCTCGGGTATTACCGCTACCAACGGCGGTAGTAGATACCGCTCCGGTTTGAGTAGGTCTTAACTGACTTATTGTTTGCAGGTTGGACAACAACGTTATCACAGCCCTGCACCCCAGTTCGTTCAAATTCTTCAATATTTTGAACACCACTATTTTAGATGGAAATCCCATTTTTACAATAAGGGTAAGATTATTTCAACTATTTTTTGAAGTTCAACGTTTTTTTTATCCGACTGCAAGACGGGTAAAAATGATTTTACTGTCGTCTTTTATTAAGTTTCGAGGAAACACAAGAGCTGTGTTTTAATCCTTTTTTCCCCACTGCTCAAACATTTTAACAAACGTTATTTAAATACAGTATTTAATAGGTACTTAGTTCTACTTTTCCAGATTAAGCATAGTCGGTCTAGTTTTTATTCATCTCATCACAGGTGCTCGTAATGATTTTATCTGAATAAAAAAATAAATATTTTTGATGGTGAGAGAGAACGTCCATGTCTTTTGTGCACAAAAGTTAACTATTCTTCAAAATTTCGAGTTTTCCACATCGGCCATTTTTAATTTCCCAATGTTGGGGCACAGGCCTTCCTAATGGGTGGATAATTAGGATGGGCCATGACCCACCACGCAGGCCTAAAGCGAAATGCAGGGCCAGGCGCTAAATCACTACGCCATCGCCACCGAGCTCCTCGAGAAATTTTGAGTTTTGTTATGCTCAACGGGATAGTGCTTGGTCTTCACCTCACCTGATGTTAATGTGACGATAAGGCCGAAGCTATGGAAGCGCACTACACCCGGAATCCTCATCACGGAGGATCTGGCTATCTTACCTGTAACTGCCGAATCACTTTTTTAATTGTTGTTATAGCGTCAGACTTAGGTAATATGGTGGTAGCTAGCCAGGCGGACTTGAAATAAGCCCCACCACCAACCAAACCGAGTACAAATTGTACCCCCCTGGGAATCGAACCCGGGACCCCTGCGTCTTACACGGTTGGGCGAACCACTAGACCACAGAGGCGGTTAATTTAAAAATACTTAATTTACAGGAAGACGCTTTCCGTCATGCCAAGATCAAAACCCTCTCCCTCCGCGACTGCGGCATCATGGACCTGTCCCCCGCCTCCTTCGCCGGCCTCGAGAACAGCCTGCAGAGCCTCGACCTCTCAGAGAACAACCTCACCATGATCTCCAAGTTCATGCTCAACAAACTCGACTCACTTAGGTTCTTGTACTTGAAAGAGAATAAGGTGAGAATAAGCTTTGATTATGTACCTGTATACAAAATAACCCCTATTGCTGATTAAGGTAGATAGGGACTCTGAAATGGCGAATAAAAATCAGCTGTTTCATACATTTTGATAATTGTGATTTCAGTGTTGGTCTCATACACAGAGGAAATAATCACTACGTTTTAAGAGACGGGACTAGGTAATGGCAAAATGGAATCAATTTAGTCTAAAATCTAGTGCCACCTTTTCAGCACAAAAGTCAAATTTACGTCATATAACAGAAGTGCCAACATGGCGAACCGAATAGCGCGCTCACAGCGTTTATCGATAATTATGTGTGGCATTGTGGTAGGCTCTCGGATAATTTATCGATAAAAATAAAAAATAAACATAAGGTGCCATAATGAAAGTTGTTCAGTTTGATGGTCCCACAGACTCTATACTTGTTAATCTTGTTATATAATCTGTGGATGGTCCCTAATCCCTATCAACCATATTCGACATTGAGGGTTATTTTGTAACACGTTGTATAATCAAAGTTTTTAAGCAAGATTGAATCCCTCCCTCTCATAGATATAGTATATTAAAAGGGGTAGATGCGCTACCGAGCGACCGGGTGTAAGGGATAGATATATTATGACGTCAAAATATGGGGTTGCCATGATCAGAAAAGGTACCCTTAACGGGGTAGCATCCGTTAATGTGCAGATTACTAGTTAAAGCACGGAAATCGTCTACTTTAAGAAAAATTTCGGTACTATTATGTATTCTGTGCTTTAAGAGGATTGTCAACCACGTGGTCTCCATACAAACGGCGATAACGTTTCCCACCCTCTAAACCTTAACCTACAGCAATGAATTTTTGGTATGTTTTTGAAATGCCTAAAAACTAGGGCTGTACGTTTTGATTTTTAAAATATTCATTGTAGATTTGAAAATATTGGCACTTCTGTGTTTTGTATGAAATCACTAAAATGCAAATATTTCGAAATCTATTATAAATATTTAAAAAATCAAAACGTACAGCCCTTGTATTTAGGCATTTCAAAAAAATACCAAAAATTAATTACTGTAGGTTAAGGTTTAGAGGGTGGGAAACGTTATCGCCGTTTGTATGGAGACCACGTGGTTGACAATCCTCTTAACTGACTCGACCAGTTAATCTGCAGATTAACGGATTCCGTACTTTAACGGTAACATACGTATACATAGAATAGAAATGGAAATAAACTTTATTCGCAGTAATTGTGGTACAGCAGAGATATTAATAAAATGTTTAGACAATTCGCCATTTCCAGCATGCAAAAACTCAGTATAATTATAAATGGTATTAAGAAAAATAAAAACACGTCTTCCCTGCTAAAATCGAACTAAAGTTAAATAACAATCGTCATTGCAGTCGGGACGGGAGTACACAACTGCCCTGCTAAAAAAAGAGAGATATAGTAAACTAGCTGGGGTTCGCTCAGGTAGTTGATATTGAGATTGTGTGGTTAATGGAATAAAAAGATAAACTTTAAATTAAAACAGGTAAAGTCTTTATTAAACGTTGGAATACAGAACTTTTTTTATTAACGTTAGTTTTTCTGTTTTTCGGAAACAATTTTTTTCAAAATGTTTTGAACAAATTCGTGTGTGGCACCCAATTCTTTTTTCCATTTGCTTCTATCCATTTTTCACGAGTTTTATCTTCCGTCGGAAATCTGGAAAAATGAAATCGCTAGAAATTCCCTGAAATATGGGGTAATTTTTGGGGAAAATTTTCTATATAGTAGGCATCCGGAAATCGAATTATAAACCTACTGATTTTAGTGGACGTCAAAGCTAAGCTGACTTCTAGTATTACGTAGATGTACGCAATTTTACCGGTTTGCATGTCAAATGTTTACGAGGTTATTTTTAGAAATAATTTTTAGATTTTGCCTATTTATCAGGTATTTCATGATATAACTAATGATTTAGCTCAGAAACTTGGTTCCTGTGAGATTTGAGAAAGAAATACGTGATCAAAATATTGAAAACAGTGTACTTACGCATGAAATGTAACACCCGCTTATTTTCTTTGATTGTTGCTTTTGCAGCCAAATATCGAACACCCCACCATTTTGTATTCTAGACACAAACACAACACATACGATTTATAATAAATCTTGGGTATCAATTAGGTAGTAATCCACAAAACCTTTAATTTCTTTGGCACTCTTGACAATAACCCCACTTGTTTGTTTTGCTTACTTGAACTCTGCCTATAACCCAACCATGAAAAAAAGTCCGGTCGGTGATAGAGAGAAAACATGACACTCTTCTCTATTTCCTCCTATAGGAATCTCAATAAGACGATCTCGCTCTATCAAAGCATGTCAGACCCTTGCTCCCTCTACTCTTTTTTAACGAGGGCTTTTCTCTTTTCTAAGTCACATTTAAAAAATAAAAAAACTTCGAAGCTTAATAAAAAAATCACATTGACATCCCATAAACTTATTGAAACTATGTGACACCCATTTTTACCAACGCCATCTATCGAGCCTACAGTTTTTTGTCATAGTGAAAAGCCCCACTGTCGTTCATTATACAAGTAGGTACAAGTAATCATTATGCCAAAAGGCCATTGACCTGAATTTTTTATTTCAAAAGGCGCAATATAGCTTGACCATAAACATTATTTGATGTCCTCCATGCTAATAGTATATTTCCGTAGTAGACAACAAAAAAAAACATAAGGTTCTATTGCAAAGTTCCATGTAAACATCGTATGAAATAATATAGTAGGAAATAATATACCCCCGGGTTATGAGGTAATTAGGTAGGTACCTACTTTATCGGAGGGATCCACAGTATTTGGTTTTAAAGTAAGAATATTTACTTTAAACCATAGGTACCTACCTCAGATACCGGGGGCACAGTATAATATCTATACTGTGCCGGGGGTTAAGTTTGTATTTTTTTTATTTACTTTGTACAATTATTATTTGTTTTGTTTGTAGGTGGACATCAACTTGCTAGCAACGAATACTCCATCAGATTACGCAATGACTGCCTATAATAACTTCCAATACAAGTTATTCTATTTAGACGTAAGTGGTGCCAGCTCGATCGAAATGGGCCTGCAAGATGTTAGAAGGTAAGTTTTATCTACCAAAGCCTAAAAAAGATTGTTTATAGAAATTAATTTAAAGAGTTCATCATATTCTATAGAAAATTTGGTACAGCAACACCTCAAGTTATACCAAACAGTTAAAAATTCCGCAATTTATTTTGAACCTTACTTTATTTAAATTAAAGTATAAAATTGATTGAATTTGATTACCCTGCGTAGTAGACCAGCTTGCACTTTTACTGTTCCTAATGTTGGTAGGTTTTGCCATAACTAAAATGTTTGGTTCCATCTTCCAGAATGCGCTCCCTCCGTTATCTAGCAGTCGGCAAGCTAATAAGGAAGAGTATACGAGCCGAAGACTTCCTAGAGTTCGGAGTAGACCTGGAAGACCTGAAGATATACGGCAGCACCATCACCAGGATAGAGTCCAGCGCATTCCAGCACGTGAGGACGATCAAGACGTTGGACCTTTCAGAAAACGACATCGACTTTATTGATCCCTTTGCTTTTGCTGAGGTAAGAACGAAATGGAAATTTTATACCCAATTTTGAAGTGTTTAATGTCTTAAACTCACTACTTATCAGAGGACCAATACTTTCCTTCTGAAATTAAAATTCAAGACCATTTCAATAATATGCAGGGTAAATGACGGAATCTGTAACGATCAGTAAATATTGTAGAGTACCTACTTCAAGATAAAGAATGGGCATCGGAAAACATCAAAAACAATCGTTTACATACATTAGAAAACAAAGACAATAACAAAAAGTAGTTTGGCCCTAAAAGTCATTTACAATTTCAACTTTATTGCAATGAAATAAATGTCAACGTCATTTTTATGAAAAACAAAAACACAATTACCATTATTTATCTTGACGTACTGTATTTTGTTTTATTTTTCATGAAAATCTTTGCGATATTTTCCACTCTATCTATTCAACATACTTTACGACGTGATTCACGTGATGTTGTTTAATCCATGGGAAATGTAACTGGGGAAGTAATTAATCTTATCACTCAATTTTTAGTTACACAGCCTAACAACGTTGAAAATTATCAACGGTTTAGCGGATGAAGTGAGAATCCTCCCGTTCGAACCACTGAAAGCTCTGATCGAGCTGCAGTATTTGGACCTCAGCAACAACAAACTGAAGAATGTTCCAGACACATCCTTCCACTTCCTGTACAAATTGAAGTATCTCAACTTACAAGACAACGCTATTGATCATTTCTCTAAAGGAACTTTGCAGGTAAGTCTTTATATTCAGCGACATTTAAAAAACACCTGCCATACATACGTAATCGATTGTTGTCTCTCTCTTGTCTTTTATCTTCGAAAGTATCAGTCTTCGGTACCACACCATACAACAAGTACAGTCTTCGGTCTCGCTTAAATCGTGTATGGGGATCTGCCATTATTCTTGTGAAGACCAAAATAACAATTACAAAATATGTAACAATTATTTATAAGAAGTGTTGAAACATTAATATAGTTACCTACCTATTTTTCTTCACAGGGTGACATCCACAGTCAACTCCAAAGCGTTTGCCTCTCACACAACTCCATGCAGCAAATAGTACAACACACATTCGTCGAACTAAGGGAACTACAAGAAATCCTGATAGAGGACAACCTCATAGAAACGATACAGAGAAGAGCCTTTACCAATCTCGACAATTTGAAGGTCATAAAAATGAAAGGGAACAGAATTTACGAGATCTCTGAAGAAGCTTTCCAGAATATACCTGCACTTAAAGAGTGAGGATACATTTTAATACCTATAATCTTTTTGTTTTTTTTAATCAAGTTATACTTACTTAAGACTCAATCTGCACAAGGTTTGAGATCGACGAAAAAAGCTCTAATGTTCTTGACTTCAGTTTGTGATTTTTATTTGTGTGTTTATTGTAATTTGTAATGTCGTCAATTTACCAGTCTTGCAAAGCTAACTTAAGACTTAATTAGCTTTTATGTATTTCGAATTGATACATAATATTCAATCAACCATCTGTTTTGATGTTACTTGCTATTATTAAAACCTTTACCAGAATAACTGACTCTACTACTCTCGTTTCAGGTTAGACATATCGTTCAACCAGCTGAACACCTTCAAGTTCTCCATCTTCGACCAGGTGGGCTCCGCCACGGCGCTCAAAGTCAATGTTTCTTACAACATGATGACTTCCCTGACCGATTCCAACGCAGTCAGTTTCTTCTCAGCTAATTTCTACCAACCGAAACCACAGAGTAAGAAAACCTTTTAATTTACTTTCATTTTATCAGTTATTGTAAGTTTACACAGACGATTGTCGAAAAGCGTGATGTTTGACTTGACCGCATATTATATGGCTATAGGATCTTGTAGATATATGATTTTAAGACGCCGTAGCGATTTTGCCGCTGACTGCAGCTGTCTCGCTCGCACATTTCTTGTTTTCTCAAGATTTCTTAAATTTTAGTGCATAATTGAAAAATGTGTCTCGGCCACTTTTCGCAATATAAGATTACGGATATTTCAACAAATATTTCAGTTTCGAGTTGTTCGAACTTTTTGTGAAGTTATCGTATTTTCCAGTTCAAATAACTGTTAGAAACGATAACTTTTGTACTTTAGCAACAAAATGTAATAATAATAATTTAAAATGTCTGTACTGTAATCTTATATACTTAGCGAAAAGTGGCCGAGACACATTTTTCAATTACGCACTCCGATTTAAGAAATCTTGAGAAAACATGAAAATGTGCGAGCGAGAGAGCTGTAGTCAGCGGGCCGCAGCGACAAAATCGCTACAGGCTCTTAACAGAATGGTAGAAAGATAATTCTCCTTGAATGAATTTAATTTTTTAAATGACTAGATATTTTGGGAAAAACTACTTTTCTATTGGTTTCTATGGGTTCTTGGTTTTCATTGTATATTATTTTTACATTGGAAGTAAAAATTGCTTGTTGCATGTTGTTAGATTTGATTTAATACAGTTCATATGTTTTACGTTTTCTTTTCTTTTTGCTTCTGCTTAGGATTTAATTCCAAACAAGGCAATCCTGCGATAGAAGGTAAACTATGCTTTATTCACTTTATTGAGTTATCTTCTTTTATTTCTTTCTTATATTTTTCTTCTTCTTCTTATTTTACCCATGCAGACTCAGAATCATCTGAAGAAATCATACCATTTGAAGAAGGTGATTTAACCGTTGCATTTTGTCCGTCCGTTTTAAATGTACAATTGTCATCTCATCATGTTTTTTGGTAAACAAACCATTCTAGGATTTTCTTATCCTCAAATTAATGTACCTATGCGAATCGCGCTATTATTTATGTATCATTTTCTCCTAACTCCCTATTGCGACATTTGCGACCAAGGTCCAAGTACCTTACGAAATGATTTTTGTATTTATATTATACTTTTAAGCTAACTACTTATTTATTTATTAAATGTATCTTATTACCAGTTTGTTCTATGGAATTCTTAAAATATCACGTATTACAACAGATTCTATTTGATTTTACAATTTGTACAATTTCTATTTGATTTGACAATATTTGATTTTTATTTCAGGCCTCGGCACCGTATCTGTTAACATCAGAGTATTGGATTTCTCTCACAACAATATCACATACATAGCACCCTATTACTTCAGGTAATATTATTATTTTTGTACCTAATTAGACTCGGCTATTAAAATTGGCATTTTGTCTTGAAAATATTAATAAAAACAGATATTTAATAGAAAAACATATTTACAGACATGCAGATTTCACCTTGGCGGAATTATACTTATCCCACAACTTGATCAGAAATATCACCAGAGAAGTATTTGGATCTCTTGCGGCGTTACAGTATCTGGATTTGTCACATAATTTGATCTTCCACTTGGAATATGACTGCTTTGCAAGAGCTAAGGCTTTACAAGTAAGTGCAATTAGATCCGATGGCAGAAGTCTTGAAACTGAACTAAATTTTTACTATCAACACGCGGTTCTTGTATACGAAAGTAAAGTGTTGCTCTATAATAACATTAATGACAAAGAAAGTGGCTCCCCCATTATTTTCTACTAGTTTTGCCAGACTGTAAATGGTTTACAGTTACGAGAGTCTTTATTTAAAGCCGCAGGTTTCGATTATTTGTATTCTTACATCTGAAAAACATTTACGGTGTTAAACACCTGTTTAACTTAGACACTGTTTAAATGTGATACTGTCACTTTTTTGAAAATATTGTTTAAAAGATGCAGCATCACATTTAAACAGTGTCTAAGTTAAACAGGTGTTTAAAAACTTTCTCTCTTCGACGGTCGTATGTATAAAATCTAGCCATCCTCTAATAAACAATAGTCTGCTTAGAACTTACTTATCACCCCTAGATTCTTCCAATAATTTTTACTTGCGTGAACTTACTTTATCACGTTTGTTGTCGACATCGACTCATTAACCATGAATCCCACAGATAATAGATTTCTCCCACAACTTCATCACCGAGCTACCAGTGGAAGTGTTCCGGGAGATGCAGCCGCTGATATCGCTGGATCTGTCCAACAATCGCATCAGGAACCTCGCCGATAACCTGATTGCATCTCCACTTCTGGAAAGGTTCGTAAATAAACATCTCTCATCCATTACATTAAAATCTGTACTTAGTTCGGTTGGGTAAGGGTCGGTCATGGGATGGGTGACCAAAAATTTATTATTTCGAGCTCCTCCGTGGTTCGGAAGGCACGTTAAGCCGTTGGTCCCATCTGCATTTGCAGTCGTTAACACCCACCAATCCGCATTGGGCCCGCGTGGTGGGTTATGGCCCATCCTCCTTACCACCCATAAGGAAGGTCTGTGCCCCAGCAGTGGGGACATCAAAAATGGCTGATGGACTGTACTTAGTTAGCGTATAAAATCAATATTTTCCATTTTCAACTAAATGCATTTTGATGTCTTTTATTATTTTACTCTTTAAAGACAATAGCAATAGCTACGGTATAAATGTTACCCGTGGATTAAGGCCCTCCGCAGCGTTAAGCGGGATCCCGTCGCGGGTACACGGCGCGGGAATATAGATTGCTGGTATTTATGACGGACAGATGCTTGCAGTGCATTTCATGAGTAAGCTCTAATCTATGTCGCCCCCCGCGCGTGTCCAGCTTAACGCTGCGGAGGGCCTTAATGTTTTTAAATGTTACCCGTATATCAAACTCTACCTTACATATTTTGCCTGCTTATGTTACTTTTGACCATTTTAAAGAAGTCATTTCTTCCACAGATTGGACTTATCTAACAACTACTTATCAAGAGTGCCAACAAATTGTCTGTCCCAAGCATCTGCAGCGAGCCTCATCGAGCTGGATCTGAGTGGGAATACTATACCCGCCGTATCTATGGCCGATTTTGTTCAACGGTTTAGGGTGAGTTTGTCTGTTGTTTTGTCCTGATTGAGATTTTGTAATTTTGTGCTTTACTATAATTATGATGAGTTTGGTTATCACTAACAGCTCGATTTGAATTTTATTTGATGATGTGTTGCAAGATTTTTTGTTAGATATAACTATTTTAACACGTATGCACATGTTACAAAACTGGATTTCATTTATCAGGCTATTAAATTCTGTTTACATTAATTTTAAATTTAGTTAAAATAAAAGCTTAAATTAAGCTTACAATAATACAGAAATGTATATTTACAACATTTCATTAATTATTATGGTAAAATCATCAGTGGTTGCTATTGAATTATCAAAAGTTGAAAACGATTTTACTATACTTTTTAATTCAATAACTTTCCTAAGCTAAATTCAATATGGTATAAAAATTCTTGCAACAACTAATCGCTGCGGAGCTTCTAACGCTCAGAAGCCAAAATTGGATATACCGTACTAACAAGTGTAGTTGGCCAGTGTGTGGTAGTTAAGCTAACGTGGTATCAACTCCCTGCATGTCCAGAACCCAGAGCAGGCTGACTCCTGGCCCGAGGAGCCGGACTACAGCGACGAGTATATGTACCACACGGCTAGGAGAGACCACACCAGAGTGTTCCATCAAAAAAAACAATACCCGCAAAATATCCTGTACAAGGTAGTTATAGTTGATGTTATAAATGAAGTCGAAGGACCTTTTATCGAAAACCTTTTTCTAGAAATCTGTTTAAAATTAGAAGCCATAAATACTTAGGCAGTAAAAAACAAAACTGCAGATGAAATTCTTAGGATCTACTTTTTTCCTTGATAGCAATTGTTTTTTTTATGATTGGCATTTATTTTCTTCTAGACTTCCACTTCATTTGTTGTTAGAACGTAGAATCCATTGCAACTTGCATGTCTTCCCCTGTAGCATAGCTAGCCAATAGTTTTGCATTATTATTTAGTTTTTTTGCATCTTGTTTGGTTGGTGTTTTATCTTAGTTTTGATTACTATGTTAAGTCATTAAGAATTTTTCATTACATTCATTACATTCTTTGACTTAATTTCTAGATATTTTTTCTCTACTATCAAACTTAAATGTTCCTATCGCACCTTTTTTTGTATCCTCTGAATGTTTCACAGTGGCATCTTTTTTCAGTCTTTGATGAGCTTGGATCTGTCGGACAATCATCTTGTCCGTATTGAAGGCGGAACCTTTGCGGCTCTCCCGAGGTTGAGATGGTTAGACCTTAGCAATAATTCACCGTTCAACGGTGGCGAAAGAGGTACTACAGTGTTCAAAGGACTGGAGAGAAGACTCTTCCATTTGGGACTGAAGAATGTTAGCATGATGACTGTAAGTCCATGTTCGTTTGAAATATTTTGTCAATAGTTTTTTTTTACTTTTTATTTACTTTCTACTTTCTGTTTTATGTTCAATTGGTTTACAGAATCGTAGCTAAATTGTTTATTTTTTTAGGTGCCTTCCATACCTTTACCAAAATTGAAGAGTTTAGATTTATCATACAATAATTTACCTTCAATTCCAATTGAGATGACGTCAAATTTGACTCGTATAAGAAAATTGGATCTATCTTTCAACGATCTATCAACAGTGCCAATGGTAAGTATTTAAATAATATTATTGTTTTAAGATGATACACAGTTCTGTTTCACAAGACGTTTTCGATAACAAAGTGTTTTATCCTTGTTTACTTATCAATGTAATTTGGATTTGCATCCAGTCTTGTAATAGGTTGTCTAGCCATATTAATAAGTTTGTTTTATAATATTTTAGGCTATTCAATCTCTGGACCATCTACGCTGGTTATCACTGTCGGGGAATCCTGTAACAGCTTTGATGAACAACAGTTTGTATGGGGCATCGCCTCGCCTCGAATATCTCGATGTGACAAAACTTCGCTTGAGGATTTTAGAGGTAATTCCTGGTGACCTTGGTCTGATATTTCAAATTTGGAGGTTTATATTCAAACATACATGTTTAGCTTTAACGGAGATGTTTTTTTAAATATTTCCAAAATGGGTATTCTCAATAAAGTCAAGACAAAGAAATTATAAGATAAACATCTTTTAATTAACAAAATATTTTCTATGTTATTTTCAGCAAGGAGTTTTTGGTAAAATGTACTCTTTGAGAACTCTCAAAATATCGACTTATCCAGAAACAAGGGAGTTCAACATTCCAAGGATGCTCACATACAACGCCGCTTTAAAGAATCTTTTCATTGATGTCGACTACTACCAAGAGTTTGGCAAAGAAATGAGTGCTCAGTTGCCTTGTAAACTAAACAATATTACCATATCTGGAAAGGCACTTAAATACCTTTCGCCTTATCTACTAATTGTAAGTACCTATACAAAAAGTAAAATATTTTGTGCTTTCAGATTTAATAATTTAATAATGTCAAACCTCCATCTTTACAGGGTGTTCATTCGAAAGCATTAAGGCTGACTGTTTTTAATACAAGTATAGAGGAAATAGGGAGTGAAGTGTTCTGGAAGCCAGGCCGAGTAAGGAACCTGACTTTGGACGTCAGGCACAACTATATAATGAGAGTGGCCAACCCGGGACTCAAGGAGTGGCCAGGAGTCCCAAATAATTTGTTCCTTCACGATATTTATGTTGCTGACAATCCATTAGTATGCGATTGTGGTGTTGGGTAAGAAACTCTTCAATTTTTACAATGTTTTGTAACTGTATTCGGTCATGCGTTTGAGTTCAATCTATATAAGGTTAATTTAATCAGAATTTTCAACATTTTATGCATGAACAATAAAATACAATCATCATATTTGATCCTTAAAATACTTACAAAAAAAATTATGGTATAATCGTAAATTATAAGTACCTACCAATAGCATATAATAAATAAAAACAGAATTTTCTACATGAATGTCAGACTTCCTTATGTGGTAAATATTTGAATTGAAAGGTCTTATTAAAGCTCGCGCTCTCACTTAAATAAGACGTTATTTCTTTTGTTTTTTTTATTCCCCAAGTAAAACACCTGAAAACTAAAATTTGCGATATATTTACAGATGGATCGAATCTTGGGATAGAAAGAGAAGACAGTATCTTTGTCGGAATCCACTCGATTGCGATAGTACTCGCGATGACGTCAGATTTGCGAGATGTCCGCTAAATTATAATCGAACTCTAAGTGACGTAAGTAACATGTACCTATGGTGATATTGATGATAAATTTTCATTAAAATCGGGAGAAACTGTTATCTAATTTAAGTAATATTTTCAGGTTTTATCAAAAGATTTAGACTGCAGTTGGAGTAAAGGAATCTTAACATCTCCGAACTTATACATAATTTTGGGAATGTCATTGTTAACATACCTCTACATTTGAGGTTTGTTCTGGATGCTCGGGGTTTACGAAGAGTTCTATCGAATTTTGTCGAGAGTTTATCAATTTTAATATGATTTTCACCAAAAAGCGATTTCACAACTGTGTGAAATGAGTCAGGAAATTGGTAAGAGCTTGTTTTAGGTAGGTTTAAGCGATGGCGTGTAAAATAGAAGATGTACATAGAACCAGTCAAGAGAATCCCATCGGATAAAATTAAGTTTGGAGACGAACGAGATAGTTGAGAAGAAGTGACGTACCTGCTTATGTGGCCTAATTCTGCATCCAGAAATCTTAAAAGTGGATCGAATCCAAATTCCAAATAGTGGTAGTGACATCAAAAGAGTTGTTATTCAAGGCTCAAGTGAACGCGATGAAAACGCAAGTGACAATGTTCATGATTTATACTCGCAAGTGTTCCTTTTGCGATGGTAATCTAGTGAAGCCTACTAAAATGTGATTTACTTTGTAAAATGGTTGAGTGTGATCTCAAGGGATTGATTGTAGGGACGTTACCATTGATGTCATAATTATATTTTATAGGTACGTTTATTAAGAAATGTTGTTTTGAGTGTATAGAGTTAAGGTAAATTTTTTCGCAAACACACGTTATGTGCACTACCTTCTCAATGATTTATATTTATACAATGTCTCAGTTTTGTAATTACAAAAATAGCTTATTTGACGAATTGTCTCTTTTATTCATGATCACCCAGAGTGTGGAAGTGTTAATTAATGTGTTTTAGATGTTGCATTTACGTCAGTTTATAAGATAAGTTCACACGAAAGCAATGACTTAATAATTATTATTATCGTCTAAGTAGACTGCATTCGCTCGAATGATATGTGTTCGTCCATTATTAAGATTAACGATGTTATTTATAGGCGTGTTCGTTTGTCTATTAGCAAAGTGTAGGGATAAATATATGACATCATTTCTACTCTTAAATAGTTTTATATTTAACTTATTATTTCCTTTCCAATTCCCAATAAGTGTTCCAGATTAATCACCTCCTTTAATAGTAAAGATGGTTGAATTCCTATCATATTCTTCTACATACGTAGCTATATTTACAGTTTCAATTTACAAAATCTTTGTACAAACAAATTTTCATCAAAGTCGTATCTTTGAATTCAAATTGAATTATCTTATATAAAACGCTTGATCCTATAACTGTATTTAGAATCTATTTAATATTTGCATTGTTTAGCTATTTACAAATTCTATCTGGTTAACTCGTTAAATAATATTTTATTACATATATCTGCGTACGTGTCAGTAGCTGTTTCTATCTACAAAGCATGTTGTAACATATACATATGTCATTGTACGTACCTACATATAAATAAAGATTAGGATTTTATCGACTGAATTTAAGTATTTCAAAGCTATATCGCTGGTTTAAAGTAAGAAAAGTTGTCTTTATGGTGTCCAAAGTGGCTTATTTATCAAAGTTGTTTTATCTATGATTTTGAAAATGGTTTTGACGAATTTATTTATATTATGCAAGTTTTTAATACAGTAAGTTTTGCACGCTAGCAATAGTAGATTTTATGGTTGGATTTTCTTCAAAACAGTACGCATGTTAGCTTGATGTTTACATTAAATTTTCTAAGGAGTAAATTCAATTGAATACCTCTACTTCAGTGGTCCAGTTCGAATGTTGTATCAGGCCTATATTCTTTGCTTTTGTTTTCAATGCCAATTAGGCAAAAAAAAACATTTAGGTATCCATGTAAATTAGATAGGTACCTATTTTATATTTTTTTTTTTTATTTTCTTCAACAAACAATCAAGTTATTTCTATATTGGTTAGTCATAATAAATTAATGGGTACGTATCAGAATGTCTAAAGTTAGAATGTCGAAACTTAAAATGGCAAAGTTCAAAATGTCAAAAACGAAAATGTTAAACGGTCAGATAGTCCAAACTAAAAATGTCTAAGTTCAAATGATCAAAACTTAAAATGTCTAATAGTCCAAATACATATAATGACGTATAGAATTTACTTATGCCTTTCTTTCATTTAGGTACCTAACTAATTAGGTAAAATAATTGCGTGTTGACCTCTGTGCCTCCGCCGCACATCACCATAGCCGCGCCGCTCCCTGATTCGGTAGCCGGTGCCAGTCACTGATTCAGTAGCCGCCGAACAAAATCCACCAATTGAGTTTGAAATAGATTTTTTTCTGGCGCTTTGCCGACCGCTGCCGCGGCACGCTCGCTTCGCTCGCTCGGCTCGCGCTGGTTTCATGTCAACTTAACATGCTCGTCGCTACGCTCCTCGCACCTATCTCGTGACCTACGGTCTACGGTTTCTAAGTCCCAGTAGACTAGTTTAGGCTCATTTCCGGCAGCTAAATTTGCTATAAAGCATTTCAGACGAAGCCCAAAGACCTCCACAGACTCAATTAACCTCAAAGAAGGCGATTCGTTTTAAGATCTAACCCAATTCAAATAAATCATTGTGAACTTAGACTTAATGACCATTGATATTTCAACTCGTCAAGTATTTGATACGTTTGATACTTTGAATTTTGCTATTTGAAGTTAAACATAATGATTTTCGACATTTTAAACCATTTGAATTTTAATTTTTGACATTTTGAACTTTGCCATTTTAAGTTTAGACATTCTAACTTTAGACATTCTGATACGTACCCAAATTAATACCTATAAAAGAGTTGCCCAAACAACTCTTGTTTATATTATAAAGTACCTACTACAATTTTTCAATTAGAATAGGGATATACATTGTTCAACTCGTTATTTGTTGGTTTGCCTTTGGCATTGAAAACAAAAGGATATCGTTGAAACAATGAATATATTTTGTGATATATATTACTCTAATCCTTCTATTTTTGATAAAGCCGACGATAAGTATTGCTGACCTGCCGCCCTAGCATACGCACACGACTATTTTGTCGATACTCGTCTTGCAATATCGGGAATCGGGACAGACATCGCGCTAGGCTGCCTGTCCATTGACGCGGAGTGAGGCCGTGGAGCGGAGAAATGAGGACATATTAACCAATAGGATTGCGGAGCGGAGATCCTAAAAATTGGTCTCCTTAACACGCTCTGCGTCAATGGACACTATGGACAGGCACCATACGCGAGAAAAGTGTCGAGAAAATACAAAAGTGTGTCGTGTTACGCATACTAGGCAGGCTGGGCAGAGAATAGTAGCAGATAATATCATTAAACTTTACTGCTTGCGTAGCTTACAGAATCGCAAAGTCAATTGTAAAATCATAAAAAAATAGAATAACTACCTACGATTCGGTTAAAATGCTTATTATGATCGTTTTCAGTTCATTGATAACCTTTAAATAATAAAATTGATACTTTAAAAAATTACTGTGAACTTAAAGAAACAAAACTCTATAAAATACATCAAAAGTAAGTATGTAAAGTTTTTAAGGAAATGTCAAATAACTATTCCTACTAAGCATTTTAACTGAATACTACAAAAGACCATTTGTAGAAATGTGTAATTATTGTTAATACAATTTTCCATTAAATAGCTAACAGTTTTTTCAAATAATAGCTCTGTAGAGTCGTAGCTTAAAATACAGATAATAATAAACAGTTATTGAAAGTTATTATGTTAAAAGATTGTTTCCATTAAAACACAATATACGAAATAATAAATTGTTACAATTAGTGATTAATCAAATATGTAAAAGGTAAATACGATAACCGTATAATTTACGAAAAAACTTAGTGTTACCTACAAAAATAATTTTGTAATTAATGTTTATTTTGACAAAAAAATGGAAACACTGATTTGTACTGAATATTTAATCATGTGCTGAAATGTGGTAGATATATAATACATGGCTAGTATACAAAAAGAAGGATACTATACAGGGTGTTTCTTTTAACAGTGCATAAATTTTGAGGTGTGGCTTAGACCGTGCAACTTAATCAGAGCAAAAAAATAATCAGCTGTTTCATAGAAAACGTCAATGTCTACTCGACCAAAATGTAAGGAACAGCTGATTATTTTTTTGTTGGTCCCATAAACAAAGTTGTTCAGTTTGACGGTCTAACTAAGCGACACCACAAAATGTGTGCCCTGTTAAAAAGATCAGCCTGTATTTACTTATATTTTTATGCCAGAGGAACTTGATGGTGAAGCAGACGATGACAGAATGTTATTATATTAATAGTTACTATGCCATCAATAAATGTAAAAATCTCATACAAATCAGTTTCTTTATTATAGCTACAGGAAAAAGATATACAACTTTCCATGTGACAACATTACGTGTTACCAATTTTCATTTCATGTCTCAAATAACAAATTTTATGTAAAAGAAAGAGATGTTTTATTCATCTGCAAGGTCCCATGTGATAAAAGATAGATAGTGCCAAGAAAAGATAGAATCCTATTGTTAAAATATGCAATAATATATAATTTATTATATTATGAATTTTAAATAAAACTGAGACCATTTATTGAACAAACATAATATTTTTTTAGTATTTAAATATTTTCAATTCCATTGATGATGTTAATTGACAAGTATTGAAATTGGTTCTGATTGTGTACCTTTTATTTCCAAAGCAAAAATTTTATCAAAAAACCTACAAAAAATGTTTATGTAACTGAAATAAAAAATTTAAAATATAATAATGTCTGAACAAAGTTGCAGTAAGATATATTGAGAAAAAATCTAAGCTTAAAGATCTGTATAGAATCTCTCCTATGTTTAAAAGTAACGATGTTTTCAAAATAAAGTGATAAAACTGTAAATATTATAAGAAATGTGAACAAAATAAATTAAGCAAGTTGCTCTTACGGCGTATCTGTGAAATTCCTTTAAATGGGTAGTAAGACAATTTTGTCTTCACTATTTTAAACAAGTCTACTGAAATAGTGTGAAAATAAATAGATAAATAATCATTGAATTATTAGCGTATCAATAAATTATTAAATACATTTTGTTGTTTTATTACGTGGTCTTACGAGTCTACGGTTTCTTTATTTCCTCTTTCCTGAATGGTGCAGTGGTCACCATGCCGGTCTGCCACGCAAGAGGTCCCGGGTTCGATTCCCAACCGGGCTGAAATTGAAATGATGAATTTTAATTTCCGTGACGGGTCTGTGTGTTACTATGTATAATATAAGTAATAAGATAAGTATATATTTAAAAGTTAATAAGTATATCAGTTGTCTAGCACTCATATTACAAGCTTTTTGGGGCTAGATGGCGCTGAATGAAAGTGTCCAATCATTTATTTGTTCTTTACTCAAATTAAAATACAGGATAGATTGGATCGGTCAGATCGATGTTTTTTGGAATGCTGTGTGATTTAGATTTACCCTCAACGTTGAGAGCGGTTTATGATATTCAAAATACAGTTCAAACGAGCTACTCCAAAATGTTCGCAATATCAAACAAATGGAGCAAACAAACCTATTTATCCAGCGGCAGTAACTTTGACCTTATTACCGTGTTTTTCATCCTAATACCATCTAATAACCTGCAATGTCCAACGGCTGTAATTTCTTTGCTTCACGTGATATTCAGAATACAGTAACTACAAAGAACTTTTCCAAAAGAATAAATAAATGACAGAAAAAAACCTCTTTATCCGGCAATAACAGTGACCTTATTACCGGGTATTTCATCCTAATACCATCTAATAACCCGCAAACGTTGGACGGTTGTAATTGAACGAAGTACCCCGCTGTGCGCAGAATTGAACGCGCTATGCCAATGTTTGATGTTTTGAGAGCATGTCGTGCTGCAACATAATCGGCACTGAAATAGCCATGACATAAAGAGATATGCACGTTTGTTATTTGATGAAAATGAGTAACTAGGTAAGTACATGTACTTATGTATAATATTGTGTTGCAAGCGAATCTACGGATTACTGAAACTACTTACAACAAATTCTGAAATTACCCTTTTCTTTACCGGCATTTAGTTTAGAAAGAACCTCTAAACACATCTGTCGTTAAATGTACCTACTTTGAATAAGTATTAAACTTTTGAATGGAAAGGTTTATATTTTTTTAAACTTTGCTTTTTAGTAAAATACTGGTGTTAGCTACAAAAGAAACTCGTCTCTAAATGCTCTTGTAGGTATACTAAATACGATTTAATTTTAGTAAAAACAAATTACAACTATCTACGAGTATGATTCATCTTATTAAGAACACAAAATTGTGAATCGAATGCTCTCGTGAATAAGTTCATGCGAGCAAAATTGAATGGCAAAAATATCCTCTCCTCAGACAATTTACGAGCACACCACCCCACACATACACTTATTTACGATATTACCACAGTCTATGGGATTGATGGGGGAATTAACGTCACCCGAGCAGATAATGGCGTCCTGAGAATTACCTGCTTATCGTGGCGTCGCAGACTTAGTACCTACTGAGGGTTCAATTTTTTGTGAGGGGACAAATATTTACTCGACCTGTTGAGGGTTTATAAAGCGCTAGCCTCGAAAGTTGATCCGCAACATTTAATTTAAACTAGAAACTAAGAAAGCCTTTAAATCTCTTATTCCAATATGTGGACTAAAATTCAATCTGGTTTTAAAAATTATTGTCGAATTAGTAAAATTTTAGAATTGCTGTATTGTTACCAAAACATGATCAACATGATATATTTTTTAACCGCACACGATTATGTTTTATTTCTGGGTCACATTATTCCAGTCCAGATTTACAGCGAGTCAATCCAGTCACTGGACTGTGACAGTGAGATCTAGTCTAGCACTGGCTAGACTAGATCTCACTATAATAGGTACATTTCAGGCCAGGAGAACACTATTTTAGTGGTGGATGCGACCGCTGGATTGGAATGCTTACTGGAATTATATTAACGCCAGCCGCCAGCGTTGTTTCAGGGAAACTAATGAAGTTTTCGTGTTAGCTCTGCAAGCATCCTGGGGTGTATGGAGAGAAAAACATGGAGCTTAACTACGAGCGATATTTTCAGCGACAGCTTGCGAAACGTGACGCGACTTTTGTTAAGGCGGTTGTATGACCGAAAGTGGCGCCGCGGTGAATTTTCTTAATTCTTAATAATCTTCATATTGTAATTCTAATACACAGTTTAATAAAACTTTGCGTGAATTTTTTTGGGCCCATAGTCTAGTATTATTAAACGGTATCATTATATTCCCTCGTAGTCATTCGTAGAAGTAGATATTGCTATCTACGAGGGATGACTACGAGGGAATATAGTGATACCTAAACAGTTACTGTTCTAGACCATGGGCTCTAAAAATTCCACGTAAAATTTTATTAAAATCATTTTCTATTAACAATTAACTTTTTTTATTATATATAATACATGAACATTTAAAATTATTATTTTTCAAAAAAAAAATATTTTAGTAGAAGTAATTATTATTTACCGATCCTTATCGATATATGGACCGATCGTCGTGGAGATCCTTAGGGGAGGCCTATACCCAGCAGTGGGTGTCGTGCGGCTGATATGATGATGAATTATTATTTTGCATTTGATTAAAAATGTCAAACCAGATACCTATCTAATAGAATATAGAGGTAGAATGAATAAATAAACAGATTTCGAGAATAATGTATTTACTTAATCATTAATTACAATAAACCGCACATTCTGTTTGAGATAATTGATGTTTTGTATGCTTTTGATGGCCAAAATAATTTCAACTGTCCACTGATGGAAGTACTTATGTGATGTGATAGAAAATTATATTTTTAACAGTAGCTTAAGTACGAGAGTATGAGAAATCTCATTGAAATACTTTTGATGATATACTATTTTATACTGCACTTGAACTTCAAGTCACTTAAAAAAAGCTCATGTAATAATCTCTTAAATTGTCTCATTTAAGAAATTATTACATGAGCTTTTTTTAAATATTGACTTGGTTTAAGAGTATATAAAATTAATGTAGTGGCGGCGCTAGTTTCACTACCTACAGCGCCTTAAGGCACCTCGTATATCGTCGTTGTGAAATGCACGCAAATAAAAAAAACTGTCTTTATAAAAAAGACAAAACAGGCTCATTGGATATGCATAACAATCATTTGCGTCTATTCCAAATCCTTTTCAGTTAGTTATTGTTTAATTTATTCATACTATTTTTTACAGACATTTGAGGTTCGACATATAACATGAATTCTATTGATGCTGGTCCATCTTCGTACCAAAGGTTGCACTGTATTGCCAACGAAACACCTTGCGCGAATCCAGAAACCTGTATTGCGACCAACGGTGACTGATTTCGGACATCTAATGGAAAAAAAATCGGATCAAATCCTGGAGGGTGTGGAAAGTAGCTTATTTTACCAATATGCTCTTTATCATATGCATGGTAACCATCGCAATGAAGCCACAGCTTCTCGCTTGATCTCATCCATTCCTTCACTACTTTGGGTGCATTCACAGTTGTTGTCGAGTTTTTCCGTAATGGTTTGCCTGCCCATTTCAACTGGCGATTAATCCTTAGTATAATACAAGGTGTACTACCGTAACCGTATGGAGGTTTAGAGCAGGGACCCAAGTCCGAGTAATCAAAGTTAGCATTTCTTCTACTTACTAATAATCTGTCAATTGCGCTTACGTACTTCTGGTAATCATTCTCATTTCCCATTTTGTACCAAATCATAGGGTAACTGTATTCTGACGTCGGTGTCGCTGAAAGCCCAACTCCTCGATCGGAATAAGTCAAAAGAGAAGTTTTATCGATATATTCATAATCTAGATTTTTATAAGCCATCAATATTGCAAAAAGGAAGAGCAATGTATACGTTATAAGGAACATTAAATAGACTGAAGAATATGTTACGATGCAGAACCAGCTCCACGCAGTTCTGCCTAAGATTTTTTTTGTCTCCTTATTGTAAATGTACCTACAAAATTTTTTTCGTCTAGATAAATGCACTTCATGATGGCTTGAAGGATTTTTTGAAGTAGTGGTTATCGTAGGCCGGGCCGGGGGAGTCGGTCCTTTGGATTCGATCTTCACTGCATCTTCTCTATTTAAAGCACTATCACGTTTCGGCGCCATTATTTTAATAAGAACATTGAAGTATTAACATTTTAATTAAAAACGCGCTGGTTGTCAATATCATGTTGACAACATAATTTGGAAGAAACAAACAAAGAGTTTACAAACATGCATTTAGTTTTTTAATTTGGCCTGATATAAGACCATAGATATTATGACATGCGGTAGTGCGGTAGTTATACACAGAGCAAAATATTTGTTCTACGTTTGTGTAGTCTTGTAAACCAGAAAATGATTTGCTATCGAACTTTTTCATTGTTCTGTGATGCATTAAACTGTTGTAGTTTGGAAGGAAAGGCGTTACCTAAGGGTGTTACTTTACAAAAGCACAGCCAGTTTAATTGCTATTTTATGGGCTAGCTAGTGAATGGTCAAAGAAAAGGTGTTTATCGTAGCAGGAGACGGAACGTCACTCTTTGTTCTCTGGTACAACAATTATTAGTTTCCTAGTGTTTTTTCAGTTAAGGGGATTGTCAACCACGTGGTCTCCATACAAACGGCGATAACGTTTCCCACCCTCTAAACCTTAACCTACGTTAAACGTACAGCCCTAGTTTTTAGGCATTTCAAAAACATACCAAAAATTCATTGCTGTAGGTTAAGGTCTAGAGGGTGGGAAACGTTATCGCCGTTTGTATGGAGACCACGTGGTTGACAATCCTCTTAAACTTTTTGTATCTTATCTCAAAGATTTAAATCATTCTTGTCTCTCCTCCGTTAGCGATTTTAGGTTTCAGTTGTTTTAGGGTGTATTGTATTGTAGAGGAAATTAATATGACTTAAATATTTGGTCATCGTGTTTGAGTAGGTATGTAATGTTAATGACTAAGGGCAGATTACTTAATCTATTTAATTAGATTGGTTAATTAACCAAATATAATAAAAGTAAAAAATGTAACAGATTTTCAATTTTCAATTTGGCGATATATGCTATGAAACCGATAAAGCTTTATCTAGGCAGTTAAAATCAGCCCCAAAATTCATTATAAATTAATTTAAAGTTCTCGATCAGCTCTAAGTGTGTTAGGTAGGTATACATTTTAACACAGCAATAGAAAAAATATGAGGGTGTCAAAAATCAGAGACAACGGTAGTATATAGGCTTAGAGTAAGACGCGCTGAAGCCGCGATGCTCGAAGGTAGTAGGTAACAAACACACTGATCTGACAACATAGAAAAGTTCGTTTTCTAAAATTGCGCCCCTAGCCGGGTATTGAACCTGGGACCTCAGAGATGGAAACCCCTTGAAAGAATACAGTTTTTTTCTTTTTCTTTCTTTGTACAGTCCGAGGCCAAGATCTTGAAATAGGGAATATGCATAAGTCGTGTTGTTCTTTCTGCCACGCCACACACAAGAAAATACAAGCTATTTTTTACCACCTAAAGATATGAGAAAATCGTCAATGGTCGTGGCAGAAAGAACAACACCATAAGTCATCGATTTTGATGAATTTGAGCTTGATCGTTGCGGACACTTATAAATACATGATGGAACAGAAAAAAAATAAAAAAAAATATTATTTTAGTTGTATCACACGATGAAATCAGAGGAAAATAACGATATTTTTTTTTCATTTTCGGATATAATGCACTTACCAGTCAGATAGAATATCGAATAAGAAATAATATTTTGTTTGTCACATAGGAGATAATTGAAGATTCTTGCCTAACTCCATAGTAAACGCGCCTGAAACACACCTGAAACGTGACAAGTGACGTCACCGTTTTGTATAGAGCGTTTTCGGCGGGTGCTGCTGCGTGCTAACTTCAAGTAACTAGGTATATCACGAGAAAAAAACGCAAGAGAAAAGTTTTAGTATTACAGTTGATTTCTCACGCATTATACTTTTGATTAAAAAAAATTGATGCATAATCCCTATCGGGTGGGGATTGCGTAGAACGCGTATTTTGGGTATTGAAGTATATACGCGGTCGACGGGAGAGGGGCGCGCGCTATTGGTCGCTCACAGTTATTACTCCGTCGAAAGAGTGTCAAGATGTTTGCCTCGTGCTGTACCAGCCACTAGACATGTTCTTCGTGTAGCCATTGAGCGAGGTTAAGCTATAGATAAGCGTTTGCGGTGCCTCATAAATTGAACGAGATGGCGTCGTCCATGTACACAGACCCGACCTTATTACAACGGCATTGGGTCAGTTAAAAATAGAAAAGCATGAGTTACTGCTTTTCAAAGAGCTTTTAACCCGGCGAGCTTGTGGTGGGGTGTGACATGCCCATGCTTTGCGCGAAGCCGTGTATTTTTCAAATTTGCCCCTCAATTGTTTTGTTGCTTCGAGTAGCTGGAGCCAATGTACTCCGCGGGGGGAGAGTGGCGTGACCGTAGTGTCGCGTCAACCGGCGCAGGAGCTACACGCATGTAAACGTTCGTGGGGTGCGTCAAACCCCGCCACATGCTCCGTGTTAGTTTTAACATATAACTACCTATAAATGCCAATTTATTAAACCAAGACTTAAGAATTTATTCGTATTTTGAAATATGGTTTATATTTAGTGTATAAAATAAAAAACAGTGTATATTTATATACTTTTATTGTATTATTTATCAAAAATACAAAAGCTAAAATCAACTAATTCTTTAAAAAAAATATGTTATTGAGGGTCTGATATTCTTTAAGTTTTTAAAGTTGATTTTATATTTTTTTTAAAGAATTAGTTGATTTTAGTTCCTTTTTCAGAAGTTCCTATTTTTGTTTTTTTGTAAATGTTATATTTTAGTATTTTTGATAAATAATACAATAAAAGTATATAAATATACACTGTTTTTTATTTTATACACTAAATATAAACCATATTTCAAAATACGAATAAATTCTTAAGTCTTGGTTTAATAAATTGGCATTTATAGGTAGTTATATGTTGGGGTTTGACAAACCCCACCACATGCTCGGTGTAACTTTTTTCACCACATGCTCGCCGGGTTAAGTATAATCTTTTAATTAATTACAATACTGAGTTTCCGTTAAGTATCTCTGACTGCGAAACCAAATTTATGACCAATACTTATTAATTATTGAGCAAATAAGAATTTACTTAATTATTCTATAGTCGCGTTGCAAAAAAATCTCCTGTTTTACTTATGCATTTTATGTACCTAAATGTCCATAACCATATAAATTATGAAATTATTTCAACTACTTACTTATGAAATTTTTGCACATCCTATTCACGACGATAGGATATCTTGGAAATTAGTTATTTAAGAACAAAATGTACCATATTTACGCAAATAAATTATTACTTACTTATTTAATTAGATGCTTTTCCTGTCTTTTCAGAGATATATCTGTACATTTTCAAACCTAACCTTGAGCTCGAGGTAAGTTATAAAAGCACAAAGGTTTAAGTTTCTGTAGGTACCTATATGTATGTATGACGCCTACCTGCAGGATGATAGTGATTTACAACCAACCAAAATGCGAAACAAAATTAAATAACACGATGATAACCGTAGCGAAAATCACTACATACAACGCAAATTACACGGGGACTAATTGCGCTAATTTTCAACGATAAAACCATAGCTAAATCGTTACCGTTTCAGTTTCGTTTACAGAAAAATACTCGCTTTAGTTTTGTTAAAATTGTTGAATACTCTGCCTGAGGATTCTAGGATTACAATCAAAGATAGTTTAAGTGGAAATTATGAAGCTAAACCAAAGATTTTTAACCGACTTCAACAAAAGGAGGAGATTCTCAATTCGATTGTATGTTTTTTTTATCGTTGTTCGCGCGTGTCTTCGACATTTATGAACCGATTTAGATGATTCTTTCTTTGTTCGATTGAGTTTTCTTGCGAGATGGTCCCATTTTTTTTTTCAAATCGGTTCAGTAGTTTACAAGTAATCCTGAAAATACTATGATATTAAATCAACTACCTTGACGATTTTGTTATTTATGAACCTATGTAGCATTTCTCATATAAAATTCGTCACATCTCATGTTCAACATAAAAAGGCATCTTGGGTAAACCCGAGGTTATATTACAACGCAAATATCTAAAAAAAATCTACAGATTTTATTTTATTTTATTTTATTTATTAAAAGTTTACATGCTGACTTACAGTAAGGCCCAAATCGCCAGCAAGCTAGATATTAGGTAGTACATTGCACATAAAAAATAACATTACACATAATTTCATGCACATTACATTATAAAATGAAAAGCAAAGATGTGAATATGGGTAAGATATTTAAAAAATTGAATATAAATTGTCAAAATAAAGAAAGCAAGATAATGTCAAATTAAATGTCAATAATAGCACTCTACAAAATGTCAAAATTTAGTCATAGGAAAATTACAAATGTCAATGTCAACAATTCATTTAGTCATTATTGATTAAAAATTAAATTACTAATATATAAAAAAGCTTTGTTACATAATTGCCCAAATCTGTCAGCAAATAGATCGGTCGCGGAATCGTGGGCGAGCATATCTCCGATTAGGCGTAGAGCGCGAGTGGTAGGCGCGTGCGCGTAGATCTCACACTACGCGCAACTATAATTATAAATAAAGCACACGATAAAAAAGAATTCATTCTTTATCTTACTGACGATAAAGTAAACGGAGCGCAGACTGACCTCGCTACAGCCTACAGTTTTTGTCCGCCCGCCTCCTAAGATGGCTCAAACTGTAGCTTAATTCAAGCCAGAGAATATCACTCGGCGAAAAAATTTTGAAATTTTGAAAAACTTTGGAGTACTTACCTATGTCAAATAGTCACCGACTGATTTTAGGAATTCAACACCGGCAGACGCACATTTTGACATACTTATAGCCCATCCGCGTACTTCTCGTGTCTGTGAAATAACAGGCAAAAGGCACAATTTCATAAAACAAACATTTTCAATGTTAAAAATGACTTACCTGCAAGTAGAATAAGCTCTGTAATAAAAATTCGAATATAATTGTATAGGTAACAGAACTTTAAAAGAACCTAAATAGTATTAAGGTACTTTAAGTGTTTGTACGTGAGAAATTCTCTGTCATAACATTTGCCAGTTTTCATGTTCAACATAAAAGCGCATCTTGGGGATAGCATTGTTAAACCCGAGGTCAGTTACAACGCAGATATCCGGAGGCGTGCCGTTTCGTCTGGATTCGTCTCGAATTGCGAATGGGCCATTTGCCGGGTACAGTGTCCCTAGAGATTTAGTACACAGATAGAAGGGGTGTTTACATGCGACGTTTAAAACGGAATGTTGCAAAACCTTTTTTAAGACAATAACCTTTTTGACATTTTATCATATCGGCTATACCTAAGCGCCCACTGCTGAGCAAAGGCCATCCCAAATATTTACATTTAGGAGTCGTGTCATCTTTACCGAAAATCTCATTTAGTTCTTTATAATTTTTATTTGGGGCAAGCACTGCAATAAAAAATGTAAGTGGTTAGTAGGAACCAAATAAATAAGTGTACCTACTATACCTAGATACTATATTTTTTCAATTATAAGCTGTGTGAATTTTCACAACTCGGAAAATCTCGAAAACGATTTGTCGTTACTATTCGTTGCTATTTTTGATAATAGCAATTTTTTTGTCGTTCAATCGTATCGTAAGTATAAAGAGTATTATCGGTGGACGGAAAAGTGAGCCGTTTGATTATATCGACACCGGACTCTGAAAGGGGTCGAGTTCAGCGCCGCAATGGGAATGTGGAAAAATCTGACGAGTTCCATCTAATCTCGATCTAACTGTAACAAGAAAGTAGAATGTTTTAATAAAATTTAGACAACTTGACATAATATTGCTTTGATTCTAAAATATATAGTATTTGTGATTGTTGACATTGTAATTTAAATAAATATAAAATAAATAAATAAATATTTGACAACATCACATACATTGCTCCGATTCCAAAGTAAGTAGCTAAAGCACTTGTGTTATGGAAATCAGAGACAACGGTGGTATCACAAACACCCAGACCTGAGTCAATATAGAAAAGTTCATTTTTCTACATTGACCCAGCCGGGGATCGAACCCGGGACCTCAGAGATGGCGACACCTTGAAAACCGGCGTGCAAACCACTCGACCACGGAGGTCGTCATTCATCATCATGTTGTAACGTCGTTTATGCTACTTAATTGGGGGGCCGTCCCTGGGATTCTTAGTACTTACAGAAATAAAATAATATTAATATAGACGATATTACATCATGTACACAACACAATGAATATGGATAGCTATCAGTTTCCGCTAGCTACTGTCAAGAACATTTAATTATTAACAATTTATTTACATTTTTCAGCATACATTTGACGAAATTATGGATGCCTTAATTTAGTTGGTTTAGTTGATTGATCATTCTCTTTATCAAGAGGCAACGAAGAACCCGCTTAGAAATACTGACCTATTTTTTTTCCTATGCGGCTCTAACTAAAGCAATTTTTTTCTAAGCTTAACAAATTAATGACAAATTGGGTCATCTCGGGCCAAAAAGTTGAAATTTCTATTTAGGGCAATGAAGTTTAAATTCATATTCAATGAATTTATGCTTCTTATCTCGGGCTACACGGCAGCGAGAGCACGCATGTGCATCGCGTTTCCAAGAAATAAAATATTATTTTTATTCCTTTTAATATAGGTATCACAGCCAGTTGCTGAGTCTGCATGGAAAAGGAAAAAACAGCCGCTCACGTACAGCTGGAATGCAGAGGGGTGGCCCCTTACCGGGCGAGGTACCTCGGCTCGCCGGGCAGCTTCCAGGAAGCGATCACGAACGTGAAAGCGCTTCGAGCGTTCCTGGCCGAGCTGGGCTGGCTGAAGTGATCCGGCCACACACCTTCCAGAATCTCCAGATGCTAAATAGGCGCAATAGAAGTCGAGTTGCGAAAACCTATTGTTAGAGAAGAAGAAGAAGTCAAATATGAAGTAGTCGTCAAAAATGTCATAATGTCGAACCGTGGACATAAGACGTTTCAAATTCCGCCAAGCGGTCCTTCTGGGTAAGTATTTATTATTTTGTGCCCGAGTCGCAATAAATGCCGGTTGACACACAGATTAAAGATTCGCGATTAAATACAAAGAAAGAAAGATGTAAAGTTAATAAAGAAATCAACTTCTATGGAAGTCTTTGTAAGAAATAAAAAGTCACAGATTTTGTATAATTCAAGGTCTATTCTGAAACAAAACAGCCGAAAATACAAACAGAAAATTACATTTGAAACGGACGTTGATAAATCGGCAAAAAGTCACAAAATTGTAAATTTAATAAAACCTCCTCAGGGAGTCTCATTTTCGTCATACTACTGGAAAAGTAAATTTCTAAAGACAAATTTTAATTTTCGTTTCAAAATGAAATCTGTTCCGTTTTGGTAAAGGTAAAGCCACGCAAAAAGTGTTAACTGGACCCGGTTCCTGCAGTTAATCAAAAGATACTTAGTTTTCCTTTTCAAAAACTCTATTATTAGTAATATAAAAAAACACCGGTATAAAAAATATTTGTTGAGTCTAAATATAATACGGTATTCATCATCTTCATTCAGATTATTAGCCAAACTACTATAAATGTAAATGTAAGAAATGTTATCAATTGAATAAAAACATTTTTATTTATTTGTTTATTTATTTTATGTACGAAATCCCAAAGTGATATTGACGTACCTAAGTATACTTAACCCCAAAAACATCCCAAAATCATGGCCCTAAATTCCAGAAACGTAGAAATCGCTTGCGACCGACTGACGACGTATCAGCCCACAGGACCTTTAAATCTCTCAAAGTCAGAAACGGCCTAAATTTTGTGAAAGCAGTCCAACTGGAAAAAATATTACTAATATACGGGAATAACTCTAATAATAATCCACGAATATAAGTGCCACAAAATAAACCAATACCTAGTTTAAATATCCATGTAATGTAACATTGATATTTCTAGATCTAAGGGAAGTACGAGTATAATAAAGATTACGATAGACGACTGCACATTTTGATTTCCAGCCAACAAACTTTTCTGATTGTTTGGCGTCAAGGTGTTTGTGGTATTTAACGTCGTTATTTCCGGTTTTCTAATTTCAAAATCTATCGCAATCGCTTTCATTTGACAGACCAAAGAAATTTTTAGCAAAGTGTCAGATCCATTTTCAGAACAATTTGTTCGCATGGGTCGGTCACCAATCCCATGACCGACCCATGCGAACGTTGCTTAACTTCCGCAATCACTGGGCCAGGCGCTAAACCACTGCGCCACCGACCTCCTCAGAACAATTTAATTATTGAAATTTAAAAAAATCACCCTTTGAAAAGAGTTCAAAATTAGAAGCGCTATCTAGCATCGAATAGATATAACAAAAGAATACATCTACCAAACAGCACTTTTGCTTCCAAAACCTCGTGGCAACATCTATCTATTAGATTAATTTAAACATACAGCCATTTAGTGATTATTTCCTCTGTGCATACAGCTACCTACAACTCTCGTTGTATATAGGTAGCTCTACTGAGGTCTACGGCTCACTGAGTCACTAACTAGTAATATTGTTTCCAATTTCGATGGTATCGGAACAATTCAAAATACGATAAAAATAAATAAACCGTGTTTGAGTAATGTAAACAAAAGACTACACAGTCATAAAGCTGAAACTTCGTTTGTTTGCATGAAAATAAAAACCAAATTGTTAATAAGTAATTACATTTTAAGTTGGTAGACCTTAAATGCCATTATCATTTCCTTTGACACAGCCTTAAAAAAACTCCTTAAAATAACATAGATCAGACTAACCCTTTTCTACAAAGCCGTATTTAATTACTTACAGCTTTTGAAACGAATAAACATGCAAAGCGACTGTTCACATTTTCTCTTTTATTTTAACACGATCTAAGTCCTTATTCAATTTAGCTGCCGCTTACAAGCAAACCCTTGTCCAATAAAAACATCCATATACACAGTTAATATTTTAACACTAACCCACTGAAATTCGGAGGGAATTTCTTCCCTTCCTTCCTTCAGTATCATTTGAAGCTTCTTACGGAGCGGACGTGTAATACCGTTCTCATTAAGTTTTGATAAACGCGCGAACTGTTTTAGTCTTCAATTTATTGAATTATCAATTTGATGTGCTTTTGTTTTACTCAGTGGTACTTTCAATAAGTGATGATGAATGTAACGTGAATTTCTATGACTGTAAATCCGATGCCTCGTAAGTACCCGCTTTGGAAAATGTCTTGGGAAAATATTGCTTTCTCTTGTGCATTGAAAAATGAAGTCATATTTCATACTGTTCCAGGGAATAAGAAGTAGAAATAATTTCCGATGTGGGAAAATTTTATTAAAAAAACAACTTAAAATACCCCTATAGTATTAAGGGTATTTTAAGATGTTTTAAGTGTGTATAAATAAAATAATATTGAGTGGTTCTAAAACTATTTAACTGGTGGTTAAATCTCAAGTTTAAAGAAATAGGATATAACAGGTTCCGGGTAGAATTATCTGTTGGTATGATCTAAAGCTTATAATAATAATAATAAAAGTTCATTTAAATTAAATCATGACATGTGTACAAAAACATATTAGCGTTACAACCGTTTTGTAGTCAACTTAATCGGATCCTGTGAATCTGGCACTGAGAGCCAGTACCTGATAAGTAGGTACCAATCAACTTATCTGCCCCCTAGCATAGCATGACCGAATCGCGATGATATGATATAGCGATTTATCGATATTCAACTGTCAAAGTCCATTAACTTTTAGCAGAAATTCGATAAGTCGCTAATCACAATGTTTCGGTAATCATGCTAGGCGGGTTTATACGTGCTATCTGCAAATTGTGAAAACTGTCCTAAATTTGATATTACTATCCCCGCTAATTGTTATTGCGCAGGAACCTTGTCACATTAACGTTCACGTTAACGTCATCTGCAACTAAAAATGTCATGAAACAAGAAAAAGGTAATGGTAAAAGTAATCTAAAAGGTAATTAATATAATTATTAATTATTAAATTAATATTTTCAATAAGATAGGGTCTAGGTATATAAAATTTTACAATTGTTTTTCGTTTGTAAGGTTAAAAAAAATGGCCGCCATGCAGGCGCATCTCCAATAGGGCATATGCATCAATTTTTTTTGTATCAAAAGTATAACGCGTGAGAAAATCAACTGTAAGAAAACTTTTCTCTTGCGTTTTTTTCTCGTGATATAGTATATTAATATATAGTGTAGGTACTTGAAGTTAGCATGCATCAGCACCCGCCGAAAACGCTCTATACAAAACAGTCATGATTTGTGACGTCACTTGTCACGTTTCAGGCATGTTTACTATGGAGTTAGCTAAGAATTTTCAAATATGTCATACAAAATATTATTTCTTATCCGATATTATATCTGACTGTTAAGTGCATTATATCCGAAAATATCCGATAATACACGTGTCCGCAGCGATCAAGCTCAATCAAAATCGGTTACCTACCTCTTATGCATACTCCGTATTGGCGAGGATATAGTTGATGAAACAAATAACACTCAACTCTAACAAAAAAACACTAGACTTTGAGCGATGAACTGGGATGCAATTATGCAAGAGAGGTTCATGAAAGGCAGGTGACGGCTATTGTCGTTCGATGCTTCGACGCATAACAACGAGGTGAACTAGATTAATGCACAATGCAGCCATACAACGTGAGTGTTACGCGATTAATTCCATAAAATGACCCTTCGTTTTGGTTTAAAATTTAAAATAACTAATAAAATTGTTATATACAGCGTGATTAGAAATAGCCTTATGAGGCCGAATATGGTAGATAGAGTACCTACCATGCATAAATCATCATCATCATCATATCAGCCGCACGACAACCACTGCTGGGTATAGGCCTCCCCCTAAGCATCTCCACGACGATCGGTCCTGCGCTGCCCGCATCCAGCGGCTTCCCGCGACCTTCACCAGAATGCATACTAACTCGGATAATTATTTTAGAACACATTTTTGATTTAAAAAAATCATGCAGATTACTTACTTATATTATTTATATGTCAAGAAGACTTAAACATAATATACTCCAAGAGAATAAGAAAAGACCAGATAACAAAAAAGTACAACTCGATTTTGTGACACGAACAGATGGTTAGTGGAACAAGGGAATTCGATTGAGTAGATTTATCTTATTTCGTTGCTTCACTGAGATCGATTGAGGCTGGAAAAAGTTCGGGTTACGGACCCGATCCAGTTGGACAACGCCCCTTCTGAAGGTGTGTATGTAAAAATACACTGAGTGACAAATAAATAGAACCGCACCCACCACCATAGATTATTTAATAGTAAACGATTACTGCCCCCCTAGCCAAAGAAACATTTGCAAACTTTCGTTATCGCTTCGCTTCGAACGAAACATGCGTATGGATTTGACGTTTTAAAATTTGATTGTTAACGAAATCTTATGTCAATTCCATACATGTTTCGAAAGCGAAGCGATAACGAAGATTTGCCAATGTTACTTTGGCTAGGGGGGCTGGATAGATAATAAAGAAACGCTAGTCGATACTGATCAATAGGCATTTTAACTCTTTATGCTGTTTGATATGATAAATGGGTAGCTATTTGATATAAAATATAGCTCATGCTAATTAGCTGAAAGTTAATGATTAGCTTTTGATTGGAACTAAGTAAAACTTATCCAAAATTGTAATTATGAAATTAATTTATTTTTCTATTACCGAACATTGCTAAAATAATTAGTAACTTCTATTAAACTAATCAACATCAAAAATGTCACTTGCAATGGAAATACAATCCATACTTTAGAAGTTCATTCATTCAAGGCTTTGAACAACTATCACACACCAACTCTGAATTTGCGAAAAAAATCAGCTGTTTCATACAAAAATTAATAACGGAAATATCAAAATGTATGTAACAGCAGATTTTTTTTCGCGATTTCAGAGTTGCTCCCATAGTAAAAGTTGTCCAGTTTAATGGTCCCTATCTACCATATTCGGCGTTATCTGAAATTAATTCAATTATTTATTAAACTTCCCAAGCCCTCTGGGAATCGTATTTAATTTTAAAATATGCTCTCTCCACTAAGAACTTTCAACATTAATTACTTAGCATACTCTGAAGTTTCAGGCTAAGTTCTGAACAGTACTGGACTGTTCAGTTTCAAATTCATACACAACACAATATTGGTTCGTGGTACTGTTTTCAAGACAAACAATTCGATATTAAATATTGCTTAACAAAATCTAATTTTGTGTTCTGTTCTATTTTACTTTCTCTAGGGCTTTTTACTCTTTACGTATCTGGTACAAAATCTGATTTAATTTATTGGTTTATTTCTGTTTATTTAGATAAAGGTAACTAACTAAACTCATACACGGCATCCATATTTTGTAGCAACTACATAAAACATAAAATATGTGTTGTTGTAAGTTTTTACAAAACAAACTTTGGGTAATGTGAATGGGTTAAATAAAAAAATAATGAATTTAATAACACAATTTTGATTAAACAACTACCTATATAACCTATACACCGTCTTTTTAAAGTATATCAAAAAATTAAAAGGGGTGTTCAGACTACGTTAATGAACAACTTTTACTATGGGGCCAACCACGAAATCGCGAAAAAAATCAGCTGTTCCATACATTATATTCGAGTCGATGTTGTACTTTTCTATGGAACAGCAGATTTTTTTCGCGATTTCGTGGTAGGCCCCATAGTAAAAGTTGTTCACTAACGTGGTCTGAACACTTCTTTTCATTTTTAAATATATACCTACTTTAAAAATAACCGTGTATAGTGGCATTACAAATCGTGGAATACTACCTACTAGCAATTATTTTGACCCTTTTCCAAATAAAAGGCAGACCGAGACAGGCGTTTATTTCGCCTGAAGTAACATCCCTTCTGCGGCAAAAGCGTTATTTATGAAGCGGTCACAAAAGTAAAGAATTGCGATACGATACTTTGAAAACCTTAGCACTGTTATTTTATAATAGTAGTACTTTAAATTATGTTTAATGAGGATCAATAACGATTTTTGTTTAGTGGCTTATCAGAAAGCTTATGCCACCACATGATTAACTGTAAAGAAATTTTTGCGATATCTCTTAAACCCGAGAAGTTATAGGAGCTGAAACACGCTAAAACACTATTATTTTGGGGGGTCCTTATGACGTCATCGCGACGTACGCGAACCTTATGGCGTACGTGATAAAGCACATATTGCATTGAGGGCATTTCCTCATCACCTCAACCATTTCTAAACGGTTTTAAAAAAATCTTTTACTGTTTCATAGCTATTAATATGATTTTATATTATATCAATAAAACTATAGGATTCAAACCTGTTGCTGATCCTCATAGTGCGAAAAAAAAATATCAATACGTTTGCTTTTGATACCAATGTAGCCCGAGAGCCAAGACTGGGTTTAAAGATAATCGGGCTATTAATACTCGAAAACACATACGCGGAATTATTTATGTCTTTTATAGAACTTTAGCAAAAATACTATAAAACTGAATGAATTCAGTCTGAAGTCTAGCCGAGGCAACTTTAATAAAACTTATCGAATATGCGCTCACACTCGCAAGGAACATCTGCGTCACAGATTTCATGAAAACAAGACGAAATCAATAAAGCCGCCTATATACGCACCGAAAGGCACCTAAATTTGCGCCTAGATACCAGATAACCAGCTAATTGGGCTAATTATTGTCTAATTTCAAAATCTATTGCAATCGCTTTCAGGATGTGATACATTGATGCTTCTTTTTGGCACACAAATGATCCTCAACGATGTACTGTACGTACGTCTCATTTTTTTCTTTATTTCTCCGGTGGTAAAGGTTGACTTTCGGGGGAGGTGTAATATAGTCGTATTTTACACATTCACCGTAACTTAGCGTTATGGTCTGCAACATTGACGTACGTCGCTGATGGCCTACATTTGGTTTAATTAAATATAATGTTATTGTCTAAAAACGCTATCTTGTATTGTGACTTCTGACAATACAACATGCCACCACAAACTTTTGGTTTTACTTGAAGTCCTTACTACTCTCAACCTACTTCAAATGTACCAAAGAAATGCAACAATGTGTCACATCCATCTGTCAAATGAAAGCGATTGCGATAGATTTTGAAAATTAGACAATAAGAAGGCCACTTTTTAATGCACAACGGGATAGCTGATGTTAAGTGATAAGGCCGAAGGTGGAAGCGCACTACACCAGGAATTTTCATCACCGAGGAACGGCTATCTTACCAAAGTGCGGCCGGTTGCGAACATTCGTGAATGTTCGTTTTACTTCCGCATATTTATCTAGGATCGAGGCGCTAATCTAGGCACCTATGTCGGTGCGTAGGCGGCTTAATTCATTTTTCGTTAGACAACTTCTTCTAAATTGGCAATACTACGTGATCTGAAGACTGTTAAATATATAAACGTATAAAAGTTCCATTAAGATCATTTTGTGAATAAAAATAAAAAAAATCCTTAAAACTTTGTGTCGCGACTGCTGCGTGAAACGGATCGAGCGACGGCTGCGGCAACGGGATCTGGCGATGAAGAAGCGGTCAAAACCAAATTCAAAACCGACGTATATAAGCGGACTTTCGAAAAGTCAAAACGTTCATTCGCTGTTCATTCGCTATTTTGAATACCTTTTCAATAAAATTTTCTATGTACCATTGTAGAACGCAAGTAAAAGCTGTTCAAATATTCGCAAGTTATTATTTATCTCTTCAACGACGACCCTACGCACGACACTTTGGAAAAATTGGAGGTCACTTTACGTTTTATTTTCTATCGAGAAAAGTTTTAGCAATCATGTTTTCTGCCAATCACATATAACTGTACCTACTATAATCTACTTTCTACATATTTTTGGGACCGATAAATCAAGTAATACCTACTGTGTGAAATATTTGTTCAAATGTGTATTTGACGTTGTACGGCCCCTTAACTGTATAAACTGCCACTGGCTGTCGTATAAAAGTATTATTGCGAACCTTCGTATTCAAAGTGAATTTTCCTAATAAAGCAAAGCGTAATGTATTTGAAGATTGCTTAGATTAGATTAGCTTAGATATTTATAAGGCTTACTTTACCTACCATTTATAATGAGTAGGCCTACCTTACTCATCAACTTTGCCTAGGGTTACAGGTGTGATTTTCATACAAACGAGGTAACTTTGAAGCCTTGGTTTCCTGCCAGGGATGTACGGTGCTGTGATCTGATGATGGCTATCCAGGGAGTGAATGGAGGAGATTCAGATCGCTATACACACCCAACTGATCTGATCAGCATTCTAATAGATAGAAGGGTTCAGAAGTTCTCAGTTTCAGGATTTCCATACATTTTCATGTTATTTTCGCGGTTTTTTTAAACATGTCCTCTAATCTTTTAGAATCTACTCTATGTCCTTCTCTGTAACCCTGGCAACGCGTTATGTAAAATTATATGATAATCGGTTGAAGGCGTAACAAACAAACAAATATACAAATAAACGGACTTTCACATTTATAATAACAATTAAATTAATAAAGTAAGGATTTCACGGCTATACATACGTCTATCAATTATACATTTTAACTCAAAGTGGTAGTAAATATTTTTGCACATTTGACAACTTACAAGTTATACTTACCAAATACTTATAAACACCCAATTATTTTTTTACTATCTGATTTTGGCATTTTCTCCATACATAATAGCTGTACTGGTAAGCATGTGAATAAGGACTGAACATCAAAACTAACCATAGTTTCATCATCAGCGAGATGTAGATGTTGTATCTCACTGACAAAATGGTAGGAATCTTTTACAAAGGCTGATGTGTTACCTCTCAGTGGTGTGAGTGTTTTCGCTACATGCTAAATGCCCCGTATGTAATAAAGAGAGTTATTTTAGTTACTAATAAACTACTATACCTACCTCCTACATACCTACATTATGAAAAGGCAGCAATATAACAGAAAAAAAAGTAGAAACTGAACTAATATAAAAGCTGCGTTTTATTGAAAACTTGAATCCCTATCAATAAAAGTTAGACAGGCTTTCAGTCGATCTGATCAGAGGTTCTATTACGAAAAAAAGTCGTAACTGAATGATGTTTGTCGTTCGATACACAGATAGGTAATTTTGGACTTCGTTTACGGAGACGCGGGTCTTTGAGCGTCGCGTATGGCGCGTCCCGCGGTAAATTCAAAGCATAGACTTAGAAAATTTTTCTCTAATATTGAGTTTATGATTTAAACATAATATATAAAAAGCAATATATTAGCAAAAACAGTTTTAAATTAAGTGTTTATCAGTGATTACTACACAAGGCTCATAAGCCGGAGTCGCAGAAACCAAAAGTGAATTTCCATTATCTTTATTTTATGCTAAACCTTATTAGGCTCCGGTTCTAGTACAAATATGTTCTAATCTGATGTGGAACGCCATAACAGCGTTTAACAACTGAGAAGCTGTTTTACACGCGTTTGCTTGCGGCGGTGGCCGCGGCGTGCTGTCACTGTCATCCAGTTTACCTGTTAATTAATCATTTTTTTGTAAGTCCATACGGACAATTATTGATTAATGACGTTTGAAGGTTTGTCCATACCAATCGTCAAACGTCATTAATCAATTGTCTTGATCCTTAATAATGATGTCACGAAACAAAACGAATATCGTCCGATTACCATTATCGGCATAGACCCTTAGATTCATGACGAAGTTTAGTTGATAAGCCGCAGCAATCTAAACTGAAATTAGTCTGACAATCAGAAAGTTAGCTCGAGGGAATGTTGGGGATATCCGGAAAATTGATTTGGCCAACTTTTAAACATTTGAGACCATTCATTGTGCACTCAATTTTTAGGTTATTATTATTAACGTTACGAAAATAAATAAAAGACATGAATCACATTAAATAAAAAAATATTAACCGAAGAGACTCTATTAATTACGACAGATTTTTTTTTTCTTATTCTAGTTTATCAAGCCGCGCCTTAACGACTGTTATCAGATATGACAACAGCCGGGACTGACGGTTTAACGTGCCCTCCGAAGCACGGAAGCGCTCAGTTGTAATGCCACTTAACGGTCACCCATCCGACACCTGGCCGGACCGAGCGTTGCTTAACAAACGTGATCGAGTACGATCAGTCTGTCAAGTTCCGCCATGAGCGCTTCAATATATATATTTATATATATTTTTTTAATTAATATGTATATTCAGGTGCAGTGCAACCTATGCAGTTATTTATTTTAGCTTACATTAAAAACAAGCTTACAATTGCGTCCGTGTGGAATCTATCTTTATGTCGAAATTCATCAAAATAACTTCCGCGGCTCAATCGTGAAAACTGAACAAACTGACATCGTTACTTTCGTATTGTATTAGTAAGTACGATAAATGTAGTTCCTATTGTTACTTCGACTTATAAAATTTTCTTAGTACGGAGAACTTTCAAAGTAACACCGTCACACTCACTATATTTATTGTGTTTTAATATCTCCTGCAGCGCCAATTACGCGATATCGCGAGTAGCTACGTCATTGTGTAACCGGAGCGTAACAGAAGCGTCATACTAACTACACCACCATTGACAATATTAATACATTCATAGGTACTTTATCTGGTTGGTCGATATTTCCAGCATATTGGATACCTACTTATTAACCAGAGCTGTGGAACAGACGATATTGATAGTAAGCGACATTTTCCCACCCAGTTCCGCAAATCTGGTCAAGATTATTTATTTATTATTTTATTTAATCTTTATTGCTTAAAATAAAAACAGCAAATGGCGGACTTAATGCCCAAGGGCATTCTCTACCAGTCAACCGGTAAGTGTGTTAAGGAGAAAATCAAGTCGGTAATAAAAAAATCAAAAATATACCAAAAAATATATACATAATTTACAGTATACTTCTATAAAAAATACAAAATTATACTGAATCCTTATAAATTCACAATTAAATACATATAAGTGCTCACGGACCAATTTCTTATGTGCATTTCCAATATTTAGAGGTAAAGCGTTCCAGAGTCGTACAGCCAGAATAACAATATTTTAAAGTAAGCATATCTAAAAATATATTCTAAAGAAGGCACACATTAATAATTATAAAAAAATATTCTAAAGAAGACACACTGAAAATTATTCAGTGAACAGAATGAGAATTCAGTCTAAATGAACCCGAATGCCGAAATGAAATTTGAATATTCTGCAATTTTCGGCTGATTCAATGATACAATTTATCGGTGAAACTCACCGTGTAGAGTTCGAACTCGTTTATTAACTCGTAAGTATAGGAGTGGAAATATTTCAGGCTTCGAGCTATGCTATAGAAGGGCGTTTCTGTCCCCTTTATAAGCGTTTTAAAATCCCAACATTTGGGTATCAATCTTATATCAATCATTAATGTTAACAATGATATTCATTATGAGTTTGTTGTTTGTTGAACTTGAAGTATCAAGTACCCGTATTCCCACAAAGTATCGTGGGATCGTAAGACGTGCAATATACTGAAGAAACGTCACTTCCGTTATCCCAGTCGATTTTTTAAGTTAAGTAAGCGACACATTTCGTAACCGAATTTCTTTTCTTAGTGTTGTCGGAATTTATCCTAACAAAGTAGGTATACGTACGGCTCTCTGATATATGTGCGGAGGGCGTCAACAGAATATTTTAAGTTAGTTATATTGAAACAAGAAGCCATCTAGCGCCTTTAGTAGTCAAGCTTTCTATAGTTTGCTATTTGAATGGAAAGGTGTTTTAGCGTAGATTATCAATTTATTAATATTACCCGTTGTCTAGTATAGATAGTGCTTACATAAAATGTAATAATTTGATAGTATAGTAAATTATCAAAAAAGTCAAACACGAGGCTCTTTAAATTAGAAACTCAGGCCCTGTTCAATAAAATTAAATTAGAATAACTCGCTAAAAGTATTTTATGCCAAGTGTTTCTTTACTTATTAGGTCAAGTTAGTAGAGTATAAAAACCGTACATATGTGCGTGTGGAAAATCAGAACAGAATGTGTCTCCATGTCGCTTTGTATATTACAAATATAGGTATGACTTCTTCTTGAATGTCCCTCGTTGAGTTTCTCAAGATTCATATCTCATAATACCTACTTGACAGAAACATAATTATTTGTCTTCTGCAGTGATCTACGCCAAATCAGCGATGTGGTCCCGAAAGCAGTCGGTGTGCAGTGCAGTCAGCGGAGCCTCTAAAGGCGATGACGCCGAGGCGCCCCTCGCGTCTGGACTGCACATATACCCCTTCGCTATTGCACTACGAGTCAGGGTGTTACAGGTAACATGTTACACAATGTGGCCTCGAAAGCAGTGGGTGTCCATGCAGTGTGTCAGCAGAGCCTCCAAAGGCTAGAACGCGAATGCACCCCTAGTGTCTGGGCTGCACATATACCCCTTCGCTATTGCACTAAGAGTCAGGATGTTACAGGTAACACGTTACACAATGTGATCTCGAAAAAAATCGGGGTGCAGTGCAGTCAGCGGAGCCTCTAAAGGCGATAACGCGGAGGCGCCGCGCTCGCTTCTGGACTGCACATATACCCCTTCGCTATTGCACTACGAGTCAGGGTGTTACAGGTAACATGTTACACAATGTGGCCTCGAAAGTAGTAGGTGTCCATGCAGTGTGTTAGCAGAGCCTCTAAAGGCTAGAACGCGAAAGCACCCCTCGTGTCTGGGCTGCACATATACCACTTCGCTATTGCACTAAGAGTCAGGATGTTACAGGTAACACGTTACACAAAGTGATCTCGAAAAAATCGGTGTGCAGTGCAGTCAGCGGGGCCTCTAAAGGCGATAACGCGGAGGCGCCCCGCTCGCTTCTGGACTGCACATATACCCCTTCGCTATTGCACTACGAGTCAGGGTGTTACAGGTAACATGTTACACAATGTGGCCTCGAAAGTAGTCGGTGTGAAGTGCAGTCAACGAAGCTTATAAAGGCGAGGACGTGGAAGCGCCGCTCGCGTCTGGAACTTTGGACTGCACATTACCCCTTCGCTGTTGCACTACGAGACCGGGGGGCTAATTGTCTAATTACAAAATCTATCGCAATCGCTTTCAGGATGTGATACATTGGTGCTTCTTTTTGGCACTAATAAAAACTTACCAAAGAAATGCAGCAATGTGTCACATCCATCTGTCAAATGAAAGCGATTGCGATATAGATTTTGAAAATTAGACAATAAGCGTGCCCGCAGACTACAGACCAAACTGTCGGCCGAGAGTTGGCTGATAGTTGGTTTTGTATGAAGAATCAGCCGATACCAAATCGTTGTAGTGTGCGCACTTGCATACTTCTTCATACTGATTCCAACTGTAGGGCGACAGTTTGGTCTGTAGTCTGCGGGCACGCTAAGAAGGCGGGTTCAGCCACAAAAAAAATCCTTGTTCGGTGCGTTTAGCTACCCACTAAGTACTGCGTATGATGTGACGTCATGGCGTTGAGTTATGCACATGTCATGAAAAAGAAGCCTCCTCGTAAAATGCACAAATGCTTGCATAACTCACTTATTCCACGGTTATTGCCCTCATTAGACGGGTGCTTTAAAATACTGTGGAAGCGTTACGGCAGAGTAATTTGTATGTTAAATCTATTACTTTGACCTTGGATTGTCCTCGTGTTCGAAGGATTTCTGTGCCTGTAATTGAGCTCCTCAATCATCTAAATTAATATTTAAGATAATCCTTTACTTAACTTATCCTAAATAATGTAAAACAAAGGAAATAAACATCCCCAGTTACATTAATAATTAATAAACTTTTGAAAAAATAATTAGCTAGGTACTGAAAAAGCTTTTCAAACTTGAAATACACCATATCCCCGGTTACATCAATTATTAATTAAGTTAAAAAAAATTGCTTATGAAAAAGCTTTTGTAATTAAATTGTCAAATTTGCAAAAATAAATAGTCATCGATATTTTATTAAGGCACTGTTCTTGAGTAAGTTTTAATCTAATGTTAACGCAATCGATATATATATAGTTAAAATTAAATTAATATAAAAAATATCATGACTCAACCATTTTTAAATATTGATTAGGTGTTCATTCCCCCTTTTCCTTAATCTAAGCTCCAGGATTTTCCTCAAACATTACGTGGATAAGATACGGTTTTTCCTTCAGCTTAGAAGATAATCTGTTTTAAAATAGAGCGAGGGTGACCAGAAATTAATAGATATAGCCAATAAGCTCTGCGCTTAGGGAATAATTCAATTTGCCGAGGAGTGGATTAGTCCTGGAGGTTAATGGGGTCACACTAGTATCTGGACCTGTAAGACAGGTAAGATTTACTTTAAGCACACCTGAAGTAAAGTTACTTCAACCGATTTTTTTATTATTTTTCCAAATAAGACAAGTAAGATATAGCAGAAGCAGAAATTGTTTCTGTTTTATTTTACTGTCTTGTCCTATATATTTCTCATATTTAAGCGTACTTTAACTAATATTAGGGATAATAATTGTCTTCAAAATAGTCAACCAAAAGTTACAGTCAAATAGAAACTCATATTTTTATTTTGCTGCTAAGTTTCTTGTTTTCATCTTTTCAGCAAAAATACGTTTTCCGATAAAGGATTTTATAGTTTAAAATATAAATAAAATATTTTCATTTTTCTTTAATTTCTAATAACCAGAACCCAAGATTAAAATAATAATATTGAAACCTTTGTTAAAATCACCGTTAGGTTACCATTACACTTCTCACTCAATCCTTAATAAACGTTAATAGAACAAAAAATAATTAAAATTTCAGCAAGCTTATCAAATTTTCAGTAATCAGGGACATAAACATAACATACTAAAAAATATAATTATTACAAGTTTAAAATTACTTATAAAACTTTATTCGAAAAATAAAGCTTTCTTGTAGACATTCCCTATTAAGTATATCTGAATTCCTGAGCTCTACATTTTACCTTCTATCTCGACTGTCTCAGAGCCGAAGAATTCATTTGCTTCCCTAAACAAAACATCGCTTTAAGGCGACGTTTATACAACAATTTACATAAATTAAACTGCTTCCATGAGAATAATTTCTAGAATACATAATACTTAGGTATATACAGTTGCGGCACGTAATTATGAAAGTTAAGTTTTGGCATCACTTTATCAATATTATTAAGTTATCGCATCATTACGATGAACAAAGTTTACGTTTAATTTAGAATATAGGTTGTTTCCAGTGTGAGTTGTAGTTATCAAAGTTATAGTTATCGTCAAATGATATGCTACCTATTTGTCACGTCAAACTTGTCAAAGGGCATCATGCTGCATTATCATTTGACGATAACTTTAACTTTGACAGCGTTTTGGTGCAACTCACTCTTTTGTCATTTGGCTTTGGCTTATAATTTTTGGCTTAGTCACGTCATGTCACTTACTAAACTTCTTATTTTAAAGAAATAAATTCTCTGTTCTGTCTGTGGTCTAGCTAGGACACTGAACACACAGATTAGATGGGCTATTTACATGGGTTCATTTTAGTCGCCTGTGACGGTCTACTTTAGTCGCCTGTGACGGTCTACTTAAGTCGCTTCTAAAATCGGATCTGATAAGTTTCTTCAGTCACTTGCGGTCTAGACCCCTTTGCCATAGACACATACGATTTTTGCCAGCGGAAAAGTCGTGCAGCTTATATTTTATGGTACTAGTGCCAATGCCGTCCCCACTTAAGCGTCCATTGTTGCAGATAGTCTGTGGCATCGGAGGCCTGGTGGTCGGCGCCGTTGGTTGGCTTGAGGAGCGGCAGAAACCGGTGCTGGGATTGGGGGTACCAGCGGGAGCCGTCACCGTGCTCGCCGCAAGTTGGTGTTATTTTATTACTTTACCTTTATTGTGGTAGAATAAAACCGGGTAATCTGTTCCCGTGACAAATGGGTTACGTGACTGGCATATGAATACGTCACGACCGATCTTTTGCGCTCATGTCGCGATGCGTTTCAAAGACCAATGGCTATCGTAACGTATTTGAGGGCCAACTTTTATTATCATAGCATTCGAGACTTCAACCACAATATACAATTATAATGGTGGCCAGATAATTAAGGAAGCTTGGTTCTCCGCCAAGGATCGACCTAGCAGTGATCTGATGATGGCCATCCAGGGAATGAACGGAGGAGATTCAGATCGCTATACCCATCCAACTGATTTGATCAACATTTTAAGCCTGACAGACGGACAGACAGACAGGCTTAGTTACACCATAATTTTAACATCAACTCAACTCTAAAAGGCTTAATTTACTTCAAGGCAGGAAACTATCATCTTAATTTTCATTCACTACTTACATCAGTATTAAGTGCGTCTTTCTAAAAAGGAAATCTTGAGTGTGCCATTTAATTAGCTACGTTCATATTCCCTATTACAAAGCTTACATCGTAACTCAAATTGCCGTTCCTACGTCATTTTGATTTACGAGGAAGGCAGTTACTGATTATTCGCCCTTTCATTACGAAAGCTTTTATTAAGCGGCACTTCCATTTTCCAGGACACGTAACGTTTGTTTGTGTAGGTATGTGAACGTACGCTTTTATAAGTGAAGTTTCTTATGATTGGGTAATTAGCAATCAAGAAACACACGTAAAGTGCGCAATTAAATATGTATAATTGTTGAGACTACCTACAAGTTATATAAAAGACTGTGGCCCTAATTATTTGCTCGGATTATTTACTATGTTTTCATGCGTAAATTGAACTCGTTTAATTTAGCTACTGAAACTATAATCACAGTACCTTTTTTTTATCTTAACCTCAACTTACGAATTTCTAAAAAATGTAGCAAAACTAAAAGAAGGTCCCTGTTAATTCCTACGGTCTGTACCATAAAAACCATAATAATATCGTCCGATTATATCGAGACATGATCAAAGTTTCCGAAAAAGCAATTTCGAAGTTTAATTATTTTCCATAAACGAAATCGCAGCGCAATTATTATTTATCGGACAGCTGTGAAATTTATTTTATTGTTATGACGAATTATTAAATTTCCAATGAAAAGAAATGAAAATTAAAAATTCTTTATTCAAATAAGCTTACATAAATAAGTATTTTTAAATCGGCAATTCTTATTACCACTTATAATTTAATGTTAATTTATGTCTAACTAGCTTTTGCACGCGACTTCGTCCGCGTGGATATTCGAGAAAACCCTATGGGAACCTTTAACCAGGATAATTAGTATCTAGGTATTCAATGTTTTAATTTCATCAAAATCAGATCAGCTGTTTTCACGTGATTAGGCGGGTCCCCACCAAGCGCGCTGCCCCGCTTTTTCCTCTTATACAATTTCATTCCCTATTTATAACCCCTTCAGACTTTCATACAAACTTTTATTATACTTTTCCGTATTTTAACCCTTTCAACCCATATTTCGCAATAAAAGGTAGCCTATGTCCTTTCTCGAGCTGATTTCTGATCTCTGTACCAAATTTCATCCAAATCGGTTCAGTAGTTTAGGCGTGAAGGCGTAACAGACAGACAGACAGAGTTACTTTCGCATTTATAAAATTAGTATGGATTGATTATAGTCATAGCCATTAGCTTAGGTTGCTCATTGCACACAAGGCTGTGGGTTGCAGCCCGAGCCGCAGGCGAAATTAAATTATGTTCAATCGTTAGGTTAAATTTACATTTTAACTCTTTAGTTATTTCTTAAATTCGTTCCGACGATCTAGTGAAGGTTGCGGGAAGCCACTGGATACGGGCAGCGCAGGACCGATCGTCGTGGAGATCCTTAGACCTAGCAGTGGGTGTCGTGCAGCTTATATGATGATGATGATGTAGTTAGAATTTAGAATCTAAATTTTAAAATTTTGCATTTTAATCTCGGTCACAACTCTAGTGCAGTGGGTCAAACGGGAATCGCAATATCCCGTTCGACCCACCAGTGGCTATAATACAGTAAGTCCACGGGTCATTAGGGATAAATAGCATCCATTAACAACAACCATGCACTAAGTAGATACATCACTATAGCAACGTCGGTGTACTACAGCCGTGGATTCGGCGGCTGGGCGGCGGCGCGCTCCCGGTCTACCAGGAGCTGGGGCGCCCCCTGGCGCGCCCTGGGGCCCTCGCCCTGCGCCGCCGTCCCCCTGACGATGCTGTGGGCGGCGGCCATCGGGGCCCATATAGCCATGCTGGCGTTATGCATCAGATCACTCATGAATATTGGGTGAGTAGTTTTAATTAGCATCTTTTAGAAGTCAAATTTAATTCAATTACTATCTCATAATGCAGAGCCCCTGAAAAAGAGCCAAAAAAAATCAATTTGTGTAAACAATACTTAATATTGCGCTTAAATCTGTAAGGGTTTAAAAAAGTATTTCCTAATGTGTCTTTATTTTATTTGTATACCTACCTTAAACTTTTTTATTTATCCTGTGGAAGGTTAACTTACAATAACAAAACTTATTCAAACTACTTAAATGCCAATATTGTTGAATATTTTTTAAACGCCCGAGCGGCCCGATCGGGCTGCATAACAATAGAAAATCTATTGTGTCTCATTTTCCGGGGCTTGAAGGAATATAATACCAATCAAAAAATTATTATTATGAAGTTTTAATCAAGTTACGTCAGTACCATATTAATTCTGTAATCAAGTATCGTTTCAATACTTCAAACCAAAGGTTGTTAACGTCGAACTTCGCTAATGACACGAGTTTTTCTAAACAACGATTTGTAGAAGCAATTTTCAGTAACTGCTTTCAGTTTTCCTCATTTCAAAAGCTTCTGTGCTTTGATTAAACGTCAAGGCAAGCTATCAACATGTGTGCTATTGAAATGTGTTGTAGTTATTCCAGTTAGACTAGCAATCGTAGAGCAATCAAGGAAGCCACAAAATCTCCGTTTAATCTTCATTTCTGGCATTGCAATGGCTTTCATAGCATATTGGAGAAAGAATTTCAAAGAATGCAGTAGAATGAAAACAGAATCTCGACTCATTCAAATCAAAAATTCTAAAAATCTATCGAAGAATATCTCTTTGAAAGATTTTTAGATGTGTTTATTTTTCTGAAAAAGGTACTATAATCGCAGGTAGGTATACTTTTTAATTCATCGGTAATCAATCATTTTATACTTTAAGAACATACGTCCATTCGATACAAGTAAATTTAATGAAAACTATTCGCGTGTAAGTACGTAGCATTATCTATATTTTATTTTCGTGAAATGTTCCTTAAAAAATGTGTGCTTAAAGTTGTTTTTAGTATTCATAGCATATAGTTCACGTATAACGATTTTTAAAATTTGAATATCCTGCATAGTCCCGCTTTTACGGTATTTTCCGACAGCTTTTCGGGGATTTTCCGACAATAAAGCTGGTGAAAGATAAAGGTGCTGAAAAAATAACATAAAGAAACATGTATGAAAATCTAGCGTATTTTCTTTAAAATTAATTTAAAAATACATTTTCAAATGATTTGGAGTCTATTAAATCAATTCCACATTTAACACCTGAATGTGCGTTTAACTTACCCACTCATGTTTTAGATTTTATCAGTATTTTTTTTGCTCGCAGTTGTAGCAACAAAACCTGTATTGGAGTAGCGGCAGCGCAGCTAGCAGTGTCAGTGAGCACTCTAGCAGCGGCGATGTTCATGCTGCAGTTGGACCTGCGGTACGACGCAGCGCTCTCCCCGCCGCCAAGGCCGTCCGACGCACAAATATGCACTGCAGTCTCTATGGTGAGCGCTTGAGCAGTAGTTATAATATGAGTTGAGCTCAGCTAGCAGTATCAGTGAGCACGCTACGCCGCCAAGGCTGTCCGACGCACAAATATGCACTGCAGTCTCTATGGTGAGCGCTTGAGCAGTAGTTATAATATGAGTTGAGCTCAGCTAGCAGTATCAGTGAGCACGCTACGCCGCCAAGGCCGTCCGACGCACAAATATGCACTGCAGTCTCTATGGTGAGCGCTTGAGCAGTAGTTATAATATGAGTTGAGCTCAGCTAGCAGTATCAGTGAGCACGCTACGCCGCCAAGGCTGTCCGACGCACAAATATGCACTGCAGTCTCTATGGTGAGCGCTTGAGCAGTAGTTATAATATGAGTTGAGCTCAGCTAGCAGTATCAGTGAGCACGCTACGCCGCCAAGGCCGTCCGACGCACAAATATGCACTGCAGTCTCTATGGTGAGCGCTTGAGCAGTAGTTATAATATGAGTTGAGCTCAGCTAGCAGTATCAGTGAGCACGCTACGCCGCCAAGGCTGTCCGACGCACAAATATGCACTGCAGTCTCTATGGTGAGCGCTTGAGCAGTAGTTATAATATGAGTTGAGCTCAGCTAGCAGTATCAGTGAGCACGCTACGCCGCCAAGGCCGTCCGACGCACAAATATGCACTGCAGTCTCTATGGTGAGCGCTTGAGCAGTAGTTATAATATGAGTTGAGCTCAGCTAGCAGTATCAGTGAGCACGCTACGCCGCCAAGGCTGTCCGACGCACAAATATGCACTGCAGTCTCTATGGTGAGCGCTTGAGCAGTAGTTATAATATGAGTTGAGCTCAGCTAGCAGTATCAGTGAGCACGCTACGCCGCCAAGGCTGTCCGACGCACAAATATGCACTGCAGTCTCTATGGTGAGCGCTTGAGCAGTAGTTATAATATGAGTTGAGCTCAGCTAGCAGTATCAGTGAGCACGCTACGCCGCCAAGGCCGTCCGACGCACAAATATGCACTGCAGTCTCTATGGTGAGTTGTGATTGAATGTGAGTCCAACTTATGCGTTGAAGTAGCAGCAATGCAGCTAGCAGTGTCAGTTAGCACTCTAGCAGCGGCAGTGTTCTTGCTGCAACTGGACCTGCGGTACAAGACGCAGCGCTCGAAGCAGCCAACTGCTTCACCTGCTTTAAATTGCAATTTGATCTACACCACATTAAAATTACGATGTTTGAACTTCTGTCTAAATAAAAATTATCGAAATTATCACAACTCTTTACTCGGAGTAACAAGTAGCATAAAATACTTAGATGTTTACTATGCTTCTTGTCAAAAAACTAGGAAAAACTGTATTAAATTCTTAGAAAATAATGCGTAAAAATGAAGTTTCTTTTATCAAACAATCAAATATAAATGTTAACAGTTAACCACATTCTATATGCCGAATACACAGAGAATGGTAAGACAACAAAGTAAAATCTCATGACTTAAAATTCTTACAAAAATTTGGTTTAGATGTTTCCTAAAAAATATTATATCTACCTACAAGACCTTGATCCGGTTATTACGATCAAACAAAACGAATCTCACTCGGGTCTCGTTTCTAAACCCACCTGAATTGATCACATTGTTCCAACCCTCCAGATTATTGATAAATAAGGGATTTTCAACGTGTACACGCGCGGAACGAATTCAAAGTAGACGAATATCCATATTTGCTTATTATATTGCTCGTATGATATTTTTAGTGCCTATTAGATTTTTTATGGCGTTGTTATTGTAGCAATGATACCTACCTACATAACAATGTAAGTACGTTACTGGCTTCAAAACTATCTTGCCTAATATAATGTGGGTAGTAACTAGTACCTATACGGGGAAGTATGTAGATTATTTTTTCATTTTATCTTCTTCGGAATCTATTCCGAATTAATAAACAAGAAAGAGAGCTAACTCTTAAACATTATCAAATAAGTTTCGTTTTTTTAAGAGTAGTTAACACTGAATTTTGTCCGAGTTTTATTTGCTAGCTTAGTAAACACCAACCATAGACAGATTAAGGTAATAAATATACCTAATAGAAAAAATACTACGTAGTATTTTTTCAATTTTAAATTTCTAGTATTTTTTCTATTATATTTATTACCTTAGTATAAAAATAGCATTATGAATGCCAAAAAATCTAAAAACTTCATAGACAGATTCCTAGCTGTCGCTTTGAGAACATTTACCTACACGATTTTACGTAATTGACAATCATCATCACTTTCTGAATCAGGTATTATGTCCCGCGACTCCTGTGTTTGAGCGTTCAAATTGAACTTTTTTTTTCTTTCACTCTCAACGTACCTAGTATGCGTTCACATACAGAAATAATCAGCGTACATGAAAGCACTCGTAAAACCGCGCGGCTGGTTTTCCGGGCTGCCTCACAAAGCATTGGCATTACTCTGTGGCATTGGTGAAAGGAAATTAGCTGCCGGCCGGGCCGGTAGATACATCCGACCGCAGGGGCATAAAGTAATCCAGACGTACTTATGAGCCCGTTTGATTATATAGGTACAATAAAAGGCAATCATAAAATTAGAGATTTCCAACATGTTTTCGTTGTGGTCTAAAAAGAAAAAAAGACTGTACTGGACTGACGAATCGCATAAAATTGACAAGTTAAGTAAAGTGACGAGTTATAGAAACTGACCAAAAAGGAAATTGACCTATTGACGAATTTTACGAAACTGACGAATGAGGTAAACTGCCCAGTTAGAGAAATTGTCTACTTGGGGAAACTGATGAGTGATAACCCAACCCGAATATAAACATGTTTTTCCCTATTTCCCAGGTACCTCTCACATCCGTAGCGATCAGCGGCAACAGCGGCGAAGGTCCAGACCCTGCAGGCAGTCCTGCCTCCAAGGAGAAGGATAAAGACCCCCAACCACCGGAACCCGTCACTTGATGCAGTGACGCAGCATGAGCTGCGGTCAGCAGTATCTAGGCCAATCTAGGGAAATGTTTGATACCTAATCTACAAAACATGAAACAATAATCCATCTTATAAAATGTTATCTTCACAATATAAAGTCCTAACTATATTAATATAAAGAACTGATGTAAAAACATTCACTTATCTGATGTAAGTAATATTTGTTTTGTATCACAGTCACTTATATTATAATACGCAGTCGGCCGCCGAAGTAAGTATATTATGAACACTTGAACATGTCTCGCCAATTTTGGAGATCATTCATGGCTGTTCCAAATATCCTATCCTTATTAAGAGACATTATCTCTCCATAGAGAGTAGGTCTACTATGCATCTGTTCCTTGACAAATGTTGTTATTTCACGTCATCTAATCAGAAATAGCTAGACAACAAATCTTCAGCAGGCCTTCCTCCTAGTGAAATTAACCGCCACTGTGGTCTAGTGGTTCGCCCACCCGTGTAAGACGCAGGGCTCCCGGGTTCAATTCCCAGGAGGGAGATACATTTGTACTCGGTTTGGTTGGTGGTAGGGCTTATTTCAAGTCTGCCTGGCTAGCTACCACTATCTTACCTAAGTCTAATGCCATTTAACAACAATTTATAAAATTGTTGTGTTCCGGCAGTTAGAGGTAAGATAGCCGTTCCTCAGTGATGAGGATTCCGATTGTAGTGCGCTTCCACCGTCGGCCTTATCGTCATAACATCAGGTAGGGTAGATGAAGGCCTAGCACTATCCCGTTATGCATATAAAAAGCTTCATGAGAACGCTGAGAGCGGATTGATCACTGGTGTGGACTGTGGACATATATGTTGTAGATGATGGGGCAAAGTACCTACTATTGTTCAGCTACTTTTGAGATCTTCTGATGAGTGTTTAGAGCTTTGAGTGTATGTTTGAGCTTATTTGTGAAATACAAAGCTAGGGCTACTAAGGTAGAAGTAATTTCTTATTTTATACTTACGCCTGTTAAATTATATCCTTTGTTATTATAAATTGTATTAGTTTTAAATTTTGATAATCACTGACTTCTTTTACACAAGAATGTGGTTTTCTCTGTGATTATTAACGATCTCTGACCAAAATTTAGTTAGTCTAATAAATAAGCGTAAACACACGTATAAATATTGAAATAATCAGGGAATACTATTCTTTGTTTTAAAGATAATTAATATACTTACCTATTAGAAAAAATACTAGAAAAAATCGACTCACACGTAGCACCTCAAATGGGATTAGTTTTTTTTCTAATATAAGTATTAAGCATTGTGAATGCCTAAAATAAAATAAAAATTCTTAGTTGTTGTTAAGGCGAGGCCAGTTCACGATCTGATGAAAAGACTGATTTTTGAACTTCCAATGTGAAGAACTGATGTAGAATTCTATTTCACAAAAATTACTGTAGACTGAATAAGAAACAAAGAAACAAAATAATTGAACAGAATATTGAAAAATGGCATGGTAACTCTGTAAAAAAAATCCTGACTAACACCATAAAAACTTATAAAAATCAAATCGTCAGATTTCGTAATTTTCAACGACAGTGATATGATTTTTTATGCAAAAAGGATAGCTTTTTTATCAATCTAACACAATAACCGAGTACATTTTTAATAAATGATCCAGTATTTCAGAAATCAATAAAAATGTCCTAAATTTCGTCAAATTTCTGGCGAAGCGTCAATTAAAGCTATGCAATATTCAACCTTATTCTAAAGACATAGTGAAAGAGTAAATTTAGTGAACTGCCTCGCCTTAACTCATCAATCTCATCATCTATATTTTTCGTATTTCAAATTTCAGCCATGAATTTAGTAATTGGGCTGAATAGAGTTTCTTCCAACTTAATCAAAACTTAGAAGAGATTTTGTTACCTGATGTTAATCAAAATCTACACCTTTGCAGGCCAGCGATAGTATCAATTCTTAAAAAACATTGAAACTAATTTATAACTAAACGAAAATATTGAGACTCTATTAAGAATAATTTAATGAACTTTAGATCTTTTAGTTTGAAATGAATGATTTACTTATATTGAGTATATCCAGCTTTGAATGTGTAAATGTATTTAAATAATAAATGTTTGTATTGTAAATACTTTTCCTATACAATATGTGTAAAACGCTAGATTTATTCCACAAAAAATAGGATAGAAAATTTATATTTATAACAAATGGCTGAATAAAGTACCTACTTCGCAAAGAAACTATTTTATTTCCAGTGCCAACCAACACTGGTTTGGATTATATTGCCAAAACAAGATAGAGTTTTAAATATGATATTATAGTATAGGTAGATGACAGTAAAAATATGTTTTTTTACAATTTATCTATAACCGAAAGAAAAGGAGTCGGTAGAAGTTGATGAGATACCATTTAGTTCACCATAATATGATAACAATTGCTTTTGTTCCGTATGTTGCAACTTTACTTTGAGATTTTTAAATTTGAGATTTTTGCATTCAAAATGCTATTTTTACACAATACTGATCTGGTGCGAGTCGTATTTTTTCTAGTATATTATTTAGTATTGTGTAAAAATAGCATTGTGAATGCAAAAATCTCAAATTTAAAAATTATATAGCTATTTCATCTTAATCGATTGCCAAATATCTGGAAAGATATTTCAATTGAATGTCGAGGTAATTCCTCACATTGGTGAAATAACGCTGGCTTGCAGCGTAAGAGTAGGATATACTAGAAGAAATTCGGCGATGTCACTGGTGACTCGGTAGCTCAGCGGTCAGAGCATTGGACCGGATATCCAAAGGTCGCGGGTTCGATTCCCGTCTGAGTATTGATCTGGTGCGAGTCGTATTTTTTCTAGTATATTATTTAGTATTATTTACTTTGAGAGCTAGGCTAGGCAGGTAGAGTTGTTCTATCTCACGAAGACAGTTCGGCTATGAATGATGTTAGGCGTGCATATGCACATTGTTTTAGTATACGTCTACACGCTCTCGTATAACATACACTAAATTAATGTGCATGTATGTGCACGCCTGTTCATAGCCGAACCGCCTCCATGAGATAATTGCGTAAAGCCAATCGTATTCATTTGACAGTTCATATCGTATCCGATCGACAGCAATTTGTATGGAATTTGCAAGGAAATTATAAGTACTTCGACGTAGGTACCTAGATACTTTTAATTTCCTTGGGAATTTGACACTAATGACATACAATATGAACTTTCAAATGAATACGATCACTTTCTTTACGCAATCGCCTATCTGGTTTAATTTTAAAATGGAACCAAATATAATATCTGTGTCAAGTAAGAGAACTTGTAAAACTGGCATTGTAGCACGTAAACGTTGAAATAGTCGCGGTTGCTCAATAAAAAATACGGCGTTGAGTGATCGAGGGATATCCATTGGCAGGGTGAACCTTCTGAACCCTTAAATCATTTTAAGAAGGGGAGCCATCTTGGATTTTTGTATGGGAGGGAGTTATAACACAATCTTTTTTTTTGTATGGATTTTGAATTTTTTTATGAAAGGGACTTCTTGAGCTGATGCCAAATATATACAATATTATTACATTGCAGCTACTGGTTTTAAAAAAATCAGAAAAACATTTTCCAAACATACTAAGTTTGGGCTCTTGCAGGAGGAAAACGACTTAATGAATTCTTATGAAACATACGCAAAATAACTTGTAATATATATCTAACGTCCTGAAAGCAATTTTGAAAATATTAACATTTTGAAATTTGAAAATATTTTGATCCCATTTTTCTATGAGTTAAAGTACCAGAATCTAAAAAAAACAAAAAAATACTAAATGTTAGTATTTTCAAAAATGCTTCCAGGTTGTGAGATAACAGTTTATCACGATGTTAGTTTTAGTTAGTTATTTGGCGTGGTTTCCTTCCTGCAAGAGCCCAAACTTAGTATGTTTGGAAAATGATTTTGTTTTTTTTTAAACTAGTAACGCAATGTAATCATATTTCATATATTTGAAAAAATCAGCTCAAGATGGGTTTTGACAAAAAAAAATCAAATTCCATACAAAAAAAAAGATTGTGTTATAACTTCCTTCCATACAAAAATCTAAGATGGCTCCCCTTCTTAAAATGATTTAAGGGTTCAGAAGGTTCACTCTGCCAAAGGATATCCCTCGATCACGAAACGCCGTATATTGCACTTTTATGTCGTGAGAAAAAAAAGGCAAACCTTTGACGTTAATCACAATTAGTTAGTTGAGTACTAGCTATAGGTAAGTAGACAATCGTTACCTTAATTAGAGCCACGTGTGTAACCTACGAGTAGCAATATTGGAAAAAGGCTGAAAGTGTTTAATAGAATGGTGTTTTCTTAGCCTCTTAGACTTTTCTCTCCATCCATCATTTCCACGATAATTTTATAAAAAAATTACTAAAATCCAAGTTCAAATCTTTGCCTAATCCAATACCATACAGTTAAAAGTTTCTCTATAACTAATAGACATTTTGTCCCTTGGACTTGGACGATCCTTATGTTATTGTTAGGTCACTGAAAGGATTTTGATGTTCATCCAAAGTTACATTTGGGTTTATGGGCCTATGGGAGTAATCCTAAATCATTGATAAAAATGTACGGGACTACAGAATAATATTATGGTCTCTAGAAGGAAAAAAGATCTGTTATAACGAAATTTTTGGAAAATGTTATATTTATTTACTATAATACTAATTTTATTATTTCTGTAAAATCTCAAATCTTTTCTAAAATAATTACGTTTCTTACTTAGCCGAAGAAAAAATTCATTCCGCAACGCAACCGAAAGTGCCCTTCAATTTGTAAAAACAAACAAATGGTTTTGCTAGTGACCTAGTGGAACTAGATGTCTCGATAAACAGATTCAAAGGGTTGTCAATTATGGTATTTACATATCGACGCTTTAGAACCAAGACCCTTTATCTACAAAAAAAGTCGACTTCACAGGAGACAAAAAAGTTTTTTTTTCTTCAAACAATTTTATTATTTTTATGTTTGAAACATTTACAGGATTGGCATGAAAAAAAAAACAATAAGGTAAGGTTTACAATGTTTTGAAATTACTGTAGATAGCTGGTATTAGTTAAAATTAGTTACTTAGGTGGTATTGGTATTTTCTCATAACTCTTTATTTAATGTGAATTTGAGGTAATTGATAAAAGGATGCGATGCGTAAATCAACCATAGAAATAACTGCATTAAAAAGTAAAAATCGCCAAAAGTGTAGATAGATGGTCTTGGTTCTTAAGCGTCGATATACCTATTTGTAAAATAAAACAAATTTAAATCAACAAACACAATAAAATATATTAAAAAACGATACAGTTTAATACAAAAACAAACGTTCACGGTAATAATTACTGAAATAAATATGAAAATTAATTTTAGAATGCATGTTATACAGTCTAGTTTCATTTAACAAATAAAGCAAGTTGAAACAATTTCTAATCAACTGACATGACGAAAGCTTTTTGAAGTGTTTACTAGGTAATTATTTATTTACTTACGGCTTTCTGGACCTTTCTACGCCTTGTGAAGATCCTCTTCTTCACAAGGCAGTGTTGGAGTTCGAAGCAGGTGACGGTGTGATGCTCACAGTTGATCATGCAGGCGCAGTTGGTGCGGCAAGCATCGGGGAGGGGCAGACGGGTGGGGCAGTAGGGGGGGCGCTTAGCTCCGTAACAGGGCGCGTTGCAAAAGCTCTCGTTGCAGTGGTTGAACATGTCTGTAGAATCGTCATAGTAAGTGTAATGTTATCGTAAAGACCGGTTTATATTATCTGAGTCTTTAGTAGAGTGCTTTAGGAGAGTGCTTTAGTTGAAACATGTAAACGGTCGTCTTATGAATAAAAAGAGAGTAACGTTCTAGTAGCCTTTCAACTGGAATCATCGCTTTCCAGTAGAGCCCCCCGCGCGCCCGCGCGACACTTTCCTCGCACTGGAAGCATGTAAATCGACATTTTAGTAGCGTATTTATTTAGTAGAGTGCTTTAGTCAACTGACACTGTACTGGAAGCATGTAAACGCTCACTGGAAAGGCACCAAAACTACTAAAGCACTCGCATTCGAATCTATCTCGCAGGCTACTAAAGCACTCTACTAATAATAATCTAATGTAGGTAAACCAGCCATAAGAACAAGTAAAATAAGTTGGTTGTATTTACTTAAAAGGCTGGCATACATTCTGTATGCTGAAGTAGTCGGAGGGATGGCCTCAGAGATGGAGAGGGGAGATGCTCTCATTGCAGTTGGTTGGAAAATGTCAAAGAATGGTTCGAAGGCTCGAAGTTGATATAATTTAGAAACCAAATTGGACTATTTATAGATGGCTGTCTCTATGATGATGGATGTTGCATCTATATGAAATATTCAAGAGATTCTATACGAAGCTCGTATCAAAGCATGACAATGACTTACTATCACCATCCTTGCCACCATTATCTGGATCTTCATCCCACTGCGCGAACTGAGCGCTAATGTAACCGAAAACAAACAGAGATAATAACAAAATCTTCAACATTTTATCCGAAACCAAATCCAAAATACAATAAAATTTGACGCGATATTTTACTTTCCTTTTTTAACTTTCTCTATACTTCTTCATCCTCTATGCTTTCCCAAAGAGTTGATTTTTATTGGTGCTTTCCTCTATGGTGAAATCCATGGTACAATAATACTTAGCGCTATCGCACACGGGCAACTTTTGTCTCCGCAACTTTTTTGTCTCTCACATAATTTGTATAAAAAGTTGCCGACGATCGCGTCCCCCCGTGTGCGCGCTTCCATATAAACCCGTGGACTTGATGTGAGAGGCAAAACAGTATTGCTGGGCGACTAAGTTGCCCGTGTGCGCTCTCCCTTATACTGCCCCAGGTACCTATAGCACTCCGAGACAGAGGAAGTGACGAGAGTCTGCACAAGCATACGTCATCTCCGCTATCGGTATTGAAAATAATTCATTCATTTTTACAGACCATACAATGATGAGCTGTTTCGTTTGCTAAGAGAAACAATCACAATTAAAATGCACTATAATAATTTTGTTGAGTGTGTCAGAAAAAATCCTTCATTCTTTGCTTGTTACTATAAAGGTGCGCAACTGGATAGTGACGTATGCCTGTGCATCGCCCGGAATGCCAGACCTTGTTTTCTTGGACCATGGTGAAAACCAATATTCATATGTGAAAACCAAGTAAAAACCATAGAGGATAGAAAAATATATATAGGAAAAAACCAAGAACTTTAAATTTATTTGAATATAAAGTGCTTGGGAAAACCGAGAACTTTAAAAGCATTATAAATTTTAAGTGAATTTAAAGTTCTTGGGAAATACTTTCCCCACAGTATGGCACCCTGTGGTGCCCCGAAACTAAAAGTAAAAGTAAGTAGGTAGGTACTTTAAATATTGAAAATAGGAAATACCGAAAGCGAAGACTTCATTTTGTTTTTAAAAATAATTAAAACTGCATTCAAAGATTTGAAAAAAAAGTACTTACTTAATTAAAATTTAAATTTTCATGGTCTTTCTTTTGTTAAGGATGCTGTGTTATTCAAGAAAAAAATATCCTAATGATCCCTTTCAATCGGTATCATTTTTTTTTTTTTCATTTGGTGGGTTCGATTGTTGGTTAAGGCTGGCCAATTTTCAAAAATCTTTGAATGCATTTCCTATTATTTTAAAATTAAAATCAAAATGAAGTCTTCTTTCCTATCTTCAATATTTAAGGTACATCAGATACTTTCCCTTCGTGTTGCAAAATTTTGTGACACCGGTATATTTTCCCTTATTAATACTGACTGTGACATTACTATGCATTCGTTTTCACGCCTCAACCGCTGAACTATAATTTTGATATTGGGCTTTTTCCGGAACACTTATGTGTCCACCCAAAATAAATAAGTATGTTTGATACCTATTTTTTTTTTTTCACCTTACACCAACACACTTTTCTGTATACATATCTATATTAGTTGAAAGTGTATCTCTAGGTACAAAGGCGGACTTTTTTCAAAAGTGTATGCACAGAGGAAATAATCACTACATACCGACGAGAAAAGTGATAAATTGAGTTGGTAAGTGAGGAATAATTTTAAGCTAAAATTGTTTATGTTCCCACGAAAAACAAAACATCACGCGGACCCAGTGACAGGCAAAAATTATCTACGATAAATCGGTATGTAACAACCATGATATAAAAATTATAAAATCAAACAATAGTTTAAAATAATTTCTACCTCCTTCCTTTAAAATATTTTTTATGTAAATCAAATGCACTGACATGCATGACTGTTGTACAAAATATATAAGTCTGTTTATATTAAGCGAAATTACCCCCTATTCGTGACTAGACCAAATTCGCTGTCGTAGCGTAGGGTTGCCACCCGTCCTCTAAAATAGAGTATGTCCTCTATTTCGTGTACCTAATAATCTACGATAGTAATAGAGTACGCTCAAATACTCGATTTAGGTAACTCTTGACTGTGTGACAAATAAACTGGTTTTTGTACTGCGTACTCTATTTTTGTTCTACTTACCTAAATGAAAAAATACTTTATTTGTCTGAAAAAAGGTAGCAACCCTATTGCAGACTAATGCATAATTATGCACACCTAACCCGACCTTGCACCGATTTCGTTAAATATACATTTCGCATACTTAATTTGGGTAATTTTACCTCAGTTCATTAACGTAAAATGTACATTTCTAGTACAAAATCCTGTAATGAAGACTTAGAATAGAAAAGAATAATTATTTATTTTCCAAAAATGCAGTTTAGTACAATCACTTACAAAGTTTACTTTAGTAAAATAATAATAACATATGCTTGAGGAAAAACCTGTTTTAGTTGAATTATTAATTCACTTAAATCATTATGAAAAATAACCTTTGAAATCTACTAATATTTTTTCATTGTTATATTACATTTGACGTTAGTTAAGAAGCAATAATAAATATTTCCAAGAAACATCCAAAGTTATTAAATTTAAATAAAGCTCAATTTGAAATTCAAAGTTGGGAATAGTTGGGAACGAAATGAAAATTGAATTTCATTATGAAAAGCTGCTCGTGATCGTGACAAAATTTTCGAAAAACATCTCTGTCAACAACATGATCGTCTAAAATAGTTAAACTTTGATGTTTTTCAACTTGCAACTTGGATAAAACGAATTTGCAAAGTATCTTTTAAAATTTATATTTTATAATGACGGTGCCATGTTAGCCTTGTTTTAAACTCGGCATTTTTGCTGCTCAATTTGCGAAAATGTGATAAATAAGTAACGAGATAGTCCGTACCGTAGTACGTGATTTCCCAGTCTTAGGCGTGTCGTCGGATACAAACTAAATAAATAATTTCTATGACGTTTAACAGGGAGGCTCCGAAAAACACGCCTCCAATTCCTCCGATGTCAACTGAAAAAAAAAATGCAAAGTTATTTTTAGCTCTAATAATATTCTAACTAACGTATACTAGACGGGCAGCACGCGGCAGCAGAGCACTTTGACCAGCGTTTGTCGCCAAAACTGGGCAATGAAGAGATGGAGAACAATAAATCACACTCTACCTACAAGCCCCAAGGTATGCCTGATGGCTTCCCGGCGCACCCTCAAGGCCGGCAGCTGCGCCAGCTTCACAACTCCTCGGGTACCTTTAGCTCTCACCTCTGGAGGAGTCTTCTCATTATGTCGACTCAGAAACAATAAATCACACTCTACCTACAAGCCCCAAGGTATGCCTGATGGCTTCCCGGCGCACCCTCAAGGCCGGCAGCTGCGCCAGCTTCACAACTCCTCGGGTACCTTTAGCTCTCACCTCTGGAGGAGTCTTCTCATTATGTCGACTCAGAAACAATAAATCACACTCTACCTACAAGCCCCAAGGTATGCCTGATGGCTTCCCGGCGCACCCTCAAGGCCGGCAGCTGCGCCAGCTTCACAACTCCTCGGGTACCTTTAGCTCTCACCTCTGGAGGAGTTTTCTCATTATGTCGACTCAGAAACAATAAATCACACTCTACCTACAAGCCCCAAGGTATGCCTGATGGCTTCCCGGCGCACCCTCACGGCCGGCAGCTGCGCCAGCTTCACAACTCCTCGGGTACCTTTAGCTCTCACCTCTGGAGGAGTCTTCTCATTATGTCGACTCAGAAACAATAAATCACACTCTACCTACAAGCCCCAAGGTATGCCTGATGGCTTCCCGGCGCACCCTCAAGGCCGGCAGCTGCGCCAGCTTCACAACTCCTCGGGTACCTTTAGCTCTCACCTCTGGAGGAGTCTTCTCATTATGACGACTAAGAAACAATAAATAAATGTAAGTAAAATAGGTAAATATTGCGAAAGTGCTGACTTCGGTTTCTTCCTGGGTACTTAATTAGAGACGAGTTGCTTTTGTCCATTTTCATAACTAAGTTTGATAACTTGCTTGCTAGGTACCAAAAAAGCTTGTGTAATTACGGTATATTCACGTTCGACATGACATTTTGTAAAATTTTGTACATAAAAAAGTGTTTTTATGCAGTGCTGTGTTTTAAATTTTCAGTACTTGAGCTAAAGGTGGCCAGCCAGAATAAATAGTTATCTGTAAGGAAAATCTATTCCTAAAAGATAACTAGTTATACTGGATGAAAAAATATCTTCACAGATAAAGTTATCTGGCTATGGTTATCTCCAAGGAACAAAGGCAAAGGTAATGCAACCGTAAGAACCATAGACTTAGAAAAACTTTCGCTATAGTAAGAACTTTATACAAAAACTCATTTTTCCATACCAGTTAACCGGGAATCCATACCGAAACACGGAGAAGATTTGTAGATCAATTTATAGATATTTAGTCATACTTACCTACATATTCTTAATCATGGGCAAATACTCACGATACAAACATGTGCACCAGCTTATATTCCACCTCTTCACAGCTCATGGGGCAATCGCAGGACACGCTTTGAAGTGGCCCTGACGAAAGCACTTGAATAATTTATTCATGGTTTAACGAAAATTAATATTAATCCACGTGGAAAATATTCGCGGCAAAAGTGTTAAATTGAATTATAGCAAAACCTGAAACTTTCCGTCAGGCTAATCATTGCTGACATCTTTTTGTAATACTTAGTAGCAATGACAAATAAATCCGGAAAACAAATAAAAAAAACTTGATTACGAAACAGCAATTTTTTTAGTTTTTTTTTTCATTTTCATGCCTTTGAAAACAAAGATTGTTCGTAATGATTACGATTTTCAGGTTTTCCGAATCAAAATACGTTGTAGAAATGAAAATAAAATAAAATATACAGGGTAAGAAGTAGATTACTTACTAACATCATATATATATACCTACAATTAAGTAACAACATTTGTTCTATGACTTTTCCGAAAACAGCCAAAAAAATTGCGACTTTTCATACAAAACTCGATTCAAACTGTTCGGACATTTTGTATGGAAAGTCGATTTTTTTTGGCTGTTTTCGGAAAAGTCATAGAAAAAAAAAGTTGTTGTTTATGATATTAGTAATGTACTCCTGCGAGGTTGTTGGTGTTTTACAAATAACCTTGAATATGTACATATATCCAATCCCGTATATACTCAACCTTGGTTTTGATTAAGACATGTCAATCCCCGGATATCACAAAAAGGAATGCCTCCTGCAAAGAAACGCCACGTTATTAAAACATTCGGCGCCGAATAATAAGAGGCGTGAGCTTATTAAACGAATTTGGAAGGAAATAACGCAAAGCCACGAAGAAACGCTGAATACAAATTAAACTTCGAAAATCTAAGAATTGATACGATTTTTTATCAAAGTTATCATTGAGAGCTCATTCTTCATGCACGATTCGTATTTCTGTCGACTCTAGTTTTGCGATTTCGAATATTACCTACTGTTTTTAAGCATATACCATTTTGTCAAGTTTTCTTATTCGTGAAGCTTCTTTATACAAATTTATTGGTGTACTAGGTAGGTGTCGGTAAATATGCATTTTTCTGCGGCATAACTAATTAAAAATAGGTGTAGGTACGATGTAAGTATTTCCAGTATACTCTACTATATTTTTCTATTTGTTTACTTTATTTTATTTTTAAGAAGGTGGATCAAAATTGCCCCACGTCCTATAACAAAGTGACGTATCTCAAAAAAAAGATAAAAATGTTTATAAAGATAATATCACTAACTTATTTTTTTTACACCAACATATAAAAAATGCAATGAAAATAGTTCAGGGGCTACTATGAAAATTCGTTCGTATGAGTATTTATGAACCGTTTTCTTTTAATTCTTTTTTTATTATCATAAAGTCAGGTCTCCGGTGTCAAAAAAAGTTAAAATCTCAAAAATTTAACTATTTAATAGAAAATATTTATTTTACTAATTTATTTACTTTACTTTATTTTTTCTACTTTATTTTCGCTCTTTGTTCCGCTGTATTTTTATAATGGTCACAGAAAATTATATTGAAGTAAAATACGATTATCAAGGACCTTATAAAGCAAATAAAAAAACTTTCATGGAAAATCTTACCCAATTCCGGCATCAAGTGATGTGTGCAGTTGCACAAATTCACCTGTGCAGAAATTCTGCAGTAGATCATACAGGCGCTGTTAGAATATCGACTAAAGGGCCAGTCGGGAATCGCAGGCTTCTCGTCCTTGTACAAGCAACCACGCATCGACGGTGACATCGTGCTTATTGATTTGTCGCTTATTGTCTGTTCAGCCTGGTAAAAGTAAAAATTATATTCTATGGATAGGGCATAACTTAATAAACAAGACTTTAAAACCTATACTTTACAACCCATTTTATGTAAAACTGACTGTACCAAACAAGCCTTGTATTGTAATGCTACGAACTGACAATGGAGAAGTTTCCTTTTCTTTTTATTCCTTATTATTAAAATTAAGGCCAAATTAAACACAACTGTGAAAGAATTATCAAATTATCTCAAAAAATTAAAAAGTTAAATTCAGGGATTGATAACGTTATTTTTAAATGTTATTTCTTACTTTTTTTACCTTTACTTTTAACATTAACGTTATGTCAATAAATAACGTTACTTAAGATAACGTTACATTGAAATTAACGTTATTTCAGTAAATAACGTTACTTTTTTACCAATAATTTTACCGGTAAATTTACCGATAAAATGTTTTAACGGTATTTTTTAACGTTTTTTTTAACGGTATTTCAATCCCTGGTTACAGGACGTGAAAATTACGATTTAAAAATAATTTCTCTCATCGGGAACCGGTCGCCGGACGTCATCTACGGAACATCTCCAGCGGCCGGCCGCGCCACCGCCATACAAGCAACAGGTCGGATGACGTCACACCCTTGCTATCGCGCAAAAAAATCGTCAACTTAAATTATTTTTCACTCCTCTTGCTCAAAAAGTGCGTCATTGTAACGTACAAGAGTCGAGATAAAATTGCATAATAAGCCCTAGGAGATAAAGTTTTTTCTTTTTTAATGTTTGTCTATTACCAATGAGCCTACTAAAACGAAGAAGTCTTTATTCATAATCACGAATAAAAACTCGTGTCAACGCGCAAGAGCGATATAGCAACACCGACAGATGCTCTGTGGTTCGTGGCGCTCGGCGCGCTGACCCTCCACCTGGCAACACTGACTTTGTCATTCATCTTTCAATAATATTGCAATTATATTGCTGTCCTCAACTCCTCAATATACAATTCAATCGCATCTCAATTCCTATATTTAATTTAATTAAATGCACATTGTAAAAGAGCAATAAACTGTCCATTGTTTAGAAATAAATCATTATTTCATATCCTCGTCGTATTCCGTCGTCTCAGCCTGGCTGGATAGTGAATCGAGTCTTCAACAACTCGCTCGACTTAATACTAGGGGTCTATTACGAAAAGTTTAATGCGATACACGCAGCTGCGTCCGTGCTTCGTTCTGATTGATTCCTATTACAAAGCACTTGCGTATGCGATATTGCAAAGTGATTGCGTAAATTTGACAGTTTCTCTCTAGTGGATCCGTCATTATTCGTTCAATAGACTATGGACTACGATGATATATTGAAAAATATTTGTAATAACTACAACCCACGAACTGCGGACGACTATCGTGACCAAGTTTCGTAATAGGCCCCCAGTTTCTCATTCTTATTTTTGAAAATGGAACTAAAAGCATCTCTTCGGTGAAATCATAGACTTATTTATACTCTGTGTACAGAGTGAATCGTAGAATGCGTGTTTGTGTTGCTTAGCTGCTACAGCGGAAATTAAAAAAAGGTACCGTGGCGCGAAATCTTTAGAATTTTTCTATAATTACAAACTAATTGAATTGTGTTACTGTAATAGGAAAGAAATAATTTTAATCTTTTGCCGTCAAGCACAAATAATTTATTTAAATATTGTACAAAAAGTTTATGAAGTGAGGATAGAAAAACGAGTGGATTCGTTTACGGAAGTAGGTATAAACTATTTAATATTGTATTTTATTTTCTCGCAATCGTAGTGAAAAGTATAGTGTTACACACGACGCTAAAACCCATTGTAACTCGGTTTCTATTTATTCCCTTGCTAAAGCTCGGGAATAAAACTACCTCGTATGCAATGGGCAATTTTAGCGTCTTGTATAACAATCTACTATATTACCTTGCCATTTACTGACGGATTTCAATTTGTTTTCACTAGTATATTAATTTAAGGCTATATTTTAATTTACGAAGTTAAATAAAGCAGTTTTAACATCATGAAACTTCTCCATTATCTCAGTGGCGAAGGGTCCACAAGCCGAAAAAAAAATCCAGAAATCTCACCCCACCTATCATCCACTATGCAGATCATAACATTTTTGTGGAACGGCTTATTTTCGTCACAATTTCACCCCTCGCCACTGTGTGGGGATTACATCTACATTTACAAACATCTACAAACATTTTTTTTTTGCGAGGGAACCTTCGAAATAGTGAGCGTTCGCGAAACAACTGACCAAAGTTTCATTATAATCAACAATGTTTAGGAATGGTTGAATAGAAAAAAATACGGAATTAATTACAGATAGCACAGTAATAAAGCAAAACTGAAAGAAATTAATATTTCAAGGTTTTCAAGCGCAAACTCTCTTTGATCGTAAGCAACTACCATTTTACCTGCATGAGGGCTTCAAAATCAGAAGTTTTGGCCAGAATTACAGGCCGCCCCAGGACATTCACTGTTCCTACTGAGACCATGTCGTCTGGGGCGTGAATTCGAACCTGGAAAAGATGTCTAAACTAAAAATTGAATCACTACATAATTAGTTTTTTCTTCAATGAAAAAGATTTTTTTAATTAATTTAGATTTTTTTAATTTTAAAATTTTTGCATTCACAATGCTATTTTTACACAATACTAAATAATATACTAGAAAAAATACGACTCGCACCAGATCAATACTCAGACGGGAATCGAACCCGCGACCTTTGGATATCCGGTCCAATGCTCTGACCGCTGAGCTACCGAGTCACTAGTGACATCGTCGAATTTCTTCTAGTATATCCAACTCTTACGCTGCAAGCCAGTGTTATTCCATCAATGTGAGGAATTCCTCGACATTCAATTGAAATATCTTTCCAGATATTTTGACAACTGATAAAGATGAAATATTAGCTATTGTGACACCTTAAACTTTTACATAAATGCGGCCCCAACCGGAAGTCACCACATATTACACTATATTTTATTTTTTTAATTTTAAGATTTTTGCATTCACAATGCTATTTTAAAAAATAAAATATATGGGGGAAAAGGGGTATTAAAAAATTTAAGTGGGGCGACTAGGACATGTGGGGTATCATACGAAAGAGCGCTGTTTGCACATTTGATATCATTTTTTTCTTTTTTTTAGGCCGCATAGTTTTCGACTTATGATGAAAAAAGTAAAAAAAATACCGTCCCCCCCCCCCTTGTCTCCAAAGTTTGCAAAGAGAAAAATCTGAAATAATTCTATGTGATAGTAGTTTATGTAAAGATTAAAGGAAAAATAAAACGATGTCTCAATATAACACACTTTTTTAGAAATTCAAAAAACAAACAAAAAATTAATTCGTTCCTCTACCAGTCAACGATGGCCCTGACCCAAGAAAAATGAATTTAGTTCCACTAACGGTCAAGAGATGGCGCTGGACTACGAAAAAAAATAGTTCCACTATCGGCCAAGAGATGGTGCTGACCTAATACTGCAATAATATTTTGTTTAATTTACAGCTCTGCACTGTATTTATTATGATGGTACGGAAACCCTCGGTGCGCGAGTCCGACTCGCTCGTGCTTGACCGGTTTTTTATATGAGATCGGATCTGAATAACCACTTAAATTGATATGGCTATTATTGAACTAACACGCATAATAAATAAGAACAAAGCGTGACAAAGCTCACAGCGATTTCTTCAAGTGCTAAAAACACTAAATATGGCAGGCCTATTTCTCTGTTGACAATAAGAGAAGACTCGTTTCCCGTAAGCCTGGAGTTGAACGTGAAGCAGACGCCGTATTCCGTCTCCATGGGCAGGAACCTGCGACAAAGGATTAACTTACACAAAGGAGTTTGAATCGTGAAAGATATCAACTGGATGCAGCTAATGTAGGTACATCAACTTTGTCTAGGGATACAGGTGTTATTTTCATACAAACTAGGTAGCTAGCCTTGGTTTTATTTATTTATTTATATACTCTTTATTGTATACACACAGAACAAACAAGTAACAATACAAACATAAAGGAGACATACAAATGGCGGCCTTATCACTAAAAAGCGAAGTTTTCTGCCAGGGATGCACCGTGCTGTGATTTGATGATGGCCATCCAGGGAGTGAATGGAGGAGATTCAGATCGCTATACACACCCAACTGATCTGATCAGCATTCTAAAAGATTGATGGGTCAGAGTTCTCAGTTTCAGGATTTCCATACATTTTCATGCTATTTTCGCGGTTTTTTTAAACATGTCCATTAATCTTTTAGAATGCTGGTCAGATCAATTAGGTGTGTATAGCGATCTGAATCTCCTCCATTCACTCCCTGGATAGCCATCATCAGATCAAACCACAGTACATCCCTGGCAGAAAACCAAGGCTTCAAAGTTACCTCGTTTGTATGAAAATAACACCTATATCCCTAGACAAAGTTGATGTGTGTAGATACTTTTAACAGTCTCTACGGCGACGGACGCATCAACGTGCCTATTCTATCAAGCTACCTTATCAAGGGTAGAGAGTACATAAATAGCTTTTTATTAAATTATTTACAAACAGTTATATTTTCTTTTGCCGTTTGTTTAGAGTACCGCAGAGTCGAATAACACCAACGGCTGCGTTCAGACGATAACACACGACCCGACCTCAACCCAAACTCAACCCGAACTCACCTTAATTCACTTCAACATTACACAGGAGCTTATCTATGTTTAATTATTATTATTATTAAATTCTTTATTTCAGGCAGAGCCCATATATTAAGTGTTAGTAACAATGATCACTATAAAACTAGGGTTAGTAATTACATCACACAACTCTTACCCCCGTATCTATATATAGAAGAGTAAGTAATGACTTGAGTAAAACTTGCAATTTTCAAATGCTAATAATATTTTATACATGTGCAGTTTATGGTAATAAATTAATCTTAAATGCACCAAAACTGCACTAAAGCTGCATAATTAAGATTATTATATATAAATTGTTTGTGAATATGATATGAGAAGCATTTGAAAATTGCAAGTTTTACTCAAGTCATTACTTACCCGTCTATAGATACGAGGGTAAATTACATTAAAATTTTAAATTCTTCTTCTTATCGAATGAGGATTAGTGGCCACCTCTAGAGAGTTTATCAAGCTGCCTGTAAGGCCTCTAACTTGGCTTAACGACTGTTACCAGATGACAACAGCCGGGACCGACGGTTTAACGTGCCCTCCGAAGCACGGAAGCGCTCAGTTGTAATGCTACTTAACGGTCACCCATTCGATACCTGGTCGGTCCGAGCGTTGCTTAACAAACGTGATCGAGTACGATCAGTCTGTCAAGTTCCGCCATGAGCGCTTCAAATTTCTTCTCTTTCTTCTTCAAATTGATAGACTTTAATAAGACTCAAAATTGAATGTCAAGGTGGACTGCGTGCGGTTGAGGTGAGTTTGAGTTGAGGTCGGGTCGTGTGATTGTCTAAATTACCTACATCATAACCTCATTGGAAAAAAAAGGGTATTGGCAACAGCGTTTTTCGATAAAAGTATCCAAGCGCCAGCCAAGCGTGGACGTAACATCCCTCCTCAGCAGAGGTCTATCTACACTACGTCTGTAGTCCATTGGGCTGTTTTAAAAAATGATCAAATGAAAAATGGTATACTATAAATTGACCTTTCACAGCAAGGGAACCGCTTATTATCCCACCAGCAGTCCGAAAGCAAACTGGTACACTTGGACCTGACAGCCATCACTGCTTCTCTGAAGGCGGCGAAGCAGGTGTTGTTCTTGCAGGTGGGACAGAACTTGCAGAACTTAGGAGTCCAGAAGCTGACGTCTTTGAGAAACGGAGATACTGACAGAGGGAGTTTGCGTCTGATGAACAGAAAATTATATATACTTTCATTAAATTTAATAACGCGATATATTGAAAACTTTTTCGGAGAAAAATAAGATAAAATGGTTTATTTTTTCTATTTCCCGACAGCAAAAAATATATTTGGAAAAACAGATGAAAAGATTATTCGAAGACGAACACTGTTTTTACTAAACAGCAATTTTATTACTTCGTTAACTACAAGTAGGTACTAGTATTTAAAACATCAACTCTCACAGTAAATTCACTTCTAATTTGTTGATTAAAGATTTTGCTTCTCAAAACAAAATTTTATCCAAAAAGTTTCAGTCGCCGCTTATTAAATTCATATTTTTACTTAATATTATATTATACTTAATATTACAGTGAAGGCGAACCCTTTGTAGTGCAGTATTACCTACTTTGTGCTAAAAACGTGTGCGTAATGGCTGTCATGTCCCATTAAAGGCTTTTATCTGTGTCTTCTACGGCACTTAACCAGAATGTTTCTTTCGGTACGGTCGGTCTCTACCTCGTAAGGTTACCTACCACCAAAGGGTTCAAAATTACAAAAAAATAGTGCATAAAATAGACAAAATATTAAGTCCATGTGTTAGCTTGTTTTTACATGATTGTATTCTGTTCATTATCATCATGAACACATGAAGGTAAGTACAAAAAAAATAAAGTCAAGCTAGTTATTAGCCTTAGCCTGTATACTTAAGTATTCAGTTTTTTTTGTTTGGGATAACAAATAGTTGACAAATAATGTTTTGTAAAAATTAATTCCTAAAATTGACAAGTGTGCAACCCTATACACAGATTAGGTCATAATTATTATGTTTTCTACAATAAATTTACACAACAAAAGCATCTGCTTTGAACTCACTCTACGATAAAAGACTTAATCCCGTCATTGTTCTGTGTTTCACAGATCGTCACCGCCGGAAAAGGGGTGTTGAACTCCAGGTAATCTGTTTCAACCAGATACGACACGGCACCTTCGGAATACAGCCTCAGCACTTGAAGCAACATGGCTGATGCACAGACGCTGCTCGAGGTTAGGACAAGGACCCAGAAAACTCTGGAAGATATGACATTATGTAAAGATGTTTTTGAAACATTTGATTGGAGTGGTATTTATTTCAGCATTGAAACCAAAAGAAAATTTATGTGGGCGGGCATGTGCTATTGCCGATTGGGACCCAAAATTGAAGGACTCAATAAATATTGAGAAGCAGATTTTGGGCCGAAAAAACATATTGTAATTCAAATAAATAAAGATGAAGTTACTTTTCTTAATTACTATGAATTCTAAATGCAATCAGAATATTACTCACACATAAATTAACTAAAGTCCTACTTATAAGGGAACCCCTACAAAATTTCATTGAGCTATTGCACATGTCCACAGTAATTTTCCTTAGAAATCTAAGGAAAATCTATCTCATTTTTTTTTTACAAATCAAAAAAGTAATACAACATTCATTTACGAAATCAAAGTCGATACACAAAATACCTAATTGTGAATGAGAACTCGTAGAAATGCCACATGCTCTTCATGACAACTCTCTTGACATGACAAATTACTCATTACTAAGTATTCTTGCTTGTATTTTTCTTAGAATAATAACACCAAGAACGATAGTTCTCTACAAAGCGCACTGTCAAAAGTGAGGCAGCTAAAACTACCAAAATGGCCCCGTTTTCAGATTTTTATTCTTTCATACCGAATAAGTACAAAACAATTTCAATTTTCCTACATTTAATATATAACTGGACAGTGCGCGAGCTGGAAAAGGGGAAGATAGATGCTCTAGAAATGTGGTGCTGGAGGAGGATGCTGGGGATATCATGGACGGAATTCCGCACCAACGTGTCCATACTCCAGGAGCTCGGCATCACGCAGCGTTTATCGGCCGTAGTACAGTCGCGCATACTGCAGTACTTTGGCCATGTCTCTAGGCGGGGTAGCGACTCCATAGAGCGGCTGGTCGTACAGGGCAAAGTAGAGGGAACCAGATCGCGTGGCAGGTCACCGATGCGCTGGACTGACCAAGTTAAATCCGCAGTGGGACACCCTGTATCTGACTGCGCCAGACAGTCTACCAACCGAGAGAGATGGCGGGAGATCGTGCGGAAAGCTATGTCCGCCTCTACCACCGACGTGGACGCCTCAACATGACCACGACCGCTCTGCCAAGAGTGAAACGACGAAGAAGAAGAAGAAGAATATATAACTAACTATTACTATATTATTGGATTTTTGTTACGATTAGGTAACGTATGAAGAAGTAGTAGTATAGTTGCCTCACTTTGCATACGAGGACACGGCTTCTAGGTGTTATAATTCTAAGGTATTTTGATGCTTATGCCTATAAGTGTAAAATGTTTAATTTCCCCTCAATAATTGCGAAAATCTCACCTAAATAGGGTTTAAACCAGGGATGCACAGACTGCGGCCCGCGGGCCACATGTGGCCCGTCGGCAATATGCTAGTGGCCCGCCAGCAAAAATATTCCCTCGTTCATATGAAAAAAAATCTTTTTTTTGGCTTTTTTATGTTTTTATGTTGTGCTGGTGGCCCGCCATTAGTTTATCATTTGCCCAAGTGGCCCATGGTCTCCATAAGTCTGTGCATCCCTGGTTTAAACCAACAAAAAAAAATCATTGGTACTAAGAATAACGGACCACAATATGAATTAATTATATATATTTATTTATTTAATATAACAATTTAGTTGTCTTTTTGGATGGAAGAACTAATAAACACTCGAGAAAAACGCAATTTCAAAACAACAATGTTAAGAAACTCAAAGATGCCCTTGATATACATTCAGGTTGCTATTTAGAAAAAGTATTATGAATTTTGTAAAATCGTAGAAAATTGCCAATATTTTTTTCATATTCATCGACATAAGAAAAGTTTACCTAACTATAAAACAATATCAATTTACATACATAGGTACGTGACAAGAAGAAAAAAGAGGACTGAGTTCTTATCTATGCAACTCTTTTATATTTTTAAATAAAAATACATTCATAATACTTAGATAAAATTATTGTGTGTCAATTGGTCATGCAAAGATATAAGTATGTATGGGTATTTTAATAAATGCAACACCTAATCGATGCATTATGTAATACATTCGATGTTTATTAGCGGTTTTATCTTATTTATTTTATACTTTAAGTTAAGAAGAAATACTATATTTATTTGGCTTTTAATTAGTTTTGCAAGTTTTTGAACTCTACATAACATAACTCTAAAAGAACTTGTATGAAAAAGTATCAGTTTGTGAAAAAAAATACTTTACATAATCACTTATGCAAATCGATCTATAATTAAGAATACTTACCTCTTAAAAAGCGGTATGAATGACATCGAGAAGACATACCGTATCCCATGCAAGCCTGTATGGTCCCCGAAATATCGGAACTGTTGGCTCAACTTCTCCATTAGGTTGGAAAACCAGGTATTGCGTTTGTCCTTATACATTTTATTTATCGCCCGTTAAGTGATTCGTTCAAAGTTCCTGTCTTAAAGTTATCAATTTTTCCAAAGAAACGTTATAAGTAAGTACACAAAACTAAAGTGCCGTGTGAGGTGACTTTTCCAAAAACTCTGAATTTACGAAAAGATAATAAAATATTAATTACTTTGTGATCCCGAAACAGTAAAAAATGTTTTTAAATTACAATTTTTATTACACTTTCAACGGCAGAATAAACGTAGTGTAATATGCAAATCCACATTAAATAAAGTTAAATTGTAATTGATCCATCTGTTAACATTCAGTTCATGTGCATTATTAATGGACTTTCCATGTAAACATGTGCAATAATTAAACCTAAAGCTATTATTGCAGCTTCGATAGTGAGTTTTGAACAATGATTTTAAATGTAACGAAATAGCATTTCCATAAATTGCCTTTGTTTTGATACTATGTTATTTAAGTATTTTCCACTTAGGTAATAAACTCTCCTTGATTTAAATTTTACATTTAAGAAACTTAGTTGCCATTAAGTAAATACCTACTTCAGGATTAAATTCAGTAGCTAATGCTCAACACAACAAAAAGTTAAAGCGGGATAATTATTTCTTTATTAAAAAAAATACAGATAAGTAAGTATAGATTTCAATCGGGTTACCATATTTTCTTGATAGTATGTGAATTTCGTTGAACCCTGTCACGTACTTATCAATGAAATACAGCTCTGCGAAATAATATTTTCTTGCAAAAGGAAATAGTCGTCGATATTTTATCAAATCGCAAGGGAAAAATACCTTTTTTACCTATCGAAGGTACCTCTTAAGTTATAATATCCAAGGACAGCTAGCACTCGTACAAATTCGAATTATCCTGTATAGCTAAAATATGACAGCTGTATCGAGCTGTCATATCAATTTGAGTTGGATAAGCGATTATTTGTTCATGTTTCTTGTTATCAGATTACATTACAGAACACATATTATCAATAGGTAGTACCTATGCGAATCTTATCATAATTATGTGACATTCATCTTCTACTAACTTGCTAGTTGGGGGACAGTCTGTTAAGCAGTAAAAAACACCTGACATTTCCCAATTTTAATAGTTAAAATAGGTAATTAAAACTAATTAAATTAGAATTTATATTTGTATATTTTTTCCTGTTCACTGTTTTTATTAAATACAACTCTTGCAAAGGTAAAGTCGGCAGAGAACAAGTATCATAAATAAACTAAAAAAAAATACAATCGAATTGAGAACCTCCTCCTTTTTGATGAAGTCGGTTAAAAACCAACGTGTATCAGTTGAAAATATTTGCTCTGTAGAACAGTAAACATGATAAAAACACTGCACAATAAGAAAATCATATGGTAACAAACCGATAAGAGCGAGTCGTAATGATTACAATCATTGCAAACAAACTATCGCCCATTAAGATACAGAGCCTCTATCAGAGATGTCCATGAATTCCATGATCATTCAAAATATACGTCGTCAATTGTCAACCACGTAGGGTTGCCAACCCTGTTATAAACTATAAAACCACGTAAAGCTGCCAAACCTACTCTAAATAGTACCTACCAATCTTCCTATATAAATGGATTGCTTACTATATATTTAAAAATATAAAATAACTGGCAAAATTACTATTAATATTTTTCAAATCAAAAAATTTAACAGAATAATTTGCATATCAAACCAGAGTCTCAAGAAATACTTACAAATAACTTAAAATCTAATACTTCCATGATATTTTTTTTCGCCACCTACTACTTTTATCTATACCTACAGTAAGTAATAATTAAAAAAATACTTTATTTGGTGAAAAAAGTAGGTAACCCTAACCACGATTACCAACAACCAACATCTGCGCGGCCGCAGTTAGCGACGAGTCATTCACGCGCGATACCGCGACTAGCGCGTGTTCTATTTTTAAAAACCTTGACATTGCTTTTTTTAAAATGACACAGTGATACAAACGAGGAGGTTAAAATGTTGGGTTTAGTGAATGTTTCCAAAAAGGTTGTGGTGTTCAAAGAGTATTTAATATACAGTCGTGTGAAATACCATTCTGGAGTAGGTGTGTTCGGCCATCGACCGCAGAAAGTGAATGATGTCGGTATGTAAATTAGACGACCTTACTACCATGCTTTGCTTGCACAGAATAAACTCTTGTTTGTGAAGCAAAACATCATCGAGCGTTATTAAAATGAACGACTTGCCATAAAACTATGAAGGATGGGAATGTGACTTCTTAGTTCGCAATGGAAACATAAATGGGTATAGACGCAGGAAATGCTGATAAAAATATATTTTCAGCATAAAAATAAATCAACATTACAGCTTGGAGTTTCGTTACTTATTGAATTTAGCAGTTGCACAATAAAATGCGGTCGAACTTTAAAAATGCCTTTTATTTCGACATTAATTAAATAAAATGTTACAGAAGCACTCACGGTTATCACCAATCAATTTTTAGAGAGAGACAAAAAATTCTATGTTGCCAGAACAAAGGCATTAATGTGGCCGTATAGAAAATTACAAATATTAATGTTTAATTCAACAGAGTCAAGTTTTTGTAACAAAACAAAAACATATGAGCTAACATTAAACTTGTAGAATTGTAGATCTATGATAAGGTAAATTACCCGTTTATTCGTAGCTCACCGTCTAGTCACTACAATCCTAGGTACCTCTCACAGACATGAAATTTGAATTACGACGAAATTATTTAGTCGTCTACAAAGCTCGGTGTAGGACTAAGATCGCTGTAAGGTAAAGAACAGTTAATTACTGGTTTCAACTAAAACAAAATTTCATAATCTCAAATATGGATGGTAATTTTGAAAGTAAACAAGATAACTTGTACCCACATTTTCACCGTCATTTGTTAAAATTAATTAATTTGTTTTATGGTTATTATGATAACCATAATAAATAAACAAAATAGAATTTTGAGAAATATATTAAAGTAATTTAGGAAAAGTAAAACTTTTATTTAAATGATTCAATGAAGATTTCATAATTTTCACGAACATTTTATTTTCCATCGTCTTTTCTTTAGGTGAAAGAAATTCCTCGGTCGGGAATAAAATCGGGGTTGAATATAGCGTAATGCAATATTTCAGGATTTACCTGCGAAGATGTGGTTCGAAGACGATACGAAAACTGTCGCGCCCAACAATTAGTCAATGCGTACCGAACTCACGGTCATCTAAAAGCTACGGTGGACAATGTGGATTATAGAAATGTAAAGAAGTAAGGATAAATAAACAATCTTAAGCAATTACTCATAGAAATCGAAATTACCGCACTACACAGATGCTGAATACTTGAAATAACTGCAATGAAGTTGGAATTCTATAATTTTGTGAAACATTTTGTAACGTAATTCTTTACATCTAAAAATAATGTTGGTAAACTTCCTCACCAACCACCTCTGTGGTTTAATGATGGACCATGATCAGCTAGATTATCAGACCAAGAGATCCTAGGTTCGATTCCTAGAATTAAAAGAGATCAAATTAAGTGCTACTGTTGCTAAGGTTCTACGAAAAAATCTAGACAAATAAAACAGAATCCTCTCACTTTCAGAGAAATCGGTGAGCTTCATCTTGGAAGGTACGGTCTTTCAGCAGAAGACCAGGTAGACCTAGGACTTCTTTATGGCTTCAGTGGGAAGGAACCAGCCAAAAACCTCGTCGCCCGACTAGAAGCTATTTATTGTGGACCTATTTCCTATGAATTTTCATATTTAGAGGTATATGTTTAATATGTCCGTCCATCAGTCATTTTTAATGTCCCCACTGCTGGGGCACAGGCCTTCCTTATGGGTGGATAGGGAGGACGGGCCATAACCCACCACGCGGGTCCAATGCGGATTGGTGGGTGTTAACGACTGCAAATGCAGCCGGGACCAATGGCTTAACGTGCCTTCCGAAGCACAGAGGAGCTCGAGATAATAAAGTTTTGGTCACCCATCCCAGGACCGACCCTTGCGAACGTTGCTTAACTTCCGCAATCGCTGGGCCAGGCGCTAAACCACTGCGCCACCGAGCTCCCATTAATATTTTGAAAGTTACCTACTAAATAAAAATCTGTAGAGGTTGCATACAGTGTAGAGATTATATATGTAGCTGTGCGTGTATGCAACCTCCTTTTATTGCATTTAGTTTTTATTCTTTACGATTGTCTTTTATTTCTCTCGATTTGTCATTGCTCTGTATTTTTAGCGAAGAACATAATCTTTTTATTACATCATCATATCAGCCGCACGACACCCACTGCTGGGTATAGGCCTCCCCTAAGGATCTCCACGACGATCGGTCCTGCGCTGCCCGCATCCAGCGGCTTCCCGCGACCTTCACCAGATCGTCGGTCCACCTTGTCGGGGGCCTACCCACGGAGCGCCGTCCGGTGCGCGGTCGCCATTCCAGAACCTTTCCGCCCCAACGGCCATCGGTTCTTCTCGCTATGTGTCCCGCCCATTGCCACTTCAGCTGAGCAATCCTTCGAGCGATGTCGGTTACTTTAGTTCTCCTGCGGATCTCTTCGTTTCTGATTCGATCACGCAGGGAAACGCCGAGCATGGCTCTCTCCATTGCACGCTGGGTGACCTTGAGCCTCCTTATGAGACCCATAGTTAGCGACCACGTTTCACTGCCGTAAGTCATCACTGGCAACACACACTGTTCATAGACTTTCGTCTTGAGACACTGAGGTAAGTCGGACGCGAAGATTTTTCGAAGCTTCCCGAATGCTGCCCACCCGAGTTGGATTCGACGAGAGATCTCTTTCTCGAAGTTGGACTTACCTAACTGGATTGCCTGTCCTAGGTATACGTAATGGTCAACAACTTCAAGTGTAGTGTTCCCAACATGTACTGGAGAGGGTACAACATGGGCATTTGACATCATTTTCGTCTTATCCATGTTCATCCTGAGACCCACTCTTTGGGAAGCACTACGGAGATCTTCGAGCATTATTACATACTTATATTATTATAATTAATTCAACTCAAGTTTGGTGTTTTTTTGTGTTCACGGAATCACCGAATTAAATAGTGTTAACTGTTATACTTAGCAGCGCTATAACCTACCTCAATGTGTCAAGTAGTTTCAAGTCAACTGATTAACTTCAACAAATGAAGTTCAATAACATTATGAATGATTAGACATTTCGTTTGTTTAATAATTATGTTTACATTAAAAAATAATTACTACGGGTTATCATAATCAACCTAACATGGCTATAATTGATAATTAATTCTAAGATAGCTTCTCTTTACTAACAATAACTAACTTCCATGTTTATAAAGGGTGTTTTTAATATTTTTACATAAATTGGCCTTGACACACTCGAACAGAGTCATTTAAATTACAGAGTTCTTCTACGGATTGACGGTTGACTAATGCTAGCTGCAAAATAATTTAAGGTGGTACCCTGAGCGAAAGTGGCGCCGCGGTGAATTATATTTAATATTATGATTCTAATGCGCAATTTTAAAAATGTTTATCGTGGAGGTTTTAGGGCCCACAGTCTGGTATTTTTAGACGGTATCGTTACATTCTCTCGTAGTCACTGCTAGAAGTAGATAGCAAAACTGCTTAAAGTGGCAGTTTTTGACACATTTACTTCTACGAATGACTACAAGGGCATGTAGTGATACCTTCTAAAAATACTAGACCATGGGCCCTAAAATCTTCACGATAAACATTATTAAAATCTTTTTCTATTAATAACTTATTAAATAAAAACCTCTGAGGGTGCCACTTTCGGTCATACAACCGCCTTAATAAATTTCATAAATTTATTAAAATTCTAATATAGGTAGATATAAATTATCTTAATTTAATAAAGTTTTAACGAGATACCTATTTAAAAAAAATGCAGTCATTTTGTGTTTGTGTTACTACATTTTATTTATGACAAATATATTAAAACTATATCTAGCTATAAAATGTTCTTACTTTTTAGACCGAATTGGAAAGAGAATGGTTTGCCCAGCGGATAGAGAGTGGTGGAGACACCTTCACCAAAGACAGGCGGATAGAGATGGCGAAGGAAATGCTGCATTCCCAGGCGTGGGACAAGTTCTTAAGTGTTAAGTACCCCACGGTGAAGAGGTACTGCGGGGAGGGGGCTGAATCACTGCTCACGTTCTTCACTACGTTGTTTAGACTTACCACTGGCGGTAAGTTTTTTTTTTGTAAAAAGCCAAAAAAATGCAAAGAGATTAAATGCTTGCGAAGACGTTCAAGGTTACCGTTTTACACGTCGCCATCTTTTTGTTAAGTAAAACAGATAACTACAAAACTTTGAGATTAACACACACCAGCATAGATAATGGTTTACATGGTTTCCAACTTTAAAAAATGTTTTTCTGAACTTTTTTCACTTTTGCTTTAAAAAATACTACATTATGTGACGTTATAAATAACGTTAAATAAAGTTTCATATATACAGTGTGAGTCTTTATAAAGTGCACAATGAAAATGAGGGAAACTATACTTGATTTTATCGACGGGAAAAATATAAAATACTTAAGCATTTTTTTTTTATCCTTTTATGGATTTTTAAATTCTATTTTTTCGTTTGCTACTATGAACAAAACCTTGTAACTATTGAACTAAGCAATCTATCGCTATGAAGTGATTGGAACTAATAGGGCATTTTAATTAAATCTAAGTTTATGAAGATAGCCTATACAATAAGGTGCATTTTTATCAAAAAAAAAACAGATTTTTGTTTATTCGAATTTTCAATAAATAAATATTTCACAGTTAGTTAAGTTATTTTACAATTATTTTTTTATATTTTTTCCTTCATTTAAATTAAGATGTGTTTTATAAAAACTGTGTTTTGTAACAATTGAACATTGAATAGGAATAAAAACGGGGCTGCCGCTTGTCGCTTCTGATTATTCGCTAGACTTGACACTGAGCAGAATGTAATAAGTTAAAATAAAACCTTGTGTTTTTAGTACTAAAGTGCACTTCGCTGTAACACAGTTTTCTTCTTTTGCTTTTACTGCTTCTGAATAAAGTGATGCATAATATAATGATACCGAATGGTAGAATAAAGGACTAGTATAGCAAAAAGAGTTATAAAGCGATGAATAAAGGATTATGATTAAAGGAAATTACTACCTTAATGATTTCAGTTTATTACACGTAAGCATTTATGAAAAAAACAAGAATGAATTAAATTCAAGCCTTTTCCGGCAATTTTATTGTTACAAGCCAAGGGTTTCAAAAACACTGTTTTTATTTCATAATAAGTGTAGGAACACTAAGTTCTTAAAATAGTACTTTTATCTCACGAAGACCGTTTTGCCACAGTTTTGCTACGAATGTGTTAGGCGTGCATGCACATTGTTTTAGTGTGCGTCTGCACGCTTCGTATTACGCACATTAAAATAATGTGCATGTACACGCCTAACAACATTCTTGAGTCAGAGTCTTCGTGAGTCAGAACAACTGTACCGAAATAAATGTTAAGCACGTTATTTCTAGAGGGAGTAGAACAGGTGATCCTCGCGATGGGTCACCGAGGCAAGCTGAATGCCCTGACCGGAGTCCTGAAATGTCCTCCCGTGAAGATCTTCAACAAGTTTAATGGACAACCAGAGTTCCCGGAGGACGCCAACTCTTCTTGCGACATTTCTACTCATCTTAGTGAGTCTTTATTTATTTATTTACGAGTATCTTTTCGGAGTCTTTAGTACTTTCTTTTTTCTGCATTTCATCTTATAGCAATTTTTTTTGTAAGTCTTCGAAATCAGGTCCTGCTAATTTTACTTTTCAATCAAATCAAAATGTCACTACCATTATACAAATAAAATAAAGTAGGTAATATGGCCTTACTACCACAAAAGATTTTAAAACACTGTTTAAATGTGATGCTGTCTCTTTCAAACAATATTGTCAAAAAAGTGACAGCATCACATTAAAACAGTAGGTAAACACTGTCGGCTTACCACAAAACACTGTTTAACACGTGTTTAACTAAAACACTGTTTAAATGTGATGCTGTCACTTTTTTGACAATATTGTTTGAAAGAGACGGCATCACATTTAAACAGTGTTTTTACTAAACAGTGTTTTAAAATCTTTTGTGGTAAGACCGTAAGTTTAATCTCAGGAGATCCATGAGGTTTTTATTTCTCATGAAGTCTTTATTCAGTAAATGGATCTAATGAGACCATAAGTAAATCTCAGAGATTAATTAATGTACAGTTAGGCACAGAAATGTATCCCGTAACCCCGTTAAAATTATTTTTTATTTCAGGTGCATCAGTAAACATAACTGTGAATGAAAAATCTGTTAGATTTTCACTGCTGAATAATCCTTCTCATCTAGAGGTTAGTGAGGGTAAAAGTAAGTTATTGCTTACAGCCTGGAGGTCATTCTGAAAACTGAAACACGTTAGGACGATGTTCATTCCGCTTTCTGGCATTATCAACTCGGAAATAATATTCCGATTGTTAAGACCTTTAAAGTTATTATATGGACAGACATTACAGAAAAAGCGATTGGTAAATTGTTGCTAATTATTGACAGAAACTTATTCTTTTGAGATCGATTAAATAATTCATTTTGTTTGTTTTTTATTTAGGCATCAAATCCGGTATCAATGGGTAAAACCAGATCCAAGCAATTACAACTGAGGGAAGGTGATTATTCTGCCGATGGTTCATCCAGGATGGGAGACAAAGTTCTAAATGTCCAGGTACCCAGTATACTTATTGATTCTCAGCTTTTTGTTTGCATAGATAGCTTAACTATTCTCCTTCTGTCTTTACTCATCTGCTCTTGTCAGGAATGTTTAGGTAAAAGTTTAGTTTTAAATAGATAACTACCGTTCATTGTAAAGCCCAGTGAAACCCCTAGTTAAACAAACGAATGCTGACAATAAAATCGCACCAAAACATTTTCATGTAAAATTTTGCCAAGATGAGACTAGAGCCAAGCTTCGAACTCTACAAGCCCTAACTTCACAAACTCTACACCTTACTCAAAATATGTGGCTTTATGGCATTACTACGTATTTGTATTTTATCGTTTCATATATTTTACCGTCCTCAGATCCACGGCGATGCAGCTTTCACAGGTCAAGGGGTGAACCAGGAGACACTGATGCTATCACAGGCTCCGCATTTCCACGTCGGTGGATCATTGCACGTCGTTGTCAACAACCAGGTCTGATAGTCTTTAACACTTACATGATAGGCACGAATCATTCCGGACAACTTACACTAATTTAGATAAGTGAAAACTCGTAAATGGCTCGTAGGTAGTAACCTATTTTGCAACTACTCATATCATGTCTGAAGCTGTTAGTTTTCCTAATGAAATAAAATAAAATAAAAAAATAAAATAAGTACTAAGACACAGTAATTTAGCTAACTAATAAGACCTTGTACCTACTATGGTTTGGTTGTTGTACCTAACCTACTATGGTTAATGAATAACATATAAGTAGAATAAGTACATGACTAAGAATACAGCCATGAATCGAGAACAGTTCTACCATAATTTGACTCTGGGGTTTTAGAGCAGTTCCTACAGTGTAGTGCACATAATGAACATTAGTCATCAAAAATTATGTACCTACCTATGACATATTGTTGAATATCTGCAGGTAGGATTCACATTGCCTGCGTTGAGAGGGCGCTCCTGTCGGTACGTGACGGATTTGGCGAAGGCCATAGCGGCTCCTGTTATTCATGTCAACGGTGATTATCCAGAGGTAACAATATAGTATAAACGTTTACTGAAGAATCGTATAAACTATAAACGCTTCTTATTTAAATCAAGAATAAAATAACTTAACTAATCACAACATTTTCAGGATTCAGTAAACAATAAAAGCACCGTTGTTCATGTTTTTTTGCGTGGGAGTTACTATATTGTTCGTGTTTTATTATTATAATCTTAAATGAAAGCTTTTTTAAAATATCTTTTTTGGTCCTTCGAGCAGCTCTACTCCGAGAAAAATTAATTAATTATGTAGATATTCCTTTTGAAATAACAACTGTTCTTCATATTACACCGTTTAACCGGTGAAGTCGCAATTCTTCTTCAACAATTCTTTCTTTATTCAACAGCTTGTCGCAAGAGCGACCAACATTGCATTTGAGTACCAGCGAAAGTTCCGGAAGGATGTGTTCATAGACTATAACTGCTACAGAAGGTGGGGTCACAACGAGGTGGACGACCCGACCTTCACGAATCCTCTGCTCTACAAACTTATACATAGCCGGAAGTAAGTAACTACCATCGTTTAAAAATAAATATAGACACATAAACTATTCCGATCTTATGCAGTTGTGTAATGATATGGGAAAAACGATAAATTACTCGGGCCTAGGCCGCAAAGCAAGCAAAAGTAGCTGTGAGCCCACTACGAAAAAGCATCGGGTTAATAGGACAGTGTTAGTTGTTATTAAATTGCTTAATTTAAACTACGTAGATATACATGTAAAATTAATGGCGTTAGTAATATTATGTTGTGTTAATAGCTTATATTAATACAGTAACAAAAGTCTTCAATCGAATCTTGGCTTGGTTTTTGGAGTAGATCCTCTGAACAGTTTAGTACAATGTGGCTACTAGAATCTCACAGACTCTCAACTATTCAAAAGCTAGTTTTTTACAATACTTTAAGGAATCTATAACGAGCCGACCTAAGATTTCAGAGACATTAATCTAGCAAGAACACAAGAAAAACTGTTTTCTGAATCGGTATAGCAACTGTCCACTACTATCCTCCTCTTGCCCCCATAGAGTACATTATTATACTAGAGATAGAGTTATCAGTCAGACCTAATGATCAACGCCATCTAACGAAATGTGACAAAAAGTGTACGATATTATAATATAGGTACTAGTAGGTTTCTATAAATCTTGACTTGTAATTTTTTTGGGAGGTAACCGCTATGTCATGAAATAAATTTAAAATAATTTACTTTATAGCTAATCAGCTTTGACTATATAAAACTGTGAAAGACACACGATACCGCGATTCAGCACGGCATAGCGACATCTCTCGACTGTTTGACAAACGAAAAATGAGCGCCATCTATCAAATAAATCCGCAACTAAAATCTTAGGCCGCGCTCCCTTGTAGTGAGTCAAGTATTAAGTGAAAAGCCCCTGCTTGCCCCTCGGTCGCGAATGAGTGTGGACGTGTATTTTTTCGTTGTTAAAGAAATTATTTTAAAATTAAAATACTGCAAAGATATCATTTCGCGGTGTGGTGTTGTGAGGTGATTTGAACCAGTGATTGTCGGGTCGGAGTGTTTGGTCACTCGCCGCCCGCTGGCTCGGGACCGCCTCGGCTATCGATACATAACCGAAGTTGACAAAATCATCAATCCCTCTCGACTAAGTGCTACGTTGTTGGAAGCTACGACGTGCGACAGCTGCTACGTCTACTGCTACAGTGGAACGGCTACGAAATTAGTTGTGCTACGATTGTTAGCATATTATTATTGAACAAAAATGTCAATCCCGAGATCGCCGCCTGACCATCAAAAGCGGCTACTAGCTCCATCTACAGTGATATCGCACTATAATTCTGATTCCGCACTTAACACAACTACTGCCAATCAAGACGATACCAATTTTTACATCACTAAAAGACAGAAACGATGTTTTGATGCATGTGCTGACCCTGTGGCTGCGACCTCAATTTTAGAAATCAAATCCATGTTTGAAGAAATAAAGCTCCATCAGGATAATAAATTTGAGTTGTTAAATAACACTCTTTCTGCATTAATTAACCAAAATCAAGAGCTGCAAAAATCAGTAGAACAAATGAATAGCAACTACGAACAAACCCTATCTAAAATAAGTATTTTAGAGCAAGAATGTGGAGAATATAAAAATAAGGTAATTACTCTAGAAAACAAGCTCGATGCCATGGAAAAAAGTATCCACTCCACCATCATAGAGGTTCGCAATATTCCAAAACAAAACGAAGAAAAAAGGGAGGACTTGATAGATGTAGTAAAAAACCTGTGTATAGCCATTGACGATAAAAAACCGATCGAAAACACAGAAATTAAAAATATATACCGTACCAAGGCTGAGAAGCTAGTTGTCGATTTTTCTACTACGGTTAGAAAGGAATCTTTTATAAGCAGTTATAAAATGTTTAATAAAATGAAGCGTGAAAATAAACTCGCCTCAATGAACACGGAGCACATCAACTTTGCTGGACCTCCACGCACTATCTTTATCTCAGAATATTTGACAAGTAAAACAAGACATATATTTTATTTGGCGCGAGAACATGTGAAAAATAAAAAACTAGTTGCGGCTTGGACGTCATTTGGAAGGGTGATCGTGAAAAAAGAAGACGGCTCTATACCGATTCGTGTCAATGAAGAATCTGATCTCGCCAAATTAGTCATCTGACTAGGATTTGTAATACCTAATACTTTATTTTTATTTTTCCTTTTCTTTTTCTTAATTGTAGTCATTATTATTATTATTATTTTAACTTTTTGTTTATTATTAGTTAAAAGGCTGAGTTGTATGATGATGAACTCATCGTTGAACATCTTGTGCATGTTAACTTATATATTTACTTCTTTTTATATACCGAATTGCAGTACCACTTACACTTCTACCAGATTTCAACACTTAATATTTCACTTAGTGACAAAATCCACAACCACATATCCTGGCCCCCCGCCGCGTTACATTTTATTCTCGGTGCTGGGGCGTCAGATTATCTGGATCATAGAGCAATCATACAGAGCATTAAAATTGTTAACCATATTTGATAATAATTCACCATAAATGCATAATATAGAAAATCTTGCTTCTGATCTAGATGACCTGTCGGTAGCTAGGACTGTGGAATGTAGCGTGGAAGATGTTAATAGCTGTATATCGGTGGGAAGGAACTCATTGAACATAATTGCGCAAAATATTCGAAGCTTGAACTGCAATATGACTAGCTTCAATACGATTTTGCAGAGAACCCAAGTACCTTGGGATGTAATAGTGTTGTCTGAGTGCTGGTTGTCGTCTAACAGTAATACTAATATCCCCTATCTTGAAAACTATGTACATGCGTCTACGGCTATTAATAGGACTCAAAATGAAGGTGTCGTGTTTTATTATCACAAAGAACTTAATGCAACCATAGAAGAGCCCGAAATTGACGATGCTAATTGCCTTGTGCTTAAATTAAGCACGCAAATCTGTATAATAGGTATTTACCGACCCCCAGGTCAACAAAACACCAACAACTTTGTATCTTCCCTCGATTCATTGCTCTCAAAACTTAGCCAATTTAATAACATCATCTTGTGCGGAGATATAAACATTGACATTGTAGCTAACTCCCCTGACCGGCGATCCTTTGAGTATCTGAACATGTTGGCAAGTCATTGCTTACTTTCAGGCCACAACGTGCCTACCCATGGTCTTACTTGCCTCGATCACATAATGATTAAAACCAAGACTGCGGCTACGTGTGTCGTAATTGAGGCTTCTGTCACTGACCATGACTTGACCGCAGTTAGTCTTGAACTGGGTTCGTGGAAAGCATCCATTCAACATACGGGTCATCACATTGACTTCAAACGCCTTGATGTGTGTATGGGATCCCTAAATTTTACTCATATACTTGACTGTCAGGATGTCAATTTGGCTACGGATAAGTTAATCACTATTTTATCTACGGCAATAAAGCAAAATTCATCTTTAAACAAAACACCGAAGAGAAAGTCGATAGCAAAGCCATGGGTGACTAACGGGCTTTTGCGCTGCATGAACAACAGGGATAATCTTTACAAGAAGTTAAAAAGGAACCCTAACAATGAAACACTAAAAGTAACCTATAAGCGTTACAGAAATTACTGTAGTACTATTTTAAAAAAAGCTAAAAGATTATTTGCAAAACAACAAATTGAAAATGCACGTAATGATAAAAAGAAGCTATGGAAAGTAATCAGAACCATAAGCGGCTCTCGGCAGGTAGCTGACCATGCTGCATCTCTCATGTCGAATAGGCACCCCCAGGAGTGTGTTAATGGCATAAACAGCTACTTTGCTAGCATTGGAGAACGACTAGCTGGGAACATATCTAGAAATAATAATAGGAACGCACATAATGGTAATCTTTCCTCGCCTAACTCACCACTGGAATCTTTTGTAATGACTGCCGTTAGTGAGGACGAAGTCTCCTGCGTTATCTCTGGTCTTAAAAATGAATGTGCCGTAGGAATCGATTTAATATCTGCCAAGGTTGTGAAACGTTACGCAATTATTCTTACCCCCGTCATTACGCATATTTGTAACCTCGCTATAAATTCTGGAGTTTTCCCGTCTGCTTTCAAGGTGGCGCTCATTAAACCAATACATAAATCAGGTAAAACAGACTGTGTCGACAATTTTAGGCCTATTTCTATCTTACCAACTTTATCAAAAATTTTGGAACGCCTCATGAACCAGCAATTAAATTCATTCTTGGAGACTAAAAAGTTAATTTCACCATCGCAGTATGGTTTTCGACGTGGAAAATCAACCAGTGATGCTGCTCATGAGCTGGTTGACTCCATCGTGGAAAGATTAGATGAGAGAAAGAAATGCATAACGATATTCCTTGACCTTGCGAAGGCATTCGACACAGTCTCGATCCCGCTACTCCTGACTAAACTAGAGAAAATAGGTGTCAGAGGCCTACCATTGAAATTATTTGAGAGCTACCTGAAAGACAGAAAACAGAGGGTTAAGATCACCCACTGGACGAGTGATGAAACTAATGTATCATACGGTGTTCCGCAGGGTAGTATACTCGGGCCTTCATTATTTCTCATCTATATTAATGACTTGTGCAGGCTCCAACTTTGCGAGGGAAAAGTCGTTGCATTTGCCGATGATACTGCCCTCTTTTTCAGTGGAGATAGCTGGGTTGATGTTTTTGGTAGTGTTTAGAACGGGTTTACCGCAGTAAGTGAATGGCTAAAAGAAAACGTGTTAACATTAAATGTCAGTAAGACTAAATATATAGCATTCGCTTTAAGGAATAACCAGCTACCCCCAGCTGATTTTCGCATAATTGACCACGAATGTTTGCCCGATGCGCCCTTATGTTCCTGTCCGAGTGTGCAAAGAACTGACAACATCAGATACCTGGGTATCATAATTGATCAAACTCTTTCCTTTAAACCCCACATTGACACACTAGTACCCAGGTTACGTAAACTAATTTACGTCTTTAGGTCCCTTAGACATGTGGCTGACCGTCAAGTCATTAAGATGGTTTACTACGCCCTTTGTCAGTCTCTCGTGGAGTATTGTATTACTATTTGGGGAGGTGCTGCCAAATCCCATCTTATTGAGGCAGAGAGGGCGCAGAGAGCTATACTCAAAGTTGCAGCGGGTCTCCCTTTACGACATCCTACTGATGACCTTTATAACAGCTGGGACTTTCTGTCTGTCAGGAGAACGTTCGTGCTCCACACGATACTTAGGCAACAATCTCTTTTGTATTATGATCCTGAGTTACATAAACACAAAAGAAGGAAACACGCAGTATGTGTGACACGTTCATTTAATACGGCCACCTCTCACAATTTCTTTTGTTTCTTGGGATCACACCTCTATAATATACTTAATAAAATTCTGAATATTTATCCGCTCACTAAGTCTTCCTGCAAATTTACAGTTTCGAAATATCTTAAAACCCTAAATTACCAATCTACAGAGAATCTACTTCATACTCTGACCTAGGATCCTTTTTGTTACCGCTGTGTTCCTTTTTTTTCCGATGGATAGCTTAAACAAGTGAATATTAATACACACTTACACATACACACACTCACACCCCACACACACACACTCACACCCCACACACACACACACACGGACACACGCGCGCGCGGCGCACGCCCAACACGCACACACAAGGTTGAACCTCTCTGCTTCACTTATATCCACATCACACGTACATGCATACACAAGTACAGCAATTCGTCCTAGTAGTAATTTTTATAATTTTCTTATTTTTTTTGTAATCACTTTAATCTCACACGTTCATGGTTTCTCATTAACGGTGTTTTTACATTAATGTTTAAGCAAGAGGGCCCTGGTGACCTGTGGTACAGGTTCTTTTAGATACCTATATCGGGCACCAGTCTCTCACAATGCAGGTCATATTATCATATTGCTGTTATCAACATCCTAGTTAACTAAGAGTACCTATTGTGATGAGAAAATAAACTGATTTAATCTTAATCTTAATCTATTACAGTTTCGTATATCCTCAACCGGTCCGTAGCAAAATGAACCTCGATCCGTCAAAACTTGCAACTTCTAATAGTATTTCAATTAAAAGTTTGAAAGAGTTACGATCAATGAGAAAGTTGATAGCTAAGTTCTCTAGAGTCTAGACAATTTGTTGAATTTTGTTTGAAGTAATATCGTAGGCAGTTGTTTTGTACGGGAGTGGTATCGTCTTCTTAATGATAATAATATAACTAGTACTAAGAATTCAAGGTATATAATATCTAAAAAAAGATTTTAAAATGTCCGCAGATCGATCCCAGACCTTTACGCTGAAAAATTAGTATCAGAAGGAATACTTAATACTGAAGAAGTCTCAAACATATTAAAGGAGTACACGCAATTTTTACAATCAGAGTATGAAGCTGTAGCATCCTTCAAACCTGAGGTATGTAATGTTTTTACTAAGCTACAATTGATAGTAACATACATACATACATATACTCACGCCTGTTTCCCATGGGGGTAGGCAGAGACTATGGATCGCCACCTGCTACGATCCTTGCACACTTCTTTCGCTTCATTAACATCCATCAATCTTTTCATACATGCCCTGCGGTTTTTGTCACTGCGTACACCAGACTTTTTATTAAAACCTCTATTTTCTATTTATTATATTATTTTTCTTCTATTTTTAATTGATAGTTAGGTTTCAGTGAAACAATTATCAAATCGAAAAAGGATCATTGTGTATTTGAGAGTAATCGAAAACATCAAAATTTATTGCAATCTAGGTACCTATATCCCAAAAAGATTTGTAGATAATGATTCCATTTCTTGTTCCACAGGTGTCATACTTCCAGGAACAATGGTCATCCATGAGCTCAGCACCAAAAGCTGTAGAGACTTGGGACACGGGTGTTGACACCAATTTGCTCAAACTTGTTGGCCATGCGTCTGTTCAAACTCCTGCGTATTTCGTAAGTAATGTTGAGGGTGGAGATCTATGAAACCCCTATAGATATATCTCTTAGGCTTGATATTTCACAGGCAAATGTTGCCCAAGGTTTCTGAGAGATGTGTGTTAGTAACTTGCAATAAGAATGTGTTTCATAAAACGAACCCTCTAAGTATTCTTAAAAGTTTAATCTCTGAAGCTTGATAATTCGCATGCAGAATGCAGAAGTTGCTTGATTTCTGAAAGATGTTAAAGAAGTTGGCATTTTGCATCCTTTTTATTAATATTGTATTGTGCCCAATAATATCATTGATTGTGGCAGTAATTTCCGTACTTACAGTAAAGAAAGAAAATGGTTTCCGAACAACATTATTCACAGATAGATAGAGATAACAATATAATTTCATTCTTATTTGCTTTTATTTATTGATTTCAGAATATACATAGTCATTTAGCTAAAACCCACGTAAAAAATAGGCTGAATAAAATAAATGCCGAGAAAGATATTGATTGGGCGACGGCTGAAGCGTTTGCATTTGGTAAGTTGGTAGATGGACTCAATCTTATCAAAATTATCCCAATCTCACCGTATAACTGTTATCATGATCTAGCTAAGTACATCAAGTAGGTGCTTTTCTTTGATGGACGTCATAAGGTATTCTAAAGGGCATTTAAAGAAGTAGGTAAGTTAAGTGACTCAGTAGCTAAGCGGTCTGAGCATTTGACCGGATATCCAAACGTCGCGGATACGATTCCCGTCCGAGAATTTATCTGGCGCGAGTCGTATTTTTTTGCTAGTATAGGTATTCTAGTATTGTATAAAGTAAGCTTAGTAAGTTAATCATAACATTATTTTGTAGGATCTCTATTAATGGAGGGACGTCACATCAGGTTGAGTGGAGAAGACGTAGGACGAGGCACCTTCTCCCATCGGCATGTAATGATGGTAGATCAGGAAACAGAAGAAATTTACGTGCCTCTAAACCACATGCATGAAGATCAGAAGGGTTTTTTGGAGGTATAAAATCCATTATTATGACATGTAGAGCTAAATAATAATAAAGGTAAAAACTATCAGCGACTTTAACAATTAAAGGGCACAGCACAACACAATGCTAGAATGATGAGCTAAAGGTTTTTGAGATTAGCTGAATTGATAATGTTGAAAATTGAAAATCTCAGTAATTTAGCAGTGCAATACGTTTGTGTTTTGTTTGTTTGATGAAGCTCGTGGAATAAAAAACCAACCATAGACAATAAAAAACAGAGTTTTTAGACCTTCATCACATCATTCTAGCCCTGTGCTCTTCAATTTGTAATCATGGACTTGTACTATTATGTATTCTGTGATCATGGTTCCTATATCTTTTGGGTACCTATACCTAATCTAGGTATGTGCTCAAACTGCACATTTTGCGGTCACAGTAGCAACGATTTGTTCTCTCTTTTTCAAACTTTTTATTCGAATTTCTTTTACTTAGATACTTTGTATTACATAACTTTTTTATTTTTAGGTAGCAAATTCAATACTATCTGAAGAGGCGGTGCTTGGCTTCGAATATGGCATGGCGTATGACTCCCCAGACCACCTGTTCATATGGGAGGCACAATTTGGAGACTTTTATAACGGGGCACAAATCATGGTCGACACCTACGTCGCTTCTGGAGAAAGTAATGCCACATTCCATTCTTCGTTCTTCATTTAAGTATATCTTTAACAAGAAATAAATAAATATTTGCCTATCATACAGAGCTCGAAACAAATGACGACATGAAAGCAATTATACTTCGAACTTTCTTTTCGTGATGAAGTACTTACCTAGTCTCATTTCTTTTAACAATTCTGATTTTTTAATGATTCCAAAAATATCAATAACTGTACCCTATTACTAAGACTCCACCGTCCGTCTGTCTGTCACCAGGCTGTATCTCATGAACCGTGATAGCTAGACAGTTGAAATTTTCACAGATGATGTATTTCTGTTGCCGCTATAACAACAAAGTTAACTGAACTTTAAGTGGGACTCTCTTATTTTTTTTCAGTTAAATGGGCTCGCAGCAACGGCTTGGTAATGCTCCTTCCCCACGGGTACGACGGCGCAGGTCCAGACCACAGCTCTTGCAGGATCGAGAGGTTCCTGCAGCAGTCAGACAGTTCGGAGACCAGGCCGGACTCGGAAGCTGTGTGCTTACACATAGTCAACCCCACCACACCTGCGCAGTACTTCCATTTGCTAAGGAGACAGGTATATTACCTATGGTCCTCACCCACGGGTACGACGGCGCAGGTCCAGACCACAGCTCCTGCAGGATCGAGAGGTTCCTGCAGCAGTCAGACAGTTCGGAGACCAGGCCGGACTCGGAAGCTGTGTGCTTACACATAGTCTACCCCACCACACCTGCGCAGTACTTCCATTTGTTAAGGAGGCAGGTATATTACCTATGCTCCTCACCCACGGGTACGACGGCGCAGGTCCAGACCACAGCTCCTGCAGGATTGAGAGGTTCCTGCAGCAGTCAGACAGTTAGGAGACCAGGCCAGACTCGGAAGCTGTGTGCTTAGACGTAGTCAACCCCACCACACCTGCGGGCTGCGCAGTACTTCCACTAGTTAAGGAGACAGGTATTACCTATGTACCATGGGCAACAGCGTCGCTTAAAGTTGACAGGTCAATCCAATCTAACAGGTAAAATTGACGATTAGTTTCATTTTTCTTATAAAAAAAAAGAAACAAAGACTAGAAAAGAAGACTTTTAACGTCCGTGCAAGGGTGACGCTTGGGGGCGCCACTACACCACTTCTAAGGTTAAAACCGCTTGCTCGCCGCGCCATCACAACATACGTTTAGTTCGTGCAGGTCGATACGCGCGCACACGATTTTTGTGCTGTTGCCCTTAATACTTACGAGGGTGGTTTTATAAGTCCATGACTTTGAAAAGAAGAAATACTTTTTTTTTCATAATATTTTTTTTCCTTTAGGCATCTTTACACTACTTAATTTTTTTTTAAATTTGGCAATTATTACTTTTGGAAACAAAAGCTCAAGCGACTTTTAACTTTTCTTAATGACCCTGTTGATAATCACAGATAATGTCTATCGTCAATTTAATCGCATTGTAACACTTCTTAAAATAAATATATTTGTATAAGGGTCAGGGTTTGCTCAGGAGTTGATGTAGGTTCTTAAATTAATATATTTATTGTATCACATTATTAGAAATTGTGCGTTTTTATTTCAGAAATGTAATTAAAACTTTATAATTAGTTTTTAACAGATTTCACAAACACTCATTCCCCTTAGTCCGAAATTTTCTAATCCAGCCTTTAACGATGGGCAACCATCAAAAAGATTTAAGTTGCTTTTTTAATAAATGGACCTTAATCCTCAATTTATTTTTTAATCTCGTTATAAATTCTACTCGTTTATTACGATTAAAATACTTTTTAAATAGATTTTATATCGAGATTGTAAACGTGCACCTACAAAACCTACATAGGTAAACCTATATTTGTATACATTGAGGTATAGTTTATTTCAGAGTTCAGAGTTAATTGATTTCAGAGTAGGTCCCTTTTCCCATAGTAAAAGTTGATCAATTTGAACCGAAGAAACGGTTTTCCCATTTTGGGTTCATTAATTAAGGGGCCATAATAGGAAAACATGGTTTGCGCGGGCCATATTTTTATATAGAAAACGTACAGTTGTAGCCACAAAAAAACATACGACAAGCTAAAGAGATTATCTAGTAGCTACAAGTATTAAATTGCGTATGGACCTCACAGATGATTGTAAAAAAAAACAGAATATCATCAAAAGCGCTTGTCGCGGGTCATATTTTTGGCGTAAATAATAGCGGAAACGTATTGAATTCTGCATCAAAACACACTTTAACGTACTGTGCAGTTGCTCCAATAACTTTTTTTCAAGAAAGATAATTATGCTAAAGATTATGATGAAATAACTACGAAAAACATCGAAAAAGTGCAGAAGTGAGGTTATTTTCCATACTCTTTACACGTAAAGAAAAAGACAGAGACAAGATTTCGCGTAACGGAGCCTTTACACGTTGTCACTGATATACCTACATATAAGATGATTTCAGTTCAAAAGTGTCTCATATCAAAAAAATCTTATTAGAAGTATCTCTGTAACTTTTGTTCAGGTTGCAAGAAACTACAGAAAACCTCTAGTAGTGGCATCGCCAAAGGTCCTGCTACGACTGGCCGACGCAGTCTCACCGCTGGCAGAATTCGCACCGGGGACTCACTTCCACGCCGTTTTAGGTAAGACTTTGTTAACTGAAATAGTTTTTCAGAGCCTGAGAAAAAAGTGGGCCTACTCCGAAAACTACCTAATCCATAAACATCGGACCACATTCGTTCCGCTTCATGTTCCACATATTCAGGCAATAAGGGGCAAGTTAAAGAACACCATATAACAAGGTTATTTTTTTTAGTAGCCCTCTGAACAAATAGGGTGGGCACCTAGAATTGGTGGAGGATTACAGATTCCAGACAGCAAAAATCTACTGACTTACCATATTATCACCTTGAGATAAGTTCAAGGTAACCTCGAGAAACATCTTTGTTCTCGTTCTACACTGGAGGCAAATCAAACTAACTTCCTATTGCTTTGAATATTTAGTACAGTTTCAAAATTTCGATACGTATTTTGCAAGTATTGCATGCAAACTGCAGGCAATGCAATTTCAAACAAACTATTTGTTCGGGTTGTTCAGTTAGCTTCGGGAATGGAAAATGTCGGTAACAAGCGAAAGCAAAGTTAATTGACTGCAAAACAATTGACTGTGAAACAATAAACTATTCAACTATTGAGACTATAAAAGTAACGTAATAATTAATATACTTACTTATATTAGAAAAAAATACTACTGAGAAGAAATCGACTCACCCGTAGCACCTCAGGCGGGATTCGAACCACAGCTTATTCGATCCCGCGCACCCTTAGGATTCCGGCCCAATGCACTCCTAATTATTCCGGAATCCTAAGGGTGCGGGTTCGAATCCCGTCTAAAGTGCTAAAAATAAAATAGTATTGTGAATGCCTAAAATCTAAAAATTCAATAATGTATTTAGTTTTTTCTTTGAAAGATCATGGTTTCGTCGAGTACACTATTGTATGTATACTTAAATTATTTTTCCAGGTCATTTAGAGGAGACTAAATTAACTCATATTTAATTAATAAAAAAAATATACCTATAAATCTCAATTTTTTTACATTCATATTTCCAATGATAGTTAACGATTATCTACACTATATTTACAGGTGACCACTTAGCTGACCCCCTGAAAGTCCGGCGAATAATCCTAGTAAGCGGGAAACACTACTACGAACTAAATAAAGAGAGAGTAAGAGGGAAGATCGAAGATGTGGCCATCATCAGGGTGGAGGCGCTCAGCCCCTTCCCCCTGCATGGCTTGCAGAGGGAACTAGGCAGATATCCTAATGCTAGAAGTAAGTATAGATAATCCTATCTCACGAAGTCCGATCGGCTATGAATTTAATCATGCACATCACATGCATTTGTTTTAGTAACCACGAGAGCGCTCGATATTCGCTCGTGCGCATTGTTAAGGCGGTTGTATGACCGAAAGTGGCGCCTACTAGACTGTGGGCCCTAAAAATTCCACGTAAAACATTATTAAAATTGTGTATTAGAATTATTATATTAATTAAAATTCACAGCGGCGTCACTTTCGCTCGGGGAAAAATAGAATATTTGTAGTGCCCTTTATTTCAATAATAAAATCCAGTGTCAAACTATAGAATAAAATAGGTTCATCATAAGTACCTATCTTACTTAGGAATTTATCATTGCAAATATGATACAGTCATCAAATTGAAATGTTCAGAGATTCAGTTAGAATAAAAGCACTTACAACTAAACTAGATCAATACAAAAACAGTCGTTTGTAAAAGCAAAATAGAGCTTCGGAAAACGTAACTATTTCATAAACTGCACACGTACGTTTCTATAATACCTACTGCTCAACATATTTTTTATCCGTTAACCGTAAAACTTCGACAAGATACGGGTGAAGGCTTAGGAACTTTTACATTATTTGTTGAGAACAATCAGTTACGAAGAAATTCTCCGTAACTTTGAAACACAAAACCCTTTTTACGTAGGCACTTTATTCTTTGTTATCTGTGTTAACTTTAAGTATTTAAAGATCCTATTACTCAAATAAATATAGGTACGATGTTATTATGCTTAATTTGTTGTTAAAATGTTAATCGTTAACATATTTTTACGTAAATTGATAAATTCACGGATAACCGTACACCAGAATGATAACGGAAAACAGAAGCCTAAATAAAAAACTAATGCGATAGAAATTATTCGCAATAAAACAATAGAAAAAAAATATTTTTATTAACTATTTTAACTCAAAGAATTTACTATTTTCTAGCATTCATTTGGAGTCAAGAAGAACACAGAAATATGGGAGCCTGGACTTTTGTGAAACCGCGTTTTGAAAACCTTTTAGGAAGAAAAGTAAGTAAAATCAACTACCTACCACTTTTAACTTAAAGACCAATGTTTATTTGTTTATGATCAGATATTTATGTTTAGGACTGCAATCAGTATCGTACGGTAGTTATTAAGCAATAAAATTTCAACTAAGTCTTTTTACCCGACTGCAAAGAAAGGGTTATGTGTTTCGCGCGTATCTTGTAAGTATGTTTGTATGTATGTATGTTTGTATGTATGTTTGTATGTAATATTCTTTATTACCTCATATCTTTCAAACGGCTGAACGGATTTCTATGATTAAGATATCGTTAGATTGGTCTTTTTAGCCCAAGTGTTCTTAAGAAGGTGGCGTTATAAAAAAACCAACATGGCGGCTGTACGGTGCTATTATACGTAGTGAAAAAAAAATTTTTTTTTTAGAATACTGCAATATGGGTGTCAAATTAAAGGGCTTATTATAAGGATTTCAAAAAGGTATATCATGACCATAATATAATTATAAAAAAACAATAAAATAAAAAAAGTAAATTATATTACGCAAATGCGAGCGGCCGCTATAAACATGTCAATGAGAAATTTATATTTTGTTTGTGTATGTTAGCCACATTCATGATGAAAAAATAGGCTATAATATCATCCCAAAATCCCTCGGGATCGAAGCCTCAGGCTATGCCGCATGGCACGGCTAAGTTAATCAATAGATGGCGCTGTAGCCGAGTACATCGCGGTATGGTTTTGTATTCATCATCAATAGATTTCTAGTTGCATAGACCATATCAATAGATGGCGTTGTAGCCAAATACATCTCGGTATGGTTTAGCTCTCTGTAGATTATATAAGGTCTTTTGTGTTTATACTGAAAATATAAAGATAACAATAAAAGAATCGAAGAAACGATAACGAGAAATAAGAAGAAAAACTTTTTTAATTGATAATTATTTTAATTCGATTCCATCTAGCTAGCTAGAGTACATTCATTATTTATTATACTAGATTCCATCTATCTAATTGGAACGCGTGTTGCATTACTTTACTTGCATTAATATTGAAAAAAATATTAAAGAAGTAGATTTTGTTAGGTTTTGTAGCAAGTATACCTAGTTTAGTTAGGACTAAGGAATAGGGTGTTTAGGAATATCTTATTACTGAATTAGTGATTAATTACATTCTCTTTGATATCGATAATAGTACATTACAGCCGTGAACGGGAAGCTAGCGATTGCATTGTCGAGGATGGTTTGAAGCCCGAGCCGCAGGCGAGGGCTTTAATCATTCGAGGCAATGCAAGTAGCTTCCAGAACAAGGCTTGTATAGTGCTTTTCTCAAGAAATGCGAGGAAATAAAAAACTTTTCAATTGAAACTTAATTAAATTTAATTAATATTAAAAATAAGTAATCAGACAAATCCTCTGAGTAATCTTGAATTACGTGCAGCGCCATCTACCGCCGAGAAGCAAAACCCATCTCATTTCGCTTCTCGGCGGTAGATGGCGCTGTACATAATTCTCTCGCAGGGCTTGCTGTCAAATGTCTTGACCCTAAAAAAATCTTATTTAAACCACATATATCTATGAAACCACACGATGAAAATTCTTTTAAAGAATTAGACCGTCTACGTAATTTGTAAGGAGAATATAACTAAAAAGACGTAAATAAAAAACAACTAAATTTAAAAAATTTAAAACCCGCCTGCCTAAAAAAAGACAAGTCAACAGAAAAATAAAATAGAAAAACTAAAAAACCCACATGCATCAAAAAACAAGTCAACTGAAAAGATGGAAACAAGATAATATATAAAGGCAAACTTAAAAAATATTGATGGTAGTGTTTAGATTAAAGGCAAACTTAAAAAATATTGATGGTAGTGTTTAGATTAAAGGCAAACTTAAAACATATTGATGGTAGTGTTTAGCACTTTTGTTCAACATAATTATTACCCGACTGCGGGTTATGTATTTCGCGCGTATCTTGTAAGTATGTTTGTTTGTATGTAATATTCTTTATTACCTCATATCTCTCAAACGGCTGAACGGATTTCTATGATTAAGATATCGTTAGATTGGTCTTTTCAGCCCAAGTGTTCTTAAGAAGGTGGCGTTATAAAAAAACCAACATGGCGGCTGTACGGTGCGTATACGTAGTGAAAAAAAAAATTTTTTTTTAGAATACTGCAATATGGGTGTCAAATTAAAGGGCTTATTATAAGGATTTCAAAAAGGTATATCATGACCGTAAAATATAATAACTAAAAAGAGATAAATAAAAAAATAAATTAAAAAAATTAAAAAACCCGCCTGCATAAAAAGACAAGTCGACTGAAAAGATGGAAACAAGATTAAATAAATATTAAAGGCAACCTGTCATAATAACATGCAGTCGGAGGCATATAATTCAATTATTCATAATGTCACTTTCTTTATGCATGCCTCCGACTGCATGTTATTATGACAGGTTGCCTTTAATATTTTTATCTTCCAATTTCATAGGACTCTCACAAGGCGTACCATTGAGCCCGATGATGTTTATGTTGTATATTGATGTGAAATTCTTTCCACAGTAATTGCTAAGTTTTGTAATTTTCCACAGTTACAATATGCTGGACGCGCTGAATTTGCGACACCAGCTGTCGGTGCTGGAGTACTACATAGGGCTGAAGTCGAACATGTGATCAAGGAACCACTATACAACATTAAATGATCTCATACATAGAAGCGTTTCATGTTCATATGCACGTGTAGAAATTGTGTCGTTACATGTGTGCACAAACTCTATTTGCCTGAAACTCGTAACATAAGTCAATCTCTAATATGTACCTACCATAGAAAATAAACTTACCCGTAACAAGACGAGTTTAACGATAGTGTTAAAAAGAATAGTCATCGTGATCAGTTAAGATAAGGTACATGAGATAAATGCCTTAATTTAAACTGTCAGTCCTAGGTTTAGTGTGATTCAGTATAGGAATAGGATCCGAGTCATAGTAGAATCAAATTGTCCGAGTGCCCGACGACCGTTCAGTTTAGTAGGTACGTAAACCTATAAAATCGAGAATATTTCGTCGTTATTCTTAGTTTCTTTTTTTCTTATCGTTCTATAAACTATGTCCCTCTAATTTCCACACAAAATTTTTCGTGCAGTTTTTCGATTTAGGTACTATGTTACTATTTTTTTTTTTTGAGAGAAGGCAGAAATTCTACTAAGTACTCAAACGAATGGTATTATAATTTATTATGTAGGTACCAATATCGAAGATTTATCTAATATCTAAAAAGCATTTATTGTTATGAACCAAAATAAAAATAAACATAATATAATTATTTTAAAATGTAAAAAGTGGTATAGGTGATTGAAGGAGATTCTCGGTAAAATCAGTGTTTGTTATCTTGTTAAAATAATGTTAAAAAATAAATATTTATTTTATCAATTTTGTCTCTTTTTAATAAGCAACCCCCTTTTGACAAAATCGCAGGCAAATAAATATTAAAACAACGACAATAATAAGGTTGATACAAACTTGGTATGTAACAACGGTTGCTAGAGTTGGTATCTAATGATAACTGTTGTTGCTAAGTAAAATAAATGTTTATATTGATTAAACATGCACCAATAACCACAACTAACGTCCAAGCAAAGCAGTCTCACACACTTCCGAAACACTGAAAAATGGCGGGAAAAGGTAAAAAGAAAGAAAAAGAAGAAGGCGGTGAAGAGAAAAAGGCAAAAAAGGGTGGAGGGAAAGGTAAGAAAGGTAAATCTAAAGGCGGTTGTAGCGGGGACATGTTGTCTGATGCGGCGATGGACAACGTGTATTATGGGTGCCATAACGTCCAAGAGCTTTTGCAAGCGAGGGGGATCCATCCTCCAGACTTCAACAAGAAGAAGAAGAAAGGAAAGCGTTAAAAGTAACTACTTACTTTATGTCTGTGTGTGAGTTACTGTAACTACCTCTAGTTTCATAATTTTCGCGTGAATAAGAATACAAAGCTTTTGTATAATAATATCATATACCTCTCTTGGTGTCTAACAATTTGCCCCTTTATCTTAGAACTGAAACAGCGAAACTGTGGAATTGTACCGCATAATAATTATATCGAAGTAGATAAGTATGTCTGTTTACCACTAAGCGAATAATGACTGCTTTTTATGTGATTTTTGTGTAAGTTTTAAGCCTTATTTACTTTAATAAAGCTTCTAATGTCTTCAATTGATGAGTTTAATTTTTAATAAGTCAAGTACTTATGTTAAAAGATGGAAACCTTTTAGACAACATATATTTTCTTAAATTTTTCCTCCTAACGTCTAATTTCTGCTAGAGACCTACTAAATCTTTGGGTCTAGGTACTTTTGTATGGTGCTTAAAAATAATGAATATTTGAATCAAATCAGTTTAGTCTTTTGATCGAGAGATGAGAAAAATGAAGTTTTCTAGCTATTAGTACACTGTGCAATAACTAGTAACAAATAGACATATTGATTAAACAGAAGCAGATTATTCAAGTGGGTTACTTCAAGTATCTAGTAGTTACCTATACTATAAAACATGAGAGGAAAAGCCAAGAAGAAAGAATCGGAAGAGGGTGCTGATGAAAATGCAGCAAAAAAGGAGGAAGGGAAAGGCAAGAAAGGTAAATCTAAAGGTAACGTTGACATCTTGTCAGATGCTGCAATGGACAACGTGTATTACGGGTGCCACAATGTCCAGGAGCTTCTAGAAGCCAGAGGATATCATTCGCCAGATTTCAACCCCAAAAAGAAGAAAGGCAAGAAATAAAGCATTAATAACTGTAATGGTTTATTGGTAGGCAACAGCAGCTTTTTTCGAATAATTCGTTTTGCTATCGAATTGAATTTGTGTGTACCTATAAAGTGTAACTTTTAAAAGATAAACTTTACGACGATGAAGACTACACCCATTGCAATTCAAAAAATTTCTTAATAAAAACTAAATAGGTAGCGAAGCCTAAGGGCAAGTTAAAACAAAACAAACAATGTCTTATGACTTTTTCCAGTTTTAAGTGAAACTTTCTCTTGTTTTCTTCACACAGCTAGAAGATGAGTTTAATTTTGCAATGAGCATCTCTGCAATATTTTTTAGAAAAACCAAGTGTGTGTGTGTGTGTGTAAAGTCAAATGGATTCTTGGATTTATTAGCTAAAAACTTTTTAAGATTTATGGCATTTAAATAAAATAAATACTTACATCTATGACATCAATCGTCTTTACTCTTTGAGTTGTCTCTTCAAGTCAGTGTCATTTTGTGTTGTCAAAATGTGAGTTCCAAAATCCGCAGTTACTTAAATAAATTAAATAATATGAACGTTAAATTAAAAATATGAGAAACCAGATACTCTAAAGTAAGTAAAATCTAGTTTTTTTAATTTGCATTATTGAAGTTTTGATTTGAAACATCTTTTGATATTTAATTCATATCTTTCGTCAAGCGTCATACCACACAATTTTTCCAACATTTAGAAACGTGAAAAGTTGTTAATAAATGTAAAAAAACTTCACGTAGGTGATTGGGAGTAACTAATCATAATAAGTATCATGACAAAAGCACCTAGGACCGACTTACCATGTAACGGCCGTAATTGTTGTTTATCACTGTCAGATCCCTAACTTATATCAGTAAATTAGTTGCAAGTTATAATCGATCGATCAACGCTACAAGGAGTTCGTTTTTACTTTGTTTAATTTGTATTTCACACAATATTCAATTTTCATCATCAATTCGATAATTTTTCCAAACAGTATTTGTTCCACAAACTTTTACTTACAGCATACTCAACCAACAATGGCTATCCCTGCGGTGGGCATCGACCTGGGCACGACCTATTCGTGCGTGGGCGTGTTCCAGCACAGCAAGGTGGAGATCATAGCCAACGACCAGGGCAACAGGACTACGCCGTCGTACGTCGCCTTCAACGACACTGAGAGGTTGATCGGTGATGCTGCTAAAAATCAGGTTTGTGACAATAAATAATAGTCCCTTCAGGGTGCGTTTATTTACAATACTGAAGCGGATAGGTGCTTAGCGGTACATCGTTATTGGTCAATTCATGGTCTGCTACGCACCGCTCCGCACCCTTATTGTGAACCGCGTCACGTGCTCTTAGGTCTTTGTTGGCAGGATCTCTTCACCATATATTCAACCATAAGAGAAGTACTTCCACCAAACTAGGTGTATGTTCTCAGGGACCACGTTACACACGCTTCGATGTTAGCTAGACGTAGTGCGACGTAACGTCGTCTGAGTAATGTTTACAATATTTGTACTTTTCGCTAATCCTGCATTTCTTCGTCATTCGTCGATTGCTACTTAATGTAGCGGTATGATCGCACCGCCACAATGCCTAGCCTATGTTCTTCTTTGAGACAAGGAGCAGCACTGGCAGAAGCCAGTTCAGGATTTTTAGGTTTTCCTTATTTTTATTTAAAAGACCCTATATGATTTACACTTTTCAATGCTCCTTTTCAACTCCTTATAATATCAAAGGATTTTCGTAGTCTCACTAGATACGTACTTACAAAAGAGTGTTGCTGTCAACACACAAGGGAAACATATTGGGTAAGTAACTTAATAAACGAAGTCTCAACTAAATAATATAGTTCCACTTAGAACTTCAGTCACTACTTTCGAAGTAAGCCAGAACATGTAACTTTCGCAAACAAACATAAGTTCCACTAAAGGTTAGTAGGGGCGAGTACCTAAAGAAATAAGTTTAACTTTAACAACCCTTTGAACTATATTATTAGAGAAAACTTTCTAGGATGAAATTGAAATCCCGTTTTAAGACAAAAACCAATTTTAGGTGAAGGTACTTAGCCACTACACATTCTTTTCATTATACTTACATCTTTCTTTTCAGGCGGCTATGAATCCAAGAAATACGGTATTCGATGCAAAACGACTCATAGGGAGAAAATTTGATGACCCAAAAATTCAACAAGACATGCGACAATGGCCATTTGAAGTTATTTCCGAAGGAGGAAAACCAAAAATAGTTGTTGAATACAAAAAACAAAAAAAGACATTTTCGCCCGAGGAAATTTCATCAATGATCTTGACAAAAATGAAAGAGGTGGCCGAGACTTATCTCGGAGGTACTGTGAAGGACGCGGTGATAACAGTTCCAGCTTATTTCAACGATTCACAAAGACAAGCTACCAAAGACGCTGGCACCATTGCAGCTTTCAACGTACTGAGAATCATTAACGAACCTACAGCAGCCGCATTGGCTTACGGTCTAGACAAAAATTTAAAGGGAGACAAAAATGTCCTCATCTTTGACCTTGGTGGAGGTACTTTTGATGTATCAATTCTTCAGATTGCAGAAGGTTCTCTATTCGAAGTCAGATCAACGGCAGGTGACACTCATTTAGGAGGAGAAGATTTTGACAGCAGAATGGTGAGCCATTTTTGTCAAGAGTTTGAGAAGAAATATAAGAAGAATGTTAAAGATAATCCAAAGGGTCTTAGGCGTCTAAGAACTGCATGTGAAAGAGCAAAGCGGACTCTTTCTTCAAGTACAGAAGCTAGTGTAGAAATAGATGCATTACATGAAGGTGTTGATTTTTACTCCAAAATAACAAGAGCAAGATTTGAAGAGCTGTGTTCAGATTTGTTTAGACAAACTTTAGGACCTGTTGAAAGGGCATTAAAAGATGCAGGACTGAACACTCGAGAGATTCACGATGTCGTTATGGTTGGAGGTTCAACACGTATCCCTAAAGTACAAAGGCTATTGCAGGTACCGCATTGCAAAATAAGTAGCGTTGTCATTTCAGTTTATGAACGGTCCTTTTTTAAATATTCAAGCTAATGTGTTTTTCCAGGAATTCTTCAGTGGAAAATCTCTCAATCTTTCCATAAACCCTGATGAAGCAGTTGCTTATGGGGCTGCAGTTCAGGCTGCTATTTTAACTGGCTCCAAAGACACTCGTATTCAGGATGTACTGCTTGTAGACATTACCCCCCTGTCTCTGGGAATAGAAACTGCTGGTGGAGTTATGACCCGTTTAGTGGAAAGAAACACTAGAATACCCACAGCACAGAAACAAACTTTTAGCACATACTCCGATAATCAACCGGCAGTAACTATTCAGGTTAGTATTCAACAGGCCCCTTTAAAACATAAATACCTACACGTATTACAGGACACGTCCTGTAATATAACGTGTTCATAATTTCAAAATTTTCGGGGGCGTGGGGGGTGGAAAGGACACCCTTATCACCTCCCTCCCCCCTTTTTTTGAAAGCCTGGTATTCAGTAATTTCTACAAAAGTCTAATATCTCTACAAACGTGTCTTAAACATACTATAGGCTTAACAATTAATTAATTTTCAGATTTATGAAGGTGAAAGGGCGATGACAAGAGACAATAACCTTTTGGGTACATTTAACTTGGCTGGTATACCACCAGCTCCCAGAGGAGTGCCACAAATCGAGGTAGGTACCTGTTGTTCTATCAATATCAATTTTATCGATTAGTATAGAGACAATAGAAATACTCGTAAAGACGTAAACTAAGAGCAAGATTTAATTTTATTCAATTAATAAATGGGTAGTTGAAGACTATTTTTATTGTTACATTAATTTTGTTCTTAGGTAACCTTCGATGTTGATGCCAATGGAATACTAAACGTGAGCGCTCAAGACAGAAGCACGGGTCGCTCTGAACAAATCACAATTTCCAACGATAAAGGGCGCCTCACCAAGAAAGACATAGAGAAGATGCTCCATGATGCAGAGAAGTTTAAGGCAGAAGACGAAGCAGCTAGAAAGAAGGTCGAGATTAGAAATCAGTTGGAAGGCTATTGTTTTGGATGTAAAACGGTTAGTTGCCAAAAATTGAGTTCCTACTCTTATAGAACGAAATTAACAATTAATCTTAAAAGAGTTAATATTGTATCGGCCGTTTTCGATAAGATAACCTTGAAAGATTGAAACCCATGATAATATGGTACAGTAGCTCTACCATGAATAGTGCAAACTATTTTCGCTATCGAAATCCATCGAATAAACTGCTCATAGTCAATACGAGTGAAAGAGAAAAAACGATAGTTTTCAATAGGGAAAACAGTTTGCAACAACTCATGGTAGTGCGACAGATTAGTGATCTCATTTTACGTATAAGGGAGTTGAAAATTTAGTTAAACTTGGAGCAAACTTCTGCTTTGTCTGAAAAATACGGAACCAGGCAGGCCAATGTAGCTTAACCTTGACTTTTAATTTTATTTTCAGGCAGCAGAAAACGCAAGTAGTCGTTTGACTAATGAGGAAAGGAACGAAGTGCTGTCGGAATGCAACGAACAATTGCGTTGGCTTGAAAGCAACCCTGACGCTCCCAAGACAGAGCTTGAGCAGAGGCTGCAAAGGTGCCAGACTATCTGCCAGCCAGCCATGATGAAGCTGCACGGTGCTTTGGGAGGAGGGGGACCTAGTTGTGCTAGACCTGACGTTAGCTCTGGAGGACCTAGAGTCGAAGAAGTCGATTAACAAGGAGCCAAGAAATACAATAAGTTAGCGGCTAAATGAACGAAAGCAACCCTGACGCTCCCAAGACAGAGCTTGAGCAAAGGCTGCAAAGGTGCCAGACTATCTGCCAGCCAGCTATGATGAAGCTGCACGGTGCTTTGGGAGAAGGGGGACCTAGTTGTGCTAGACCTGACGTTAGCTCTGGAGGACCTAGAGTCGAAGAAGTCGATTAACAAGTAGCCGAGAAATATAAAATAGGCTAGCGGCTAGCTAGATAAACTAATATTTGACTGGAAAACGAGTCATAGATCGAAAATATTATGCCGACTATTCAACAAGGTCTACGACATTGGCTTTTTGAAGTTTAGGGAGGAGGATAACCAAAAGTGGGTAAACATTTATAAGAAAATTGACTACGAAGATACAGAGTTGGAAACGGTAATATACGTGCGTCAAAATGAGGTACTTTGAGGCACAAAAAGCTACTTTATTCTACGAAAAGGCACGAGGACCCAAAATGAAGAAATAGAAAATACCTCATAAGACGTATCTTCAATCAACTATGCGTTTACTCAAATGAAATAAGATCGCCACGAAAATTATTACTTTCCATTATGATAGTACCTACACAGTCGCTGGCACTGTGTAGGAAAGAGCTTTTTCCTATAGGTTTTAATGTTTTTTCCTTATTTTGGAGCAGTATTTATTAATTATGCAATACAACAATATACACAAAAATTCGGTAGTTTCATTTAAGTACCTACCTACTCTATAAAGAAAAATCAAACTTTCATGTAAAATATTTTATTACAAAAATATAACAATATCCGAACTCCGTATTTATTTTTGGTAAAATAATAATGTGCTTAAATAACTAAACAAATTGCATTGTACAGCATCGCTAAAACATGTCGACTCGATACAAATAAACTTCATATTATATATAACCTAGCTTTATTTATACCAACACCAGGCAAGTCGGAGATTTATGGCGCCGATTACCTGCACTCGGATGTAAGGATTTATGCTGGCGACTTGACAGGACTTGATAGGGCTTAGGGTTACCATATCAAAAGAAAGTCCTGTCTGACAAAAAGCCGGACATTTCAATAAAAGTACGGACAATTTTTTTTCAAAGAGAACCAACGGTAGTGACATACGTTTAGCATCAGAATGACATCTTCTGCCATGATGTATTTTGTTGTGTACTTACATTTTAATGCACAAGATAAAATATTCCTTCAAAAAAAAGTTATTTTAGAGAAATTGGATGATTAGAAACTGTTTATCGTTTTATCAATTTTTTGTGCAGTATGTACATTGTACAATGTACATGGACGTGGTCTAGACTCCGTACATTTTGGGACATCTATTTCGAACACTATTGCCTATATGTATGTTTTATAACTGTAGTATTACACCGCCCAATCTTAATAAGACAAAATCCGGACAAGTCAAAGTCCGGACATGTCCAGACAAATCCTGACGGATGGTAACCCTAACAGGGCTGGACTTATTTACACTGTAACTGTAAATAAACGCATGCGCCTCACGTTTTTAGGTTTAAAACTTCTGTAGTTATAGGGTTATAAATTATAATATAAATATTTACAGAATAATTTATTCTATACTTTTTAGGATCTGTTTTTACTGTTGTGTATCCAAGTGCAGGTAACCGCGTCAGTAGAATATTCTAATCTAAACTTAATCTAAATCAAAGATTTAGTTCAATCGATAACATGTGATGTACAATCAACAACAGAAGTTATTTCCTAAAATCACAATAAACCAACCATCTTAGCACATTTGAAACGTAAACAAAAGTGCTTGGTTATTTTATGAAAACTAATGTAAATAGTACAATTCATGTACATTTTATTCAAATCGAAACAAAGCTTAACATAGATACAATTTAACCACATAACCATAACTATACTATAGTTATAACAAACTCTTGCCTGTTTAACTAAAACACAGAAACTAAAACACAGGATACATTTTGCCTTTTCGATCTTCTACGTATCTATTTAATATTATCGTATTTTTTATTTCTACATGACTCTAGCTAGCGCAATATATTATCAAACTCAATAACATTAACATGTCTTCCTTAACAGTAGTACCATTAGACATTACCATTAATACGGTGGCAATTATTTTTTATCGTGGCACCATTAATGGTACTATTAATGGTGGAAATTATATTTTACAGTGTTACCATAAATACATTGGAAGCAACTAGATATTACGCACCTATGTTTTGTACATTAGGTATTATTTAAAAGTGATATTTTACGAGTAAATAATTTCAGTAATTAGCCTAATGAGTTTTTGAACGAACATTTTTCATAGTCGTTACTTATATTGTTTTTAAATTGGCTTGTTTTGTTCTATTAGTTCAATAAATTATTAAAGTCAGTGATAGATAACTTTATAAATTCATAATGTTCTTTTTCTTGTTAATGAATGGCTTGCTCTGTGGTCTAAGCACAATTCCGCCAATATCACGTAGTTAGATTTAACACGATTGGGAAAATTATTCAATTAGGTTTTGAAATTTGCACCCAATAAAAAATTGGTAAAATCAATATATTACTCGGTATGAATGTCAAGTTTATTAACAACTGCAGCTATTTAAAACACTTTAGATTAATGTTAATAAGATTTATAAAAAACTTACAATGCCAAAAATGGATTAACACAATACTATGTTCAATAATGCAGTTATCATTATGAATTATTTTCGAGTTCAGTCACTTCACAAGAGCTTTCTTATATGTGAAGATATTTTCCCTTCAAGATAACTGGTTAACTCCAATGATTTTATGTTACTCTCAGACTGTAAGGTATCCGTGAAAATATGTATATGGGCATACCTTCAAATCGTCATATATGTGTCATAGCCAGTCTCGCAATAAACGAATTATCGAGACTACGTGTTTTACTCCGGTGCCTCTCATATAAATATATACTTTTTAGTGGCGACGTAAAAATCGGTTTTCTGCGTGCGTTAATTATCAATAAACGTAAAAATGTAGACAACTGATATTATATTTTCAAAACACTTTCTCAAGAATTATAATAAAACGCCCGACTTCAAAAATAATCTATCATTAGTAAGAGATAGGCCTACTATAGATCTGTTACTGGGCGATTCTTGTTATTTCCCATCATTTCTAGGCAACATCTAGGCAACAAATCTTTAGTAAGCCTATCTCTTACTGAGGTTAGGTTATTAAAAAAGGCGGTAAATCAATTATATGCGAGAAACTAAAAATCCTTAAAGATATTAAGATATCTTGAAGGAAAAAATCTTCACAGATAACCAGTTATCTAATTTCAGCTATCTACGAGAAACAAGGATCTCCAACAGAAGAGAGGTTATCAATTAATCGTAAAAAGGCAAATACCGGATAAACTACTTTAAAGAAAAGCATAGTGATTAAATACACTAAGTGACTAAACCATAGGTTCCGACGGCTAATATAATGTGCACCAAAACAAGCCTATTTGCCCTAAGCATTTCATTTTCACTACACTACCCACCACTTACCTATTATTATTTTGTGCGTGACTTAGGTATTGTCCATTAACCACGTGAGACTCGAAAGGGAGTTCGGAAAAAATCACGAAATATCACAAAGGAGTAGGGAGGGGTATAGTGAGATATCACGTTTATTTATTTATTCGTTGAACGCGCGATTTTTTTTATCGAAAAAAATTTTTTTTTTAAATAACTAAAACCTCACCACGTATCACAAGGGGGTGAAAAAGTTGTGAAAACATCACGTGATCAATGAACGACCCTTACAAGCTTCAACTTATAATACTTTATTGCGTATTCTTATGGCTAAGAATGAAGTAATATTAAATTATACTTTTTTTAAAAAGGAACATAGTCTAAAATAAATAATATAAAAGCACATAAAAGTAAAATAACTTTGTATCTTCGATATGGTGTGGTGATGCACCTTTATGTAATTTAAAACATTGCATACTTGTAGTTGTAGATACTAACAGCCTTACCACAAAACACTGTTTAACAAGTGTTTAACTAAAACACTGTTTAAATGTGATGCTGTCACTTTTTGACAATATTGGCCGCGTTCCCTTTTGCGCCAACAGCGATAATATCACTGATATAGCGCTCACACTTCGTTCCGATTTATTGTGAGCGCGCCAACGATAGCAGTATTTACGTCACGGATGACGTCACTATCGCCGCCATTTTGCGATCACGGTGATATCGTTCTCGACCGTTAGCACCATAGATATAGTATATTAAAAGGGGTAGATGCGCTACCGAGCGACCGGGTGTAAGGGATAGATATATTATGACGTCAAAATATGGGGTTGCCATGATCAGAAAAAGTACCCTTAACGGGGTAGCATCCGTTAATGTGCAGATTATTAAGTTAAAGCACGGAAATCGTCTACTTTAAGAAAAAATTTGCTTTAACTGACTCGACCAGCTAATCTGCAGGGATTCCGTACTTTAACGGTAACATACGTATACATAGAGTAAACTAGCTGGGGTTCGCTCAGGTAGTTGATATGAGATTGTGTGGTTAATGAAATAAAAAGATAAACATTAAATTAAAACAGGTAAAGTCTTTATTAAACGTTGGAATACAGAACTTTTTTAATTAATGTTAGTTTTTCTGTTTTTCGGAAACAATTTTTTTCAAAATGTTTTGAACAAATTCGTGTGTGGCACCCAATTCTTTTTTCCAGTTGCTTCAATACATTTTTCACGAGTTTTATCTTCCGTCGGAAATCTGGAAAAATCAAATCGCTTGAAATTCCCTGAAATATGGGGTAATTTTTGGGGAAAATTTTCTATATAGTAGGCATCCGGAAATCGAATTATAAACCTACTGATTTTAGTGGACGTCAAAGCTAAGCTGACTTCTACTATTTCGTAGATGTACGCAATTTTACCGGTTTGCATGTCAAATGTTTACGAGGTTATTTTTAGAAATAATTTTTAGATTTTTCCTATTTATCAGGTATTTCATGATATAACTAATGATTTAGCCCAGAAACTTGGTTCCTGTGAGATTTGAGAAAGAAATACGTAATCAAAATATAGAAAACAGTGTACTTACGCATGAAATGTAACACCTGTTTCTTTTCTTTGATTGTTGCTTTTGCAGCCAAATATCGAACACCCCACCATTTTGTATGCTAGACACAAACACAACACATACGATTTATAATAAATCTTGGGTATCAATTAGGTAGTAATCCACAAAACCTTTAATTTCTTTGGCACTCTTGATATAACCCCACTTGTTTCTTTGGCCTAGTTAAACTGTACCAATAACCCGACCATGAAATAAAGTCCGGTCGGTGATAGAGAGAAAACATGACACTCTTCTCTATTTCCTCCTATAGGAATCTTAATAAGACGATCTCGCTCTATCAAAGCATGTCAGACCCTTGGTTAGCACCGTGAGCAGTCTGTCATATTTGACGTTTTGAGTTGTTTGTTTTGCATTGACCTTTTGTTTATTAATAGTTTAATGTCCAATAAATAGTTTATTATTTATTGTATTCTATAGCCAGACGCAGAACAGCAATAACCAATAATACAAGATGATAGTGCTTATTAAAGACGAAACCACGGGTAGAGATATTTCTCTAAATTTAAGCACGGAACAATATGAAAGAGCGCAACAAGGTACCTATGTATTCTATAGTCAGACGCAGAACAGCAATAACCAATAATACAAGATGATAGTGCTTATTAAAGACGAAACCACGGGTAGAGATATTTCTCTAAATTTAAGCACGGAACAATATGAAAGAGCGCAACAAGGTACCTAAGTTTATTTTCAACTAACAAATATAACTTTTCATGTCCTTTCACACTTCTGATTCGTTATTTGTCTGTAATTTTAGATCCTGTGTATGTTCAAGAATAATTAAAAGCCTACGATGTAGAAAATAATTTGCTCAACCCTGCAGTTGTCCCCGACCAAACTTCACAAACGCATTCACAATCACCAAGGAACAGTTATGAAGAAAATGATGGTGAGACCACGGGTGAGTCATATTTTATTATAATTTGTAAAATCTGAAATAAATTTTGCCTGGAAAACACTCTTAAATGCACCCCTGCAGTAGCATAACTAATTAACAATCATACCTTTTACCTATCTCATAAATTTTTCTTAATTTCAGTTTCAATATCACTGGAGAGTATTAATAATGAAGAAAATGAAGGTAAGATTTAGCAGTAATCTATTTATTTCCAAACACACTCGCAAAGCAGCTGAAAGTCTCGCAAAACATGTAGCCCATCTTGAACTTATTTTGCCTGTGTATTAAATATTTTTAGTTCTAGTATTTAATTATTAATCTGCCTTATCACAGTGTTCAACTTACAATGCCTAATATCACTCTCGTTATTATATATAATGTGTTTTTTAAATTTAACCTATAAATATGTTAATTTCTTGATTACAGAGAACTTGCAATCAATTTCATTATTTATTTGGAGTGATTCATGTATTTTACTACTATTAAGTTTATATGAAGAATAAAAATAAGATTTTGGTAACAAAAGACATAAAAAAATATTTGATGAGATTGCAAAGAAAATGCATGAAAATAATCCGGCCTACATAATGACTGGCAATCAGTGTCAGTCCAAAATTAATAGCTTAAAAAAAAACATACAAATTGAAAACAAAACGTCAAAACAAAGCTCGGCGCGCGATGCGTGTGATAATAGCCGTTCCGAATTGAAATCGCGTCAACAGTGCTGTCAGCGCGATAATCAAAACGGAACAGCTTTTAGCGCTCACAGCGCCAACAGTACTATTGGCTCAAAAGGGAACGCGGCCATTGTTTGAAAGAGACAGTATCACATTTAAACTGTGTTTTTATTAAATAGTGTTTTAAAATCATTTATGGTAAGGCCGAAAATATTTATTGGTAAATTGTAGATACAAAATATTTATAGCTAATTTCATACATAATACATCGAGTACTATTATAGTATTCAACGCCAAAACGATCTGATCATACAAATCTACCAAAGTACCTGAACATTTTACAAACATTAAACTAATCTCAAGACATTAAGGCTGAATTGCACCATCTTGACTTAACCCTTCAGCGCCGTCCGCCATTTTGTTAAAAAACAAAAAAACCCTCCCCACCAACTGACAAGAAAGAAATAAAATGGCGTCTTTCACAAAAAACCCGATAATTTCGTAATCGGGCTATAATTTATCATTTTGTAAAGATAGTTTTATTTATGAATACTTTTCTCATTTCTAGATACCAAAATCATAGTCATTTACATAGAGAAAAAACCGATTACCGGTACCGGGCTCCGGCGACCGCTTGGGCTTTGACAGAACGGCAATATGGCGATTATGTCAGGTCGCCGGCGACCGCTCTGGCACTTAAGAGGTTAACCATAATTTTAACAGATACAAACATATCTGACTCGATGACAGCGTCGCTGTCGTCTAGGGCGTAACCTAGGTAACAATATGTAATAACACCTTAGTTCCACTTTTGACCACTAGCTCAGATAAGTTTGTATCTGTTAAAGTTAAGGTTAAGTCAAGATGGTGCAAATCAGCCTAAGGCGCACATCTATCTGTTCCCAGGCGACAAATGAAAGTTCACCTTAATGTCTTGAGATAAGGTTGATTTTTGTCGAATGTTCAGATATATTGGTAGGTTTGAATACTCCGATTATTTTGGCGCTGACTGTACACGATACTCCTGAAATCCGATTAAAAAAAGAATAAATGCAAAAGAGATGGCTACAATAAAACGCTCACTCGTCGTGACCATAAGTGTAAGAGTTCGTATGCACTATTCACGATTGTCGGAAACCAACTTTCCGAATCGAATCGGAAAGACTATAGTATAGTATAGTCTTCGATCTTATTTTCTACCTTATGCTACCAAACTTTGTAAATGTATTGCGCTTTCCCGTCGGAAAGTGAATCGAATGCCAGTCGAATGTATTTGTGAATAGCTACGAGGGTGGATTGATAAGTCCATGACTTTTTAATGAAGAAAGACTTTTTTTCAGAATATTTTGTTTTATTTCTCTTCATAATCTTGTTGTAGCTCTGCGTATTCAGTCCAACGAAGTTCCTACCTCTTTAACCCATTATTTTTTTCTTTCTTCGCCTGAAAACTGGTAACTGAAATGAGGGCTCATTCCCGACACCACCTTTTGGCTTGGTGAAAATCTTTGCACACCAAGACATTTATTCATGTTTGGTAGGAGAAAAATCTCACTGGGGTTGAATCTACAGAATAGGATGGATTCGCATCTTCATTCGAAGAGTTTTAATGTCATGAGTGCCGCCGAGAGGGTCGACAGGGTCATTAAGAAAAGTTAAAAGTCGCTTGAGCTTTTTGTTTCCAAAAGTAATAATCTTTTGCCGAATTTGAAAAAAAAATTGTGTAAAGATGCCTTAAGGAGTTTCTTTTTAAGACACAGAAATAAATTATGAATAAAAAGTATTTTTTTTTCAAAGTCATGGACTTATCAAACCACCCTCGTATATTTTTGTAACATTGGAGGATACGGATTCGAAACGAATGCTTTCGAGTAGATTTCCGACAATCGTGAATAACCCTACAGGTTACCCGCAAAGCGTTAAGGAGCGATCTGCCAACTGCAACTGCCGACTGCACGTGTTTTTTTTCTATGAAGCGCGGCTGCACGTGCCGCAGCCAAGCGTGATCGCTTCATATAAAAAAACACGTGCAGTCGGCAGTTGTAGTTGGCAGCTCGCTGCTAACTAGCACCTTTAAAAGGGGTTAAAGTTGAAATAGTTACGACGCGTGGCAATGTTCTAGTGCATATTTGACCCTATAAAACGCGATCGTAGTGCGTTTAAACGCAGCGTACTGTCATCTAACAACAGTACAAGGAAGTTTGTAATTTGTTAACATTTTCCTTCCTTTTAAGTGTTTTTTTCATTGAGGTTTTTTGATATTAATAAATGAGCTGTGTTTGAGCGGACATTTAAACGCATCAAGCAACCGTAATTGAAATCCTTGTTTGAAAAATCTTTAGACAGAAAATCAGTTTTTCAGACATTACTATAAAAACAACCATTCCACCCAAATTCACGATAAAAAATCAACCCCATAATTAAATACTAACAAACGTAATAATCACAGACTAATAATTGTCATAAAATTCTTTGAATATATTATCACTTACTCTACCAAACAAGTAAATTCGCTAATCATGGCATCGTTTTAAGTATCTTCTGCACGAAGGCAGCTTGGATTTCATCAGCCCTGGAAATAAAAAAAAATGATTTTATAATGTTTGAAAGCTGCAATAATCAACTTTATAATTATATAAATTAGATATTTTCGTTATTATTTTTTGTATGAAACAGCTGATATTTTTTTTCGCGATTTCAAAGTTGGTTCTATATTAAAAGTTGTTCAGTTTAATGGTCATCTACTACAAACATCAACTTTGTCTAGGGATACAGGTGTTATTTTCATACAAACGAGGTAACTTTGAAGCCTTGGTTTCCTGCCAGGGATGTACCGTGCTGGGATCTGATGATGGCTATCCAGTGAGTGAATGGAGGAGATTCAGATCGCTATACACACCCAACTGATATGATCAGCATTCTAAAAGATTAATGGACATGTTTAAAAAAACCGCAAAAATAGCATGAAAATGTATGGAAATCCTGAAACTGAGAACTCTGACCCATTATTCTTTTACAATGCTGAGCAGATCAGTTGGGTGTGTATAGCGATCTGAATCTCCTCCATTCACTCCCTGGGTGGCCATCATCAGATCACAGCACGGTACATCCCTGGCAGAAAACCAAGGCTTCAAAGTTACCTCGTTTGTATGAAAATAACATACTGTATCCCTAGACAAAGTTGATGAGTATATATTCAGCATTAGGGGTTTTTTGTAACACGTTGTATAAGTGTTTTGTATTTTAAGGCCCATATTTATAAACCGCTCTCAACGTCGAGAGCTATCTTGAGATCATACCTGAGATGCTGTTCCTATAAGAGCATCTCAAGTATTATCTCATATCGATTTTTAACGTAATTTTTTTTGTCGTTATTTTTTTAACGGTATTTCAATCGCTGTATAATAGTAAGGTTACGTACTTGTTACTAGTGACAGTATGCATCAAGTTAATGATGTACCGCGGACATACATCTTCGTGCATCACCCGCGCGTGGAACAGCAGTCCTTGACACAAACAGTACAGGATTTCCACTAAAGGCCACCCTTCAGGAATCATGCCTTTCTGGTAAGCCCATGAACCGAGGATCTGCGAAAGAAATATTTTTTATGCACAACGGGATAGTGCATGGCCTTCACCTCACCTGATGTTAAGTGACGAAAAGGCCAAAGGTGGAAGCGCACTACTCCCGGAATCTTCATCACTGAGGAACTGGCTATCTTACCTCTAAGGGGCCATCTATAAATTACGTCACACGAATTTCATGATTTTTTACCTCCTCCCCCATCCTTGTCACAACTGGTCACATATGTAAGACCCTAGTGTGACGTCACATTTATTTTCCAATTTTACATCTACAAATAATTATTGAATTGAAATAACAGTTGAAAAATTTGTTTTATTTCATTTTAAATGATTTTGAAATGTGACGTCACGAAATTTAGAACCCGTCCCACCCCCTTGTCCCACAATTTATTTATTTATTTATTTTTATATTTACAATGTCACACTTCGTCGACAATTTATGGATGGCCCCTAACTGCCGGAATACAACAATTTTTAAATTGTTGTTATGGCGTCAGACTTAGGTAATATGGTGGTAGCTAGCCAGGCGGACTTGAAATAAGCCCTACCACCAACCAAACCGAGTACAAATGTACCCCCCTCCTGGGAATCGAACCCGGGACCTCTTGCGTGGTAGATCGGCATGTTGGCCACTGAACCACTCCGGTCGTCAATTAATATATACTTGACGAATTTATGTCATATAAATCTTCTCCTTTTTCAAATTAAGCCAAAAGTTATTGATTTCTATTATAATAAGAAATTAATTCTGAAGATTTTCCATAGAGCATTTATTTAAGGGATATTTTTAATCGGCTGACTGAAAAATATTCAGGCGGCTGTTAATCGAATCGGATACTTAAATACTAAACCCGGCGAATCAATCAAACAAAATAAACAGGCACTAACACCTGTAGCATTCCTCCGCCCGCGGAACACCGCCGTAGGTCCCGCCATGAAATCGACAAGCGAAACAAATGCGAACAGCCTATTCTAACAGCGATTCCACCCGATTGGCCAGTGACACACGAGAAAGCAATGACGCGAAACCGCTACGTAGATCTGATCCCCATATATCGTCGTCGATAGAAGACAACTCATAGCGGAACTGTGGCGGCCGCTGGTACGGTTTCGCGGCGGCGGAGGTGTGCTACAGGCGTAAATATTGAAAAAAGTATGTGGTATAACGAACTCACTTGCAATGTAGAAGTTAGCGGCGCAAGCGCAATAGGCGTGGAAGGAGACGCCCTAAAGGCGGTGCCGGCGAGGAAACCCGCGGGCAATGCATATAGAGCGCTGTCTTTGCCATTCGCGCGGCAAAGTAGACAATTCACTAGCTGTAAAATAAGTATCTAATATTTTTCTGCTCACCAAAATTCGTTACCCATTATTTAGCGTCAACATGAGTTGCAAGTGTCAAGATCAATAAACTTGGGTAAGAAAATGTATTTACAAAAATTCCGACTAAGATATACCGGGTGTAACAAGACCCTCAACGAAGCCGAGGCCTACGTATTCTGCCCATGAACAGGACCATTTCTGTTCAAAATAATTGCTGGGAAACTATTTTAATTTTTGGTGTATAGAAAGCTTTGCATACATTACCACGCAATGTAACGCGTACAAAAGACTGCGCCTGCGAGTGTATGGTACACAGCTGCGTGTGGCCGAGTTGAAATGCAACGTTCATGTGCGTGCTCAAGACATACATTGAGTGATGACGTTTTGAAGCCATTATTTGTTACGAAATACATACAATTTTGATAAAATTAGGAAATAACGAATAAAATAAGATTTCATAAAATATGAAAAAAAAAATTGACTTTGACATTCAATAACTTCGTAGCTATTGCTTTCCCAGGTATATTCTAAAAGACAAAAAATATCCTGTTGATGGGCGGAATGCGTGTCTTGCCTGTCTTGTTACACCCGTTATTAATAAAGACGAATCTATCTGTATTTAAATGTTACTACTATTGTCATTCATAACAAGATTTTACATTGACTTTCAAATGAGTGACGAGTTAACGTAACCGCGGTTGACCTTAGACTTTGTTACCTCTATATTAAAGTAAAACAACATAAATAAGCGCTTATATGTCACGTGACAAAGTGTGTTTCTAATAGAAGTCATCAGTGGTATTATTTACTCACATGAATGAACGAGGTTATATACAGATTTCAATGTCTACAGGTCCATGCAAATATAAACCATAAACATTGTACTGAGAATTCAGTTTCCTTCGCCGATCTAAGGCGCGCAGTTTTCCTTTTTTGTAAATAAAAATAAAAGAAACAACTTACTCTATAAATACCGATGTAACCTCCGAAGAACATCCCTAATTTGAAGTGGGATAATTTCAGGGACTTCAGAGCTTTGGTAGGCGTTAATAATTTGGGCAATATCGTTCTAAGCATCGACATTGCGCATCCCACACCGAACAACTGCGCTGTTCCCTGGAAAATTTATTAAAATTAATGACTTTAAATAAGCCTTCGGGAGCAGGCCCGGATTTCCGCCTAGGCCTACAAGGCCCTGGCCTAGGGGCCCAGTCAACACAGGGGCCCCAACTGATGATGGTATGGTCCACAACGGAGGATGAACTGACTATAAATCGCGCTGCGCGGCCCTTTTATAAATTTACTTTATACAGGCAAGATCACAAGATTAGTGGATATAAAACTGACTAAAAATCGTGCTGGCACTGCAAGGCCGATTCTTTTTACCATAGACAGGCAAGATTACTTGATCATTGTACTAAAAATCGCGCTGCGCAGCCTTTTTTTACTGAAGACATGCAAAATTTCAAGATTAGTGGATGAAATCGCGCTGCGTGGCCGTTTTTTGGCTATAGACAGGCAAATGCGTCCTAGTAAAATTCTCTATTTCACTATATCCGGGGTTTTAGAAATTTTTGTCCATGGTCCGTAATTAAGGTGACGGCAGGTCTACATAGACTGCATTATTTCTGATGTTTATATTTAAATAGTAATTAAAGTGCATTTTATTTGCTTAATTTTTAAAATGTGTTCGGGATTGAGGGGCCCAAATGTAAAGTGCCTAGGGACCCTGGGTCTGTAAGTCCGGGCCTGGTCGGGAGGAGTGGAACATAAAAATGTTATAGATACATTATTGCTGTGGTCGATATACCTCGCTAAGAGCGCACGGCAAATGTGGAGGGAGTACTGCGTATACCCCCTCCACACTGCCGAGCGCTCTTAGCTCGCCGCACGAGGTTTTACTTATCAAATTGTTTACCATAAATCCTTACAAATTATTTTTTTTCCTTTACCCTGTCAACACACACATTAATCGTTACTTTATGGCAGGCATGTCAAACATGCGCTTTACACGTTTAACTGCGGCCCGGTCCAATTTAAAAAACATTCTCCTGATGCGGCCCACAAGCGTCTCAATAATATTTCAATTCAAAAAGTAACACTACCTATGCAATGAGTTTTATTTTTCTTTAAAGTTAGGTTTTGCGGCCCACTGATTCTACGGTCAATAGCATATTTTGTCCCACTAATAATCTTGAGTTTGACATGGCTGCTCTATGGCATAACACTTACCTTTAAAATATAATTAAGGCATGGTCCTCTATGAGGACAAGCGGGGCTCCTTCCCTTGATTCCGGTCATGGGTTCCCCAACCTCCTTAGAAACCTTTGGTGGTGTGAAAAACCTGTGTAAAGATTTAAATTATGTGTCATATTTCTGAACTGCTTTATTTGATACTAAATAATATACTAGAAAAAAATCCACTTATCACCAGATTATTTTCTCAGGCGGGAATCGAACCCGCGAACCTTAAGAGTCAGGTCCAATGCTCTTCACAACTGAGCGACCAAGTCAGTTTATTTGTTGTTTTATTTGGTTACATTTTACAAAATATGGTATCCTAAGAGAAGGTACTTTTTGTTATTGCAAACGGTTTCTGGAAAAGACATATTTCTTGCTAAACTAGTGCTTAAAATTTTGTAAAACAGATACTTGCCAAAACAAAGGCGTTCTTTTATCGTTCTCTCTATCGCGTCGCATACAATAGAAGAAGACGGCACTACCCAACATGAAAATTATCGTTTCTCTACCTGGCGACCGCCTAAGCCAGCCTTTCACTTCTAATGTGCGTAACCAGTACTCAAATACCTGAAAAAAAGGTTCTGGTAAGCGATTTTTTTTTAATAAAATTGAGTCTAATCCCGTTCTTTACAAACCTATAACATTTGCAACACTGTCATAGAAAAAAGTGAGCACCATGACTGACTGGACTGCTAAGCAATACACCTGTTTTTAATTCATGAAACATGTGCTTTATTACGTACAGAAGAACACAATTCACAATTTCGTCTTGATTTAAGCACTGCGATTTTTTTTCCATTGGCGGCGCTAGTGTAGCGCAGTAACATATCGCGAAAATGTCTTCACAGTTATTCATGTGGTACCATCATAATTCATAAATAAGCTATTTGATAAGTCACTAAACAAAAATCGATGGTGTTCTCTATTAAATAAAGTCGGATGACCAATCTTCCTGCAAAAATGTAAACAAAGAAATGTAACTGTCAAACTGACCTTGATTTTTCAGAAATAAACCTTTGGTCACTTTTATACCTTTTTAATTTATTTCATACATTTTTGAGTCATAATTATTGTGTTATTCAGGGTAATTTTAAAGTAGGATTATAATTAGTTGTTGTTTTGTCATAACCATTTTTAGGGTTCCGTAGCCTAAATGGCAAAAAACGGAACCCTTATAGATTCGTCATGTCTGTCTGTCTGTTCGTCCTTATGTCACAGCTACTTTATTCCGAAAGTATTAGGATTACACAGTTGAAACTTAGTAAGTAGATGTATTCTGTTAACAGCTTAACGATTTTAACACAAAAATAAAAAATAAACATTTAAGGGGGGGCTCCCCATACATGAAACTGATACTTACTGAAAAAAAATTCTCAAAGTCAACCGTTTGAAAGATATTCACGCTGCCAAAGTGGTACAATGTGTGTCCCCCCCCCCCCTCTAACTTTTGAAATAAGAGAGTGAAAAATAAAAATATGCTATAGACCTTAACTTTCAACGAAAATTGGTTTGAACGAGATATGGTAATTAGTTTTTGAGATATAGCACATTTTCATAAACCGCAAATATAACTTTGTCATTCATACCAACACTGTGAAAAACAAAGTTATTTTTGCAGACGAAAAATGATAGTGGTTTAAGGTAACTACGGAACCCTACGACGCGTGGCCCGACACGCACTTGGCTGGTTTTTTGATATTAAAAGTTGACTCAATAATGTCCTTTTGTTTTGATTTGTTCTGGCAACACCTGTTTACATTTTTGCTGGGAGACCAGTAATCCGACTTTACAGCTATTATTGATTTCAGTCAATTTAAACATAAAGAACAGTGATTATCAGTTAATAAACTTACCAAATTGACAAACAGATTGACCACCAAAACTCTCCTGTGTGGTGGTTCAAAATACACAGCCAATCCGCTGACGGTGCAAGGAAGCAACACCGTTGTGTAGTAAGAAAATTCATTAAAGAACAGTGCCCTGCAAACAAAACAAATGTTTAGATTTTTGTTTTTTTTTTCATTTATTGATAAAATTATTGACAAACAATATTTTTGGATAGTACAACATAAGTTACTAATTTTCTTCATCAATTTCGTTGTAGAACTAGTCAGATATAGTGAGCTTGTGGTGTTATTTAGCTATCAGGCCATGGAATACAATATTTTATTGTTTTATGTACCATTAACAAATTCGGTATGCAGCGTCGGAGCTAGGGTCATGACATGAACACCCCTGGCAAGATTTGAATTTTGCACCCCTAGACATATTTCTAGAATAATGAGGGCCTCTGGCAAGATTTGAATTTAAATTTTGCGCTCCATATCTTAACGACTTATGTTTTAGCTGTGTCAACAAAATTCTCCCCTCTGAGGGTTGCACCACTGGCATTCGCCCCCTTGCCAGCCCCTAGCTACGACGCTATCTGTATAGTATTATTAAACTGCAGTATCTGTGAGCTTTAATTTTGATACCAAACAATTTAGATTTCTAGATTTACCTATTAATTCAGTTTGTTTTAAACTTTTCATAACATTAAAGTCCCACGAGACATTGACATGGAAATAAGAAACATCTTATTTCCATAACATGTATTTTAACAACTACAATTTCTTGTAACAACCAAAACTGAATAATTTGGTTTTAAATAAGACAAATATTTTAAGGAACTTGCACACTAACCTACACTAAAAGGCCTTTTTATAGAAATGGAAAACCCATTTTTTTTTTTGGAAGGAAAAATCTTACAGAAAATACTAACCGGAATATACAATTGAGAGTGACAAAAGAACTTCCTACAGTGAGCCCAAATATGCCAGACTTCAAATATAGTTTAAACTGCTCTATCATTTCTTTTTTGCCCAACTTCTTCCCTCTCATTAATATTTGAATCTGAAAAAAAAAAAAAACTTAGTAATAATTAAAATTATAGTAAAATAAGTGCTAATCATGGAATCATCACGATGTAGTTTGCCAGTACTTATTTACAAATCCCACAAAATTAACCATTGTTTGCCTCTTTACAACATAAAGGCATGCAAAAACATATTAAAATAAACTTTGTATCTTATAATCTATAATCTATTTTAATTTGTATGTAACACACGGCAGGTTTTATCTGATCCATATATACATAGTATATAACTGATTGGATTGTGTTTACTGGATTCGATATACTGTGTTGTGTGTGAACATACTCTTACAACTACATACGCCATCGCCAAATAATAACATATCTGATAAAATGGACTTGTAAAATAGATCGGTGTGTGAACAGACACTAAGTCAATTGAGGATGTTTGTAATTAGGCTGGTAACACAGCAAGATGCAGAGTGTACCATAACATAACTCAGTAGTAGCTTTGTAGAACAATGGTTCTACAATGCAATACGTCAGCATCAATAGCCCCAAGTGGCCACTATTCCTCATTCGATAAGAAGAAGAAAGCCCCAGGTTCGAAACATGGCAAGGCAGAAGTTTATTGATGTTGAAAAATCTGTCCCCAGAGGTATAGAGGAAAAATCATTAAATGAAACATAACTAATGGGCCAGTAATTAAATAACAATATTCATAAGCTATTTAGAAAATAACATATTAGTATTTCTTGAACAAATAACAGTCAATTAGAGTCAACCATTTTATCAATAGATTTTTTTTTTATCTAATCCTCAGAAAGTAATTATTGTATAGGTATCTTACTATACACATGCCTTATCTTTACAGGGCAAAGTATGAATTTGAAAAAAATATCTTTGGAATGAGATTTCTTAGCTGCCTGAAGCATTTTCCTAGTGGTCAGGTTATTTACAGCAGATTTTAAAATTTCATCAAAAAGGACTTCTGCCTGCAGGGTGTGGTGTGCAGACACTTCCGTGGGCCATTGCCTTATGCTAACGATTCAACACCGAAAATAGTGTCAAATTGATGTTTTACTAACATTAACTACAAAGTTATTTTATAATTAATATGAAGTTTTTTTAAGGTATTGGCCACATTTTATCTATGGGCCATTGTTGCTTGATATAGTCTGTACCAAATGAACTTGCAAAAATGGTCAATAGCTGCGTCCACACCGGACGATCCAATGCGCTCCGATCGCGCGCGGCAGGAGCGCGATCCAAAGGCATCTAGCTTGTTCATTTAGCTTGGACTATACCTACAAATAAATAAATGAATAAAAATATAAATGCCAAATACTCTGTCGTGTTACTGTCGCTCAAAGCAAGCAGTTAAGTCTATCTTTCGTTCATTGAAGAGTAAACCGATAGCACAAGAACCGGGGTTCCAATGATTTAAATGAAGTTACTTACTAAATAAACCATTGCATAGAACTTGTAACTGCCTCGGATGCAGTGCCATAGCATCGATGTTGTTGCATCGCTACATTTTTCGGTCCAAGGATGAATTAGAGATTTGCACTGACTGCTTCCACACGCTTTCTCAAACCAAAACTTGCTTGCCTCCACCATAGCTTTTAACCTACTTCTGGATGCAATAAACTGATTACACAGTCCAGTGATAGGACACGTAAAAAGAAATGAGCAGACCAGTTCTATGTCTATAAAAACATTGCCCCACGGTTGCTGTTACCGAAGGCTGACTATTGTCCGGCTCTTCTCATAAAAATTTCGAATGAAATGAAATTAAAATAAGAAAAATTAAACGAATTATTTATGAATTAATTGACTGTGGAGCGACGTTGCTCGTTGACAGACTGACTGACATGACTGACAGTGACAGTCTCTAGTATAATAATGTACTCTATGGTGACAGCACAGAATATATACTCCGCGAAAAGAAACGACACTTGAGCATGTATGCTCGTAAAATTGCTCGCGGCTATGTGTGCGTGTCTGGAGGCGCGCGGGGGATGCGCGCGGCGCGCGGGGAGTGCAGCCGCCAGTCGCCGAATGGCCCGGCCAAGGGTTCTAGATTTCTATACCCCGTCGCTCGCCGCTCGCTTGTCCCACTGCAATCCGTATTGTAGCGCGTTTCGCACGGACTGACTACGCGACGCAACATAAGATAATCATGCCCGTCGGCGGGCGTTATTGTTGTGTTTATAGCTGTGGCAACAACCAAAAACAAAATCCTGATAAAAATTTCTCCGTATTTGAAAAGTTTAAAATATACGAAATATTAGTTATGCCTTTACTCTTCCTTTTACCTGACTTTAATTATAAAAAAAGCTCTGAAAAGAAGGATTCAGATTCAGATTCAGATTCAGATTCAGATTCATTTATTCACACGAAACACGGTACACAGATGTTGAAATAAAAAATAATAAGTCCAAACATGTTTCACTAAAATTAGTATGCGAATGTCAAATTACTTATACATTATTATTAAATTACTAAATTACATTAAGATTATTATATTAAAATTATTAGGTACATTTTTATATTATTAATTATTATTATAAATTTTAAACATGTCATAAGCGTTCCACGTCAAAAACATAATATTAAAATAAAGTGTCATTTTAAATATTCTTCAACAGAATAGAAGGACTTTTCCTGTAGCCACAACTTTACGGTTCTACGGAACCGTGTTTCTGGAAGAGTTTTAAACTCATTAGGGAGCGCATTAAATACATTAACACACATAGCCGCACAATTTTTTAAATAGAGTTTAGTCTTTGGTCTGATACTGTAAGTAAGTTTCTCAGAATGCCTTGTGGATCTTTGCGTAATGTCTTTGAACATAGTAAACAGATGACCATTGGATTTTACGAAACAAACTAAATTCAAAATATACATACATGGCAGTGTCAAGATATGCAATTTTTTAAATAAAAACCTACAAGTATCATCCGGTGCCAATCCATACATAGCTCGGATACATTTTTTTTGGCCAATAAAGGCCCTGTCAGCATCTGTACTGTTACCCCAAAGCAACAGGCCATAATCCAGCGCTGAATATACATAAGCATAGTACGCTATAATTAATGTGTTATGCGATGTTGTCCGTCTGAGCCTACTGAGAAGATAAACATAACTATTTAATTTTGTGCATACTTTGTCAATATGAGCTTTCCAATTCATGTGATTGTCTAATATAATACCTAAAAAATTTGTTTCAGGATTTCAGATGATTAAACTCGTAAACTCGCAAGTAGGTAAAATTGTCAATAAATAAAAAAAATATTATAAATCAAACCTTTCTTTCATAAACATGTTAAAAATTAAAAAACTGATTATAAATAACAGAAAATATAGTAGGTATAAGAGTTGCAATTTATGATGTACCCAATATAGTTTAAAGTTTACAAAAACTTATTATTGGAAATCAAACCTATCTTTCATCATGTCCTAGCACAAGTTTATATTTCCTAAAGAACATACTTACTATGTAATTTCCTTTACCACAAGTCTAAATTCCATTTCGATATCAACCCTAGCGATTACACGCTCTGGCTCAAGGTCACTGGGGGCTTACCATCAGCAAATAATAAACCGTTCAGTTCAAAAGCAGGCCTTAAACAGGACTGTTTAAGGCCAGCTTTCATACTAACCGTTGAGGTCATAGTACGAAAAAGTAAGGCCGTTCAATATAAGTCCTGCTATAAGAGCTCATAGTAAGGCCCCTGGCGCTCGAACTCTCACGTACACAGTGTGTCACGGCTGTGGTGACAGTCAAGTGTAGTGCTGCCACCCTCTTATATTGATTTTCCCCGGACTCCTTGTGAAATTACCCTGAATTGGGCCTTTTTCAAAATATTTTACCCTAAACATTCATTCTAAAATATAAACACAAATTGAAGTGAATTTATCAACTATTTTTAAAGTTTTTTCTTTAATATGTCTATATATTTTGGAACACATCCATTGTTTAGGTTTCCAAAAAAACACTAAAGAGTGAAACTTTTCAGTGGTTTTTCTTAAATCATACAAAGTCACTCGAATTTTTTCCCCTAAAAATTACCCTAAATAATTTTATACCCTAAAAATTACCCTAAACGTGTGAAAATACCCTAAGGTGTGGACACTGGTCAAGTGTGTGCCCCCTGACAGTCGTCCGTCACTTCGTCAGTCGATCAGTGTTGAGGCGCGTTCCAAACCTACGCTCCGAGGGCAACAGAATGCTCTAACGGCGTTCCGAACATTAGAGCGTGACGTTCGGTTGACACAACACAACCTTCCCGCCGCCGTACCGCCTAACTCTATCGCTTTGACTCTGCCTGCCTAGCATGACCGATTTATATCGCGTGATATAGCGTTTTATCACGTTTAACTGTCAAAAAGACAAAGGAATTTGACAGTTGAGTGTCGATAAAATGCTATATCACGCGATATAAATCGGTCATGCTAGGCAGGCTGGCTTTGGTTTATGACGTCAGTGCACTGTCCGTCCTTGTCATCGTGTTATGATATGACAATGACGGATAGAGCATAGCTATCGCTTTGGCTATCGCTTTGAGTTAGGCGGTAGGGCCCCGTTCCAAACGTCAGAGCGTTGCAACTTTTTTACCATCAAATCATAAACTTAATATTCCACTCGAATAGACGGACAAAGTTCGCTTGGCGGCGACACCAAAAGTGACATATGCTAGTGTTTGTAAATATTTAAACGTGTGCGTGAATTTTAGAGATGCGCTCAAGTCCATTTGGGTTGTCGATAACCATAATCATGGACGATAAATTCGTCCATGCCATAATGTATAGCTCTGATAAATAAAACACAAACAAGATTTAATCATTGTAAAAAAGTAGTAGTATAACTTCAATGGAACATTTAGGTGTCATTATTATCCTCTGAAGAGAACAATTTTATTTAAATAAGGTCTCCTTTGAGGCTCCCTGCCTTGAGAGTATTGTTCAAAGAAATAAATATTTTAACTTTGGCAGGCCAATATATTTATGAAAATTTAGTTTATGTAAGGAAACACTATGATTCATTTGATAAGAACAGCAATATTCACCAGTTTAATACAAGAAATAAAGATAAACTTGCCGTTCCAAGATTTAGGCTTGCAAAAACGAGAGGTTCATTTATGGGGAAAGGCATAGCCTTTATTAATAAAGTTCCACAACAAGTGATTGATCTTCCTTTGCATGAATTTAAAAACCATGTTAAAAAAACGCTCATGGGTAAAGGTTATTATAAAGTTGACGATTATCTTAAAGATCAAAATGCGTGGAAATGATGTAGGTAACACATAACTTGCTAATATAAGTACTTTATTGAAGTAATATAATAAGTCTATGTTGTTGCCAATAATTCTGTCACCCTTTTGTAATTATGTTACCCTGGTAACGATATATTCAAGTTTGTAAATATCGTTACTTATGGCTGTTACAGCTGATAAGTTTCTTGCGCCCGTTCTTCTTGTCAGCTAAAAAAGTCTGGAACGGGTGGTAGGAAAATATAGACGATTCAAAAGTACTTAACAATTAAGTTTATTTGAATAAAGCTTATTTCACTTTCACTTTCACTTTCACTAATTATTTTTATGCAGTTTAACTTAGTTAATCACTATGGATTTACAGGACATCTGGAAATATTATTGTTAAATTGGTACTTAAGTAAGTATAATTTACTATTTGAAAACTATCGGTTAACCCTAGCAAAACCGTACCTACCCATATTAAAATTAAATTAATGGTACCCTGGGGTACAGCTGTACTGCAATAAAAAAATTCATTAACGGAAGGATTAGAAACTTTTATTAAAAATCAACATACCTAAGTTTCTTAAACGTTAATTTCAGTTTCACTAATAGCAATTTAAGCTAATAATTAGGAGTAACAAAAAATTTTGGGCATATTTTGCTTTTGTGGTCATTTCAAATAAAAAATCACTTGGTGCACAGCACTGTATGCGAGATTGACGATCTTCCGACTTTACGCATAATATAAATAAAACCTTTCAGATTTCAGAGCTAAAGACAAAAAACAATACAGTAAATAAAAGGAAAAAATGAGAATCAAAATAAATATCTGTTGAAAAAATAAAAATAACCTACTTCAGTTCCCTACTTTTTGTATAAAATTATTTACATACGGTTATCACACCACCTATCATAATATTCGTAGGTACCAAAAAAACAATATAAATGCACTAAAAATATAAATAACAAAAAAATCGTAATAAAATACTTAAGTACTTACTACATTGATTGTACCCTAGGGTGCTGGTGTACCACGTCTACTCTTCAACGAAACTGACAGCCAGCGGGCGTATCCACGCGTCTCGCTGCCACTCGTAAATACACCCACGAGCAGAATAAAGCGTCTTATAGCAAACGATTTTAATTTTTTTTTATTTGTACCCCAGAGTACGGTTCTAGAGTTAAAAGCAGCTTTAAATAAAACTATCAGTGTTCACAAAGACAGACAAAGTTATATTGGAAATCATCGACATGAGTATCGATATCGATAATTTTTGATCAATCTCAACGTCGTATTTTCTCAAGTTCACGGACATAATATCTTTTTATCTAACACAAAATGTTTAGAAATCAGCTTTTATTTAGAAAATAGACGGTTAATAGCATGATATATATATTCAACTAAAATAAGCAATATGAAAATGATAATTGTACAATCATATTTACCTGTGAAAATGTGTGTTTATTTGGGATATTGTCGTAAGTAACATTACAATTCAATACAGAACACGATACCATTATTGATTTATATAGTTATAAGAGCCAAGTCGACCCGATCGCGATCAAAATCACAAAATAATCAAGTGGACGCTTTTTGACAAGATGATAAAAGACGATAAATGAAGTCAAGCCAGGTTCTGCTGTCATTTTGTTTTTAACTCTTTCTCACACATCGCATAAGCCGTAAGAATGGGTTTTTCACTCGCACCATAGTCCGTCTACTTGAGCGTAGCGAAAAATTTTCTAAGTCTATGGTCAAAATGGATGGTTGTAAAACGCTCTGACGTTTGTCTATAGAAAAAATGACAATGCCATTTGATATTATTTGTATTTTAATGTTTTTGAGTCTAATTCTTAAAATAATCATGGTAGATCCTCAAAAACAAATTTTATTTGATTTAGAATAAAGAAAAGTTTAAATTATTCGTATTCCAAATGGAAAATGAAGACTTTGTTTTGACATTGACATTTAAAGTTCTTAGTCTGAAAGTAAGATATAAACAACGAAACAACCGCGCTCTAAGGCTCTGAACGCAACCCTGCTGTTGCCAGACCATTTTTTAAAAAGACACAAGTCAACTGAAAAGATTAAATATTATGGGCCCCTAGACGATCAAAACTGCTTGTCAATCATTTACATTGCATTTACGTGCTTGACAGCAATACTTGATCGTTTAGGAAGCGGCCCGTAACAGCTTGTCAATCATTAACATTGCATGAATGCTTGACAGCAGTGATTGATCGTTTAGAGAGCTGTTTGTCAGTCAAGCATTTGTAGATAAAAGTACTTTTTTTAGGGCAAAGCAAAATCATTCTTAACGTAAGGGGATAGAGTCCAATATTGATGAATAACAATTTTGTATTGCAATCGTTCTTGAACTTTATTCCTATTACCTTAAGCAATATTTTGCTTTGTGTGTGGTCAAAACATTTCTTCTTATTTTTGTTATGGCAATCTACTCCTCTTCAGGGAGTAATTTTTGCCAGTGTCAAGTGTGAAATAATTCAGTGGTATTGTTTCAGTCGAGGGGATGATTCTTGGCGGGAATTGTCTATGTTGCAGGGAAAAAGGCGCGAAACCAGTGTTGCCAGACGACAAAAACGTGTTAAAACAAGAAAATCGGCAATGGCTCTCTCACCCTTGTTAGGTTTGTACTAATGAAACAACGGCTGAGCGTAGACTGATCGTTTATTAGCCTCAGAGGCACGGGACGACACACAATATTACAAAGTGAGGGTAGCAATGGATAACTAATACGTAACACTTTTCCCTTCTAAAATAATAATTACAATAGTAATTATAATAATTTTACTTTACCAATAAACGTTATATTAAAGTATAAAGTAAGTATACCTAATGGTTAACACTAAAGGTGAGTACATCCTTACGAGAACAATTTCGTAATGTTTTCTCGGCAACGCAAAGCAGCTGCCCTGTTTGGTGGGCGAGTGTTTTCCATGTGCGAATTGGCCGCGGTATCAGTGGATGACAGCGCTAACGGCGGGGAAGCTGACGACGACGGCACCGGTGTAGCCGGGGACGAGCCCTCGTTCCCCTCCTCCTCCGCACTATCAAAAGGCGACTCATCATTATCAGAGTCCAGCGTATCGGAGTTGGGTCGTTTAGTGTTATCTGATCTCTCAACGACTTGACTCAGCGAATGGCGCGACTTTTTTGGCACTATTATTTGATCTATATGTCGCTTCTGTATGCGACCATCTTTAGTACTGACGGTATAAGAGACTGGCCCCGTTCGCTCCTTTACTAAGCCCTCGGTCCATTTGTTGCCGAACTTGTTGTAATTACGGATAAGTACTGGTTCATTTTTACTAGCGAAAGTATATGGTTCGATATGTCCGATAGGCATATTTATCGATATTGAACTTGTTTTTACACACGCGTGGAAATTTTATTCTGGCAGCTCGTCGCCAGTGTTAGGTTTGTACTAATGAAACAACGGCTGAGCGTAGACTGATCGTTTATTAGCCTCAGAGGCACGGGACGACACACAATATTACAAAGTGAGGGTAGCAATGGATAACTAATACGTAACAACCCTCTCCCCGGACAAGGCTCAGCGCACAATGGCGGTTTTATTGGAAGGTAAAACCTCTGCATTTTTATAATATAAAAGACATACTTTAGCAAGTTCTTATAGCGCATTTTTCTTAAGATTTTATGCCGGCACTAAATATTGAACCATGATGAGCACAATAATATTAATCGTACGTTGCCGGTTTTGTAACAAATGCTTCAAAGAGGTTCTTATCATGGGCGAATATGTAGTGCAGCCGTTAGAAACACTGTGTGTGGATTGCCCCTTATCAATAACAAAATAATCTTTTATTCGGTAGGTACTTACGGCATAGATAGGCGTGAAAAACTTCAATGTCCCCAAAACACAACAGTAAGTCATTATGCGGGTTGCTTCTAAACAGCTGTCTGACCAAGGGTGTATCAATTGTGCACACGGTAGTTTTCCTACTTTGGAATGGTCGACTAAGAACTTGCTCACTTCAACCATATTTGCAGACTATAGACTACTGTAAAAGTAACTAATTCGAATTAGAATACCTAATTATTAGCTACTAACTGTGGGCACACTTATGAAAACTTGCACCACCATCACTTGAATATTATATTAAAATTATGAAACGTAACCAAAAAAACGCCCATTAGTAAGTACTTACGTAAAAAAACTTTAGATAATTACACCTACGAAAAATTCATTGACACACGTGCTAATTCGAGATTTAAGTAATAGTTTGTTTGTCTCACGGGTCACTGCTATTTTAGATATTATTAAAACTCAAAATAACTAATTGGAACTTTTAACATAAGTATCAGATAATTTACAAACGCGCTTCAGTCTTTTGTAACAGAACTGAAGAAAGAACTAACACTTCATACATTAATAATGTATGATTAATTTATTCAAAATTAATTCAAAAAAGGTTAAAGGGCGAGCCAGACGATGCGATGCGTTAAAAATTAAGTAAGTACCTACCTACCTACCTAATGTGAGCTCATGTTCTTAGGCTAATGGTAATGCCGCACTGGCAAATATAAGTCCACCTTCTCCACGAGGACCGCGGACGCGCGGATCTCGATGGTGCAATGCCCAGTGGGTTAGCGCATTCGGCTTTCGCAAGGGTTTGGGATGGGTGACCAAAAATGTATTATCAGTTAATACGCTAAGCACGGAGGAGCTCGAAATAAAACCGTGCTTCAAGTTGCTTACGGCTGCATCTGTAGTTGTTAACACAACTGCATGGGGCTTGCGCGTAGGTGGGTTATGCTTCTGATGGCCCGTCCTGGGGGCTTACCATCAGCAAATAAAAAACCGTTCAGTTCAAAAGCGGGCATTAAAAAGGACTGCTTAAGGTCTGCTTTCATACTAACCGTTGAGGTCATAGTACGAAAAAGTAAGGCAGTTCAATATAAGCCCTGCTATAAGAGCTCATAGTAAGGCCGGCGCGGGGCGACATAGATAAGAGCTTACTCATGCACTGCAAGCATCATTCTGTCCGTCAGAAAACTAGAACCAATCTATATTCTCGCGCTGCGCCAAACCAACGTTCTTTCATAATTAATGTTAGATTAGGAAGTACCCTCGACATTCCAGTCGGAAAAATTAACCCGACTGGGTCTGGGAGCTTGCATCGAAAACGCTGCATAAACATTTTGAGCTAACTATAACAAAAAAATGCATGATAGAATTGTTCCTCTTTTAAGATCTACAAAAAAGTCCGCAAGAATAAGTTACTATGTATATATACATATTAATTATTATATCATTATATCTTCCATTATATCTTCTAAAAAATTGGTCCGCACAATGCTGTAATTTGGAAAGCTATTTAGAATGTCTTATGTCGAATGAAAGGTGAATCAATAAGCATTGATATTATAGTATATTAAATTAATTATGTTAATTATTTGATCTAAATGTCAATAAAACAATTAAAGTTCCTAACTAATGTGTTTATTTCACCTTGTCCGAATTTAGGAAAAAAATCGTTTGAAATAAGGGCATACGTGTCCGAATTTAGGGAAATTGGGTCACTCGTCATATTTTCATTTTTCATATTTTTTTTAATTGGTTTCTTGATTTTCTTACTATTATTTTAAAGAACAATCATGTAGCAATCGTAAATATCAAAAATTGAAAAGCTGGAGTTCAATTTTAATATAAATATTTGAGATTGAATTTTAAAAATTGCTTTTGTGTCCGAATTTAGGGCATTTTACCCTATATGTATGTATTTAGAAGGATCCAGTATTAATCCTTATACGCCACCCAAGCAAAATTATTTTTAAAATGCTACCCGTGACGAGTTTACATATATTTTTTTATCGATTTTCTCTCTATCATTTAGTGAAAACCGCATGAAAATCCGTTCAGTAGTTTTTGAGTTTATCGCGAACAGACAGACAGACAGATAGACAGACAGACGCGGCGTGGGACTTTGTTTTATAATATTGTAGTGATACATTAAATTTATGTAATTATTTAAGTGGGCATAATTACCTATTACCTATCTAAAATAATTCTACGGGAACTGTTGAGTGAGTCAAAATGAATATCGATATGTTCGCTTATAACGTTTATAGTTTTATCTACACTCACCATTGTAATGTTTCGAATATGAATTCAAAAGAGGTAATATAAATACGTACTTTATTTTCGTGAATAGGTAAAATAAAAAAAAAACTCATTACGATGCAGTCAGCTGCATCATAAAATAACTTTTTTTCTCATTACGATACAGGGCAAATCCAAATAGAAGGTAGTGCCGTGATATTAAAAAAAAACAACGATATTTTCGATATTTTCCCACACATAGGTTTTCCATGATTAAAATTTAATATACTATTATCTATGATTAAAATGCACTCTATGGTGATCGATGACTTATTGCGCGCCATTTTTAGAGCATTACGAAAAAAGTTTTGAATTTTGATTTCAATTTTTACATTTTGTTATAGGTACTGAATTTCGTAGGTGTTTTTTATTCTTCCTTAAAAATGTGAAAAAAATTGACTCTGCAAAATTGTTTTAGATACAGCTAAGGAAATGACTTATTACAAGGTAGGTACATAGCTAATACAACCAAAGTCTCTCTCTCTTTTCTAACGTTGATCTTTTATTTAGTAGGTTCGATCCCAAATGTATGAGTGTAGATAAAGTAGTGTATGAAACTGCACATAACTAGGTATTCAAACACTCGTGTGATACTATTAACACACACTCATGTTTCACTCATTATGCATCAGTATCATAAACTACTATTACAGTTCGAATCACGAAAGATGACCACAAATGGCGCCCATCTTCGCATCATAACTCATAAAGAAAAGACTTAGGACAAATTATAATATTTCAAATTCTTACAGATATTTACATTATATTTAAATACTTATATGAAATATTATTTTGTCTTATGTCTTTTCTTCATTAGTTATGATGTGAAAATGGGAGCCATTTGTGGTCATCTTTCGTGATACGAAGTATACCACGCGTGTATCCGTCACCTACGGTAAATTCTGTGATCCATCAGTATTAAAGCAGGGGACTATTTCATAAAATATTATGAAAAAAGGCCTATTCACCATAGTAGTAGTATATTGGGTAGAATTTTATTTTATTTTATTTATTAAGGCACACCATACCAACTAAGTACAATTCGGAAATTAACTTAAAAACATATCAGACAAATAGCCTCTTAGGTAAACAAGCACAACATTCACTTACAGAATTTTAAAACAAACAGTTAACAACGAATTTGGAAAACAATGTTGCATGCAAAACACTTAAAGAATATTTAGTAGGTACAGTGGGCAGCATATCAAGCTATACAAAACTGTCAAAAATCTAAAATGAATTTTGAACCTTAAACAGCTAGACTTAAAGTTTAAAAATGATTGAAGAAATTTGACAGATTGTGAAAGCCCAACGTGCCGTCTACCGTACTTACACTACAGGCTCTATATTTTTTTAATCATAATAAAAAAAAAAAACATAATTCTACTCCAATAACAACTAATGGTAAATTATTATAGTAAAACCATTATTTAATGAAATAGGCCCCTCATTAAATACTGATGGATCAAAGTATTTACCATGCGTGTAGCCGTCGCGTCGCATCACATGTATGTAGTTGTTACTTTTGACATTCAACAAAGAACCGTTGAATCGGTTGAATCCAAGAATCATTATTCATATTTGAATCCAAAATAATTAGTTGTTATTCACCCCACGTGTAACTTTCAAAGTTTTTGCACAGACAGACAGAATACAAAATCGTGTTGTCTTGTCTATGACCGCCAGCTCCTCAATCATGGACAAGCAAGACGAAAATAAAGTTCTAGAATTCGCCACATATGTCGATTGTCGCTGCAGTCGGTAAATGGACGTTTGATGTGGTGTTTGTCAAGTTTGTGCTATTGTGTGTTTACAGTGATTAAAGATCCCGTTACTATAATCCTAATTGAAGTAGAAGCTTTTAAGGAGTAGATGAAGGTAATCATTACTTAAATTTGTATCTATTTTGCGTGTATTGTTGTTGCAAGTGATATTTGTGATTTGGCGCTTTGGCCCTTTGCGTCGAGTCGAACCATCTTTCTGATGTCAGCTGTACACAAAGATGCTACGCATTTACCTTCTAATCGCTGAAATAATGAATTAAATTAGTGTTTTTTCCCTGAAATAGATACTGTATGGTTAATATGAGCATGGAATCGCTCTTAAATTGTGACTATTCTCTAGGTTTACCTCCCAGACGACGGAGGTTATGGAACTCTCCTGTTGTTCTTATTTTTTGAAAGAAGATAATACTTTATCGAACAAAGCCTTTTTAACTCCCCTAATGATCCCTCTCGGTACTACCAAGGTACATTTTGTGATTTTGTTTCTATTTATAAGATTTCATTTCGATTCTCTTGTATCTATCTATGATGTACAAAACAAGTAGGTACTATCAATGTTTATTGAGATAAGTAGAATATATACACATTTTGTTATTATTGTATGTTGATTATTCGATATTATTATGCAGTTGTAACATAGATTATGTAAAAATTCCATACATTTCATGAAATTCATTGGTAACTTAGTTGAACTAGCTAGCTGGTGAATGGCCTAGTTAAATAAAACTTGTGCAATTTTACAAGCTCTTTAATCAAAAGAGGAGACAAAAAATATTTTTTTTTGTTTTGTCATCTGTAGAATTGGAAGAAGTCAAAAGAATCAAATTAGTAAAGAATTAGTACATTCTAATTATTTTGTATAATTTAATTTAAGTAGGTAATTTAATTCTTTTTAACCTAATGTTACAAGAAATACTTGTGCTTATAATTTGTATTGAGTCACATGTCTCGTATAAAAATTGATTTCTTTACCTAAAATATCACTTATGTTATTATTTAATACTGCAATTTTATTGAATAAGTGTTGCATTGACATTACCATTTATATTGCAGAAACATGTCAAAAAATTATGTAAGTATTATATGTAAAACTAGTCTCATCAAGATTTAGTGTGTTTTACAATATCTTTCGTTTGAAGCGACTCATATAATATCGCTCGAACTTCACTTCTAGAAGTTCGTTTGATCTTATAATATAGTATAATTTACATAAACAACAGATCTATGTGCTGCTGCACATTGGGCCACTAGTGGCGACTTTGAGACTTAGATCAGTACTTGTCTAATTTCAAAATCTATTGCAATCGCTTTAATTAGACAGATCGATGAAACACGTTGCTACATTTCTTTTGCAAGTTTTTTTGTGCCAAAAAAAGTATCAATGTGTTGCATCCATTTGTCAAATGAAAGCGATTGTGATAATTTTGAAAAATAGACAATAAGTACCCAGAGCAATGTCTGTAAATTTGAAAAAAAAAAAACTAGCTATTAATTAATGGCTGCATTTGAGCCCCTATTAGATCACATAATATTCAGACAGTCTGCCTACTTATTGTCTAATTTAAAAAATCTATCGCAATCACTTTCATTAGACAGATGGATGTGACACATTGCTGCATTTCTTTGGTAAGTTTTTATTTGTGCCAAAAAGAAGCATCAATGAATCACATCCTGAAAGCGATTGCGATAGGTTTTAAAATTAGGCAAATAGCCCCCTGGTTTTACTCGTCTCTGAATACCAAGCAATCAAACAATACTAAAAATAAGTAACTGGTAGGGTCTAGTGCAGGGATGCACAGACTTATGGAGACCATGGGCCACTTGGGCAAATGATAAACTAATGGCGGGCCACCAGCACAACATAAAAACATAAAAAAGCCAAAAAAAAGATTTTTTTCATATGAACGAGGGAATATTTTTGCTGGCGGGCCACTAGCATATTGCCGACGGGCCACATGTGGCCCGCGGGCCGCAGTCTGTGCATCCCTGGTCTAGTGGGTCTTTTTATTATACAACTAGTGGCAGCCTGTGATTTCATCCTGTTCAGAAAGTTTATTTGCTTTCCATCGGGAACAGTTCTATTTTCTAGATGAAACATACTCTATGATGTCCTTTTCTGTACTCTTGAAAATGTGTATGCAAAATTTCATGATGATCAGTTGAGTAGTTTAGATATGAAGGCGTAACAAACAAACTAACTGACTTTCGCATCTATAATATTAGTCATCAAATCAATGGCGAAAGATACATACAAGCCATTGTATCATCGGCTTACCTTTTAGAAACCCCACCCCACCACTCCACTATGCAGATCATAACATTTTTGATTTATCATTTAAAATCACAAAAAAATGAAATGTCATATTCTCTCTATTTGAGCACCTATTAACGGCTATTAAAATATTTCAGGTGACAGAATGTCTCGCAACAAAGATAAGCATGAGGGCGCAAGCGGGCGCACATACCACATCATGTCGGAAGCGGAGCGGGCGTCCGGCAGGCGCGGTGGCTGGACAACGCTTGAGGTAATATCATAAATTTATATAAACGTAAAAACGTGAAAAGTATTAGAAAATTTCGCCAAGCTCGCTAGCGACTCGGTAGCATAATTGGTTAGTGCATTGGGCCGGAATCCTAAGGGTGCGGGTTCGAGACCCGTCTGAGCTCGAGTCGATTTTTTCTAATATTTTTCAATTATATTAATAATCTTAATATAAAAATAGCATTGTGAATGCATAAAATTTAAAAGTTTAAAAATTATATAAATATTGATTGGAAAGGGCCTCCAGGAAAATGGGCTGTGGGCAAACCACGAAGGTGCTAAAAGGACGGGACGACATAGTTTTTTTTTTAATCTTTATTTAACGAGCTTGATCACTCAGTGAACATGTCGCTCAATTACATTTTCTTAAGACTACATAACAAAAAAAAAATTATATTCTATTGTCATAACAATTTTTAGCAAGAGAAGCCAGAATTAAATTACAATAGCCAACCATTCTTAGTTTGTCGCCAAAATACAATTTTCTTATGACTTCATTCCGGGCACATTCCACCATTACATGATATGCGTCTTCAGGAACACCGCATCTTTCACAATTTGGAGATGGAACCTTTCTCATCATAAATGCGAACTTGTTCAGAGGAATGTGACAAGAACGAAGTTGTAATGCCAAGACTATGGTGAAGCGGGCAACAACTCGATAAATCCTACACAAACATCTGACACAGTTCATTTCACACCCATCTTTCCAAAATGAACTATACCTCAGACCCCCATAGCCAAATTACTTTAAAAATCCTATAAAATATCAAGTGTAATTAATAATTGTTATTGTAATTCATTAATGTCGACCCCCTGGGCAATGGATTTAGATTTTTCGGTATAGACCACTTTGGGAATCCCTAGTTTAAAGGAATCATCCATTAGCTGATTCCTTTAAATATGGCTCTTGTCATAGTATGTTTTGATCAGTATGAAACTGTGACTTCATTTAAAACAGTGTTTCTTAAACTTTTTGCAGTTATAAGGCAGTTATTTATAGACCACTTTTAGAATTTAGAATTTCCACAGATCCCCGTCAAAAAATATTTTTGGAAAAGTTAACAAGCCTACTTGGTACTAGCATGTACTAGTTTCATTACAGGAAGGGCTAAAGTTCTGCGGACCCCTGATACACACACTACGGATCCCTAATGTCTTGTATCAAGTGTTTTTTTGGTAAATTTTGCCTACTTAGGTGCACTTTCGAGTAGCAGACAGAGTGATTACTGATTTCTCAACTAGTTGAAAGTTATTTACTCTCACAATTACCTATCCGATATGTAATAGGTATTTAATTTCAACCTACCTACCCATTGTGTGCAAACTTTTGTTAATAATAATTATTGTGATGGAAAATGACCTCACTTTAAATGTGGAGCTCTTTTTTTCAAATGTTGACGACTCTGTATGAAATATACAGGGAGAAAAAAGCAGCCCTTGACGAGTTTCTTGCCGGTTCTTCTCGTTACAAGGTCTCCCGCTCAGGGTTTGCGAACCGATGGCGTAGCTTCTTTGACATTCACAAGTGCTTGTAACAGCCTAGACTGAATAAATTATTTTCAATTTTGAATTTTCTAATAAACTAACTAAGAAACACCTTAATAAGTACTACACCACACCTATAGCAATAATCGTGTATTCCCAGATGTTCCGGTATTTTTTTCCCTTGGGTCCCATTAACTGGGCTAATAATAACAGAACCTCTGGGAATGAAAATTCCATCAGTTAAGTTAATGGAGCCTCTGGAAAAAACATCCAGTAGCCAATCCAAAACATCTGGGAATACATGGTAATAATGTCTAAAAATTGATCTAATTTAATTAGCAAATTTTTCCCTGTGTATCAGATGTGATCAGGGGGGCTATTGTCTAATTTTAAAAATCTATCACAATAGCTTTCGTTTGACAGATGGTTGTGACACATTGCTGCATTTCTTTGGTAAGTTTTTATTTGTGCCATAAAGAAGCTTCAATGTGTTACATCCTGAAAGCGATTGCGATAGATTTTGAAATAAGACAATAGAAAGGCAGATCGATGACATAAAATTAATGTTGAATGAGGATCAGCGATGTGGTAGAATCCTATAGTTTTATTGACACAGTGTGAACACATTTTCATAACTATGCATGCATATAGCATGAAACTCCGTGAAATAATTATTGAAATTCATTATGAAATACCTAAGTTATATGGGTTTTACAGAAATACCAAGCGCACTGAAAACTACGTAAGACTCACCATAATACACCCCAAAATAACAGTGTTCTAGTCCATATAGATTCTCAGGTTTAAGTTATATGGTGAATTTTGCTTTCATCTGGTAGAGTTTGGTCAACGAAAGATGAGACTCCGTTGAAAATGGAACTATTTTTACCGACTTCAAAAGGAGGGAGGTTCTCAATTCGACGCGTTTTTTTTTGTTTTTTGTATGTACACCGATTCTTGCGTCTTATTTTAAGGTTCAGTTTCCAATAACTTAACTCCTAAACGTTAATTTAACAGGGAAAGTGGCGCCGCCATTTCAATCTCATCTTTCGTTAACCAGACTATCATAGGCTATTGGAAAAGTTACTAAACAAAAATAGTGACTGATCCTCATTGTTGACTGTACTGATATACTTTATTCGGGTAACAATAATTATTATTTAATCGGGTAACAATAAATTCCCATTTTGGGTATCAAAAATACTGAATATAGCGTACTGAAATACTAAGTGGGCGACGGACCAAGGGCGACTACAGATATTGAAAATGGGTGACATTAAAATACAAATTGAGTAACTAGTTATTCAGAACGGGCGACCAAATTACTATTTGGGTGCTGACAACCTTAGGGCACACAAAACATTTAAAATTTGTCATATATTTTATTGAAAAAGGGGACTATTATCCTAATCGAGATGAAAAAAACAAACAAACAAACGAGAAAGCAACCTAATAAAAACGCGTTCAAAATACATCGTTGGGCAGCTTAAATCAGATATAGTTACCTACTTGGTATAATAGTTGCCCACTCAGTATTTTTGTCACACAGTTTTCACTGCTAACTTAAATTATTTGTCTCCCATATGTAGTAGCTCGTTTTAAGTATTTTTGTAATCCACTGTTAGTCACCCGTTTAGTTATTTTGTCGCCCAAAAAATAAGCAGTTTATTTTAATTACTAATAATTAAGTATCCCATTAACAGTCGCCTTTAATTATTTCCAGTCACCCAATTAATTAATTCCCCTTTATTTAACAAAGTCTAATTCCTTACCCCCTATTTCAGGTAACAGGAGGTGTGCGCGCCCTAGCGCCACAACTGTTTCAACTCGCGCACCTCACGGCGCTGTATCTGAACGACAACTCCTTGCAAAGAATCCCGCCTGACATCAATCATCTGGCCAATCTACATACCTTGGACGTGTCCAACAATAAGCTGAGATCGTTGCCTGCCGAGCTTGGTGACCTTATACAGCTCAGGTAAATATTTTTATCATTACATCATACAGTTAACTAAAAATGGAATTGCTGTTCGTTAGTCTGGCTAAAACTAAAAAACGGCTTGACCGATTGGAATAATATTTTGTTATGGTGAACAGAATAAAAAAAATAATTTTATTCTGTTCACCATTGTCCTGGGGTGATTAAGCAACAAAAAAAACTTAGAAGGACCGAACAGAACAGTGAAATAGTCGTAAATTCAACATTGGCAATTTTGTATGGGATCCTCATTTCGGATTACTTTTGACAGCTAACTTTACTTTTGACAAAGAGAAAAGAGCATTGGAGGTTTTAGTCTGAAAGATCGGATAATAAGCACTCTGTGAAATGAAGCATAGGTATGTAGTGCTGTTTCGTTTTAGTATTCAGCTGTATTGTTATTATAACTAACTAATTAAATAGATGGCGCTGGTTTTCAACATTTTAAATTTTTCAAGGTAAAATTGATAATCATATATAGATCAGAGGTGCCCTTAAAGGTGGATCGCGATCAAGGATAACAGATTTGACATTTTGCACCCAATGCAGTTTTACTAATTAATGCAATATTTTGGTGGGTTAAATGGTCAAAACCATCTCGGTCATAAATTTTTGCTAGGTCCATCTCCTTAAGGAAAAGTATGGGCACCCCTGATATAAATTGAAGTTCACAGGGTCCACTAATAAATAAATAAATACCAATATTCATTTACATCACTTTATATTGCTACGATTCTAAAGTACTTAAGGCATTTGTGTGGAAATAGACAAGAGTGGTACAGCTCACACAAAATAACTTGACCCATATTTGAGTACCACGTGACTTGCGCAGTAGCAATTTTAGGTACAAAAATGATTGGTGCAGGCCTCATTGTCTATGGTAAGGTTCATTCAAGTTATATTGCGCGAGCTGTAATTCACAAACACCCAGAACCCAGAATTGAGCCAATATAGAACATTTAGTTTTCTGAATTAACCCAGTCGGGGATCTAATCCAGGCCTCAGAGATGGTGACGCCGTGGAAACCGGTGTGCAAACCACTCTACCACAGAGCTTGTGAAAGTTTAAAGTTGAGTTACTGCTCAATTAATTGAAAAAATAGCATCTTATGGCAAATATTGAGCGCGTTTCTATCATCATCGTCGTGAACCATTTTTGACATCCCTGCTGGCTGGGGCACACACAGATCTAATGAGCGGTTTTCTGACAGCTGAGAATTTCAGTTTATTTTTATGTTGATAGATGGCGCTATTCAACTAGGTAGGATTTTTTTTAATTTTTCCTAGCAGCTGAGTTACCACTGAATTATTAAACACTTGACACTGGCAAAAATTACTCCCTGAAGAGGAGTAGATTGCCATAACAAAAATAAGAAGAAGAAGAATTAACTGTCAATCGACAAAATCCTTTGCTTTTTTCTTAAAAAGTAACGTACTTAGTTGAACAATACGACATCTAGCCGTCTTTTAGGTAATACTTTTATTTTTTAAAACCGCTTATTCACGGAAAAAGAGTAGACATGTCCCTTTCTTACCCTGGTAAAAAAAACCGATAGTATTTGTCAGCTTTAGCAACTATAAAGCATCAACTACCTAATTTTTTAATTTACAGAATTATCAATTCAATGAAATAAAACATTTACTATAGTTAAGAATGTCATAAAACTTAAAGGTCATCTCGGGAACTTTGTTCTTGTTTTCAAACCACTTGTGTCATTAAATATGAAATTAATTGACGATTATACAGAAGTGCATCATTGTACTGCTGATGATCTGTTCGAATTAACGGCACGCCGCATAAGTCATTGTATTGAAAATTGAAATATCCTAATAGCAATTTGTCATAATTATTAATGTTTCTTATTTATGTATCTTTAAGGGCTGATTTTTCAATCCTGAGATAACAGATGTCAGTATTGTCAGTAACCAAATCTAATAAAAGTCATTCAAAAATGTGACACAAATGAATGACAAGCATTTTCAATTTAAAATCAGCTGATCTTTTTGTATCGCTGAGCAATTCAAAACGAAGTGTGCTAAAAATAGCCCCAATTTATAATTTCGTTAATTTAAAATTTAACTCTTTCACTATTTTTATTGATATACCTACTTATAACATAGTATTATAAACTAAGACTGTGCTTATAGCAAGAGAAAAAAGTTAAAGAAATGCTAATCATTGCTAATTAGTTGACGACCGCCCTGCGTCCTTTACTTATCTCAAGAAAAGACAATTAATACTGACAGTTCCTTGATAAGTACTTATTGGGTATTTTTATGAATTTAACATCATAATCTTTATTAACATCTTTTTGTTGTTATGCATCCATATCGCTCAATGTGGCTTTAAAAGTGATTAAAATTTAACTTTCAAATTACTAAGTTACTTTGTCCCCTTTATTCTTTAACGTTGACTAAAGTTAGAGCTGGTTTAAAAGTGATGCTGTCTTTGTCTTCCTTTCAGCAAATAAAAGTGTCTTTTAAACCTTTTTTAACATCAGTGTACTCTTTGGAAGAAGAGGGTAACACTTCACCATAACTTACAACATAAATGTCACCAATGTTCACCAGTAAAATTGCTGATTTCATAACAGCGATTCATATTATGAACGCACAAGTTTAGTATCGCTCTGACTTTCCTTAGTCCAGCTAAAAATAGGCTATTTAATTCTGATCACTGAGAGTCTCTCTCAGTTGACCTCCTTTTATCAACAACATGAAACTATTGCTAATTAACTTGCAAACTGTCGGCCTCTGAATTGAATTGAATGCAACGTTGTTTACATTTGACGTAGGCGCTAAACGTCTATTGTTCATGATATCGCAATCGCAACTTTACAATTTCGGATTTTAGTATTATTCACGGGCGAACTGTCAATATTTGGGGATTTTACTGTTGCCGTCTATGGCACCACACTGATGGGTGACATGTGAAATTGTTATGCAGAAAATATCTGTTCAACAATGTTTGGATAATTAATAAAAAAAGTCACAGAATAAAATTAATAGGTATGCAAAAGAAAATACTACAGTATTTTCATAATAGAATAGAATTTATTTGCTACAAACATGTTACGTTTGATGCTATATAATACAAATCTTAATAATATACAGACAAATAAGAATAATATGTCATTACATTAATATGTATACTCAAAGATAAAAATCAACCATAACAAATCATATAATTAAAAAAACTAATATACCTACGTAAGATAGAGCCAGCAGATGTAAATTACTAGAATAACAATAAACCAACTTGTTTGGCTGATGCTATATAATACAAATCTTAATAATATACAGACAAATAAGAATAATATGTCATTACATTAATATGTATACTCAAAGATAAAAATCAACCATAACAAATCATATAATTAAAAAAACTAATATACCTACGTAAGATAGAGCCAGCAGATGTAAATTACTAGAATAACAATAAACCAACTTGTTTGGCTGATGCTATATAATACAAATCTTAATAATATACAGACAAATAAGAATAATATGTCATTACATTAATATGTATACTCAAAGATAAAAATCAACCATAACAAATCATATAATTAAAAAAACTAATATACCTACGTAAGATAGAGCCAGCAGATGTAAATTACTAGAATAACAATAAACCAACTTGTTTGGCTGATGCTATATAATACAAATCTTAATAATATACAGACAAATAAGAATAATATGTCATTACATTAATATGTATACTCAAAGATAAAAATCAACCATAACAAATCATATAATTAAAAAAACTAATATACCTACGTAAGATAGAGCCAGCAGATGTAAATTACTAGAATAACAATAAACCAACTTGTTTGGCTGATGCTATATAATACAAATCTTAATAATATACAGACAAATAAGAATAATATGTCATTACATTAATATGTATACTCAAAGATAAAAATCAACCATAACAAATCATATAATTAAAAAAACTAATATACCTACGTAAGATAGAGCCAGCAGATGTAAATTACTAGAATAACAATAAACCAACTTGTTTGGCTGATGCTATATAATACAAATCTTAATAATATACAGACAAATAAGAATAATATGTCATTACATTAATATGTATACTCAAAGATAAAAATCAACCATAACAAATCATATAATTAAAAAAACTAATATACCTACGTAAGATAGAGCCAGCAGATGTAAATTACTAGAATAACAATAAACCAACTTGTTTGGCTGATGCTATATAATACAAATCTTAATAATATACAGACAAATAAGAATAATATGTCATTACATTAATATGTATACTCAAAGATAAAAATCAACCATAACAAATCATATAATTAAAAAAACTAATATACCTACGTAAGATAGAGCCAGCAGATGTAAATTACTAGAATAACAATAAACCAACTTGTTTGGCTTGCGAACCGATGTCTTTGAACTCTGGACGTGTTATGATCGTTATTGTAAATTAATGTGTATTTGTAAACACGTCGCGATCTCAAAGTCTTTACGTTGGCGTGCCTTCGAGATAGAGACGACCGGATCCTTATACAATTTGATCGAATCAATTTAAGGCCTTAAGGTGGGTCAAATCCCAATATTCAATTCAAATTATTGAAAGATTACGCGCGTGAAGCTATCATGGAAAAATATATTATAATAATGTACTTGAAATAATACAAAATAGATTTTAATTGAAAGCATTTATAAAAATGTTACCACCTTTGATGAAAAAAATATTCAGTGGACCCTATTTCTGGTCTTATTTGCAAAATTTCTCGGAAACAGAACATTCGTTTATGTTAAAACCAACTATAAAAATCGGCGATGTTAATACCTTCAATCTTAATTGAACAGATTTTTTTTAACTTGAAAGCGAAGAAAAGTAATAAAAACATGTGAAAATTGAAAATTCGGTGCAAGTTCTCAATGCAACGATTTGAACCCAAAGTGAGTAGAGTTACGTTCGATTTCACTCCATCACGGATCGACTCGACCCGCTCGGATTGACCCACCTTAAGGCCTTAAGGGTTGTCAATAGGGGAATAGGGTTACTGACATCCCTGATGGTCTAAGTCATTATCATTGTCACCATATCATATGGATCAAATGCTTGTTTGCCCTTGTCAAATGCCTTTTTACTTGTGACAGAATCACAAGGACAAAGAATTTAACTTTTTTAACCTATTGTTTGTAAGTATGTACAATGCGATTAATTTGACAATGGTGTCAATTCGGTTGGCAACGACTTAAGGCGGTTGTATGACCTGAAAAATGTTTATCGTGGAGATTTTAGGGCCATGGGGTCTAGTATTTTTAAGAAGGTATCACTACATGCCCTCGTACTCATTCGTAGAAGTAGATAGCAAATGTGTCAAAAACGGCCACTTTTAGCAGTTTTGCTATCTACTTCTAGCAGAGACTACGAGGGAATGTAACGATACCGTCTAAAAATACTACCCTAAAATCTCCACGATAAACATTTTTAAAATTGTGTATCAGAATTATAATATTTATATAATTCACCGCGGCGCCACTTTCGCTCAGGGTACCTTATCAAATCAAATCAAATAGTTTATTGAGTAGAAATAATGAAAATACAATTTGCATACCTTATGATTATGACAAACGTATCAAATTATCAGCAAAATAATGTTGAACTTAAACTTAACCTTAAGTTAACCTTAACTAAATTGACAGGATTAAACTAAATTTAGTTTTCCATCCTTCTCTTTTGGTTTTAAAAAGACAAGAACAGGATGCTAAAATTAAATTTAGTCCTGTCAATTTAGTTGTACCAACCGAATCGACAGCAAGATAGTGATCAGCGGCAACTTCGGAGCGCTTGCGGTACAAAACAAACAACGTATTATAATCTGTAAAATTTTCTCTTTGCTATACATTCTCGAGTGAAGTTGAAGCGGATCACTGTCTATTGTCAATTTAATCGCATTGTATATTGATTGCTAGTGTCTTACAGATTCTCACTTTGCACACAGGCCGATACGCGAAACACTGGCATTATAAAAGTTTTTTTTCAGTTCTACAGATACACTAACGGCCGATTTCAATAACTATCATTAGTAACGGCTCGGTCACAGCCAGCGCGGCAGGCGGCGCGGCAAGCGAATTCGGTAATCACTGCGCGGTCGCGACGACGAGCTGAGAGGCCGCCATCGAGATAGCGCGCAGTGATTATTGAACGCCGCCTGCTGCGCCGCCTGTCGCGCTGGCTGTGGCCGGGCCGTAAGAGATAGGCCAACTGGGCCCTATTTCATATACATTTACTAAAATAATTTAGTACGGTAAATAGCTTGCGGTATCTGTGAGTAATTAATTTTCTAGTTTCAAATTGGCGACGCAATGAACACCAAAACTAGTTGTAATTTACTAAGGTAAAATGTTTAAGAAATAGGGCCCTCCTGTTGTTATTGCCCGTCATTTAACTGAAATATCTAGGCAACAAATCTTTAGTAAGATCTATTTAAAGATTTATTATTGAAATCGGCCGTAAAGCCCGTTAACGGCTGTTCACGGCCGATCAAAACAAAAAAGTATGAGTGCGCGTCGTTGGACGATGTCAGTTGTAGTGTACTGTTGTTTTGATCGGCCGTTAACGGCCGTAAACTGGCTTACGGTCGAATACTTAAAGGCTTCTTAGTTAAAATCTTTAGTTAAGGTCTCCTTAACTTTAAGGAGGCTGTCAATTACATAATGTTTCTGTCAAATCTTACAACTTTTTCGAATTTAAGGTGGCCTTAATTTTAAGAATCGTTTTGTTTATTTGGCCGTTAGTGTATCTGAACCCTTAAGGTCTGATTTTTTCAAAAAAAATGTGACACAAATGAATGACAAGCATTTTCAATTTGACAGTATAATATGCTATCAAACCAAGGGTCTGACATGCTTTGATAGAGCGAGATCGTCTTATTAAGATTCCTATAGGAGGAAATAGAGAAGAGTGTCATGTTTTTTCTCTATCACCGACCGGACTTTTTTTCATGGTCGGGTTATAGGCAGAGATCAACTAAGCAAAACAAACAAGTGGGGTTATACCAAAAGTGCTAGAGAAATTAAAGTTTTTGTGGATAACACCCTAATTAATATTGAAGATTTATTATAAATCGAATGTGTAGTGTTTGTGTCTAGCATTCAAAATGGTGGGATGTTCGATATTTGGCTGCAAAAGCAACAATCAAAGGAAAGAAGCGGGCGTTACATTTCATGCGTGAGTACACTGTTTTCTATATTTTGATCACGTATTTCTTTCTCAAATCTCACAGGAACCAAGTTTCTGAGCTAAATCATTAGTTATATCATGAAAAACCTGATAAATAGGAAAAATCTAAAAATTATTTCTAAAAATAACCTCGTAAACATTTGACATGCAAACCGGTAAAATTGCGTACATCTACGTAATAGTAGAAGTCAGCTTAGCTTTGACGTCCACTAAAATCAGTAGGTTTATAATTCGATTTCCGGATGCCTACTATATAGAAAATTTTCCCCAAAAATTACCCCATATTTCAGGGAATTTCAAGCGATTTGATTTTTCCAGATTTCCGACGGAAGATAAAACTCGTGAAAAATGTATAGAAGCAACTGGAAAAAAGAATTGGGTGCCACACACGAATTTGTTCAAAACATTTTGAAAAAAATTGTTTCCGAAAAACAGAAAAACTTACGTTAATAAAAAAGTTCTGTATTCCAACGTTTAATAAAGACTTTTCCTGTTTTAATTTAAAGTTTATCTTTTTATTCCATTAACCACACAATCTCATATTAACTACCTGAGCGAACCCCAGCTAGTTTACTCTATGTATACGTATGTTACCGTTAAAGTACGGAATCCTTTAATCTGCAGATTAACTGGTCGAGTCAGTTAAGGCGAGGCCAGTTCACGAAATTTACTCTTTCACTATGTCTTTAGAATAAGGTTGAATATTGCATAACTTTAATTGATGCTTCGCCTGAAATTTGACGAATTCTAGTAAATTTTTATTGATTTCTGAAATACTGGATCCTTTATTAAAAATGTACTTGGTTTTTGTGTTAGTTCGATAAAAAAGCTATCCTTTTTGCATAAAAAATCGTCGTTGAAAATTACGCAATCTGACGATTTGAAATTCATTTTTATAAATTTTTATGGTGTTATTCAGGATTTTTTTACAGAGTTACCATATTCACTTCTCAAGCTTACGCGCTCACTAGACATGAAATAAAACACTTTTAACGGATACTAGCGCGGTTTTTATTGAAAGTACTTTGGTAATTAGTTGGTATTTGGTTTGATTTTTGATTTTCCCGACGTTTCGGCACCTTTGCAGCTGCCGTCCCCCGTGACCACGGCAGAATACTGCAAAATAGAACAGAACAGAATATTGCAAAATGGCATGGTAACTCTGAAATAAAACACTTTTAACGGATACTAGCGCGGTTTTTATTGAAAGTACTTTGGTAATTAGTTGGTATTTGGTTTGATTTTTGATTTTGCCTTTTGCAGCTGCCGTGGTCACGGGGGACGGCAGCTGCAAAGGTGCCGAAACGTCGGGAAAATCAAAAATCAAACCAAATACCAACTAATTACCAAAGTACTTTCAATAAAAACCGCGCTAGTATCCGTTAAAAGTGTTTTATTTCAGAGTTACCATGCCATTTTGCAATATTCTGTTCGGTTACTTTGCTTCTTTGTTTCTTTTTCAGTCTACAGTATTTTTTGTGAAGTAGAATTCTACATCAATTCTTCACATTGGAAGTTCAAAAATCAGACTTTTCATCAGATCGTGAACTGGCCTCGCCTTAAAGTGAGAAGTTTTTCTTAAAGTAGACGATTTCCGTACTTTAACTAGTAATCTGCACATTAACGGATGCTACCCCGTTAAGGGTACTTTTTCTGATCATGGCAACCCCATATTTTGACGTCATAATATATCTATCCCTTACACCCGGTCGCTCGGTAGCGCATCTACCCCTTTTAATATACTATATCTATGTATCAAACGGATAAAGCTCTATCTAAGCATTGAAAAAGTATTTTAGATAAATTTTGTATGGGTACAAATGTTTACCAAATTAAATAATTTTTAATGATGAGAACCTATAAGTAGCAGAATAATTTGCAGATTCACAAATCGTTCACCAGTCGGCGCACTACTAACTTGGCGCTAGTGTAGATGTAGACCTGTTATTTTGTTATTTCTATGTGTTTGCTATAATTTTTTGGATGTTGAAAGCGAATTTTCGTAAATATCAATTTTTCTTCCAACACATTTTGTTTTTCTTCAATCTTTAATTCCTTTACTGACCAATTTTCTTAATATTTATTATTATTTTTAACCGTTTTTAGACATAATTGAAAAATAATCGGGACATCTTCGATCAAGAATATCCTAGATAACGCTTCACGAACTAAAACAGTACGCAAAAATGCCAACTCAAATAGCGTCCCACTTACAAACTTTGTGCTTATTTTGTACATAATCACCTCTTATTTTGTACAAACTCACATTTTATATCACTTATTTTGTACAAAATAAGCAAATTTTGTACAAAAACACATCTTTTATCACTTACTGTGTGTAAAATAAGCGCCCAGTTTGTAAGTGGGACGCTATTTGAGGTGCCATTTTTGAGACACTGACCGGATAACTCTAGGGTATTCTTGATCGAAGATGCACACGTACAAAAGGTCTCCATCTACAACAGCGCCACCAAGCGGGAAAAAAATTCTTTCAAACTTCCATTACGTGAAATTTTTCGTACTTCTATATAATTAAATCCAACTCTTCCTTACAGAGAACTGCACCTGCACAACAACTACCTGCGTACATTGCCGTACGAGTTGGGCAAGCTGTTCCACCTCCAGATGCTGGGCCTGCAAGGGAACCCGCTGAGCAAGGAGATGCTCTCCATATACAACGACAACAATGGCACCGCGAAGCTGCTCAGTTATATGCTCGACAATTTACAAGGTAAGATTTTATTATTATTGTTATTTAGGTGGATAGCCCACCGAAAGTGGCGCCCTCAGAGGTTTTCATTTCATAAATAGTTAAGGCAGTTGTATAACAGAAAGTGACGCCGCCGGCGCCGCAGTGAATTTTATTTAATATTGTTATTCTAATGTCCATCGGCCATTTTTTTTCTAATCTATTCTAATACCTACACAATTTTAATAAAACTTGTCCTGGAATTTTTAGGGCCCATAGTCTAGTATTTTTAGACGGTATCATTACATTCCCTCGTAGTCACTGCTAGAAGTAGATAGCAAAACTGCTGAAAGTGGTCGTTTTTGACACATTTGCTATCTACTTCTTCGAATGACGAATGACTAAGATGGAATGTAGTGATACAGAGATCATGAGCTCTAAAAATTCCACATAAAGTTTTATCAAAATTTTCTACTAGCATCTTGTTAATTAAAAACTTCTGAGGGCTCCAACACAAAATAGGCGCAATAGACGTCCAGTTGCGGAAACCGTCTGCACTGACAAGAAGAAGAAGAAGAACCTCTGAGGGCGCCCTCAGAAGTTTTTAATAGAAAAAGATTTTCTTGAATCTTCATAATAATATGTAGAATTTTTAGGGCTAATAAGTCTAGTATTTTTAGGTGGAATCAATTTACTATAATAATTCTTTCGTAGTCATTTACTAGCGCCATCTCTGTACAGAAGTTTGAAACAAGTTTCCATGCGTCAGCAACAGATGTCGCCACTAGTCTAAATCTGCGAGACTCAAGAGTCAAGTCAAGGAAATTGTTTTACAATAATCTCTCCAGATTATCGTCTCGCAGTAGGTACTTACGAATTCCTATGCCAACTGGGTCAGCCAAATAATATAGCAAGTCACCGTGACTGCAATTCTCTTGCATACCTTTTGACTCGATGCAGACGGATTGTTAGAAAATCACGCGTCGTCGGCCAAAATTGAATTTTGACTTGAATCTGTTCTTTTTCTTTTATAATAATCACTTCACATTATATTAAAACAGTCTCAAAGGGCCTCTACGTGTAGGACCCATGTCCCCACGCAAGCCTGGCAAAAGGACCGGGCTCCGGCCCGAGAGTTTCCAGCTGAGATATAATAATAAATGCTTGGACAATTTTACACAGCGCCATCTAGCCCCAAACTAAGCAAAGCTTGTAATATGGGTGCTAGACAACTGATATACTACTTATATACTTTTTAAATATATACTTATTATACATAGTAACACCCAGACCCGTCACAGAAATTAAAATTCATCATTTCAATTTCTGCCCGGCCGGGAATCGAACCCGGGACCTCGTGTGTGGTAGGCGGCATGTTGACCACTGCACAACACAGGTCGTCATTTCAAACGTAAACCAAAATTCTACTTTGAACGATCATCTGATTTATTTATCCTTATTCTGTACATATAGTGGAGCTCGGTGGCGCAGTGGTTTAGCGCCTGGCCCAGCGATTGCGGAAGTTAAGCAACGTTCGCAGGGGTCGGTCATGGGATGGGTGACCAAAAATTTATTATCTCGAGCTCCTCCGTGCTTCGGAAGGCACGTTAAGGTTTGGTCCCGGCTGCATTTGCAGTCGTTATCACCCACCAATCCGCATTGGTCCCGCGTGGTGGTTTATGGCCCATCCTCCTTACCACCCATAAGGAAGGCCTGTGCCCCAGCAGTGGGGACATCATAAATGGCTGATGGACATTCTGTACATTGTATATTGTTAATGTTCGTGGTTTGAGAGTGACACACATTTCTTTGTCAATTTTTATTGCTTAAAAGTACCACTTTTTCATAGTTTATTTTGAATGCTGGAAATTACCAACATTCTTCATTTTGTTTTGACTTTCAAGTTGTAAGCTATTATTGTGTTAAAAGCTTCAGAGAAAAACTAAATCGTTCCACTCGTAACGAGTTTCTCACTTTCTGCATAACTATAGCTATTTATCTCTAAAGATCGTCTTTGTGGTTATTTTTTGTTCCTAATTACTGCAAGTTGTTATGAGAAGATCGTAATGTGACGTCACTTCCGGTAGTGAAGCGAAGCGATTTAAGTTTGAATAGGACGCTAATATAGTTATTATATCATCACTTTCGTAAATGGGTTGTTCACTTCTGCCCCTTGATTACGTAACTCTGTTGCTAACAATAATTGATTGAAACCGCAGTAACATTGCTGCTTTAAGTAAGATAGTTGTCACATTGGTTCTTACTAAAGCAGCTATGTAACTGCGATTTCTGTCAGATCTGCCTATCTTTTGTCTAACTTCAAAATCTATCGCAATCGCTTTCAGGGTGTAACACATTGCTGCTTCTTTTTAGCACAAATAAAAACTTACCAAGGATATGCAGCAATGTGTCACATGTATCTGTCAAATGTAAAGGATTGCGATATTTGCGATAGATTTTAAAATTAGACAATAAGCCCCCAGAGTTGATTGAAACAAAGTTACAAAATCGGGGACTGTTGTACGTTTTGTGCATAGATGTACAGTCAGCAACGAAAGTCGCTTTACACTTTAGTACTTTGTCATAGCAACTTTTTTGACAGATGTCTTACAGTTTGGAACATTTATCAAAATATATGCTATGACAAGGTACTCAAGCGCTATTTTTTTATTTATTATTTTTATTTATTAATTTATTTAACTAAGCAACTTTCGTTGTTCACCGTACTATCAAATTACTATATTACGTAAGGCTAAGCTGGGCTGGAATTGCGTAAGGTAATCGTATCGTATCGTCAAATGAATACGATTGACTTTACGCAATCACCTAGGCTGGCAGATGCGAAGCCACCGTTGTCATAGTTGCACCGATGTCCATAGTTTTGATTAAGTGAAGAAAATCAGACTTTTTTTTACATGCATTGGAAGTACCTGAGCCGAAAAGTACCTCCACCTTACAAAGGAAAAGGCCGACGTCTAAAATAAATTTTCGGCAGAGTGTTATGTCTTATGGTAACAGGAACCAAGATTGGGATAGGTTTAGACCTTCGATCAAGTATATCCTAGATAACGCTTCACGAACTAAACGGTACGCAAAAATGGCACCTCCAAATAGCGTCCCACTTACAAACTTGGCGCTTATTTTGTACAACCTCATCTTTTATATCACTTATTTTGTACAAAATAAGCTCATTTTGTACAAAAACACATCTTTTATCACTTACTTTGTGCAAAATAAGCGCCCAGTTTGTATGTGGGACGCTATTTGAGGTGCCATCTTTGAGACTCTGACCGGACATCTAGGGTATTCTTGATCGAAGGTTTAGATGCTTTAAATAACATATCGAAATGTAATAATGTCATAAATCTATGTTTCTTTCTTTCTTTCTTCTTTCATTCAGATATATTATGTCTGTACTGTATCCAGATAAATCTTTTGTCTATTAATCAAAAATTAAATTTCTTTGCATTAAAAATCCGACGGGCCATTTCATGGTATCCTGAATATGAATAATAAAATGAAGTTATTAGGTCCTTTCCTTGTGCGCAAGTGGATTCGAACGCGGTCCCATGATATTTGTAGCCATTCAAGAAAGTTTGATTTAGGGCTCTCTCGGGATTTTGGCAATTTCTTGTCTATACTGTTTTATTTTGTGTTTTGGGAAAATATTGTGGATAGGGCAGGGGCGTATTGTTTCTTATACAAACGAGAACACGATGCTCAAAATCAGTCTTTCTGCGCCTACAATTTTTTTTTACTTTACTTTTGTTTATTCAAGTTCCATGGGCATCAGACTCCTAAGGTTAAAATCGCTTGGAAGCCGCGCAGTCACAACGGAGCGATACGCGCACACAAATATGGTTGCTAAAAATAACGCTAAAATAAAATCGACGCTGTTGCCCACAGTACATACAAAGTATTGCACTATTTTTGTAATTTTATTGTAGTGCTAAAATTAGAAAGAGCTCAAAGAGCTATCCTAAAAATTATGACTTTTAAACCTATCAAATACTCTACACAGTTACTGTATCAGGAAACAAAAACACTAACCGTCCGTCAACTATACATTAGAAATCTAATACTGTACCAACATAAGTTTCCAAGCTCCTTTGAAACTAGTAAGAGAAGAAAAGATAAAATTTTTGAACTACCGAATATAAAATCAAAATTTGCTCGTAATCACTTTTCATATTTAGGCCCGTTTATATATAACAAAGTTTCTATAAACATTAAAATACATGATCTTTCGCTATATCTGTGTAAAAAAGCAATAAGTGTATACTATCATTATAATAACATTATATTTAAAGTAAATATTTATAATTAATAATAAACCAATTCCTTTGTTTAACAGCTTTAAATGATGTGTAATTTGGTACCTATTATTCGATTTTTTTCTTTTCATTTGTTTTTAATTAAAAAGAACAGGTTTTAGGTATGTAGGTACCGGCGCGCTTGCTCCAGGTTAAAGCTGAAAATCAGCGATTTACTCGCAACGCGAGTGAATATGACGCTGAGCTGCGACCCTTGCGTACTGCTACGGCACACACACATCTTTATTAGGGTATAGATTACTGTTTTTTGTTTGTATTGATTTTCTTTTTTGTCAAGTTGCTAGCATTATTTTAAATAATTTAATTATTAAATTGTGTACCGATTGTGTTAAATAATTATGTGTGTGTCTGAAGCAAGAAATAAATGATTATCTATCCATCTATCTATCTACTTACTGGGATTAAATTATAGTAACACTGAAGATCTTCTGAAAAGTATATATATGTAACATAATAAATAAATATATATAATTATTAAATATAAATAAAATATGTACTTCAGACATATTTTAATATTTATTCTAAATAAATATAATATAGGTATATACATTTTACGATAATATAAGATAATATTAAATATATTTAATAACAACATTATAAAGTCCCGCCTGAGAATATGATGGCATGTCGATTTTATCTAGTATATTACTTAATAGTATAATAAAAAAAATGTATTGTGAATGCTAAAATTCTTTTTCCATCTTTAAAAGATTAAACATTTATTTAGGATACATTAAGATTAAGACATTATTGGGTATTATAAAACAAAACATGTTCTAAAGTTGTATAATGCTGACATCGAAAAATTATGTGATTGTCGCGCATATACTGTACCTGGGGACGAGGAATGTTTACCCTGCCGTAGCACAGTATTATACTAATACGGAGGGTAGGTACATGAATCAACTCAGTGGTTCAGTTCATAGACAAACTGCCTAATCTTCATACTATTACTAAGATGCTATTATTAGTTGTATTTTTCTAGAACCCTGTACTGTTTGATACAAATAAATTAATTTTTAATTTTAATTTAATTTAATTAGTACAACTTGGCTCCATTTTAAACGTTTGTGAAGCTTATTTTTAAGTACGGTAGACGGCACGCTAGGCTTCTACAACCTGTCTGTCTGTTCTACAAAAAAAGTCTGGAACGGGTGATAGGAAAATATAGACGATTCAAAAGTACTTAATAATTAAGTTTATTTGAACTTATTTGACTTTGACTTTGTCAAATTTCTTCAATCATCAGTTTAAGGTTCAAAATTAATTGTAGATTTTGTCAGTTTTGTATAGCTTGATTTGCTGCTGACTGTACATTATTACAACATACCATAGTGTTTGCTGACTGTTTCTCTTTAAAATGCCACAACGTACACCATCAGCAATAATGTGACAATATTTATTTGTCTTTTTGTGTATTCCGCACTGGCGACCGCTTCCGCGATTTTAGTACACAATGTCAAGTCTTCAAAGACGTTTTACGCATTTTATTGCTTGAAAAACGGCCGTCTGCGAATAATAATAAGGCAGACATTGATCTGATGTAAAATAATATACATAGCTTTGTTGAGGTGTATTCTATCCCCGCTATACTGAATTCAAATTGCAAAATTCCTTACTAATATTATAAATGCGAAAGTCCATTTGTTTGTTTGTACGCCTTCACGTCTTAAACTGAACCGATCATCGTAAAATTGTATATACACGTTGCCGGAGGTACAGAGGACATGGTTCCTTTCATCTCGAAAAAAAGTATTGTTCCCGAGGGATAATAAAAAAATAATCTTACCTCCAATTGTAAAACGGGTACTTATTGAGGATTATTGGCAAATAAAAAGGGTATAAAATAGTTTTAAACACACTGAAAGTTTGGAATATGCAATTTGTTTTTTCAAGATAATTAAAGCTTATTTAATGGAAAACCAATGTATAGAAAGTTCAGTAAAGATAACAGCTGCAAGTCAAGTGGAAATGGCGTGGCGCCGGTCAAGAGAAAGCCGTCATAAATTTCACAAGGAGATATCGATGAAAAAGGATATTGAAATATCGTGTTATAAAAGCTCTGTGTAAGTTTTTTTCATATTAAAAAAATGTGCTAAGTATATTTAAGCGTCTCTTGTAAAATCTCTTACAGACAAAGCATTTTGCGATCGATTATTGTTTTAAGTTTTATTACTGATCTAAAATATTCTCAAAGATTTATTCAAAAAATAGTAAATGTTTCGTATTTCATTAGGCCATAGTCATAGCATTATACTTGGTCTTTTAGGCCGCCGCCTGCGAAACCTGGCGAAGAAGAACACACGTAACTTGCGTAGCATTGGTTTCGTAGACGAACTAATTTCGTAGAAAGTAATAGTTTTCTTTGTACGTAACTAGTTTGGTAGCAAGAAAAATAATTTTTGACACGTGTCGTTCGTAACTGTTTACGTAGCATTGAATGAATGAATGATATATTTATTTGCATTAATTTTGAGTACATGATTTGGTTTAGTATGCGGCCGAAGGGGTAAAATTATTTTATCTTTGCGTACGTGTAAATAAAATTTTGCGAGAATATTAAGGAATATTTAATAACGATTCAGACTTAGCACTCTTATTTTCTTGGACGCCCAACAGCTGGGCTTTCCTAATGGATTCGACTCTGACAAGCACTAAAATTAATTGATGACATCTCAAAAGCACTCAAATTATTTTTAATAAAGCCAAGCTGATATACAATTTTTAGCTCTTATCCAGTACTCAAAATAAAAGAATAAAATCTCTTAGAAAACACAGCATTCAGACAGAAATAAGTGAATGACATTGTAAAAAAGCACAAAAAGAATTCAATAGAAAAATGGATGTTCATTTCAGGTAAAATCGTGATTACTTTCGAGTCTGTGCGACAATAAATAGAAGATAAATATGATTGTGTCAGTACAATGGCGTTAGAAAGTGTGGGAAGACTGTTCTGTCGTCCCCCTAATTAATTGTTTTAGTCAAGACGAGGTCGTTATTGAAGTCAATCATTTGTAACGTGATTTCTTAGTATTTTATTTGGAATTAAAATATGCCTTTGAAATATTTCACGACCAAAAACATTGGCTACAGTATTCTGATGAAAGCTGGAAGCTTCTTTAGCTGCACAGAGTTACATTGTTGATTTTAGTCGCACTTGAGATGTAGATCACGTTTAACAAATTCCACTTTCGATAAGCTTTAAGATTTCACCATTTCTATTCTAACATAGTCTTTTTGTAAAGAAGTTTTGCTTATTTATCTCTATATTCAAAGGTCAAAAAGTAAAAGTAATCTGTAATTTTTTCACCAACTCTATGTGATAAATGATAATTTAGTCTAGAAGTATGTCATTGGGCTTGTTTTGGTCATCATCATTGTATCTTAAGGTACCCTGAGCGAAAGTGGCGCCGCGGTGAATTATATTTAATATTATAATTCTAATACACAATTTTAAAAATGATTATCGTGGAGATTTTAGGGCCCACAGTCTAGTAATTTTAGACGGTATCGTTACATTCCCTCGTAGTCACTGCTAGAAGTAGATAGCAAAACTGTTAAAAGTGGCCGTTTTTGACACATTTGCTATCTACTTCTACGAATGACTACGAGGGCATGTAGTGATACCTTCTAAAAATACTAGACCATGGAACCTAAAATCTCCACGATAAACATTATTAAAATCTTTTTCTATTAATAACTTATTAGAGAAAAACTCTGAGGGCACCACTTTCGGTTATACAACCGCCTTAATCGGTACCTAGAACGTCTGATGCATTACATTACATATTTGCTAGGCTCCTGACCATAATATCGGGGTCTGGACAAAACTAATAAAATATTTTTGCCTTTTCGTCCTATGATTGCTTAATTTCGCTGAATGAGCTTTCAAGGCTTTATAGACGAAAAATCTGCTTTGTCACCAACGAGTAGGTAAACGAATTGTTACTAACAGTAAAATATTTTTCTTGCTTTTTTTTCATGAAAACGGAGAGAAGCCTGACGCGTGATTAATATCCGATAGATTCACGTTTTGTACTTATTGGTATTGAAAGGTTATTGCCAAGTCAACAATTTTTAAGTAAGGGCTTTTTATGCAAAGCGAAAAAAAGGAAAATTTCATAGGACGCTCTATTTACTCGCTGCCGCTATCTTCAAGGTCTCATAGCTCTTTATCTAAATTACGAAAAAGAAAAAATGAAAGTAGAACAGATGATTACGATTAAAAGCACGTGTAACGAAAGTGTTGCGTGATAGAACATTTATGTGCACGCACAGACACTCATCAATTTGGTCGCTTTCAATTACGTAAGTAACCTTTTATAACCGCGGTCGATATTGGCCACGCGAACGCATCCGGTGAAATTCGCCTTTCCCGGTGTTGTCGCAATAGGGACGCCACAGTAGAGTCTGAAAGCAGAAGTGCTATAAGCATAAAATTGACAACAGACAGTGATCCGCTGCTATTTCAATCGAGAATTTATGGCAAAGAGTTTACAGATTTAAAAAAATCGTCTTTACCGCAAGCGCTTCAGTTGTACATTACTAGCATTGTAAATGTGTACAGATTTTCTGTAACGTAACGCTACCTTACGATACGAACTATTTAAATGATGAGTAACTAACCGACAATCGTAGATTTAGGTGACTACTTTTTATTATAATTTCAGGCGCTGTTTACCAATAATACTGTAATAGCACATATTGGTTTTATTTTTGTTTAGCACTTTTATTTTATTTATTTATTTAATTCTTGATGCACAAATTGTACAATGGCGGACTTAATGCCTTAGGCATTCTCTACCAGTCAACCATAGGGTGATGTGGAGACTTGTGGTAGGGTGCACAACCAGGGTAAAAAGAAAAACGAAAAAAAAGAAATAATATGGTATAACTACATAGTTAAAATAAAAATGCTCAACAATTACTTACTATAATTAAAACATATTATAACATACATACTAAATATAAATATAGTATATAAATAATTATTAATATAATTTACATAAATGTACATGTATATATATATAAGCATACATAATTATACATAAAAGTTATCAACGAATATCAATTAAATATTATTAATTAATTAATAATTAATCTGCTTGCTCCGTGAGGAATTGACTTTTCACATAACACTATCAATCAAATACAATATTCAACGTTCATAAATATGACTGACTTTTAAATAAGCTGATGATCCTCTGATAATATTTGATAATTATTTAGTGCTAATAAAAAAATAAAATAAAAATAAAATTATGTTTATTCACTTTCATGACTTAAATTTTAAGCTTTAAGCTAATGTTATTTATCATTTTATCAGTTAATAGTACTTTTTTAAATTTTGATTTTCTATTATTATATGATACGGAGCAAGCTAATGGGCAGATGGAAATGAGTAAACGAAGCTTTGTTAACGTTTAAAATAATGTATTTATATTACAAACAGCACTGACACAATAGCAAAGACATGACACAGTGTAGCAAAAACAATGGTAATACGTCACAGTATAAAAAAGGAACAGAATTCAAAAATATAAAGAAATAAGTAAAAAACCATAAAGTTTATATCAAAAGGAGGCCGGCTCGGCAACATTCATAATAATACGTGATGATTCAATTTTGAAACAAAAAACTGCTTTTAAAATCGATAAAGGTTCTACTGCAATAATTCCAGCTGTGGCTACGTCTTACTTACTGATATCTCTCTGACTATTGTTTTGAATCCGTAAAGAGACGCGGGATGTTCCACTTTTGCAGTTTTGTTTCTAATTGAAAGTAACTAATGCAGGTTTCAGTTGTATCTGAGTCGGTGAACTGTTGCTGTGTTCACCGTGAATCCAAATCTTTGTATAATGTCACGGGTCAACATTTCTCTTTGTTCATAGAGACCTTTTGCTAATTTGAGATTTATTTACTCGGTTTGTAAGGGTTTATATAAACTTGACTTTGGAAAACTCAAACAAAACAATGGTTTATTGTTGCCACAATGTTCTTCATAACCACAGACCATTCAACAAATACTACGTAACAAACATTTTGTTGTGAAAAGTGAAAAGTTCATGAACAAGGAAAAATGAGAAATGATCTCAATTTATAAAATTGATTTGATTTTGATATATCTCAGCAATGAAAAAAGTAAGACGTTACATAACTATAGTGTTGTGCTGACTGACACCAATTATCTAATCGACATTTAACGAAAATAAAGTCTTGCGTGCTGAATGACAGTGTAAGGTTATTTCAATCAGCCTCTATCGCTCCCATAATAGAGTGCATGCATGTGGTTTTGTGTGGTCGAGCGTGGTATCGTCGCCCGTCGCCGGCGCCGGCGCAGCGCCTGGCCGGCCGGGTGAAAGTGTTTGCGAAAGTGAAGCCGGAACCAAATGCGATGACGTCACCACGATTTGCGCAACACCAACCATACACAAACACGTTGCGAAATGTTATCTCGCTCTCTTGAGTTATAATTTTGGAGCTATTTTTAGAACGGCGCCTTACACCAATTCAGTTCTGACTACTTCTGACGCTGCATCCAAGACGTTTATTTTGGCGTTAGTATGCTTCGCAATTCTGAATTATGGTGATTACGACAATTTGAAACGCATTTTGACGAGCCAGGCAAATATTCCCAACAAGAGTTTAGAAGTGTACGGCATGTTTGAACAGTTGAAAATGGGGAGAGAATCCCACAAATTCCTCGATTTGCATAGGTATTTGAAATGAAGTTCGCCCACGTAAAGCGATATTGCTGGTTTAAATATTTCGTCCTTCAACTAAAGTACGCTGAATAGGCACAAAAAGGCTAAGTCACCCGTGCACTCACCGTTCCCTCGTGGCGTGGAGGATCGAAAGGGCGGACGTTAGGTGCAGTGCAAGGGCGCTCTGCCCTTGTCTCGACGGCGCGAAGTCTAGAGGTCGCGGATGTACCCCCGCTGCGTCCCTCTCATCTCCTGTCGATTCGCTAACTGAGATAACACCCAGATAAGTTTGGCTTATCGTGGTCGTTGTGAACACGTAATTAAGACCAACACGAGACGGCGAAAACTTGCCAATTTCCCCAAGGGCGGACTTGGGTGTGCAAGGGCGGGTTGCCCTTGTGGAGCGACGCGCCTAAAGGTCACACGTTTTCTGCTAACTCATTTCCACGCTACATTTTCTTTTCTAAATGAGATATTTATTTATTGTTATATTGCATGGCTAAACTAATTATTGTATCTATTCTGATTAACATCAACACAATATTATTATTTTTAGAAAAAAAATTGAAGTGGCACTTTTACCGTGCCTTTATCTTCTAAGAATCAAATCACAATGTTTTGCCTGCCTATTCGCATGTATTGTTAATTTTTATTTGTTGTTTTTTGTCCAGCAATAATACCACAGTGACCGAAATGACATTGGTCCGTCATTTAGAGTTCATATTTAATATTCATGAGGTTCAACTCATGCAGATCCTACTCTTCGATATGCTTACTCAAATCTAAAATCTGTTTTTAATGACATCGCTAAAGGTAGATCATATACAACAACCTAGCGATTTATTCCTGAGAGGAATATAAATGAGCGTGAGGCAAGTGGATAGCTCTTAATATTGCCCAGTCATAGAGTCTCGACTTCTCGACGCACTATGGTTTATTACCTCGTAAAGTAAGCTCGTGCCGCGAAAACGCATAACTTAGTATTAAGTTACAGTTTCTTTCGTGATCTTCGATAGTATTTATGCGCCCGTATGCCACTACAAAGGTGCAGGAATCCTCAGACTTGAAAAGTGTCTCAGTTTTGCTTTATGACTAATTTATTCACAGTCAGAATAAATTGCTACAATTACTCATAGAATGACCCAAAAAACTAGAATTAATTTGTTTTTGCTGCACAGTCCAGTTCCTACATTAGCCTAGCTAATTACTTTAGAATGTCCTCGAGTAACCAATTTAATAGAAGACAAGAACTCCTCGTTTTAAAACTTGCAATTGCACGTACAGTTCGCAAGTTGCAGCTCAATTTAGACTTTTTATAAATGCTCGTGGAGAAATCGATGAGCGAGTCATGGTTTCTAATAAATCTAACGGCTGGTAAATAAAGAGATCTGCTAAACATCAGAGGCGTGACAAACGTCGTTTAGTGAACGTTGCAAACCAAAGAGACCATAACACGAAGTACGCCAGTGAAAGTGTAGGCCTGAACGATCAAAACCGCATTACCCCACGATCCGGCGCGCTCGTGCATCTCAATAGTGATGTTTTTGCAGCGTGTTTTGCTATCGATACTTTGCATAAGTGTGTTTGTACAAATAAAAGTGTACTTTTCTTACATCATCGCCGTCATCACCCCATTCTGTCGGTGTTTCTCACGCCACAATTTTCTGAGATCCAATTGTATTTTTTTTTTTGCTTGTTTAAACGGTTATATTGTTGTTGATGATTATAGTATCTGCAAACTATTTGCAACGTTATTTGACTTCATGGTTTTATTTACCACTTTAGTCTGGTAGAAAGGCGATAATTTCATGCGCTAGTTTTAGTAAAATTCAATTTTTACTCAGTGTGATCATGATCACGTAGGTCGGTCTGGTTGGATTTTTAAATTATTTTGTACTATTAATATGCTATCTCTAGAAATCTGTATTGAAGATCTTTCGGAGACCTGAATGAAGATTGAAATTAAGTTAAATTAGAGTATGAAACTTCTATTATTAATGTTGTTAATTTATGCTATAAGTCCAGACGCTCGAGGCAAGGTTGCAAGCTTATCGGTTTTTTATCGGATACATTTCGGAGAGTGTGCAGCAGAATTGCACAACCTAATTCCGCCATCTTCCACCATCGGACAACCAGACGTATGAATCAGCGCCACCTTAGCTTCAAATTTTAACATCCGTACCGCTGGAAAGTGGCACTCCTTGCCTGAGTCTGTGTTTCTTGATAGGTAAAATCATGGGGGTAAGTCTTACATTCTCCTCTTCTTCTTACAGTCTTACATTCTGCATAATTATGCAGAACGTAAGACATAAGTGGTCTTTTTTAGTTATTATTTTTAGGGATCTATGCTAATTAGCCATTGACGACGTAATAAAACCATGGGCTCAATGGGCCAAGCTCATTTACCTTTCAATAAAAGCCGTCATTATCATTGTTAAAATTCTCATATGGCACATAAACCTTGAATATTCATGACGCGTTTGGGTGTAATTCACAAATCAATAGTTGCAATAACAATAGGCTGTTAGTGACTAGGCAGTTAACGCATATACCTACCGGCGCCGCCCGCTTGCAGCGGAAGAACCGCAGATGTATGCACATTCACCGGAAACCCACTACGGTAACAGCGACGAACAGTTAATGCAAATAAGGCCATTTTTATTCAAATTTCTGCATTCAGGCCCACCGGCTCTGCTCCGCAAAGTGTACGACCATTGTTTGCATCAAGTTTTTCTTGTCGACCTACTGACCGGACATCTACGACCTTCCAATGTGTGTCGGTCGCACTATGCCTGTTTACACTCAATACATTAGTGCCTCTTAACAGTTATTTTAGCCAAACACCACGTGTTTAGTTCGTTCCTTTTGTTAAAGCCAGAAGAGGATAGTTTTCTTCAATAACATTGTATTGTTTGCTTCCTTTGAAATGTGAAGGGGAGTTCGGTTAAAAACAACAGTTGTTGTTAGTGAAAATATTTGAACGATTTCCTGAATTCGGCTGTAAATTCTCCCACGCATGTTTTTAAGAAAGTGAAATCCTAATTTAGAGCTCCATCGTCGACGTTAATCCCTATTTACGAGATCATATAATTTAAACTGTCATATGAGAAAACAAAATGGAAAGTGAAATGTCGTTTTGCGAAATGTGATAAATAATTTGCAAATAAATCGTTTCTCAACTTTCAAGTGGTGAGTGGTTGTATTTGTATGTAAAGTTTTGGACTTTTGGCACTCCGCTTTGACAAACAGATACTCAGCAGAGGTGATAACTGGAAGTAAATTTGTTTGTGAAGAATACGCCTTTGGTTTTTTCAAACAAGTATTTTTGTGATACTCTTTGTCTTTAGAATACATTTTAGGATGAACCTTACACAAGGAGTAGTATCGATTTTTACTATTATGTATTCTGTTGTATCGGTATCAATACCCTTCTATTAAAATTATGATTTCTAGTGAACTAAAATTCGATCTGTTGATTTGTATATCATAACCTATGAATGGTTCAACAATCTTTATTATACCTTTTTTCAAAGCTGTATTTGATAATATACTTAAAACAAAGCCATCTTAATGTTATACGAAAGCATTAGATGTATTTCTTTATGCCGAGAGGCAATATCTTACTGCCATTCTCATTCACCAACATCAGTCAGATCGCCAAAGTTCAATGACGTGCTTGGACACGTCTAGCCTCTCATTAATAACTTTCCATATTTCGAAACTGTAATGAGATGTGCTGTCGTAATAGGTGCCATAACTCGTAACATCTAGAGACGGGTAACGCATCCATTCGAGAGTGAGAGTGGATAGAAAATTGATTTAGTCTTAGCACGCGACTGCGCTGAGGTCAACGAATTGGCTGATCACTTTCTCTGATGCCAACATGAACACTTGCAGTCGTGGTTGCTCTGTTTGTTCTGGTTGCTCTGTCTTATCTGTTACCTCATTAGTCCAGTAGTCAGGTCGGTATACTCCACTCTCTAGCTGGAAATAATTCGAGGAGTCTTGATTTCTTAGGCAGTTAATAATACATTAAATTTTTAAACTTGAAAACTGTGTGGAGGTTTTAAAAAATCCAAAATTGTGATTGGGTTCCTTGTATTTTTGATAATATATGAACTATAAAAAAAATATTAAAAAAGAAAATAAATGTCAGGAAAGCGCAGGGGACTACATTTGCAACAATTTATTACGCTACATCATATTGATACAATCTAGAACATTAAAAGTGGCAACACAATCAACATTAGTAAGTGTTACTGATATTTGTACAATTTACTTACTCATGTTTATTATGTTGTCACTCTTTAACTTATATGTAGATTGTATCAAAATGTTGTAGTATAATAAATTGTTGCAAAATGTAGTCCTCTTTTTAAGACATTTTTTTTTCAAAGTTAAAGCTATCTGACGCACAAGAAAACAAAACTCCTTGAATTTTATTCAGGTGAAATTGGTTTACCTGACTACTGGACTCTATTGGAGTATTTGAACGTGCTTATTTGATAACTAAGATAGGTACCTCTTGTTTGTGTTCAAGAGCTATTCATTCCCGTTTCGAGCATCTTCCTCGAGATCCGATGTTCAATTGTTTCCTGATAACCTTTGTGTTTTGATTACCTTTTCGATTGGTTAAAGAGTACTGTTGGTTCACTATGCTACCAATTCTTCAATTCACGTTATTTTGTTTAACTTTAACAGCTGTCATTTGCCATGGTCTAGTTACTGCTGATTTCCTTTTGAGAGGTCGTAATTTCAAAATAGTTGGAACCTTTACTATAATAAAGGTCGATGTTTCTGACTTTCGACATTCATCTCTAATAAATAATATTGATGAAAGTTTATGTTACGTGATTTTGCCGTTGGTTGTAAGTTGTAACTTACACTTTTTGAGTGTTTCGCAGGTTGTCTGGTTCGCAATTCGTCTGTCAGACAAACTGCTAATTTTTCTTCTCAATTCGTCTGCCTTTATGATCTTTGTTTTTTTTAATTCGCAATTTGTCTGGCAGACGAATTAATAATAAAAATTCGTAGTTCGTCTGGACTTATACCATTTTTAAATCCAGACGAGTTGCGAAAAAATGTTATCACTTTGTCTAGCTAGAAGACCAAGTAGATCGTATAGGTACACTGGCAGGCTGGAATAATTATTTTCATAAGTAAAATGCTTGTTTTTAAAAAAGACAAGACTTGTAAGTTTTGATAAACAGGGCACAGGTCTGCCGACGTACCTGATACCAAAATTTGTCTGCTAGAGGAACTGATATGAAAAATTAGCAGTTCGTCTGGCGGACAAACTGATATAAAAAATTAGCACAGACGAATTTCGAACCAGACAACCTGCGAAACACTCATTTTTTTAAATCATCTATTGAAAGTATTTTTCATACAGGAAGGTACTAAGTACTTAATAGTTACTTTAATGCAAAAAAATTATAAAATAGAAAACCAAATAGGTAAAAATAACAAATAATAATTTAACAGAAGCAAACTTTCCACAAATTTAAGAGTCGTTAGCTGCCTATTCTTTGAAAAATATTACAATTTAAAATAAAACGCTCACCATATCCAATGTCACGTTTATTATGCTTTAATACGCGAGTTGAACCCACAAAGCCTTCGATTACCAAGAGAGCGGTCGTGAATCAGCCAGTTCACTTTCACCCGCCGCCTTAGGCAAGTACGATTCGAAAACCGGTCAAATTGTACGTGCTTTGTGCGGATGTTATGGGTTTGCGTTTAAATGCGAGGATATCCTGGACTCGAATTTTTTGGTTTAACCGCCTCTGTGGTCTAGTCGTTCGCCCACCCGTGTAAAACACAGGGGTCCTGGGTTCGATTCCCAGGGGCATACAATTTGTACTCGGTTTGGTTGGTGGTAGGGCTTATTTCAAATCCGCCTGACTAGCTACAACCATCTTACCTAAGTATGACGCCATAACAACAAAATTGTTGTGTTCCGGCAGTTAGAGGTAAGATAGCCAGTTCCTCAGTGATGAGGATTCCAAGTGTAGTGCGCTTCGTGGGAAGTGGATTAGTGGGAAGGTGGAAACCTTCGGCCTTATTGTCACTTAACATCAGGTGAGGTGAAGGTCAAGCACGATCCCGTTGTGCATAAAAAAATCACTTCATTTGAAAAATAGAGCAGAGCATACAAAAGGAGTTTCATTATGTAGACGATAATATGAATAGAAGAGCTAACTATAATTGGCATCAAGTCCAAAAATATATTTGAAATAGCTGTAACTAATGTGTTAGGTTTGGACAGCCTTAAACGAAAGCTCTACATAACAAAAACTAGTGCAAAATAAACCAGGTGCGGTAATGAACAGTGATGATTTTAAATAAAAATACTGAGAATGTTTTGAAAGAAAATGTTTAACCAAAATTTGTAACAGTTAATCGACTTTTGTTAGAAATAATTAATCACAGTAAATCACTATTGTTTGTGCCTTTTCCTATAATGTTTTTCATTATCTTCTATTCGTAATAGCACAGTTTTGTAAAACTGTGGTAATAGTGATTTATTTCAACGGATAGTTCTCGCGGAAGTAAGTATATCTATAAAATAAATAATTTCGTATGCCATTAAAAAATCTTGACAAGTTTTTTAAGCGCTCATCAGATTTTGGATGATAAACACTTTAAGTGGAATGTAACCGGCAAAAACTCTCACTTTGATGTCCGCAAGATTTGTTACGTATGTGTTGCGCTTGCGACCGACTTTGGAACTGCTTGTTTCGGGTTTTATATAAGACGTTTACTTGTAACTTCCAATGGAATAAATATATTTTTCCTCGAAAGCCATTAGTATAATAAATCAAACTAATTTAATCGCTCATACAATGTTTAATTTTAAAGAAATGGGCCCACTAATTATATTTATTTTTAAACATACGGGACTTAGGACGGACTAAAGGTACTAAAGGTAAAAAAAATGACTTTTTTATATATAGTTACCTATTTCTATTTACATATACTTTATCTACACTCACAACGTAATGTTCCAAATATGAATTCAAAAAAGGTAATATAAATACGTACTTTATTTTCGTGAACAGGTAAAATAAAAAAAAGAAACTCATTACGATGCAGTCAGCTGCATCATAAAATAACTTTTTTTCTCATTACGATACAGGGCAAATCCAAGATGAAGGTAGTGCCGTGATATTAAAAAAAAACAACGATATTTTGCCACATACTTTCCATGATTAAAATGCACTCTATGGTGATCGATGACTTATTGCGATTAGTTTGCAAGAATGCACCCATGTCATTTTTTTTTCTAATGGAATGCGCGTCATTTTTAGAGCTTTACAAAAAAAGTTTTGAATTTTGATTTCAATTTTTACATTTTGTTATACTGAATTTCGTAGACGTGTTTTTTATTCTTGCTTAAAAATGTGAAAACAATTGACTGCAAAATTATTTTAGATGCAGCTAAGGAAATGATTTATTATAAGGTAGCTATGTACATAGCTAATATAACCAAAGTCTCTCTCTCTTTTCTAACGTTGATCTTTTATTTAGTAGGTTCAATCCCAAATGTATGAGTGTAGATAAAGTAGTGTATGAAACTGCACATAACTAGGTATTAAAACACTCGTGTGATACTATTAAAAACCTCGCCTACGGCTCGGTTTTTAAACACACACTCACGTTTTAATACCCCTCATTATGCATCAGTATCATAAACTACTATTATTATTTATGGTGTTTCACCCCCTTTCGGGGTTGCACTTTATCGAGGGATACACTTTATAAGGCAAATCTTATCATAGACTTACTACTTGTATAACTATTGAGATATTTTTACCGAGAGCCTTGTAGGAGTTCAATTTCTAATTTCTATGTAGACGAAGTGTTTAAAGGTTATATTCTTAAATGTTTTTCATTCAGACAGCCAGTCTCCGACATTTTTGATTGATCTATCTAGGTTATTTATTATTATACCGAAATATTGTAAGATTTGGAATTAGAATCCAAAAAAAAAACATTCCACACTTACAAAAGAGAAAATGTAGGGATCTGTTACTTATTTCATAAAATTCTATTTAAGCTTTCGTGCAATATTATTATCGTATTTTATATTAATAAGATTATTTTATTATTGTTTTAGGTAAGTCTTATAATAATGGAATGGAACATCTTTTGATCCTGGTAAGTACATTAATATCATTACTTTCTCAAATTCTGCAATAATAATGATTAAGTACTTAAATAGGTAGGTACTTCTCCAATACTGTTCCTAATTTTTCACAATCATTTTTAAAGTATATTAGGACTTAATTGTGATATCGTAAATATTTGCATATCTCTAAAACCTCTTGGAAAGTAAACAACGACCGGTTTAATTGTAAAGCAATTAGGGTTGTAAAGGTTTCCGGTGCATCGAAGCCGCGCACCGCGCCGGCGATAGGCGCGTGGCGGCTCGGTGGCACTCCCACTCGCCGGCACTCGCGGCTGTCGGGCCGCTCATTCACGCCAGTCCTCAGCCGACTGCCTCGGCGAACACACGCGCGTCTCGCGACGAATCCGATGTTAGTGCACGATTACGACATCGCACCGCAACGTAGACTTTTACCGTGACAGTGAATTTAAATATTTCGAATATGGGTTAAACGCCCCTGTAAGCGTGATGAGTCCGGGCGAGCGTGCCGCTTTCGGGCGCCGCGAACCCGCTCGCCCCCATTATGCCACCACTGCGCCGAGTTTCCCGCCGTCCTACTATCAACCCTACGGAATGCCTCACCCGAATGCTTGGCTCGGTGCACCACTTATATCGATGGCAGGTCGTGCCCCACAACCTGCAAGAAACACACCGGTGTCGAAACTTGCCATGCAAGCTCAAGGTGTACCACTAATTATACAAAATCGTCATGATCGGCGAAAGTATAACATGGCATCGGAGCCACGCAACCAGCGTCCGCACACAAATGGTCACAACGAACACACCACAAAAGATAGGTTTGAACAGTCTACCGAGGGGAACAGGCCTCGTAACCAACAGCAACAGCCGCGTTCCACGCGAGGCGGACGTAACAACAACACGGATGCGGTTAGTGTAGCAAGTGATGAGAGTTCCGGCTCGACTAATTCTGAAACCATGTTGCCCAGGATTATAAAACCGCGAAAGCGACGTAAAAAGGATAGAAAACCTAACAATATATCACACGATTTAACAGCGGCTGCTTTGGATCTTGGTGAAGTCGACCATTGTGCGGTTTCTACGACATCTCATAATGTTTACGATGAATCTTATGGTCGTGAAATACCATTGCCTTATCACTTGGATGTAAAAGTTTTGGAATATCCTGATCCTGTACCAGAAACATACCGAGTAACAGCATTAGGCGAAGCGTTAGAGGCTACACGTTTTGGGATTGCTGAAGCAGTTTCTCCTACTGAGTCTGCGGTTAGTTCTTGTCAATGTCGTTATTGTGATCCAGTAGGACAGATCTGGGACGCTGATTCTATTGCTGATCTTCTGGATGAAAACTCAAGCGGTGATTTTGCACCTACCAAACTGGAAGATTCGATGAAAGTGGTTGGGCCGTTAGGAAGACGAGGCGGCGACACAACTCTACGCCGTAGCTGGAGTGATCCTTCATCACGCGTCCCAGAACGTCGCGAAATGAACAACGGTGACGCATACTCTGCCCCTAACTTATATTCATTGTTCCCACCAGCAAGAAGAACTAGCTCCCCGGAGCCACGATCTCCGCTGGCCTTGGAAATATCCTCTGAAATTGTCACGTCAATGAACGGACATCGTGACCTGGAAATCAAATTATTTTCGACCTCGCCTTCGGCTACGAACACCGATCGCCGCTCTTTCTTTGCGGATAAAAGTGAAAGTGCCGGGAACAGATGTCAAAACTCAAATTATGAATATAAAGTGAACAGTGCAGTGAATAGTGTAATAGCTGAAATAGCTGTTACAACAAACGACAAGCGAAGTGATGAAGTGTCCGAACCAGGATGTTCACCAGCGCTCGTAGCCAACCAGCCTTCACGCAACATTTGTGATTTAGCCTTAGTTTCTGTTTGAGATCTTCGCGATCGAATCGTTTAAATTATAAGTGGAAGCATTGAGTAAATCATTTATGTAAAGGGTCCGCGCTCGCCATTTGAGCTGGACTCAAATTTGTCTCAGCGAGGCATTCATGGAGCGCTGCCCAGTAGCCCACTAAAATCATTAATAAAAAAAGATCTCCGAATCGGTTTCCTGTAGATTCTATAAAATTTAATTTATTGATAACAATAGCTTAGAAAACTGATGGGGACCTTTATCTGGAAACGAAGTAATTCACTGTTTATCAATCTGTAAAGAATGCGAATGCGACAATTTCAAAATGAAAACGTCCAAGCTTAAAACGACTTTTTAAGTTTGTGAAACTTGAGAGATTGCTTTTTCTAAAACTGGCACAACCATACTGCATCTTGTATAGATGCGTCGTAGAAGCCCCGCGTGGGCAATTAGCGTTTCACACTACTGACACGGTTCTCGCGGCTGCGGTGAAGCGCTCACTACAATATTGCGGTTTCCCGCGGTTTTCACCGCGCTCCGTTCCGGGTGGCGCCTCCTGCGCTCGCGCAACTTTTTGCACCGCTAATAACTTTGACAGAAATGCTTTACGCTCTTAAATTTTTTAAAGTTAACATTCCTTCGTCAGTACTAGTTTATCAATTTCATTTTCCAAGTTTATAAAATCTTTAGGAGCGTGAAGCTTAATTAAATATCGGGCAAAGTTTATTTTCAGATTCAAAGTTATACGTGGTGTTTAGACGATACCATTTTTAATGTTTCATGCAAAGACTGTTATTCTCATTGATATTTCCACATCGTATAAGTAACTCATATAATTTCAAAGATCATATTGACAATTCAATACCACCAATCACATTTATCATTCATCCCTATCCATCATATCATTTCATAAACAAGATCTGTATCAAAAATGCCTTTAAAACTTTAATGTCTGATATTGATAAGTACCTAATCGTTAAGTTATATGAAACAAAGTTTCAAAAAAGCATTATTATAATTAATTTAAAATTTTATATCATTCATTAATCGTGTGTAACACTCATACATGCTGTTACGTCAGTCACTTCAACGTTTACCGTATATGCCAAATCCACGTGGCTTTGTTTTCAAAGTCCATAAAATTATAAACATAACAATAATTGTCGCATCCCATTATTTGATTTACAATTTGCGCTTATCTTGATATCGTTAACTTTATTGATAAACAGGGAATTCTGCTCTAGTACCTTCAGTCTTATTTTATGCTTTGTCCAAGGGTCCAACAGCTTAAGTGATACCAGATAAAGTTCCACTATGTAGATAATGTGAATATAACTAAGTTATTCATAGGCTGTTCCCAGTTGAGCAGTCTCTATCGTTGGGTTTTACACTCTACGGGCTGTTTCGTTATTTTCCTTTTTTATTTTTGTGTTGTTTGCTTATATTGCTCGGCGCGTGCGTGGGTAGACATGATAAATTGTTTCTTGCTTCATTTTTTTCTCTACGACAGGCTCAGCGTAGACGTAGAATTATTACTCGCTCCAATCTACTTTAAATTCAGAGTTTAATGCATAATTATGGGACCCTGTCAATCTCCTTGTTGACTGATGTCTTCTTTTATAAGGTTTGATTGATAATAATTATTCGAAGTTGAACCTTCTTCGTTTAATGTATACTTTTAGTAAAGAGTACAGTATTTAGCTTTATTGTCGTTAATGTTATGTAGATGTGAAGCAATGTATTGTTTTTCTATTGGGTGTCTCTTGAATTATTATTCTCGACGGCGCTGAGTCTGTTGTCATGTTGGGATTTGTAAGGGCGTGGTGCCAGACGTTGTTGTAAAACTCAACGATACACCTCACTATAATGTAAACAAAGTAGGCTATGTCTAACATACTGAGTGAATGCATTTTTTATACATAAAAATGTAGGTTTAATATTTGTTTGTGTATGTTGTGAGGCGTGAGTTACACGCTCGCACACTATTTTTGTACAATAAATACCATGTCCTGATAAAAATCATTGTTGTTTTATTTAAATAAGCATAATTAAGATGCCAGTTGGAATTCAGTAATAAATTGCAATACAAAGTTTTGATAATGATTCGAGGTATGAATAAGAATTAGTTTTAGGGAGTTGAATTTCAATAAGACCTTATTTTGCAGTGTGAATTGCCATCGTTAAATGTCGGGTATCGAGTCTAATTTTTGTGACGTTAAAACTGAAAATTCTGAAGCATATTTTGTAAACAGTGAACCGTTTACGTAACCGGCAAATGTGACTTTCTATTGTAACCGAACAGCTGTTGGTTAGTTACGCATGTACCATTGTACTCTTGTTTACAACGTTGTGTAGCAAGTTACGGATGGAGAGCGGTCAAAAAAAGTTAAAAAAAATCAATCCTTTGCGAAAGCAACGCTCTTAGCAACGGAGTTACATAATAAGCGATTTGAGTTGTTTTTTTACTACCTCTCCGCCAAGCAATCGCGTTTACATTCAGTATTTCTTTGAGAGTGATTATGTAACGTCATAATATTTAAACTCGAAGCTAATGTAGTTTCTTCATTTCTAGTGCTATTTTGGGAGGAAATAACAGCTTGGAGAATTTCTGCCTCGGTTTAATCAGTTTTATGGACGCATATATAATCGAGTAAACAATATGTGTTAACATCGCCGCCGGTTCCCCATAAATTAAACCGTGTTTACACTGCTCTTTATGAACCCGGTCGCGGGTTGGTGCTTTAGAACCTGCAAGGACACTCCGCCTTGCTTAATGTCACGAGGAATGTTTGCTATTTTTATGGACATGCGTGAAACTACGCTCCATCTATTTCAATGCGGCTTTTATGAGCATGAAATGTTTAATTTGGCGTTACCTTTGAATAAGAATAGTTGGCGAGGGCATAAAATCAAAGGTTTATACTTGTTTTTGGAGCATTCCATAATTCAATATTCGGATAGGATAGAACCATCTGCCAGGTCATCAATAATGGTTTCCCCTTGTTCTAACATTAACAAAATTAAATAAGTAAGTATAGTTTTACAAGCATTTTTATTCAAAATCTTTTCAGTTTCCTTTTATTTAAATTTAATCTCAAACGCATTATGAACTTTTGATCTGAATAAATTGTAATAGCGACTTAACAATCCTGATATAATTTGTGCCACAATCCATTTTTAACCGACTTCCAAAAAAGGAGGTGGTTCTATGTTCGTCTGTATTTTTTTTTGTGTATGTCCACCGATTACTCGAAGACGTGTGGTGCTTTTAGAATAAAAAAAAAGGAAATTGTACTCCAGCCCCACCCGACTGCAATAGACGTATTTTTATTATTACGAATATTATTTCTTGCTTTTTAGAGGTAGGTTTTTTGAAGTCGGTTTTTTGTTTTTTTTAAACAATTTTATAATCTCATTAGCTTTGTTTTTTTCTTTTAAGATATCTAAACGACATGAGTTGTAGTTTTTACTATAAACGAAAATAAACCTTTATTGCTTATTTGATCGACCTTTATTGCTTATTTGATAATATAATTAAGATCTTATCAAACGGAAACATCGCTCATGGCATAACATGGCGCGGCATGTAACGAAGTCCCAATATGTCGCAGGTCTTAAATACTTAACGAACTGTTGAGTAGTCTTGTTTCGTTTGCTTACCTGTTAATTTATTTACAAATGTTTTCTTAGCTACGCCCGTAGCACATGGCAGAGTGACCTTGCGCACACTCGTCCATAGAAATCGCATTATGTTCCGTCCGACTCGCCGGAGAGTAAACAAGTTAACAATGCGCTATCACACGTAATGGAATAAAGACTCAATTTTAGAATAGAGCCTTTGAAGGGTTTTGGCATACCTACTGTCCACCATATTGTTTTTTTTTTCTTCAAAATAGCGGTCATGCATGAAAACTGAAAATCGTTAGCTATTACCAATACGAACAATTTTTAAATGACATAGTTTCCTAAAACGTCACGTTTCCCATTTATAAGCTATTAAAGTCTACCTATCTATAAAAACTATTTCCCTACCTACCGCTTGTTAACATTTACACTTTGTCTAGACCTATTGGAGGAAAAAAATCTTCACAGATAACCAGTTATCTGGCCATGGTTATCTCAGAGGAACAAGGGTGTAAAACAATATTTTAGAGCCCGTGCATACTTTTTATTTTAGCTTTTTATCTACCCAGTGTTTTCGCCACCAGTGCGACTGGTAATAGGTATCAATTTACACAGGTTTCATGCGTGGCCGCTATTTTGAAGAAAAAAAATGCCGGACAATAGGTATGCCAAGCTTCATACTATATTCAAGCCCCTTTTGTAATGGCGACATACATAAGTAAGTTTTATATTCAAAGCTCGTAATCGTAACTAACCAATAAAATTAAAAAAAAATGTAAAGAAATTGAGTTATGATAATGGAATAATATGAATGAAGAAATCGTATTAGAAGTTATCTTCTCATAAAATAGTTTAATGTCTGCCAGTTTATTCAGTAAAGGAGTTTACGATGTACCAACCAATCTCTTATCCTTTGTTCTGAGAGGCTATAAACTTATCGGCCAGTTTGGAATTCTATTTAGAAGTAACGTATAATGTAAGGCATTGCTTTTAGTTGCCAGTGGTTTTTCTCTAGATAGTAAAATACTTTATTTAAATAAATCGTTTAAACAGCATAGACTATAAAGAATATAGTTTTTAAACGCCTCTCCTAGACATAAATTTATTAAAAATCCTTTTAGAACTCTAGATTTTTTATCTTTATCGTTTAAATTATGGAATAGAGTTGCAGAATATGTAATATAATCTGGTGGCTAATTGTCTAATTTCAAAATCTATCGCAATCGCTTTCGTTCGACAGATGGATCTGACACATTGCTGCATTTCTTTGGTAGGTTTTTATTTGTCCACCACAAGAGAAGCTTCAAAGTGTTACATCCTGAAAGCGATTGCGATAGATTTTGGAATTAGACAATAGAAAGGCTGTTCAAATTGTAGCGGATCTCATAGGTATCATATTCGTGTTTGAACGAGGCAGTATTTCACACGATCCGTTATATATTACCTTTCGTGGAAGCCAGTAGTATTTCTAAAAGCAGCTAGGGTTAGTTTTCTTTGGAAACGTCTGGAGGTGGGGTAGAAAGCCGGCAGGTTTCCGTTCGGTAGTTTCACCATGCTTTCACTAGAGATCGCTCCCGCCAGAGATGGTGTGACGTCGTTGATTAATGTTGTGCAAGAAGCACATTGACTCCTAAAACTATATCTTTATCTAGGTAGGAGTCCTTTTCTACAACACTAGCTTTTAGATGGGGCAAAATGACTTCAACAGTAAGTAGGTACCGAAAATGAAAAATAAAATTATTTTAGTCCTTTAACTTTACAATTAAAACACAAAACAGTGATTGATACCTTCTTTTATTTTTTATTTTATTTTATTTATTGAACATTGTTACCACAGCATTTACAGAGCATTAACGCAGGTATAATTATACAATACATAAGCCAATTACGGAAACAACACTTTGTAAACAAAATATATAAATGGTTACAAAAAAAAAGAAAATGATTTTAAACAAATATTAAGTTTAACGGATTTGAAAAAGAAATTTAATAATAATGAAATAATTTATTATATTGTCTCATGATAGGTGTGTGTGAATGTGTGCGTGTGTGTGTGTGTGTAGGTTTGTGTGTGTTTGTGCATGCGTGTTTGCCTCCTTCGTAAAAATAAAAATAAATTAGGTGCAAATTAGGTAATTTAGCAATAATTAGGTGCTTAGGTATTAGATGGAACCGCTCATCCTAAGCATCAAAAAAGTTAGCAATCACAGATAAAGTCAAGGTATAAATAAAGATACAATACCAAAGAAACAATACGAAATGAGGCACTTTGAATAATTAAGAAGTTTGAATGTACCGAAATTAGGTAGTTCCTGTCATTTTATTATTAACAAGACTAAAAACATACGCCTTATTCGAAACAAGAATACAAACGCATTTGTCACGTTGAGAGGTATATTTTCGTTTCACAGGAGACAAATGGCGGTCACTTAAATATTCTAATTTAAAACAGTTTATCCTCTGCATGCAGCAGTTGGGTCGTTGCACGGGAGATGAGCATGCATAACATTCTGTAGGTTACACGAAGAAAAAACCTGGACGTGTTATTTGCCAGTGTTGTATCGCATGTTTTGAAGCGATTAATGCTTGACGTCTCGCTGATTTATGTTCGAACCGAATTTTTGCAACAAACAACGGGCTCGTCAAAATAAGGTCGGATTATGAAAGTTTTACTTAGCCCCTTTGTATTTAATGCACGACCAACACGCTCTGATATAAGGGTCATTTTATTTTAATCGTCGTCGTCGAAGTGCTGCCGACCAATGCTCGTGCGCTTGGTAACCTCCATGATGCGCAAATGCTTTGTACCGCATTATTATTGCACCTCTCAAGCGATTATTAACGAATTGTTAAGTCATCTAATGAAGTATTGAATGCTGGACGTTATAAGAACTCAACGCATACATTCTGGTTTACTTCTAACAACAAATCATCAATTCATAATCCTTTGTGTGAGCATTAAAATGATCTCTATAATAATATAATGTTATCTTTATTGCCGAATGGAATAAGTTTCCTATTATTGTAATTGCTGTTGTTTGTTTTTCTTGATTGCTCGCAATTACCACATCATTGTTTATATCGTACATTATAATAACCCACGGAGTACCTACAGCTTTAAGCTTTTTTATAGGTATTTGCTTTTTGAATAATGACTATTTTCTTATAGATCCTTCTTTTTAAGTATACAAATTTTCCTCATTTAGAAGACCTTAAATCAAGTGTGCCCATTTTGGTAACTTATGATTAGTTGCAGACTTTCGCTTTAACTTTTTTATGTATTGTGATTTGATGTGGTTAATCATAAAAATAGCACCAATACCGATATAAACTGTGAAGTATATCATTATGAGTGAAATACGAAAATTATAGTTAATATGGTATCTCACAAAGTTTTGTCAGAAGCTTTTGGCTGAAGCTTGGAGCTATAGTTGTAAGGTGGCCCTGATGATAATTACTACTATATCAACTATAGGTACCTATCGAATACTCAAAATTCATATCGTTCTTTCTTGGTACTACTGTATATAACGTTCTGTATGTGCGTGCCCATCGAGATACAAGAGATCTATGTATTAGAGATTTGTTGTCTGTCTTCTATATCAGTTAAAAATCTTTATAAACGATTCCCTCTTCTAAATCATTAATCACACTGTTTGTTAGGGTAAATGAAACGTTACATTGCCGCTGTTAAAACATGAGTTTATTGCTTAAAATACTTGTTTGGCTATTTATCATTATTAACTTCTTCTCGGAATAAATTTTACGAGTAAGTACATTTTTATTGTGGATTTGTTTGGTCTCATCTTTAGGTGCCTCTAATTAGATTTCATAAATATTGAAAGAAAGTATATCAAAGTTCACTAAATGTTCTCGTTTATGTCTCTATCTTAATACAGTTGTATAAGGCAGTAAGCTAGGCGATTTTATAATTTTCACCGAGATATTTTCCATAGACGGGAGCCGATAAAGCCAGTTGCGAGAGAAAGCCGAGCTGCGTTTTCCTAAGTTTTTACGCTTCACTACTAAACGCCTAAGTCAGAAACGTTAGCGTTTTTGACTTCGGTGTTTAGTAGGGTAACTAACTACTATTCAACCTGTTCTGTTCACTACATCAGGCAAATAATGATTACATATTTCTGTCAGCGGGTCTGTTTTCACCAACCACTTGGTCGAGCTATTGATGTGGAAGAGAGAGAGAGAAGATAGAAGTGCAATGCACGGAGTAGATTTTGATTCCAAATCTTAAGCACTATAGTTTCAGCGACTGTCATCGTAAAAAGCTGTTGCATAAACTAATCCCAATACCAATTTAACGGTGGTGCAGCTTTTCATCAACGCCCGAGCGGTCTCCGGCGACTGGACGACAATAGAAAATCTATTGTGTCTCGTTTGCCGGGTGTTGACAACGGCACTTAATTAGATACCGTGCTTAAAAATAGGAAACTGCATTTGTGTATTAATCATTAATCACCACAGCAAAGTTTAATAATAGTTTGGTATGTTCCTGTTTCTTGTACAGTCAGCAAATAATATTTACTTACATAGTAACTACTTCTACTTAAGTAATTTTTATTAAAAGTAAATAAAGCTATCTCTCCAAAAGAGTTAATAGTCAAAAATAGTGGACTATTTTTATTTTTTGATTGAATCAGGCGTCACTTGGCGGAAGTCCCAAACCATTTTGAAAAAAGAAACCGATTCGGTGTTGGTTTACGCACGATCTAACTCCTCAGGATGCTCCGGGTTGGGGCGAAACACGTGTAGAGTAGCCTAATTGGTGAAGGTGCAAGGTGTGTTGCTGTCTTGCTAAATGCAGATTTTGTGCACTTATATTTTGTGGTGTGTATGTGCATATTTTTGCGGGCGGGCGGGCGGTGCATCTTGCATATTTTGTTTGCGGAAGTAAGCTACATATATTTATTTTATCAAAGTGACTATTTTTAGAATATTTTATTGAACGATAGCTGGAAAAAAGTTATCAGTTATCTGAACGTTGCCCTTTTTTCCAGCTATCGTTCTTGTTTGCTATGTTAATATCAATATTTTTATAACAATGTATGTGTACTTACTTACTCGTAATACTAAGATAAAATTACTTTAATGACTTTTTTCGCCAGATTTCGTCTAATTTTAGGTAGGTACTCGTAATTCGTTGCTGACTATACTTGCTGACTATACTTGCGTTGCGTCCGACTCAAAACTAATTAACTAGCAAATTTTTTCAGTACTGTTAACAGGTGGATAACTTACCACAAATTGTCAAATTTCCTCTTCCTCAAGCCAAAATCTTAAACTAAAAATATTATTAGCAATATTATAAGCATTTTCAGAATAACCAAATTCAGACAAAGACAAAGACAACAAAGTATAGCAAATCTACTATTTTATTATCTGAAGAGTATCTATTTACTTGACCCAAGCTTTAGATCGGTTCTTTAATGCCTCTGCATTGTCCAGCCACCTGTAATTTTATCAGTATACCCAACTTTGAGAACCAATGAGTTTATAATTTACGCCTCTCTGTCACCATACTCGTAGTCTCGTAGTTGCCCGCAGCCGCAGTAAGGTCGTCGATACAGAGCGGTGAGAAAGTTGCTTAGCTGCTCTCTCGTCGCATTGATTCTGTATACCTCTAGACCAGGGTTCGAAAATATCCGATATTTATAATAAATATCAAAATATCGGATATTTATGATATATATCCGATATATATCAAAAATGTGATATATATCCATTTTGTATGACAGCCACATTATTATTTTATTGTATTATTGATGTGTTTTATAAACATAATCAATTATTAAAAAAAAACTAGAATATTTTTATTGTTTTATTTAGGTAAGTACCTACCTATTTTTATTTGACATATTAGTTAAAAATCAAGAAAAAAAAACATTAGTATCACCAATTATGAATGGTGGAAAATGTGGAGATAATGAAATTATTAGAATAGAATAGAATAGAATATATTTATATATATTGGATTCATATTTATTTTTAGTTTTTATATTTTTGATTAATTTTTTATTTACTATTATATTTATTACTCACCTCACCAACAATAGGATAGTGATAGCACACGCATCACACATCAATATTATCACAATATTTTTTGGTATTTTTTTTATACGCGCCAAATTCAAGTTACAATAACTATAAATAACAAAACAATAGCATGTTTCAACTTTAAATCAACGCCATATAAGTAGCAATACAATAGCAAAAATCTACATAATATTGGCATTTTTTAAACTATTTTTATATTGATATATATCACAAAAATTCGTTTGATATATATCGGATATATATCGGATATATATCATGATATATATCCTCGAACCCTGCTCTAGACGCAGACCCATCTTAGCAACCAAGTTCCTACTTAATAGCTTTAAGAGGGTTACTGCGCTACACTAGAGCCGCCAATGGAAAAAAAATCGTAGTGCTTAAATAAAGACGAAATTGTGAATTGTGTTCTTCTAGTGTACTGTACTACAAAGAAGCTTTGTTGTACTTTTTATCGTTTAAACAATATTTTATAACTTAACTGCCTATAATTGATAAGACACTAAAAATATATGTCTCATGTACTAGTTATAATTATTGTTTGTATCAGTGTACTTATGGTTTGTTGTCCTAATATATAAAAAAAACCTGTCTTTTAGTTGTCGTTTAGTTTATTGCTACTCCATTAAACTAAACGACTGACTAGAAAATATAGTTTAAGCGATAAAAAGTACCACAAATCTTATTCGGAGTACACTAGAAGAACACAATTCACAATTTCGTCTTTATTTAAGCACTATGATTTTTTTTCCATTGGTGGCGCTAGTGTAGCGCAAAAACCTTCTTAAGTGAAACATCAGAATCGACTTCTAGAACATTAGTAAAGTTAGTTAGGTACTTTAACGCATTAATATCAAACTCTTAAGAGCGGAGGTTATCAACATTAACGTGACTAATTGTTTATTTTTTCCATTGTTATTTCCGCATTGATATTTTTTGACTTTTTGTGATAAGCTTGACTTTAATACTTGTTTTGTTTACTTTGTCTGTCTTCTTGTCACCGTTAACATTTAAATATTTTTTTTTAAATATGCGTAAGCACTCAAATTTTACCGTCGCGAAGAAGGTTAATATGGATGCGGAGACTGGAAAATAACCAAATTTTATGTAAAACACTTCAAAAAAACCTTATTTCCAAATTTTTGTTTTTGCTATCACAAGCAAAATAATTTGTGTGTATGTGATGGTTATGAGTGTTCCTGTATAAATCTAATGAACTCCACGTTATGTAGTATAGTTATCTTTTCATTACTGAGTAAAATGACACATGATTTTTTAGATAAGCAAATCATTCTTCTCTGATAGCTTTTATGTTTTTGGAGCGTATGAGTAATGAGAGGTCGATGAAAGAGATAAACCCAGAAAGTATGTGACTGATTTACTGAGATGAAAACTAGAAGATAGTGTTGACTACACTGAGTCACCTATATCTGGTGGAAAAATCTTTCACTTGAAAATATGTGTTGAACAATGTTACCATTACATTACATACATTACATTAAAATAAGTTCAATTATTTAACCTCTTAAAACTTTTACATAATTTCACCTAAATTCTAACTGCTAAGTGGAATTTCTATTAGATGACTTAAGATTAACCCCAAAAAAGTTAAAAGGCATTGTTTCACGTGTTCACAGCAACTATCGTATCCAATATTGGTTACAGAAAGATCTCTCGACTGTTTTGTCTCAATTTACACAGCCACAGGAATGATAAAAAAAAATAACGTGTCTGAACAAATGTTCCGTTTTTATATACGTTACTGAATCACTTCTCGGATTTTATCCAATCTACTAGGCCGATCGCGGTGGCCAAATTGGAGGAACAGGGATCAATGTAGAAATAAACGCGGCGGGAGCGCGTGACCGCGTTCTTATTGGACACGTGAAGGATCTCTGGCGCACGTGGACAATTATTATTTTCTTCTTAGCTATTTATAATGCTGAGAGTTTTATAGGATTCATAAGGAACTTCTTTGGAGGAGCTTTTTTTACTTAGCGTGAGATTTGACTATGCTAATTTTAGTTGGATTAAGTCTAAGTAATTAAAAATGGTGGCGGGCGACGCAGTTCTGACATGTGGGCAAATTAAAAACTTATGTTTAGCTACTATATTTTACGTAATGATAAAAATCGTATTGCTGTAGTAACACTAGACGTAGCATAGGCTCAAGCAAGCATGTTAGCCATAAACAAACTAGATTAGTTGCGGGAAAGGCCGATGAAGCGTGTAAAGGGCGGATCATTTTCCCCCGTAACACGATATCGCATGTGTTACGTAACAGTTCAATGTTAGATAACGGAGAATCAGACCCTAAACCGAACGAAATTCTATTCGATTTTGGACGCATCAATCTCGCAGTTACGACACGCACGATGGATCACATCACAACCACAATGTTTGATAACATGCGTAATGAAAGGTTTTCGTAGTACCAATAGAGTGTGTACACAATTTTATCGCTATCTGTCGATGGCTAAAGAATATTAAAATGGTTAAGGCCAAACCGTTTGAACGTATACCCAATAATAACGGAACAGATTGCGTCCAAATGATAATTTAAAACTTGTCAGGTACCTTATTTTTAACCGACTTCAAAAAAAGGAGGAGGTTATCAGTTCGGCTGTTTTTTTTTTTTTTTTAATGTTTCAAATGTTCTTTGTCGTCCTATTTAGTTTGTACAAACACTAGTTACAGTAGAGGGAAATCCTAGCTTTGCCATGCGACTGCAAATCGTTGTACCTAATTAAGACATAATAACTATAACTATGCAGGAACATTTATGTAATGTTTGACGTGCTCTGTCTAGTGTATATTGTCCTGAGTTTAATACAATGCTTCTTATGCACATCATCGAATTCAAGACAAAGAGGAGCCCTATCTACTCATGCGGAATTAGTGGTGATAAACTCAGCGAAGGCCGAATCCAGTTCGAATGTGGTCCGGTAGTCACCGGGCCCGTCGTCGGCGACGGCCTCGCGCTAAAACTAGATTTATTGTTCGCGATGTCTGTATTAGCAAATTGTTACATGTACTGTACATACGTGAGATGAGATTGGATCTCTGTTACACAAATGACTCGTACTTACCAATGACTGTAATATGATCGGCAATTTGAAGCTTCATGTTGTACTGTTGGTAGTTAATTTGCTTGTTTCTGGAGCTGAAAATCTGATAGATAAATAGTTTTACTGTGTTACTAATGACTGAAAATACTAAAATACTGTGATCTTGAACTGTTAAAAAAAATATTTGGGCATAGCTTGTATGAATCTTTAGACATTTTACAATCATCGACAAGCTATAACACTTATAAACGGAAGCTATAAATTTCAGCTTCAACACAGTTTATAAATTCGTTATGTAAAGTAAATGTTGCAGAAATGAGGCCCCCTACAGTGACAAACTTGACTTAGATATAACTTTGTTCTACTTTTGGTCAGTGCTACATGTTAGGATTTTATGATGTACTATGTCATTTCATCGAACTATATACGAATTCTATATCAGATTTGAATCGTTACTTTGCCAACTGGCCTACCTACTGAATTTTTTTACGTTTTTCTCAATTTGTAGTTAATAGTGCTTGTTTCCCGAAAATTTGAATTCTCTCTCTCTCTTAAAATGTTTTCTATTCTTCATCAACGATATACTCGTATAATTCTAGGTATAAAACATTATTTGGGTAACTAATTTTATTTATGTTTCCTATGTAAAGTTTAGCGACTGCGTATCATTCATTGAACACTCGTGTAGGCAAACTGTGGTGCGTGACTTGCCTCCGTTCCGTGCGTAGGGTATTCTGGAGATATCGCCGCTGTCTCGCCGCGAGCCCTGTCATGTAAGGAAGCTTGCATACAATCAATCAAAGTAGTTCCTCTACACAACACCCCTCAACTAAATTACAACCCCTCCTAAACTTTTATAAAGTTTACTATCATAAAATGTTCCCTTCTCTGCAATGTTTTGGTTTCGATCTTCATAGATTTATTTGAGCAACTTGCCCCGACTTTGTTGTAGTACGCTAAACTAATATAATATGATTTACCAAATATTGATAAAGAAAATTGAAATAAGTGATAAAGAAAGTCTATAACACTAATAAAATTAAGTACCTACTACTAATTAACGTTACAGTAGTGTATCCTGCTTAAATCAATTTAACTTCATAAATTATCTTTTTAAGCGGCACTTGACAACATACCGACTTATAACTACTAATTAAATGAAGTATACCTAAGTGAGCCGACCTGAGCACTCGTCCGTAAATCAAATCGAGTTGGACATTATCACCACTTTAAATCTGTCCACCAAACCTTCCGACGGATTGTTGAATAAAAAAAGCCTTTCGTGTTTCGTGTCGTCAGATTGACTCCGTAATAAGTCCATCCCAATTCGACAGGTAATCCTTTGAATTCATTGTTGCGGCCGCTAAAGGGACATGTTTTTTTTCACTCCTCAACTATATTCAAGCCATGACATCGATTAAAATTCCTCGTCGCGATCGTCCATTTTCGTCGACTGAATATATTTCTTCTTATGCGTATGAAGTATGCATATGTATTTTTTATTTTTTGTAAGGCTACTTGCATATGATTAAAATACGTACGGTTCTAGTGTCGCAACTTCCCGTAAACCTCCAACGCAACGCGTGACCACCGGACGCGTGTAATGAACGCTTTGGGTTAATAACCGTCAGCGTTATTTCTAACACAATAAAGTTAATATTAAGGTACGGTGTCCTCTTTACGCATCCGTTGCCGTATCCTTGATTGAGTAGCTCGAAGGAGTTTGGTGCTGAGGTTATCAATAGGTAGTATCTAAGCTGGGGGCGGCTAGGAGGTGTGGTGAGGTGAGAGGCGTTACAGACGTTACAGCTCGCCGCCCGCCAGAATGTGTGGCTCGCCCGGCAGCACCGATTGCGATCCCCTGCATTTTCCGCAATAACTCGCACTTCTTTCAATCGCCCGTACGTGTCCCAAGCGCGTGCCCTCAAACACTGCTATCAACGTGTCGTTAACCACAATTCCGATATTACCCTGTATTCAGCGCATGTCACAATAATTTTATAGTGACTAAGGTTGAGGTCACATTCGACTTCTCTATAACTATCCTCTACACACCGCACCAAACACCTTTCATAGGCACAATCTAATCATCCATCCGTAGATCGTATAAAAGTAATAGCATTGCATTATCGCTAGCAGGATTTCTCAAGTTGACCGCAAGGGCCAATTTTAAAAGGTAACGTTTCCGAGCCACCCACCACCGGAGTCGCTTGATTGATTGCTAATGACTATTGTTAGGCTGTTACACAAACCCCCGGGCCGGCCGTCCGGGCTGACACCGAACATGACGGCTAACATTACTTCCATATTTTAGCGTATCGTAGATAAACCGAACCGTCTATTTGCGTACAATAAACGGATGTATGCAGCCGCTGGGATACTATGTATCAATGATACCGGTCACACACGCCGCTATGGTTATAACGAAACCTGTAATAATCATTCCCATGTACACCGACTGAGCAATTTTGATTTGACATCAGCTATTGATCGTTACACGTTTTCAGTCCGGCTCTATTATCTGGCGCAAAAGATAATTACAAAGGATGGCTATCGTTGCTGTGCGATAAATTATACACAGACGCAATTAATGTGTGAAAATAATGTCACTCATAGGCTCTGTAGAACTACAGGTGTTGTAAATGTTTCTTTTTAACGTCATAAAGTAGAGAAGCCTAGAGAAAAGCAATTGTTATTTCTGAAGTTATTGCTAATGAAATCTCCCATTAGTTGTTGTTATTGTTGAGCCTGAAGCGTTTCATTCGATTCGATGCTACTTATTGACTTCAGATAATATCTTCTCGTGTGTTGTGTGAAATATTTTACATGTCTTACGGTCGGCATCTGTAATATTCACATTACTGAAAGATTGAAATATGATTGAATTACCAACAGTGGGCGACATTGCGTGCGGCGTATCTTATAGCCTGATTCGCCTGCAGTTCGTGACGTACGATAATCGATCCACGAGCATCGCAACTCGCTTGCCTGGTGAGTAGCGACCCGGCAGGCCTCGATCTGAATCAGCACGCGGCCGATTCGACGAACACTGCAATCTGGCCAAGTGGCCAAGTTAAAAACGCACAACATTGCCGATGCAGCCGACCGTCCGGCCGCCGGCCGTCGATTACGATCATAGCGCTGCATCGCCGCGTTCCCATTATGGCCTTTTACATGGCGATTGTATCGATTGTGACGTCGATTATCGAAACCGAGTCGAGGTCAGATCTAACAAAAAGCATTTTTGAATTCATTCATGTGTTAAAAGGGAATTTGGTTTTTTGTTGATTGTGAACGTCGATAGAGACGATAAACAGTCAACGGGATATCATTTGAATGCTACATTCGTTGTTCGATTATCTGAAGGTGATCACTAAAATATCACGGTGGGTAAACAAAGGCGGTAGGGTCAGGACGCGGGCCGGGGGCGTCGTACCACTTGATTTATGGGCTCGATACCGGAGCTCTTCCGCGGTGCCTGCTGACGGTTACCGCATGGATCTCAGGGATCCTTTTGAACTGCCGCGATACTAACATCTTTATACCTACCTTAGCTATTATCTTTATTTTAAAGCCTTTGAAGAAAACAGAAGACAGAAATCGATTGTACTTCCTTATTACTTGGCTTCTGTAATTGGAATTGTAATGACAAGAAATTATAAATGATGAAATTAGAACACCAATAAATGATACCAATGCTAAGGTACGTACGTGTACTTTAACCACTACAGGGCGTTGTGGTTTCCTCTAGATCTGTAACATAAGTAGCCCAGGGACTGAATTAATTACCAGCGGCTCTCGGTGGAAGTGTACAACGGTTTCTCGTGTAAAACGAGACGAGAACGAGACGCGCGATGAGAAAAAGGTTAAATGCGCATAAAATAACGCAGATGGTGTCACTGCGTCACAGTGAAATTCTCGCTTCGAAAGTGGATGGCGACGGAAAAATTCAGTCCGAGCACCTACTTTGCATAAATTAACATCAAATTAATCAGCAAATTAATGAATCGGTCAAAACGACCTTTGTATCTGGGCTGACAATGAATGATTAGCAAGTTGATCTAGATTTTGGCTATGTTCAAAGGTGCATCTTGTATTGTTTATGCATTAACAATAAACATGCTTAGGTTCAAAGGTTATTAGTGTTATTATAAACAAAAACAGAACGTATTACTACCCGTGTTCACTAATTCGGTCAAGTTTAAATTGTGCAATTTATTGCATTCAGTAAGTATTGTTGGAATTCTTCAGATCAAATTACTGATATAACACATTAATGGCATTTTTAACTTGTGGTGACATTTAAAACTCCATTTATGTAATAATTAAAATTACAAATTGTTGCTTTAGTAATTAGTGTTTCATTTCAACCGCACATCGCATGCCCATTCAGACCTATTGACAAACCAGTCTCACTAACACAACGTCTAGTTTGAAAGCTAATAGAATATTTTTATCGTAATAATTCATAGTGTGATGCATTACGGCGTTGTCTTGGGCTGGGTATCTGGTAATTGGATACACTTATATCGTGGCGGCCGCGGGCACGCTGTCCCCGTCGTCTGTTCACGGATTTATCGCTGCAGTGCAAATCATTCCACTTTTCTAACTATTATTTGACTTCTCTCTGGATGTTGTAAACATCCCTATACACATTAATTATTTATACCAGTGGCTTTATTTACGACATTCTAATTACAATTTACCGCTTAGCAACAACTGTATGAAATGAACACTAATTATTTGCCGCTCGAATAGTTTTTTAGCCAACACCGACATCGTGAATTCGTGATGTAACACCGATACCTCTTGAAAAACTTCGTTTGTATTGGGTCCAGTTTGCCACAAATTGTTACTTATAGCAAAAACAATATTGGTTAGTTTAGCGGTATGATACGAACAAACTAAGGTCAAGTTACAATTAAAGAACCAATCGATATTCAAAAGATTTAAACTCATGACAAATATATTTTTTCCGGTAATTAATAAGGTACGACAAAAACGTCTTCTAGAAAAATATTCAAAGCGTCGAGCTTGAGACCGTGTTGAGTGTCGTTTTATCTCTCGTCGAATTCGTCAATGTCATCCCGATAAACGATTGTACCAAATCGACTATGTAGTATCCTTTGTGTTACTTCGCCGCTAGAACGACGTTAGTGAATTCGTGATAAATGGGAACGGTTCTAACACAAGACAATAAATCAGTGTCTTCACTGGGCCAAGATTTTAAGGCAATATGTTTCTGGACCACGCGCTTCAAACAGACGGGTCATTTCAAAATACAACCAGTATTCCACCTGTCCATTAGGGTTGTAAAATAATCACTTTACATATTTCTAGTAATATTATTCGACTTTTGACTAAACCTTAAAAACCTACAATTTCAATGATTTCCAAAGTAAGTTAAATTTATCTTTAAAACTCTATACAAATCTGTTAAGGATCCGATGGTAAACATCTATCTCATCTTTTTTTATAACAACTAAACCTATTTCGACGATGGAAATGATTTGATTTCTGATTCTGTAATAATTCTACCGGCAACAAACAAACAAAGTTGTCAGAGAGCAGCGCCGACCACACGGACCGATTCCTCGAATGCAGCTTTTATTGGGTCAAGCATTTAAATCATTCGTAGAGGTTACGTAATTGTTGCAATCGCTTCGAAAGGTGAATTGCTCGGATAAGTAAACATAAATACATATTTATGGGAACGTAAACTAATATAATTAAACCGCCTCTGTGGTTCGCCCACCCGTGTAAGACGCAGGGGTCCCGGGTTCGATTCCCAGGAGAGGGGTGCATTTGTATTCGGTTTGGTTGGTGGTATGGTAGTGCTCATTTCAAGTCCGCCTGGCTAGTTACCCTATCTTACCTATAAGTCTGACGCCAAAACATCAATATAAAAATTGTTGTGTTCCGGCAGTTAGATAGAGGTAACATAGCCAGTTCCTCAGTGGTGAGGATTTCGGGTGAAGTGCATCACATCAGGTGAGGTGAAGGCCAAGCACTATCCCCCCGTTGTGGATAAAAAAAACATTGGAAGCTAAATCAGTCAGTAAAATGCGAGATGAAGACCGTTTAAAGGTGGAAATGTAAGTTTGCCTTTATGTGGGGTTAGGTAGTAGTAATAGTAGAATTAAGTAGTAAAATTGGGTACCTACGGTGATGTCAGTAATATCATGAAATCAGATATTTATGATAACGAAGCTAATTCATATTTTTACCGACTTCCAAAAAAGGAGGAGGTTCTCTGTTCGTCTGTATATTTTTTTTGTGTTTGTCCACCGACGGCAGGACCGATTGAAATGATTCAAACGTTATTACATTAGGTTAACTCCCAAGTTGGTTTCATTTTTTAAAATTTGGAAATCGGTTCAGTACTTTTCAAGTAATCTTAAAAAAAGCACGAAAATAGTATGATTTTGTGACTTTTCAAGTAATCTTGAAAAAAGCACGAAAATAGTATGATTTTGTGTGAACTACCTCGATGATCAGTCGTATAACTTCTTTGTTTATGAACTGAATAAGATAATTATTTTTTTGTTGGAAAAGGGATATCTTAAGTGTAGTTCTTTAACCGACTTAAAAAGGAGGATCTCAGTTTGACCCGTATGTATGTATGTTTCTCCGCGATTAACTCACGTTGGATGGTATGTTATATAAGGTAACTACGGAACCCTACGGCGCGTGGCCCGACACGCACTTGGCCGGTTTTTTTTTTCTAAAAGCCTCACCCGACTTCAATAGATGTGTGTTTATTATTACGAATATTATTTCTTGCTTTTTAGAGGTAGGTTTTTTAAAGTCGGTTTTTTGTTTTTTTAAACCATTTTTATATTAGTAGGAGGTAGCCATTTTAGGATGCAAGGAAAGTGAAATTATGAAAATTATGGAAATAAGTTATCAAGACGACTGATTAAAACAAAATCTTTTGATCAAAGGAAATAGCCAATTACATTACAACAATCGTCAATGTAATCAGATTCAGTACAAGCGCTACAGCGATATTTAATCATGAACATAATAAAGTTAATTTCTCATAACGAGATGTTGGTCTCACGAGCGGTTCTTGAATATTTAGCATCCAATAACTACATATTTACTGAAGTCACGCGGGGCCGTGACGTGATGGTGAAGGTACTGGAGCACTATACTCATTACAGTTCGCAAATAACGATGTGCTATTGTATATTGAGTTTATTGTGAAGTGAACACATTTGTTCTTTAGAAGTGCGAATTTTCACCTCGCCTACGCTTTTGGCGGCTTAAAATTTCCATTGTGACTGCTTCGTGTGCTATTGAGAATCTCTACAATTTGGTCTGAACCAAAATCAAGACGCAAGAGGCTAGATTAATTTCCTTTGTAAGGGTTGATACATCTATTTCATTTCAACTTTCGTGTATCCCGTACATTCGTCCACGTGACTCAACTGTGCCACTAGGTTGTGGTGGTGAAGCCCCTTCCCTCCCAGACTATGCCTACAATGCCTTCGTATCACCCACCCCGTCACGTGGCAGGACGCCCTTCATGAACGCAATCTGTCTTATAGGCTAATACATATAGCTGAAAATGCTGACCCCCTAGCTTGACTACTAAAACGAGATAATTATAGCGTTTTATCGATACTCAACTGTCAAAATCCATTGCCAGTTAAACGTGATAAATCGCTATATCTTATCGCGTTTCGGTAGTCATGCTAGGGGGGCTGGATGGAGTAATACTTTTTTTGCAATAGGTTCTAATCTAAGGCATGCAGAGAAAACACTGCTAATTTTCATTAATCCTACTGAATCCGAATGGGCGTTATCAAAGGAGGGTTTAATTAAATTCAAGTGTCAACCTTAAAATACATATTTTGTGAATATTTTGGTCATTATGGTACACATATAAGTAATCTTATTATGTTATGGCCCGTCATTATACGCCAGCCTAAAAAAAAGAGGTTACTACGGTACCTACCCTACTAAGCAACCATCGTTTGTGCAGTACCTCGTGACTGTTGTGGGCGATTCGCCAGAATAAAGTGTTCATTTCAACACGTAACTTTACAATCCAGACACCCCTATTAAAATTTACCTGTAAGTTCATAATTAACTGCTTATGAGTTCATATTCTATTTATTTTTTATAATTATCATAGTGCGGGCAGGCATCGTGTAGGCAATCGACCGTGAACCATTAAACTTAATAGCTATTAAGAAAATTCTGCCATCGTTTTTCCAGTACAACGAGCTCAACAACTTACTGGATAACTTTTATATTCTTCATAAACCAATATTATTAGAGTGGATATCGGTCGAGGCATCTATCAACTTATTATTTTTTGCCCCTCTTTTGCCGCCGCCAGTCTCATGTTAATAAATAATCAAAATCGATGGTTGACAGGATATCGACATATTATTTAAAATATTAATATTGTTAACTTTTTTGTGTCTAATAAAGTCGGATAGCAGACAGTTTTTTCCTTCAGTATTTCGAGTGCCTAAATTGATTGGCTGTTGCTATTGGTACCCCAAAATTCAAAGATTCAAATTTGATGAAAAACTGAGAAATCTCTAATAATGATAGATTGTAATAAATAGTCTTTAAAATTATACATAATATAATCATATGGTATGCATTTTAAAAACTATATGATACAATCTTATTCATTGCATTCGCATCAAATCAATTACTTACTTTAATATTTTTTGGCGAAGTGTGTAATCGGAGATAATGATAAAAGTAAATACGAGTAAATGTTTATAAAAACCGTAGCAAAAATTCTCAATTTACAAGACCAAATTGGATACTTGTGATACGTGTGGCCTGCGGCGCTGCAGGCGAGTTGTGAAATTGAAAATATAATTAACAGAGACCGCAGACCACTTCATTATAAAATTGAACTGTCTTTTAAACGCCTACTGTATACATTTCATTTCACATTTAATAGTTGCTGAGAAGTTACACCACCAGCTTCGATGATCCGAGCGTCGTCATTTATAGACTTGTGATACCTTCATTTATTACTTCTCCTTGACGTCTCCAATTATCGGCAAATTGTTTTGTAATAAATGCAACATTAACTATCGTATCGACACGGTTTTCTCTTTGTGCCTGTAGACTTAGTAGGCAATTTAACATACCTATATAAATTACCAGACGCAAAAACTTGATATTATTTTTTTAGCCTCGTAATCAATATGCACTGTAGCAAATCGAATATATATTTCATATCGAGGTCGAATCAAATAACCGCTTGGATGATGGTCATAATTAGTCAAAACCAAAATGCAAATGTCACCTTGTGATCACGCAACGCGGTCGTTTGGTTAGTTCCACATTCAACCAGTATTTTTCTACCGGTGGTGAATATATTTTCCACTTTCAACTGGTTTGAAGTTATCCAAAGTACCAGGATCATATAAATACGGAGAAGGTTAACTTCTATAATTTTCTTTTATATATTTGCGATCGGTTGTTGTATTTCAAGTTTCCAAACGGATTCACACAAACTGTACCGTTATTTTGCTGCATTTTCGACATTTACTGAAACATATTTAACAGTCATTTAAGTGTGAATGTCTACTGTGAGATGGTAATGACCATGACCTTGTTTGCACTTATTTGTATGCACATATCTAAACCAAATAAGTGTTACGTTCTGCTCAACTTAATAAACATGACAATATACACTTTATAAACACAGTGTTGCAACCAAGACAACAACAAAGCCAACAAATTATTGGATTGCACGTTCTTTTATTATGTATCCCAAGAATTATCCTCAGCTTTATATGTGTTACAGTCAAAACTTATATCCGGTCTAAACCACTTTTGACTGTAAAAATCAGGCAAAAGTGGTTTTGACTTAGGCTCTGGTCAAAAACAGTTTAGACTGTTTTTGGCAGTCAAAAGTGGTTTTGACCAACGTTCTTAGTCAAAAGTGGTTTTACCTGATTTCAAGTTCAGACTATCGGACATTAATGTATGAATTTTTTTTTTTTACTTCACCTAGGTATTTTATTCTTCTACAAAACCAAATGTATCAAATCAACATGTCTGCGCCTTGCTGTAATTCTAAAAGGATTTAAAACCTTTTTTATGCAAATTATATATTTTTTCAAACATTATTGTGTTGTGTGGTTCTGTCCTGTTGAGACTTGAGAGCCGAACCCATTTTTTCAGATACTTAATCTAATTGTTTCATTATGATTTTTATTAGAAGAAGCAACAATTACGAATACATTGCAGATTGTAAATAAGAAAGACACATCAACCTTCAAATTTTAACTAAAACATCTTTACCCTGCACTATGTTGTGTGTGACCACGATATTATTATGTCTAATATTGGACATTAATTATGTTAACCAAACTAATTTGTAACGTCGCGCATCATTCGTGACCGGCATAGCACGCGATCTGCATTTTAATAACACTTAAACATTATTGCCATTGTGCAAAATGCCCGGTAAAGTACAGGCAGCAAGACCAATAAGCTGAGCATAGAAATTTCTATGTAGGTCAGACATAATGGGCAATGGAGTTCCATCGGCAGGGCTGTTACTAGTCTTGTCCAAGATTAAACTAGTTTTTCTACCAGTTGAGACGAGGACGAGGTGATCGTTACAATACAATACAACACTTAAGTTGTAAGCGGCAGCGTTTAACTTCTCCACTATTTGGAAATAATCATTTTCAACTAGTATCGTTACTATAACAGGCATCATCTTACCCTCTTTCTCTATCTTCAGCAATCGATCTGTTTTGATATGCTTGTCAACAACGTGATTGATCACCTCGTTTTTGTGCTGACTTACACCAAATAAAAAATTAAAAGGTCACATTGGGCGAATGCAAATCACTCCTTTTATTGAGGTAATGAACTTTATAGATGTGGCTTTGAACTAATAGAATTTGATTGACGTGCGACCGTTGGCGCTGATATCGCTCGTCAAGGTCGTTGTATTCCCACTTGTTCTATCGAGTACTGCTGTGCTAGGGTGTCCTCAATTCGCTGAACGAATCGATTCTCGCGTCCGTATAAAGCGAAACGAATCGATTTTTCGATGTTTGCGTGTGAGGAGTCTGGTTCCATATTTTCCCTTTGGGAGCTGTGACACCAGATTGTCTTTTCATAACTTCATTGAGGTTAAGAGGTTTACGGATAGAGGATAGCCGCTACATGTTGATTTTGAGAACAATGTTATTCAAAAACCAACCTTTACATAGTATATCCAATTTAGATACTTATAGCAAATGCATAGCCTACATCAAATGTCCCTTTAAATTAACAATTTATGATCAATAAATATGTTACGTTTCTCTAGAAATTATTGAAATCCTTTGAATGTGAAGTAAAGTGAACCATTTTGAATTCGCACGTGGAAAGTGTTTGCTTTTATCGCATATAACTTTCATTTAAATTTTATGACTTCGACGCAACTATGCGCTGACAGATACCTATATTAAGCAAATGTATCGAGCTCATCTCGCGCACCTCTATTGTGCAAGAAGGGTCAATTTTAGTGTGCATAAACTGCGTTAGTTGAATAGCGATTGTCGCTCACTGATATTTAATAGCCCCATCGGCATTGGTGTCGAGACTCGCCAGAGAATGGAAGGTTGTCTTGTCTACCGGCACACCTTACAGTCGAGCGATCCGTGCGCAGTTTTCACTCTTTTGACATTCCATTACAGCCCTTAACTATTGCGCCGTACGGCAACTTGGAGAAATTGATGGTACAGTAGTTTCTTCTACTTTAATATCGGATCGATTAATTTACATGCAGACCGTATTTATTTATGCTATGGAATTTTGGGTGGCTTTAAAATGTAAATGTAGGAGTCGCACCAATGTTTAAGATCTTATTGTTGCCATGTTACTATTGAACAAGAGCAGTTAAATGCGAAAATGAATGTTATTGACTTGAAATCTGAAGTTTGTTTAGTTTTTTTGAAAGATTAATAACAAAAAAATCATCTACTCTTGCAGCTCACACCATTATTTAGATTGGATGTAAAACTTAAAGGGCAAAGGCGTTGTATAAAATACTTTGGTATCGTAAATATATTAGTATGCGCAGCAGGTGACCTCTTAGACATTTAATTCGTGAACCAAGGCGTATATTTATTGCATTCAAGCCTTTTCATTATTCCCAATAGTAAAATATAATATTAGTCATTACTTAGGAATACTTATCTGAATTCTGAATCATAAAGAAAGCACATAGCTTCTTATCATCTTCAATATTAATTTCTCATTTATATTCACTTCTATTATTTCTTTATTTTTATCTCTTTGTATTGGCTTACTTATTTACTCTATTAATCTCTATTAATTTTCATCGCCACTTGTTTGCCTGCCTTAGCATGCCTTGTTGGTTCAACGTTACAGGTGCAATTCACCCTGGCGTTACAACAAAGGATTTGTCTGTTCTTGGCCAACATTTGCGTATCGTAATTGCCTTTGAACGCCACCACCTGTTTATACGAAATCCGCGTGGGAATCGACTTGAGCCCGAGGCGGGTTGCGCAAGCACCCGGCGGCGCAGGCGCAGTGACGGTGTTGCCGTCTACTGGAATTTCGAAAACGTTGCACGCCGTCATGCTTCGCCTGCGACCGACCCGTTACAATAACACTAAAGTATTTTGCGATTATTCATTTCGCTAATTGGACCTTCCTTTCGTATATAAAAGCTATGATGAGTGCAGCAAAAAAAACGCGACGAATTAAAAACTTCCTCTTCCTTTTTGAAGTCGCTATGAAAAGCGAATGAACAAATCACGCGTTTTATTGATAGAGATGATAATCACCAATTTGAAAATATTTGAGATTTTGTGGTAGCTATTTACCACGTTTGCGGCAAAGACACTAACGGCATAGTATAGAAGTCGTCATCAAGGTAACATTTACAATTTCCTTGTTTAGCATTATTTTATTTTATTTTATTTTCATTGGAAAACATACAGTATTTATAACTAATAGCATAACTAAATATGATACAAATATACTCATTTAATTTGTTTTCGCATATAAACACCAAGTAGCTTATTTGTATTCACAAAGTATAGATTTTAAATACATTTTTGGATCGGAAGAAAGTAGTTAAAAAAAAATTTATGCTATTATACTTAGAAAACAACCAAAAATCGGTAACAAAATAAAAGAGGAAACCTTAAGAAACCACATCAAACCATTTCTTACTCAAAACATTTCTAAATTGTTCCGGTTTAGAGTTAAAAATGTCAAGCACAGATATGTCAACCATTCTATTAAAAGTAACAGCTGATCGGATAAAAAACGAGTTTTTTCTGTAGTTGCATTAGCATTATTGTAGCATTAGCATTATTTTATAAAATAAAGCAAGACTAAGTGAGGCATCTTTATCAATAAAGATTCTTGGGTTCGTTTGTCAAGCAAGGTATGTAACGACATCCTAAAGTTACATCTTTATTAAATGTATTGTAATGCCATTATATAAAAGGTACGGTAGGTTAAAGTTGTATTTTATTAATTTCGTCATTTTCCATACTTAATATCAGACAGAATTCAAATGAGAAAGGTAGACAAAGGTAATAATAGATGCAGGTGAATGGCCGGCACATATTCGCTTATCAGTCGTCAACCGGTTGTACGTCCGACACCTGGGAGTTTTCTATATCAATTTATGTTTGCACAGGCTCAACGAATTAAATTGTTCATAGCTATCTCTAACCACTCTTCCTGTTTTATATGCTTATGCAATTTAAAATTTAATGTAACTACTTACTCATAAATAAACAGCCTATCTAACTGTATAGGCAATATAATGTTCAATAAGATTTATATGTCTTCGCAGGCTACCTTTAAATCTACTACTGCAATATTAATGTGTAGGTACCAAAGCGTCTTGAATTATAATGACAGTTTTGTCATCTCCTAGCGATTAAATGTAATCGAATCCACGGAGCTGTTGGTTGTTTGGTTCGATCTAACCTCTCACGAAGTCGAACACGATTCTGTGCCGCAACAACGACGAATATACTTTTATTTCAGTTATGATTTAGCAATCATTATTACGATTTAGCATCTCGATTCGTAATTGCTCAATACGTTGCTTTGCTCGTCTTTGAATGTTTGGAATTTGTCGTTAGCGAGCCCTTTATTGCGTAAACATGTTATGTCGAAGATGGCTTTACTAGATTTCACTTTTACTTCTTGTTTCTGATTGCCTTATTTTGACAACACAGTTTAAACGAGTTCTAACTTTTAAAATAAAATAATATAATTTTTTTGTTTAGGGTAAATTTTGGTCTTTGTTGTCCTTGTTACGAATACACGTTGTTGATTTTATATTTTACAAGTTGATATCTATCTACCCTAAAATTATAGGATCAAATTCAAACTCAAATCTCTGCTTGAGTACAGTTAGAAAAAGGATGATTTGATTCTATAATACGAACCTTAGCACTTGTACTATTATGTATTCTGTACCTTAGCGAGTAAATCTTCTCAGTCATCCTTCACCGACCTAACATTTTCATATACATTAATATTAGAACACAACTAACTGATTGATGATGATCAGTCAGTATATATTCCTCTCGTTAAAACGTTTTCTGAATCAGATTGACAAATTTATACATTGGCAATGACGCAGACGGTTATTATGTTTCGAGTAACCTTGAACGACAATATTTACACCGCGCACCGGTCCACCGTCTTTTGTTGGTTATTTTTGTCAAAAGTATCCCACCTTGAAAATGAACTGCGCGTAGAGGCTATCTCACAAAGGCACGACGATGTCTATTGCTTACGATTCGATTAATTTCAATTGATTTGAAAAAGCTATTTGAACATTTCACAACAATAACAACATACAAGAGATCTCGATCTCTTATCATTACTATATTTTGTTAAATTCAAACAGATACGTTGTTGTTTTTTTTAATGATTCCTAAAAATTGTTAATAATCCTACTATCCAATAATCTACAAAAATGACATGTGACAGCATCGCAATATATTTATTTATGGACGGTTTTAATGCAGTGATCGATTATATCCAAGAGTTTGATAATCAATTGTATTCGCATCGCAGTTGAGCTTCCTGTCAATTATAGGATTCTAAACTAAAAAAGAATACACTGCATCCAACCAGTCCATATTACGAATCGTAACGAGACAGGCTTAACCGGGATAACTAGATACCAGCGGGATAGAATGCCTGGACGCCGTAACTCATATTGCGAGCACCAGCTTAGGGCGTTGGAACTGTTTGTTGACATTACTCATTGTTAGTGGCTTCACTTGTCTTGTTAGCAGTTGCCCAAGACATGTCGACTGGCAAAAACATGCTGACGCTTGGGAAAATGCTTGGGGTAATTGCCGATTGTTTTCCTATTGTGATTCGCTATACGATTGTCCGTGAATGTGTTTTTGCCTCTATGCCTTTTTCGTTGAAGAATGATCTAAATTAGTTCTTTAATAGTGTCTAAGAAATAATAAAATATACCCGATTATTTTAGGCGTAAATAAACAGGGTAAGATTTATGTAAATTTACAAAAAGACGAATCACTTTTAGATAATAAAATAAAACCTTCAACTCCATGAAATCTGCCGAGGAAATATAATGAGCGAAAACTATATATTGCTCTTCTCTGTTGATTAATAGTGTACTTTGCATCTAATAAGCGGTACCTTACCAGCTGTATCTTGGAATAATAATTGTAGAATCGTATGTAATGAGCTATGATACGAGCTATATTAGCGATTCCACTTCATTAGATTCATTCGAGCAATTCTCTGTTATTATGATGTTACTCACTTGATTTGCTAATTCGAATACAAGTATTACAAATACGCATTACATAGCAACGAACTAATTGAATTCTATACTATCGACTTCGTAGTCGATAGTAATGAAGTCATTAGCCTGAATTTCAGTAAGTAGACTATATTTTGTGGCTCGTCCTATTTACAAATACTTAAAAAAAAATTATTTAGTTTCACAATTTCGATTAGGTTGGTTGGTTTGGTATAAATATAGAATTATGTAACAAAGATATCATGAAACCAAAAATATTACAAAAATAATAAGGAATAAAAATTCAATATTAGGGCTCGTGGCTATATAATGATCAAAAGGGCATCAAAATGGGTTAAACCCAAAACTTTTCATGTATTGCCGTTACCGTTTCGCCTTATTCTTCGTTAACTTTTGGCGACGCTAAATTTGGACCATTGTAACTTTTTTCCACAATACAAAATTACTAAAAAACAGCATGATCTTGTTCTGTACACGTTTTATTCCAGAACTTTATGCTTGAGGAAAACTCTGCATAAAATGCCTAACGCTGTTTCCTCGTATGGTAGCCATAATGTTCAATCAAGATACGCTGTTCCATGAAATATACAAATCTACGTGATGCCGCTTAAGGCTTTGTTTGAATTGCTAAAATAGGTGTCTGATCTTCTAAAACCTGAAATTTTTTATCTGTAAATTGACGCCAACATTATATCTTCTTATCTTGTAGGTTGAATATCCTTTGTGCTGCGAGTTTGGTACAATTTGGTATTTTAATATCGCAAGCCGGCGATGGAACGAGGATATCATTGTAAAGGTCACTTGGCTGAGGAGAGACCGGTCAACCTTGGGCTGCGGTTCACTTTCGTACACTGGGCCCTTCATGCCCTCATTTCCCAACTATTTGCTTTGTTGTACAACTTGCCAGATATGAGTTCGACTGATGATGACTGATTTTTAATGCATTGCTATTTGCACTTCCTTCTGATTACTTCATGTTATGAAGCACCTATTGAGAGTATGACATTTTGCCAAATTAAATTTTTATGCCATTTTGTGCATGTAGCATTGTGCGCCTAAAGAATCTGCTTAAATCTATTTGTAGATAAGGCGCCTTTCTTCGAAATCATGTGATCTCTTTTTATATGAAGCCGGAGGCTATACAGCCTACAGTATAAAGTCACGATGACTGAACACATTGTTGGATTGAAAGCAATATTAGTCTACCGTCGCTTAATAAAAAAGATCATTTATTGTACCTTCTTACTTTTGACGACGATGACTATGACAAGTAATAGAACCATTGATGGCGCTGTGACTTGGTTGGCGATTGACAAAGTTCAGCAATTTTCTCGTAGGTCAGTCGTGGGATAGATAATGAAAATAAAATATTTAGCCATCTCGAGGTCGTCCGTGCAGGCAGACAAACATATTTATTGCCATTTGATATAAACACATTTATTGCCATTTGAGCCAGACAGTAGCAAATCTATTGTTGGGCAGACACTTGACAGTCAATTCGTTAACGCATTAAAGTTATCGTGTGGCAGATAAATGGGTTTGATATCCTTATGTGTTTTTCAACACAGGTATTTATAGTGCCCAGTTTCAGGTGTTATAGGAAAAATATAAAATGGTTCTTTTCTATTTGAAAGAATTTATCGATCATTTAGTTTTCGATTTAACGTTATGGGTTCAAGGAATACATTTCCAATGCCACATGTGGCCATATAAGAAAGAACGTTAGACAGAAACTTTTCCTGGATTTGAACTTAATGGAAAGTATTGAATTTTGAAATAGCTTGAGTTTTATAACTCTTGTTTCTATTACGAATTACGATGCTTCGAGGGATCCCGCACGAACTAGTATCGTATAAATTTCAATATACCTCTGGCGAAGGAATTGATTCTGCGTCAATGCCGTAAGATCTAGTTTACTTACTGTAGACTATCTATATATTTTTTGCTATAAACCGGATTTAAAAGGAATTTATTAATTTACATAAAGATTTGCTTAGTTTAGGACTATAAATGATAATTGTGTGATGACTTTAAAACAGTTATTAATTTTAATTATTTTATATTATTATGATACTTACTTAAAATGAAATACTTACTCGTAAGTGAAAATAAATTCGAAAATTATTTGCTGTTACTTAGCTTGATTACAGTGTTAACTAACAATAATGGAATTAAAGTGATAGAAAATTTGGTAATTTTTTCTGAAGGCGTAATGTTTGTTGACGTGAGTTTGCTAGATCATACGCAATAATATTTTGTAATCTAGAACAATCAACGTGCCACTAAGATTTTATCAATGGGAATACCTATCAATAAGCCGCGCAGTCTTCGTGGAGGAAGTTATGTTCTTCACTTCGATACGTGGAAATTATCATAATCATATCGTTATTATATGAACTTATAGTCGGTCTACATCTTCAAAAAAAATTTTTGCTGAAAAACTTATCCAAGTACAGAGGTAAATTTAAGTTTGAAAATAAAGGTCTGATCATTGCTATGCATTCTAAGGGATCGTTTAAGGTTGTTAGATATGTAATATGCTAATCATCGTGTAGGGCATACCACGCCGGGTCGGCGCGGCCAAGGATGCCAGGAGAAGGGACTGGTATTAAGCAACTAAACGCCATAATGCCGTTATTATTTTCGTGGGTTTTAAACACTCCATTCGATAGAATGCCAATTGTTTACCAGTCAATACAGAGTTATTGTTTTGTAATCTATCCTCATACTGTTATTGATTATATCAGATATTGCGAAGGCACCTAAGTATCGCCTGGGGTAAGATTCAGAGGGCCTAGTATGAGTTGGTTTTTTGTACTCACTTCACTTTGCGAATAGTTAACTATCGTCTTCTCTTTTTCACTCCTTCACTCACTCGTATGATTTTCTCTCTTTCACCCGATACTATTCGCAAAGTGAGGTGAGAAACACAACTCTTACTAGGCCCTCTGAAGTTAGAATATTTGAAATTTCAGTTATCCATTTCTTCAGTTGAAATTTCAGTTATCCATTTCTTCCTTCCTTCCTTATCTAGATATTAAATTGTATATTTAGCGAGTTATCATATCAACTATGCTGCTATATTCGTGTCAGTAAAACATAAATGATTAATATTTAGAAGTGTTATCTTGTTTTAATTCCCGTGCGAATTTTGGTGCTAAAACGGACATAAAACATAACATATTAATATGCGCACTAGTTGCATTATATTGTTTGTTTTTTATTTGCGTTAAATTAGACACATATTCATGCAATGTGGTAATGTGTCACAGTACGGTCACGTTCCAAATAACCCACTTGTATTATACTTCATAGTCTTTGTGTCGCGAATCGTGACAACGCTTCTGTGCCTGTCTGTATCATCGTTCACATTGTGCAACAGATGTGCTGAGCAGGCCGTGTGCTTGTTCACAAGGGATTACCCAACCAGTTTCAGTTGCGGTCGATTTCCTAAGCCTCAGAAGCGGCATGAGGTTTTTGCCTATGCGTTCGGGTTGCTCCTTGCTCGATTTATAAAGCGGAATAGTGAAAGTGCGGTTCGTCGCTTACGAAACGAAACGTCTCATTCGTTCCAGAATGCATGAGGCTGACAGTGAGCAGGGCATCGCAGGAGTGTAATCAAATGATTCACGCTAGGACAAGACCAATCATAGGATTCCAACGTACACGTTCGTTAGCTACAGTGCAAAATTGCTGTCCGTTTGGATGCACTTTCAAAGGGGACATCTGATGTACGTACCCAGCGGACCGCAATTCCGGTGACATGGCCCTACGCTCGTCTGTCTGTCTACGTGCATTCTGGTTATATGCACTCCTTTATTTAACACATATTAAGTTTAAAGCGGAAGTTCTCTTTGGCAAGTAGATAATTTGGTATACGTTGATTTCATTTGCTATTCCTGTCTGCGAAGGCACATGTACCAGTGTACCTATAAGTAGACTGTATGCATGGACATAGACATGTCTGTAGTTATTTCCACCAAAACGTAGATTGATTAATTTCCGCCCGTATTCAAACGATTGACTGAATTGCTCATTCCCCAGATGAAACTTTCATCATCTGAATGGAAATCTATTTCAATTATACCATTCAAAACATTGTATATAAGTAGGTAAAACTTTAGTTAAATACCTAATATTTTTTTTTCGTGGACAATGTTTGATAACAAGAAATACAGTTTTTTTTTTCAAATTTTTATTTTAACCAATTTTCTACCTAATTCCGACGAGTACTGAGCTGGTATGTTCCTTTTGCGTTACCTCCTTTTATTTGATTTAATAATACTTAAAATATGCTTGATATCTAGTTATCTATGTTTTGAACTTGTCCAAAAAAGGAAATATAATTGATTAATTATATAGGTTACTTTGCTCCGTTGGTAGGCTCCCGACAAGGTGGACCGACGATCTGGTGAAGGTTGCGGGAAGCCACTGGATGCGGGCAACGCAGTACCGATCGTCGTGGAGATCCTTAGGGAAGGCATATACCCAGCAGTGGGTGTCGTGTGGCTATATTTATTCTGTGCTGATATGATGATGACAGGTTACTTTGATCACAGAGATTACTAACAATAAAGTGAATGCTATGGAATGGAGCGCTATGTACGAGGCAGTGGTGCCTCATCCATCATAGGTAGATAGCTACTGTAAAAGTTTTATAAAATACTTTTGGCCATGACTTCGTCCGCGTAGTTTCCAGGAGCTTTCCCGGAATCACAAATATTGTGAGTTGTCTTGTCTCTGTGATAATAGATATGACTTGACTATCTGATATAATATGGCAAATGGCATACATCATTAAATTGCCCAGCTTCGACAAAAGTTTTTAACTTCATTCTAGTGACGTTCAATCAAAACATTTGGAATGTATGTAAAACTTAGGCATATTACGAGTATCATGTTTTCATGACATCAACATTTTGAATAAGTTTAGTTTAAAAAATATTTGATAACAGATTGTATACTTACTATCTTTATCGAAAAAAGAGAGTGAATGCTGTAATTTTACGCCTGAAGATTATGGCTGCTTAGTTCTCGTGCTCATTACCTGTGTTGCCTATGTTTCTGAATTTCTATAAGGTACTTTTTTACATATTTTAATTTTATTTTATTATTTTAATTTTATCAAAATCTTCTACCTCTACCTACTTCGAAATAAGTAAAAATATGGAATGATTAATTGGACAAACTGTTTACAACTACTTCAGAATGATTAAATCGCGCCTACACATCTCCACATAATCTGGTGTTAATACTTTCAGTAAGGAGAGCTTAACGAGCATCGGGAAAAAAGATGAAAGTGTCAACTTAAACTGGGCGGAGGGCCAGAAAGATAATGGCTACGAGAACTAAGGAGATTTATTTGAGTTTTTTTTTAAAGCGATATTGAAAATTGCATGAGATCTTTAATAAACTTCTTTTGTAATAATTATGAAAAGGTCCCGCTATTAGTTTTGATTTCACCGAGTTGCGGTGTTAGCTATCGACGGCGGGTGTTATCTGTCTAGTGGGTGCGCACACTGCGCACGAAATATCTCGTATAATTACGATCTCGACGAGCTCCAATTCGTGAGTCACGGTCGAGTGAAATGGCACGCGGTCCATGAACGCGCCCGTTCATTCAATTACCCCGCGTGATGTGAATGTAAATTGTCAAGTACCACACAATATTTGTCAATCCTCTACAAAACTACCAGCTTTCACCTTCCACACTGAGAAAAATGGGGCACTATAAACTATTGTGAATGCACAACTTTTTGACCAATTGTGCAAGCACGTTAAGTTACGCTGCTGGCGGTGCACATTAAATTATGGTTCCACCGTAATTTAGCGACGTCACAACGTTATTTGCTGCTCGCACTATAAAATAGAGGTCAAGAAAGAAAACATTATAGTGCATCACTTCAAAATATCTAATTGACGGCATTTAATATTATAATGCATTGCGATTACTCGTAGTTCCGTATCATTATACTATTATGTGCGTTTGCATTTTACTTATTGGTGACTTCCAGGTTGTGCCCTATAATATTTCGTGCCTGCCATGATATTATTTGATTGCTGGAAGCATGTCTTTACATGCGAGTGCACTATATTTTATAGTGATTTTTTACCTTAGCATGATACTTTTACGTGCCCGAGCCCTTTTTCCGCACTATTTAATATCGTGATGGCATATATATTTTTCAAGATTAGCACTAAATTTATACAAGGTGTTTCCGGACGATAAAATAATATAAACAAATTGGTGTTCGGAGAGGTATCCCGAGTCAGGCAGGATTGATAAATCAAATGAAAAATTCGGACGTTTTTTTACTCCACTTACAAATTAGTGCCCCGTTGGAACTAGTGAACGATTTGTATGGGGAGTCGAAAAAAACGCCTTTTTTTTTTGTTTCATCTATCAATCGTGACTGAAGATACCTCTCCGAACACTCCGAACTGATTATATTATTTCATCGTCCGGAAACAACCTGTATAGATTTAGTGCTAATCCTGAAAAATATCCACTTACATCACAATACATACAGAAAAAACGTAATACTGAAAAAATATGCTGATATTCACGATGCCTGAAGTAAAAATCTAATCACACACAAAGTCTAGACTCTAGGGTATGAAATTTTAAAAAACTTTTTTTAATTTTATAATCATTTATTTTCCATAAAAATCAGATCTTATCCAAAGAACAGTTAAAAACCTGGAGTTTATTAGAAAACCATTATGTAATCGATAAAAAAGGTGCATAAATATTTTACATTAGTCATTATAATAAATTAATATAATATACCTACACTTGGAAAGCTTACAGCTATACATAAGTATATAAATAGAAACAGTCTTAATACTAAAAGGCTATTAAAGGTTTTTACATCTGCACTAAACACACAAAAGTACATATTTAAATATATGTCTCTGACCACAGTTTTAGGGAATGTCCACTATGCTTCGGCTGGTCTATAGCACTTTTTACCAATTCAACTTTACACCTGAAACAAAATTAATAATATGAATACAATATAATAAAAAATAAAGATGTTTTTCCACAATCGACCATTGCATTCTGAACCCCAAGAAGTAATTAACTACTTCCGAAGACCCCGTTCCAGGGTTATATTCTTGTAACTGAAGACTGAGAAGCAAGGCAATTTTTGGAAAAAATACGAAATACCTAAATATTGCACTGGGTTTCAAAACAAACTGAGATAATTGACAATGTTACTGGCAAAAGACGCTAGAGACCTTCAAGAAGACTGAAGGCTGATAGACTGACTATTTAATGCATCTTACCGGCTTCGAGGTGACACAGGTGACCCGGTGTCCATAGAACACGAATGAGATCGTTTGGCTGGTGGCTCCATAAATCCCAGGCTCGTCAGGGTTTTTTCTGGTTATTTCGAGCATTCACCAGCCACTCGGATGTGTTCTTCCTTGGCGTAAATTTTCCTCTTGTGGCACATCTCACTTACTGACAAAGCAAAAGCTTCAACTGTTGATTTCTTCACCAAAGCTCAATTTTCTAAGGAGAACATGGGATCTATTTTATTAAACTAAAATTACTTCACACACTAAAAGCACGTCACGATGTTCGAGGTCACAATGAATGAATGAAAGATGTCACATTGCATCGACTCGCCTACCTCCCCGTCCCCGGACCCCCGCCCTGGAAACCCTGGCGTTCGCAGCATGCACGTAATCTTTATGTGCAATATGCACCATATTTTTTAATTTATTTTTATACTTTTTTGTGTTGAGCAAATTTTTTCAACCTGGCACGATTCTTTAACGTGCAATAATATCTATACGCACTGAATTTTAATGTTCCTCGGGATTGATGTACTTATTGTGCAAATAATCGAAAATGGCACTATCAAACTTGCTGCATAGTTTGAAATATATACATGCATTGCATCAAATGCCATGGTGCAACTTTTTGAAACATAACTTTTAACGCAAAAAACGATATTTTAACGTGCATTTAAGACGTCACTAATTTATTGTGCTTTGATCACTATACATTATGATGTTTAATCCACAATTTTACTATGCATTAGTTTTTGCACGATAAAAGATAAGGCATTTGTTCTATAAGATTTGGTGAGGTTTCTTGCACATTGAAGTTTAATGCTCAGCAGAATAAATATACCTTCGTGTCACTATTTAAAGTGTTGCGCATTGTTTTATTAGTGGTGAGCAGGGCATTATATAATGTTTGCATAATATTTTACTACGTCGACTTCAATCCATTTTTCTCAGTGCATTGGTAAACCATATGTTTCAGTATTCCGACTTTCGTTTCGTAATCACGATTCTGATAATTCCTTATACGGGATTCGTTACATTGATGGATATGAAGATAGTTCTGTTAAGGTATGCTTTATTTGTACGTACATCGAATTATCATTATACTTATGGTCGCAGCGTCAATGGGTGTGGGCTGTTAGTAACGGTGCGTTGAAACTGGGACGCATCGACTCGTACGTAATCCTATTATAAGCTCGTTAACGTAATCCTACTGGGACCTCAATACTTCATAGGCGCTGTTTTCGACATCTCTAACAAGATTGATGAATTGATGACAAGATTCTATTTGAATTTATAAGTGCAATCCAATATACTGAAGAGTAAGCTTATTATTAAGAAGGTGATATTATTCCCAAAGTCCCAACTAGTTAGTATCCAGTTAGTAGCATTTCATATAGATAAGCTTGATATTATAGATGTACCTATAATTCTTATTCCTAGACGAACTGATATTCATTGTATATTGATGAGTCAAATTATGATTAATGTCTGCAGGCACCACCTTTGATTGTTCATCCTTCAAGTTCGGAACAACACTATTATATTGCTTTACCAAAATTACAGTGTCTTACTTATGTAAAGTATAAAATATATATTTGATGAAAGTGGCTCCAGTGATAGAAAAGTTTAAAGGAAACCGTCTGGATTATGGGAAGGGATGAGATGAATGAAAAACATGTAACTAAAAGAGTAATGGATATGAACGCATGGATAAAGAAGAGCATACCACAGAATTGAGTGGAAAGTGTGCGTATGCGTAAAGCTATGAAAGTGAAGTGAGGGGAGTACCTTAATAAGCAGATAACAGATGACAGCAAAAAAGAGTAGGGTGAACTGCATCGGCCCCAAACGAACTGGGATAAGGTGAGTGAGGGAGATGATGATGGTGAAAAATATGATTATTCGAATAATAATAAAACTTTGTTAGAAAGAATACGAACCGTCTTGTTTTCAAAGCAGTTCCAAGTAAAAACGTGCTTTTGTAGTTCCAATTTCATGCGCTCATTGTTGACTAAGTGATACGTTGGCTATCGTGCGTGGGCGTTGTCACGATACACCTCAGTTTGTATTGTATATGATAAGAATCATTTCACGTCGCGTTCATTGCATTGCTCGTTAGTTGTTCGAGTAAGGCTAGCAATGATACACCGGAACGTGTAATGAAGATCGTGCGATTGTTGTCGTCGGTATTCCACATTGGGTTTGGGTGTGTCCGCCACGGTTTGATTTAAGTAGTGGTTTAGTTGGTACCGCGGAAAATATTCAACCTTTGTTAACTTTTTTGAGTTTGAAGGAAAATATAGTCTGTATGGAATAGGGCAATATTGGAATCAAGCAACATTAATTCTAGCCATGTGCAGTCAAGAACTCAGACCAAAATAAACAGTAACCTCGTTTCTGTATAAGCTCATGACGACTGTCCGTAAACCGCGCGCGACACATGCCAAGGGCGTAAAGTCCCCATCTTAATGCATCCTAAAGTGGCTGCAGCCAGATATCTCTTGGTGTTAAGTAAGATTGAGACTTGTTAACATTTAGAGGGTTTTTAACATGTTCTACTTTTGCAAGAGTAAGATTCAAATATTTGAAGAGAAGACTAGATTTTACTGTAGTTCTTTAGTTTTTATCAATTTATGATAACTACCCGTTTAAGGCCCTCCGCTGCGTAAAGCGGGATCCCGCCGCGGGTACAAGGCGCGGGAATATAGATTGCTGGTTTTTGACGGACAGATGCTTGCGCAGTGCAAGAGTAAGCTCTAATCTATGTCGCACAGCGGAGAGCCTTATATGAGAGAATAAATCTTAGTTTGATAATCTGCTTGGGTTTGTTGCCTGATGACCCCACATAATATGTTTTGTTACTTTTCATTTCTTGTGGTATGTGGAAGGGACTGTTTTTATTATTTGGACTCTTAACTTCGTACCGTAGGTACGGACGGGTGTGGGATCTAAACGTCTGCTGTCACTGCTCGCAGTCTCTTGATTCATGTAAAGTTCAGCTCGCTCTCTGCATGCTAAGAAGGCAGATTAGTCATGCGATGCACTCCTATGTCTTCGTCGTTCACACGCGTCGAACGCCGATCTGCGCCCGATAATGGTCACAATAGACGTTCCGACACTCGGTGCAGTTTTATCACTGAAATGTTAAAACGTGTTTACGTTTATAATAACGTCTGTTTTATATTCAATGCTACGTTATATTTAATATTACCTTCTAAAAACTTAAATTAAAAAAAATTGTAGATAAAATTCATCAATTATTTAAATTTGTTTGAGTAGGTCAATCTCAAATAAAGTTAAAAGTATAGAAAAGATTATTGAAGGTTTTAGTTATGATGTCGATATTGGTTCACTATTAAGTTTTAAATGTTGAACGAAAATAACATTTAAGAATTGAACTGCTACAGTAACCAATCCGGTATTGTAAGATAACACCAAGTTCAATTAACCTATCACTGACGTTTCTATCAATAATTACATATGGAAATTTTCTTGCTTTTCATAAATATATTCACTGGCCGCGTTTTATAAATTGTTTTTTAAGTTGTTGTATCTCGTTCGCTCTTGTTTCGAACCAGTCCATCAAGATCTTTGGGTTTTCTTATTAATCGTCCTAGGGTTTTATATATTTTTTTATATCCTATTACTATTTTAGATATTGATTTTTTAATGCAAGTAAATTATTTGGTTCATTGATTCAGATTACTTACTTGTTCTTTTGCCTCATTGCCAATTTTAACAATACAAAATTAGTCAAATCTAATTAAATATATTAAACAAGCAGACAAATCTTCTGTTAAAAGCACTTATCCGGGAATTTGGGACAAACGTATTTCTTACAGGAAAATATGATTATGATTTGAGATTAATTAGTTAGACTCGCAATTTTCTTTTACCGATAAACTCAATTTTACGCTTGGCAAAAATCTGTACGATTGCCAACGAATTTTTATCATCATGATTGAAGAGAGAAGAAACAATAATTATTATTCTTTCATTTGTAACGAAAATGTTGGCTAAACAATTAATCATCAAATAAGCAGGCGATAGTGATCTCTCTTTTCATTATTCTTATTCCAACCGAGATGGTCTCGGTTCATTGATCTTGATCACAGTCTTTGTCTTAGTAAAACCTGTGTTTGTAAAAGAGATCAGTGTTTGTTCCCCAATGGCTTTGGATGTTCCTTGTACAATTTTGATATCTAAATCACGCCCACATACAAGCGCCGCGTTTCTACTACCTATCACACAGACAGACGCTACACAGATGTCGTTTTTGCACACTCGCAACTGTGTGCGTGAAGTCTAGGGCTATTGAATGTGCACACGATTCGGCACACGAACTCACGGGGTGGGGTGAGGTAATTGATCTTGGGGCGGGGCGGAGAGTGTCCTTTCTGTATGATAGTACTTATGTCTATTCTATGTCTAAAGCACTGTTCTTTATAGATTTCCAAATGTACCTACCTATTAATGTTTACCATCCATCCACATTTAATGATTTATTGGGTTACTTAGCAATGTTGTACTTATCATTGGGTGAATCAATAGTAGGTTATGGACTCAGTAGTTATGGTCGAACATATAAAACTAACATTGACTTAATATACAAACTTCAACTAAGTATACTAAACTTGTAATATTATGAACAAATAAATTTAAAAAAAAAGCAACTCTTTGTAAAGTAAACATGAATATTTCAAATGTTCCTTCACAACATAATTATATTGGCATTTGATCGTCGATATCATTATTCTGTCATCATTCGTGTCAGCTATGTCATTACAGATTTACTTTATTGTTATTGCCGTGACGATGAGTGTTATTCTGACTCATTTTTTATCGATGGCGAATCATAAGATAGGATAGGATACATTGTCATAATTGTAATTTATTTATGTGTTGACAGATTCACTTATGTTTTTTTTATTTGTTATAGGTATGGTGATATTTTGGAGCCAACTTTTAAGTAAGCATAAGTTATTTAAATATATCTGCGTGTAACACGCGTAAAAAGTCTGCTCGTTGACAACCCTGTAGTGGGTTTGCTAAAATTAAGCAAGATTAAGTGGTCTGTTTTTAAAATGCAACGTTTCTTAATAGATTAGGTACGTTTAAATGTGAAGGAAATGTTACATTTATTCATGAAAAAGCTAAAATTGGTATTTATTTACCATTATCAAGTATTTAAAATAACTTAGATATTGTGATTATCAAAGCACTGAATAAAACGAAAAATTGCCGATCGCGGTTTGTGACGGCGGCAGTACGCTTTCTAACTGTGGCGTCGCGTCGCGCTGACAATATAAACTTTCTAACTATTGCCTCCCTCTTACAGAAAGAAATTGCTCACTCATTAGTTTATGTCAAGATCATCTACACTGATAATAGTACATTATGAGACAAGTTAGCTTAGGTTGCTCATTGCACTCAAGGCTGTGGGTTGCAGCCCGAGCCGCAGGCGAGGGCGTCACTCAGCCGAGTGTGCAATAAGCAAGAGCTCACGAGTTTCATACGACGTTTTTCAACACATTTGCGAGGAAAAAATAAAGTAATTTACCACACAGCAACAACTATGACAAATACAAAGTATGATAATTATGGGAAAAGGAGCGCAGGTTTTTTTTGGTTTTTTTTCACACGCCCAACGCAAGAAAATATTTTGCGAACAAAGGGGTAAGTAAGCATACAGCCTACTTCAAAATTATAATTTTAAGTGATAAAATGCAAATATTTATTTTTTAACAAAATATTGTGAATTATGAATAATTTGATAATAATAAATATTTGTTTGACTTAATTAAGGACTTTCACATTTATTTATTCCAAAAATGTATATGAATTTTCAGCAGCATAAAACCTCTTTGTTGTAAGTACTTACTTACAAAAATATCTGTATTACCCGAGATTACCCGGCTAAATTGGGAATGCTGTGTTTACTCGCATAGAACTTGCAGTAAGGTACTAATTTAACTTTGTAGGATTAATTATATTGCGTAGGTAGGTACTAGTGTTTTATATATGATTGCACGCGTTTGTTATAGCTCGGTTTATGGCCCTAAAAGCGATGTATTAGGGCTCACTTTACGAGCAAGTGTGTTGAAAACATAAAAACGTAAAAAAAGGTCAGGTACCTATTGAAAATTCACATTGGTTCTTCTTTTGCCAAAGCGAAAGATGTGGTCATGGAACAGAACTTCGTAATAATAATATGTACTAAGTTCTGAATTTTCCATATCAACAAAATGACAAAACATTATCTAGGTTAAGTACGGACGGAGGGACTGATGTTTGATGCTGACATTGCTGACGTACTAAACCAACACAACACCCACCCACCTACATAATTAATAGGTCAATTGAAGCGTTTACTCCAGCAAACTTCCGCGTCTCCATTACTCGCGTCGCGACGTGACCTCGCCTATACAAGCTACAAACTAAATTCTACATAACTTTAACAGCAATAATGAGAACAGAGGGCCTAGCCAAAGTAACATTGGCAAATCTTCGTTATCGCTTCGCTTTCGACACATGTATGGGATTGACATAAGGTTTCGTTAACAATCGAATTTTAAAACGTCAAATCCATACATGTTTCGAAGCGAAGCGATAACGAAAATTTGCAAATGTTACTTTGGCTAGGGGGGCTGATTCTTTATTATCATAACTAATGGCCTCGTTAACATCAGCCTACCGTCGATTGTCGATCGATAAATCGTGGATCGTAACGTACACTAATCAAGATCTAAGCAAACCGGGCACGCACGAATGGTTTTGAAATCCTTTACGTCCAACACATAAAGTCTATCAGAATCCTTTGATCGCATGCCTGGTTTATTTCAAATTAAACTCTCGTCCCGAGATGTTGGTTTCAGTGAATTATGTGCATAAACGATGTTTTATCTGTCTGTTTTCGAGTACAAGTACCATTGTTTGAGTCAACGATCCTTGAAACGTCGGCCCTCTCGTCTCGTTCACTAAAGGGGTCAAAGGAGGAAAAAACTCACTCGTAAAAGAGCTTTCTCTTATGGGATCGTGGGAGGTGAAAGTCGATTTGTCCTTGAGTCCCTGTGTAAGTAAGAAACTATGGGCGGGAAACAAGCGGGAAATGCTGCAGCCATTGTGCATAATTTAAAAGGTTGTTACCACAATTTCGTCACAAGCACACACTGATGATAATAATAACCAGTTTTTTTTAATAAAGTAAATTTGGAATAAGTTAAATTACTAATTTTCAATCCACTCGTTAGTGAAGTTGATGAGGGTTGCTCTACCATTTCATTCTCGTCTTGGAATATTATTTCATTTGTATTTTGATACCAAATATTTAGATTACTTATTATTATTTATATTCGTTATTTAATCGTTATCGCTTAGTAAATATTACGATATGCATCATAGCGAGTGAGTTATTTAAACAGTGCACTCGAATAAGCCCATCAAAGAAATCCTCGCGCCTTTAAAATTAATTTGAAACTCAAATGCTTCTAAAGCACCTAATAAATTTTACAAGGGTTCGTTGTCTTAAAGTTATCAATTTAGAAACAGTTGCTCGTTCCGTTATAGTTCGCATAGTAAGATATAGATAAGTTTTCTGAACAAAACATTTTGAACGCAGTAGGTACGTAAACTCTTTATAAAATCAGATGGTACCTAGGTACCGTCGTCGGTCGGTCGGTCGAATTTTTTAAATTAAAATTTTCTCTGGCATGTTTATTACGCTCAGTTACGTATAAGTTAACGAAGAACAGACGTGACATTTATACTATCAGTAAGATTAAGCTCTACTGCCTAGTTTCGCCTATTAGCGAAATGTTAGTATTTAAAAAACATGTCAATGAGAGATAATAAAATTTAATTTGCTTTAGTAGTCATTATTAAGTTTAACAACCCTTTCTCTTTTATAAATTATTGCTGTATAACTAATTGTGCGCCTACTATGTAGGTAGTTTGAAAAGTTGACACCATTCCGCTAGTCGAGTTTAGTATTTATAGAGGCAAGGCAACAGAGCTGCGACACGTACGGCTACCTGAGGGTAAATGACCATCTGACCCATATCCACGTCCCGACTTTCACCGGAGGCCGTTCACCCGGGAACCAGCGCGTAAACACCCGCTCCCATTTCAAAATTGGAACTGTTCAGAGCGAACGTCCATTAATTGGGGACGCATTCCAATTAAGACCTCGTTACGTAGGTATTGCTCTTACGCAATTAGCATCGTCCGGCTAAGCGATGAGAGCGCGCCCGTGTTTCGTCCAGAAATTGGTACACTCGATTTTGAAAGGTAATGCAAATTTAACCTTCTTATCTACACAATTTTCATTTCCATTAATCAATTCACCTTAATTACCCTAAATGCTTCCCTGGAGGCGCATATTACATATTTAGTAGTTCTCTGCATCATCTGCATGAGACGAATGCGGATCACAACAGTCCTACCTATCTCTAACAGTCCGTTTCTTCATATTGTCTCTAAGGTTTGTACTTTTATTACTTTAGCTATATGATTTCATGATAGCTTTTGGTTTTCACTTTCAGTTTTCTTTCAGGTAGTATTTCATTCATTCAAATGAACATATTAAGTGCTCTTATGATTGCTGCAAAAATAATAACATAATATAGCATAGCATGAAGTAAGATGAAATTAAACCAAAATAATAATCATCCCATGATTTACAATTCTACATACATTGTTTCAAATCACAATGTCTTCTATCAAATCCAACTATAAATTCCCACAAGAATCGAATCTATTGCAAAACAATCTACTTTTTGTTATCCAAGTTTAACGGGATGTTGACAATCATGCTCTGTGTAGAAGCAGATTATATTATAGGCAACGGTTTATAAAATAAAATCTGTGGTACCTAGGTAATATAATAGATAATGGTTTAAAAACTGAAATATTCGGTGACTCATTTTTTCGAAGTGAAGTAGCGTCTAAAAATAGAACACTCTCCCCAATACACTTTCTTTGCCTCCTACATTATGGATGGAATCCTTCAAAGGGGTACCTATAATAAACGAACTTGCAGGGTGGAAAGGTGAAAGTTAGTGCGACTCAATCCTGCCTAACAAGCTGTTTTTGAATTTGATTACTGCTTGCTTCCACTTAACATGGTGAAGCCAAGTGAGGGATGACAACGCAAAGCTAATTGTAGATGTCGCTGCGTACTTGTTCTTAAGACAGTACTTTTGATTGGTTAAAATATGTCAGAAATGACATTTGACAACTAACAATCAAACGATTTCAGTACAAACGCTTGTGGCGCCATTAGTTCCTCAGTTTGCATCCCCATATAATCAAATCCTAGAGAGAGTCACTGTGGAAAATTAGTCGTCAAATATTTGCAGGCCTTT